>CM034154.1:95264310-96464310 GCA_019776745.2 Taxus chinensis | reverse complement strand
AGGAACATTAGTGTAAACGGGAACCTCAATAATGAGAGTATGTATTGGTAAATCCTTACATTAAGGTTTACTCTTTAGAATGCCATGATCACATGTGTTTTGGACATTTTTTTACCAAGTTACCCCTTACTAGAAATTTCCTTTTTCTCTTTTCAAGGTTTTCTATTTTTTATTGAAGGAGAAACTAGTGCAATATCATCACATCACATTGTAAGAATTTAATTGTATTTTTGAAAGGAGAAAATATATACAAAAAATTGAAGAGATCTTGAAATAGGGTTTAAAACCTTCAAGCGAGGATCATGAGGGACGATGTGCACATTAACGGATGTGCAAACAGAAGCGTGAAGAGATCTCAGGAGGAGTGAGCATCAACCAAATGTGCATGCAAAGATCTGAAACATGGGAAGAACCTAGTTAAGCCATAAAACTCTCCTCTATCTCATAGATCAAATGGGGTGTACATATAGGAGTGTGTTGAGTAACCCTTAGTGTTGCAATCATGACAACTCGAGTGGAGAGGGGGAGTTACATTCCCAGAATAGAAGTGTAACTCCCAATGACCCACTTACATGTAAGATAATCTCATAATGACCCCTAAATGACACATGGACCTACGATCTCACCTAAGTGAGATGACTCAGCTAATGATGTGGAAAATAATACACACTAACACCCCCCCTTCATCGTAACTTAGGATGAGGCAGCAAGTCAAAAATGAGAAATGGGTCCTGGCACAAAGCCTGATGAGGTACCCACGTACAAGAAGAAGTCCCAAGTAGTGAAGGAAAACCCAGTGGGAAAAACATCCACCACAAGAGAACAAAACACTCTCTAATCTAAGAAAGATGCCAAATATGGGTCTCGGCCATAGACGAACCTGAAAGGGTACCCATGTACAAAGAGGAAATCTCTCATAAAGAAGAAGAAGAGAGAAGAAGAGGGAGATGAGATTAATGAAGAAGATGCCATGGACGGATATGAACTTTGCAGCACTAGGAAGTCTCCCAGAAGGATGTCGATGACAAGATCCTCTACCTCTAGACTAAAAAAGAGCCATCCGCAATGAACTATGTGCCTACCCTTAGGAAGGACATAAATGATGTGCTGGAAGTCCGCCCACTCCACAAAGGAAATTGAAGGCAACAATACGAAGAACTCTAAGTCTGGTGCATAGAAGTGTGACATAGGTCTAGCGAGTGAATGCCAAGGAAACAAAGGTAATGCCATGTACGTAGAACTGTCAGAGTAAAAAGGAGGAACACCTACAGAAAGGATGTCCAAGTGATGTGAAGGGAACAAAACATCCTCCACAACAAAAAAGGGATCCATAGCTGAGGGTGGATTAATGAAGGTATCTAGAAATGTGGAAGTGACATGATTCCTAGAAGGGGCACTCCCAACAATAGAGATGATGAAATCCTCTGAAATACCTGTAGATGGATGAGGGACCTGTAGTGCATCACAAGTGGACTCTACAAAAAGACGACAAAGGTTAGGCAGATATTGGTCCCAATGAGGGGGCTCAAAAAACAGAAGAGCGATGTCAGATAGGTATGAGTCATCCAATGAAGGTAGAGGAGTGAAGTGGGCATCACAAACTAAAGGTGGAAAAGAGGTGGGTGTGATGACTGCATGAGACTGAGTAGGAGACTACTCGATATCTGATGAGATGTGGGATGTGTCAACACTCTCTGGAATAGTGACAGAAAGAGGAGAAGAGTCCTCTGTAGTACTCTCAACATCAGAATTGGATGCACAATCCTTGTCATCAGAAGTAGAACCAAGTGAGCTTGTGTTAGTGGAACTATCATCATATGAAGAAATAGAGGAGAAAACTGAATCAGCAACAGCAACAACAGTGGTAGTATGTGAAGGGTCTCCATAGAAGGATTTAAGAATGCTCCAGACATGGTGAGGTGGATCTGAGTCTGCCATGTGAAACCAGAGAGATCTAGAGACATGCATCATCATGTGACAAAAGACATGGTCACAAGTGTCAAAAAAGTCCGCTAGATGATAATGATCAGCGGGTGAGGGAACTGGCCCAAGAAAGAAGGGTAAAAGACCCTCATGGGCAAAGTAACGTTCCATGGAAGCACGCCAAGCTGAATAGTTCCCTCTCCCGGTGAGAAGTGGCAGAGGTTGTAAGGTGATCCTATGATGCTCAAGTCTAGAAAGAGCACTCTCCATGATGAAAAATGCAAGATGCACAAAAGCAAGACGTTGGACTCAGCTGATAATGCGTCTGCATGTGAAAACCCAAGATTACTAATCAACCCCCCCCCCAAAATGTGGAACTTTATAAAGTAGTGCATTTACAAAACTGATAATGTCATCACGTAATGTGTGAAAAATCATGCAACTTTGACTAAAGAAGTGCTAAAAAATGAGCAGCTAGTCAAAAGTTATAGCATTAAAATGATTTCTGCAACTGATGGAAAATGTTAATAAACGCTACAAACGCATTAAAAAAGTGCTTGAAATGAGTGCAAAGGCTATTGTGTGTATGCTCATTAGAAATGGCACAAAATTTTAACAGGGGTTTGTTTTTCTTGCACAGGGGGATTAGCCTCCTACCAACCCCGAACCTCGTCCTTCATCTTCGACAAGCGTAGGAAGGGCATGAAATAAGCAAAAATGCCCTAAAATTTACAATGTCAATTATAATGAAATGTTTTCACACCTTAAAACATTTTAAAAAGGTGATAATGGTTTAACAATAATCAATACCAAAAAAGGAGAATGCCACCTTAACTACGGCAGTATTGACCAGGCAAATTGTTTGAGAATGGAGGCCCACGTGGAGATGTGTTCACGAGTAGGTATAGCTAGAGCCACGTGCTAGTAAAGTTGTTTGAATACAGAATTGGGGCCACGTTGAGGAAGAAGCTCCATGTGATTAGCCACAAATCAGAGGGACGTGTTAGATTTTGGTGTGGGTGGTTGAATGTTGAGCTACGTGTCAATGTTGCTGAGTGAAACTACCGACCAGAGTTGAAACTCCCACAGTAATTGCTGAAAACCAAGCCAAAGGAAGAAAGGGTGTCAGAGGCCTAAGTTGGTAAGCACGTCGAGGTAGGCAGTGAGAAGAATAATTCATGGGGGACAGCACAGAGGCAAGCTCTATCGGCGTGGAAGAATCCAGAGCACTTTCGATGCAGGGAGCTCACGAAAACAACAATCAATGACAGCAAGGGAAAAAGTTGAAGTTCCGAGTTGAACAGGGTGAGCACGATGACAATGACCAAGGAAGATAGGGAAAGAGCTTGGGAAGATAGTCAATGCACGAGTAGCTAAGAAGGGTCACGAGAAGCCAAGGCAAGTTCCACCCGATCAATGCATAACTCACAGCCAATGCAAAAGAGAAGGGTGCGGTGAGCTTTAAACCACTTGTATATATGCCGAGTTAAACAGAGAATAAGGCAAGGCCGAGCTATCAAAGCATGAGTTGAGATTGTATGCAAAAAATCCTAAGTCAATCGAGCCAACAAATGTTTAAACCACAAGTAGAGCAAACCAAACCGTGAGCCGTCGAGCCAATGTAACCCAATGCAAAAGATCAAAGATGAACCGAGTGGAAGAAATGGTTGAATAATAGAATAGGAATTTAACCGAATAGAGCTGAGTTGGGGCGGTGGGATCCTATACAAACAACTCTCGAACCTTTCAACCACCAAAACCTGCACCTCAAAACATGTAATTTCTCCACAACTAACACAGCAAGGAGTACACAAATAACCCAAAAAGACAACCACTAGAATCTCGAAAAACCACCAAAAACTCAAACAACAACCCAAACAAACCACGATCAAACCCGTGCAAGAGGTATGATGCCCAAATCAATGCAAGAAGAGAACAATGGAATATCCATTACGACACACGCAACAAAATCTGTATATCACGCTGAAAGCTAGAAAACATGCACAGAAACTCCAAAGAGTGCACGGATCCACAAGATCCACTCTGATACCATGAAAGAGGGTTTAAAACCCACAAGTGAGGATCACAAAGGACAACATGCACATCAACAGACGTGTGAACGGCAGCATGAAGAGATCTTGGGAGGAGCGAGCATCAACCGAATGTGCATGCAAAGATTTGAAATATGGGCAAAACCTGGTTAAGCCATAAAACTTTCTCTATCTCATAGATCAAATGGGGTGTACATATAAGAGGTGCTAAGTAACCCCCAGTACTACAATCATGACAACTCGAGTGGAGAGGGGGAGTTACATTCCCAGAATAGAAGTGTAACTCCCAATGACGCACTGACGCACTAACGTGTAAGAGAATCTCATAATGACCCCTAAATGACACATGGACCTACGATCTCACCTAAGTGAGATGACTCACCTAATGATGTGGAAAATAATACACACCAACAACTCCTAGATTAACAAAACACAAGTTTGGACATGAACCTAACCCTCTCCACCAAACCTAACCTAGATAGAGGTTTGAGCTAATTCGGAGGGTATTTTGACAAGCTTCTTTCGATCTTGTTTCTATCTTCTATGTCTTTTGTGCATCCATCTCACTATAAGAATCAAGTTGGATAATTTATTCTCTCACACTATAGCATATTGATTTCATTTTTGATTGGTTAGACTGCCCTTTGTCAACATAGATATAGTTCAAAGTTTTTGTCTCATTGTCTATTTATAGAATCTTAATTATATACATAAATATAATTATCTAGTTACTATCATGAACTTAAATGCTAAAAAATGCCATACTGATTCCATGATTTTCTAGAAGTTGTGCTCAATAATTGTCTTTTATAAATTCTTGAATTCTATTTATAAACAATATTTTTTCCTTAGATTTTATATTACTAAGTGAACTAGGGGGCTTATTTATTTATTAGGGGGATTGAATTAAAAATAGGACCTTATTCCAGTGTAAAAAAATGACACTTAGTTGTTGGAATTGTTAAAAAATGGAATAAGGAACACACGTGGAAAAGGAGAGGAATGGGCCAATGACTTTTTCTATAATTGTACTCCTCATGTTCTTGGTATGGAAAGATCGTGAAGGACTAGTTTAGGCCTTGAACGGCCAAAAGAGGGTAGAATATAGGAGCAAGGGGTGATAGGTGGAGGGATGTAGAGAGATGAACATGTACCATTGAAAATAAGTAAGGCACATGTAATTTAATGACTAATCAATATTTGTGGACTAATTTTAGGTCTGTGTGTAGCTTCATTAAAAACACACAAATAAAATGACATGGAAATTAGCACTCTATTAATTATCCCATAAAATGTTTCTAATGGGACTAAAAGACACTATAGAGGGCCAGAACCTAGCAGAGTAACTTAAGTATCAAAAATGTAATATTCATGCACATAGGTTTTAAGTGAGCATATGAACGACAATTCAGATCAAGCAAACATATGAGCGACAATTCAAGTCAAATCATCTCATAAATAAACACCTAACAATGAAGTATAATCATATTAACTCCTAAATATATTTATAAAATGGAGAAGAAGAACATTAAATTAAAAACTAAAACTAATCCTAAGTAAATAAATTATGATTTAGAATAGGCTCTAGACTAGAAAAAATTCAGGAGAAGTCACAATTGTCAGTTTCTCACCTTGCCAACCAAGACAACCCTTCTACTCAGTATCATCAAATCACTAAGGCCAACTTTTATCCCTAATCAATGTTAATGAAAAATAGAGAAAGTGCCAACTAAATAAACATACTTATCTGAGAACCAATCAACTAATCAACTATTATGTACATGAAAAGACGGTAATAATTGAGTTTGCTTAACACTTCAATGTCAATAGGGTCCCACATGTCAATCATAAACATGTGCAGCATGACATTGATGTTACTTACATTTTTAGAGAACTATTAAGTCGGTGGTTTATCTTTATATTTTGAAGTGTTATTTCTTTTTGATAAAAGGGGTAGGCGGGAATTGACTAGGAGGAAATGATTTCTAGCTTTTATTAAATAGGATTGGCCTTTTGTGTATATATCAGCAGCGAGGATACATATATAGTGAATATATATACAGATTGAGGCGAACATACACACGATCATCACTGATCACCAAGCATTCTTTGTTGCTGTTTTCAATAACTTATAGTCTGAACTTTTATGCTTGTCTGGACTCTACAAAATGGGTCATCATCCATTTCTTATTTAGATCACAATCATTTCAGCTTAGCATACCTGTGTCGTGTTCGATTCTCCCGCTCTGCTCTATTAGATGCCAACATCTCTTCCGGCGTATCTCGTGTAAACACCATTATTTTTGTAGCGAGATGTCTACGGATCGAATCTGTGCAGCAGCACCAAAGAAGAGAAAGGCGGCGGAGGACGATGTGGAGAATATGTCATTGGGATTTCCTCCTCCGTTCAACCCCATTATTAGCGATCGCCCTGCTTCTAAACCCAGATTATTATTATTGTGTAATGTTCATGATTTGGAGAATAACGAGGGCTGCGAGACCCCCAAGTCTGAGGAGCATCACATACCTAAAAATCTTTCATGTCCTCCTGCTCCAAGGAAACCCACACCCACACCCACACCAATGACAAAGTCTCGTCAGTTTTTCTCCATCACTTCTGCTGAGCTCAATTTGCTCTTCAATTTCTCGCACCCTTAAATTTTTCAGGTTAGGTAAAAGCCTACACAGAATTTTAGATTTGGTGACAGCATGTGGAATTTTTTTCGGTACCAATTGGTAGTGTGTTGTGTTGTATTGTATTGTGAATCAACTGCATATGAAGTGTATGTTCAATATGTTTATCGTTCACAGCTTTGTGGATCAATAACATATATATATATTGGGAAATCTATAACATGTAATGAATAAGGAAAGCCTGTGAAGTTCGGACATCGTTTTCCAGATATGTGTTTGAGATAAAACAGCGGCAGCCTGAAGGTGTAAACAGAATATATTGCTTACAGAGATGGACATTTTGTTTCATTACAAGAATAATTTAGTACTGGGTATTAATGAATTATCTCTTCAGAGCCTATATTATGTGGAGGATGGAACTGCTGCATGATTTTTTTGGCATGTAGAATTTTTGCTCTTAATTAAATGATATGTATCAACAACAGAACGTGAATTTTGTTTTGAAATTTTGACATGAGCTAGTGGTCTAAGCATCCATAGCAGCGATACCAATGTGAGGTCAGCGTGATAAGCTATAACAAATAGTTACCGTATTTAATTTTAGACTGCATGACTCCTCTAAGAAAAATAAGATTTCTTGTTTTTCTGTCTATTTGATTCAGAAGAATATTAAGGATTTGCTATTTCCATAACTTAATGTTTAGATCAGAAGAATATTAAGGATTTTCACAAACTTCATTCATTTACCATAGCATCGTGATCCCTGGTTAAAAGTTAAATCATATTCAGAAAATAATTAAGTGCATCAATAAGTCCTCTCTACATATTACCATGTAGATTGCAAACCTTTCCCAAAATATTAATATAAATATAAAATAGAAATTAATCATACAAAAAAGTTAGTGAACAAGTTGTAGTGTGAGTGGCAGAAGTTGAGAAAGCTAAAAACTAGTTTAACAAAATAAAGATATTTTTAGTCAAAACAAGAAATTTAACATCAAGGAACAAAAAAATATAAAATAATGGAAGCCACAACCAATATAGGGTGAGGATGAGGAGGATAATCTCGTTTTTCCCTTGCCTCCCTATCTGCTACTATGTGGGTCGATGACATCTATCGGGTTCCTCCCATCATCCTTTTCTTTTTCGTTGCCTTCCCCTTCATTTATATTCTAGTGATCACAAGAAATGGATAGCACCAAGTGACAAAACTTCCCTTGTAAAGGCACAACCCAGCCAACAAATATCCTTTGGTGGCATGGTTTCTTCCACCGCTGCAATTGCCTTGAGTGCTAAGCTTTGGAGAGAGATACCATCACTGTGGGGAGAAACATCAGTTTCTGTTGTAAGAACGAGATTTTACATGTTGTCCATAACTATGGCCGCAAGAGAGAGAGCAATGCATAGGTGAGTGTGTAGGAACTCGACCAATAGCACAAGGTGCATTTCCCCCGCGATTGAACAACTTCTGGAGATGCACCACCTCTATGCAGACTTTCTCTAGTTTCATAAGAGCTAAACATCTAGAGTAACATTGGAAAGGATATTAAATATATTAGCAATAGAAAAAATTCTTGCAAGAGAGATATGATAGAATTTTGCATCATCACATCTTTCCATAGCTGATAAAGAATTTAAAAAGGAAAAATGTGACAAATTTGTGTTTATTCTACAAGAAGCATGGTCAAGACCCCCCAATAGCACCATTTTCCAAGTGAACATTTCAAAGGGTGTAAGGCTGAAAAAGGGTAGGAATCCAATTCGAAGTGGATTTTTCTCTTTTAGACAACCAAACATGTGCTTGATAGAAATGAGCGGTGACAACATCTTGAAAAAATCAGGTGAATCATTATAAGGTGCACTAGGCATGAGTTGATTGGTAGACCTCTAGATGAAGAATACACAACAGGTAGTGCATGTACTTGCCTCAATACTGACAACCAAATTCTAACAGACCTCCTTTTCCACACCTATTAAGTGGAATTAAATTTCAAACGAGCATTCATAGGCTCAATAAGAAGTTATTGTGAGGGGAGAAGTTGGTAGCCTAATAGAGGTTTGTATTGGTTAAAAGCAATATCAATTGGCCATTTTAAACTTCATTCCACCATGTGATGGGAGTGTGCACATGATTGTTTTTTAGATGGCCTTTAGGCATAACATTCGAAATTTCCATAATCAACTCAATTACTCAAATAATTGGATTGCAACTGAAATTTTGCTCCTAAATCAGATCATGGAAACTAATCCCTTGAAAATTCCTAAAAAAGGTGAGTATATACTTTTATGCTTCTTTTAAATGAACATTATAATAAGAGAGAATGGGAGACCACCAAAGATAGTGGGAATTGATAGACAGTCTGGGTATGAAGCTATTCTTGTCTCAAATCAAGCGTAGTTTTAGCAACACTTAATATTTTTGGATACTTTTGGCCACAAAGGTAGCAATATTTTCGATAGGTACTTGAGTGAGCATAAGGGTTTGAATATTTAATCTTTTCCATATTTATTTTACCAAAGGGAGTTCGAGAGTGATACAATTCCCAAGGAGATTTTTTTTATGATTTATCACCTGTTGGTACCCAAATTGATTCTCCTTCAAAGTCTGAGCAGCATCACAGGTTTGGCAGGAAGCTTAGAGATAGATAGATCATAGTGAGTCATTTTTTAGCCGGGGATGGGATCTAACTATCCCTCTGTCACTCAGATGTGGAGAAATGGATAGCACCCTGAAGAGGATTTGATCTATCCTCACTACTTTATGGTTGTGCCTTTCAACCAAGGTGAGAGAACCCTTTTGTAGCCTGTTGTTTATGGAGGAGATGGGGAATTCCTTCCTTGTGAAGTGTTTAAGGAGACCTTGAAGAAAATATGATCAATGCAACAAAACCTAACTCTCACGAGTTGTCACTCTAGATAATGGAGATATTTTCTAAGCAAGGTTCAGGCACTAAAGACAATGAAAACCTGAGTGTTTCTGCATGTTTTGGTAATAGAAATTGTGCATCTGTATACACACAGGACAAACAGGGGTGGTATGGGTAAGATTAATTGTTTTTGAATGATTTTGGTGGGAGGTGAAGTAGGATAAAGTTGATTATACCAAATCTTTGAGAATTTTTACAAAAATGGAGAGCTTGAACAGTAAATGCTTCAGAGGAGTTAGGATGTCCCTTTAACCAAGAATATGTGCTTCAATGGAGGCCCAGATCAACACTTTTCACACAAACTTCAAGGATCCAAAATGAAGGCTCAAATTGGGAAACTTAACTGAACATTATCAATCTTTGTTTCATCACACCTAAGATACCCTCAAAGGCTAACAAACAATCTTATAATCATGCTAGGAGTCACAGTGATTTTAAATTTGTTTATTTCACTATCAAATGAAAGATCTTCTGATAAATGAAATTGCAAATGCCACCAAACTATCACAAGGATAAGATCTTGTGTGATTCACACAGATTTCAATGTAAGAATGCAATGGGAACAAGAAAAACTACTTGCAGACATTCAGAAATGAAGCAAACACAAATTTTTCCCAAAAATAACATAGATTAACTCAAGTTTGGTTAAATTTATCAGTAGGGGAAAGTTTCTCAAACAATCTCAGAGCTTGTCAATGGTTGTACACTCGCAACCACCTTGACATGATCAAATTTAACACAAAAGAGATAAATAGGTTTCTTCAGATAGTTTCTCAGAAAGATGGGTTCTATCAAGCTTTTTCTTAGAAAATCAGTTCTGACCTCTAACACTCCAACCTTCCAACCTCCAACCTCTTCCACGGAAAAAATCATGCCATTTATAACATTTTGCAACAGATTTTTCCCCTAAAAAAACCCAAACATTGAGTGCACCAGTGCTCGCCATGATCCCGATCATGATTCCTAGAATCAAATCTATAAAAAGTTGTTAGGTGCTCAGGGGGAAGATCTCTTCAAACATCTCCCACATTCAACTCCTTCCTCTGGTAGATCACTCTTCCTTTTACTCGCCAACCACTTCCACCCCTAATCTATCCAATCTGGTTCTTTGCGTGCCCGGGAAGGAAAAATGGAAGATCAGATCGAGCCCAGAGATCAGATCTCATCTTAATGGTAAAAGACATCCCTGGATTTTCCTCACCAAACCAAGATATCAACAGGTCTTTCACGTGCCAAGGAAAGAAAAATCAGGTCAAATCCAATAGTCAGATTGCATATTTAATGGTGAGGTATGTTTACAGACCTTCCCCACCAAACCAGGCTACCAGATTAATGTTCCTCTTCATTTGGCATGCAGGAGACTCCAAGAAATGATAAAAAAACCACAAGAATACACATCCCCAGGAGCTCTGGAGTGAAAATGGCAAAAAAATCAGATACAGATGCACAACTGCCGTTGATTTCTATTTTGAATTTGGACCGTCCACGTGGGAGATCTACTTTTAAGATGGGCCTGTGGGTTCCCTTTTTCCTTTTGCAACTTTTGGAAAAATGTAAAATTTTCACATTTTTCTCCACACCTCCGCCTTTGAGAAATGAGCCTGACACGTGTCCTAAAGTGGGTCCCAGAGGAACCACGGCCAAATTCTGCTATTTCACCTCTTTTTTGGAAAAAGGAAAATTTTCCAAGTTTCCCCATAGCTCCGCCCTTCTGCTTCTAGCCTCTGATGTGGGTCCCAGTGGAACCATGCTTCATTTTACACTTTTAACTCCTTTCTTCACAAAAGGGAAATTTTCCAAATTTCCCCCGAAATTCCACACCTCCGCCATTGACCGGGGAAAATTTTTGACTATTCTCTGTCAGGTCTACGGGCCATTTTGATGTTTTAATCCTTTTGGTGACAAGAGGAAAAAATCCAAATGGTCCACTTCCCTGCCCCTTTGACTTTTCAAAGCCAAGTTGACCTTTCTCCGATGGTTGTGGGCCATTTTGATATTTTAATCCTTTAGGAGGCCCAAGTTGCCCCCGATGGTCCACTTCCCCAAAACTGCCACATGTCATAATGGCGCATCTTGAGATGGTCCCCAAAAGCTGAGACCTTGAATGAGCATGGGCTCACCACATGTCTCGGGCCCTTTAAGAAGTTGCTAAAAAGTCTAAGGAAAGAAGACCCATCGGAGACCTCCATGTGTCATTATGGCGTAACTTCAAAACCTCAAGGCTTCAAAATGACTTGGCGGGGTCACGCTTCCATTTTAGAATTTTACTCCATTTTTCCAGAAGGGAAAAACATCCAACTTTCCTCCGAAGGCCTGCATCTCCACCTTTAACCTTGCCACGTGTCCTTCTGCGGGGTCAAAGTAAGACTTTTCCCTGCCACTGAAATTTTTCTTTAATCAAATCCTGGCGGGGCCGTGGGGTGGGTTCAAACTTTTTTGCCAAAGTAGCCAAAAATAACAAGTTCAAAAAACAAACCCATCGCACCCCATTCAATCAGAAGAAGCCACGTAAGCACCAAAAGAACCAATCAGAATTGAGCGGAGCTACAAGACCAAATTTGCCATTTTGCCAATAAGAAAAAAATGACAACTTAAAGCATTTTCCCGCCATCCCCTGGCCAACCAAAAGAAGCCACATTTCCTGTTGATGCAAGGATGTAAATTTGACCGGGAGAAATGCCCGTCAAACCGTAAAATGCAAAAGAATGACCATTTGAGCCTGGAGATGAAATTTTCTCCAAGGACAGAGAATTTAGAAATGTTACAAGGCTCAAATACATTCCTCTGAACTACATCCATTCATTTTTCCTCAAGTATTTAGGGAAAAATGACAAGGACAACAAATCCCAGCTGTGGAAAATGGAAAACACGGGACAACCCAAGTTTTACACCCAAATACAGACCTTTTCCAGACAAACAGAGAAACAAGGAAACAACCATGGATCCATACGTGATCCTCGACCCATGAACGGATTGATTATGGAAACAAAAGGAATGCAGGGACCTCTTAGGCACAACACAAGGAGATAAAATATGGCAGAGGCCGTAAATTGATAGATTTTCAATGGAAAAATGGGGTGAAACTATTTTGAGCACCAACATTGGCTCCGACTCGGGGATGGGCACTCCCTGTGAGTGCCACAAGAACAAAGGTAGACCAAGTGCCAAAAATATCCATTGGGAAAAGGAGTCAGCTTGTAGAGCAGAGAAACAGAGCCATCTCCCCAAAAACGAACAGAGAAACCAGCAAAAACAGGTCACCAAGGACCAGAACGAGCAAAAACACAAAAGACAGGAAACAAACCAACAAACTATACACTGTACAGATGATGCTCACCTTGATTCTGGGGAATCAATCCAAGAAATGCTTCAAATGCCTGCCATTAACAGGTAGTTCGAGCAGTTCCCCATCTAAGTCCTTCAGGAAGAAGGTATGTTCACCAATCCTAATATCAATGGAGTAAGGGCCCATCCATAATGTGTCAAATTTTCCATGCTTGCCCTTATCTTCATGCCTGCTATCCCATAGCAGCACAAGATCTCCAACATTGAAAGCTCTGGGAGTGACCTTCTTGTCGAACAACTTCTTCAGCTTTTCTTTGAACCTTACATGCCTTTGGTGGGATGCCCTCCTTTCTTCATCAAGTTCAACAATCTGGTTAATGCGGGCATCATATGGACTTACTTCTTGATCTTCCAGTTGTTGCATGAACTGATATGAGGATAATTACATATGTAGGGGCAGCAGGGCCTGAGTTCCATACACCAACTCAAATGGACTCTTCCCAATGGCTCTTTTAACAGTAATTCAGTCAACCCAGACATCAAATTTCAACTGCTCACCCCATTTTCTCTTGTTAAGCTCCAAGGTTCTTCTGATAATATTTAGCAAATTTTTATTACTAGACTCAGCTTGTCCATTTCCTTGGGGATTATAATTAGAGGCATATGTCAAATTTATCCCATATTCTCTACACATTGCCACCAAGGGTTTAGCTCTGAAGCTCATGGCATTGTCAGCAACAATTTTGACTGGCACCCCAAACCTGCAGATGATATGGTTCAACATGAAGTCCATGACAATTTGGTGTGTTGCTCTCTTGGTGGGGATTTCCTCCACCCACTTGGTGAAGTAATCAGTGGCTACAAGAATCCACTTATGGCCAACACTTGAAGGGTCTGAAATCTCACCAATGAAATCCATTCCCCATTGCTTGAATGGGGCTTCAATTGATACAGGCTGCAAAGGAAGGGAGCCTGAAGCTTTTAGTCTTCCAGAGAAGCACTGACAACTCTCACATCTTCTAACCAAAAGAGTTGCATCCTTAAAGAGAGTTGGCCACCAATAACCAGCCCTCAGGATCTTGTGTGCTGTGACTTTTCTAGCAAAATTCCCCCCACAAACTCCTCCATGGAGATCAACAATTATCTTGGGGGCTTCATCTTTAGTGATGCACCTTAAGAGGACTCCCTCAGGGTTCTTCCAAGCTAACCCATAATCAGTAATGACATATTTCTGGGAAGCCAACTTAAGGGCCCTTTTCTGGTTCTTACTCAAATACTCAGGGTAGTATAAATGTCTGAGATAAAAAATCACATCCTTGTACCACTCAGAACTCATCAATTTTTCAAAGACATCTACCCTTCTTTCTTCTACCTCATTCACCTCAATAGTTTGCAAGTTTCTCTCAGCCATAAGCTTAGCCAAGCCCAAACCTCTCACCAACTTCGTGGTTTGGATGTCCATGTCATATTCTTGCAACTTGTTCACCCATCTGCATCTTTTTCTTGAGACCTCCATCTCTGATAAGATGTCTTTGACCATGGTGTGGGGAACATAAGCAACAATTTTGGAACTCAGAATGTAAGGCCTGAAAACCTTTGTTTCTTTCACCAAGGAAAATGCATGTTTCTCCATAATAGTGTATTTCAGCTCAGCCCCTGCAATGCCTTACTAAAAAAGGAAATTGGCCTCTCAGCCCCTTCATCATCCTTCTGCAACAGGACAAATGCAATAGTGTTTTCTGAAGAAAAAGAAAACAATTGGAAAGGCTTCTTATAATGTGGAGCTGCTAAAACAGGGGCATGCTTTAATGCCTCCTTGATCCCATTGAAATCTTGAATGACATCCTCCTCCCATTTGATGGCTGGTCCTTCTTTAGCATGCCAGTGATTGGAATGGTCAACTCAACAAAGTTTGATATGAATCTCCTGATAAAGTTTATCTTCCCAAAGAAGGACTGGATACCCTTCTTGGTTCTTGGGATTGGGACCTTGCTGATGGCCTCTACCCTTTCTGGATCAATCATCACCCCTTCTTGTGACACAATGTGACCAAGAAACTTTTCCTTCTGCACTCCAAAATGGCACTTCTTTGGATTGAGTGAAATACCATACTCTCTACATCTTATCAGCATCTTTTCCAAGTGTAGCAAGTGATCACCTCGCTTTCTGGAGAACACAGTCACATCATCCTGGTAAACAACAATAAAATCATTGATGTAACTGGAAAAAGCAACATCCATTTCTCTTTGAAAGGTTTCTCCAGCATTCATCAGAATCAAAGGGCATCCTGACATACACATAAGTCCCCCAAGGAGTGGTAAAGGTTGTTTTAATTCTTTCTGATTCCTTCACCACAACTTGGTTATAACCAGAGAAACCATCCAGGGTAGAAAGTAACTCTGAACCAGTCACTAGCTGTAACATGTTTTCCATGTTTGGTAAAGGATAATTATCCTTCATTGATGCTCTGTTCAAATTTCTGAAATCCACACACAGCCTGATGTCACCATTCTTCTTTCTGACTGGTACTAGATTTGTAACCCAGGAAGAATACCTTGTGGGCTGAATAATCCCTCCATCTCTCAGTTTCTTCAGTTCTTCTTGCATTTTGAGAGATAGGAGTGGATTGATTGGTCTCTTTTTCTACCTGAATGGTTTTGCATTAGATTCCAAGGGAATCTCATGTTGAAAAAGATCCTCTCTGTATGCCTTTAGTTCAGAATAAGTCCAAGCCATGCAATCTTGATATTTTTTTAGCAATTGGACATAGGACTTTTTTTCCTCCTTGCTGAGATTGCTTCCTAACCAGATCTTCCTTGGTTTCTCCTTTGTGCCAAGGTCATGCTCCTCAATATCCCTTGAGGCTGCTATACATCTGTTAATAATGCGATCAACATTATCAAAGTTGGATTCAAGAGCAACCAGCCCTCTAGGAATGGTATTAGTCTTCAGTTGGATAATGCCTTTTCCAAAAAAGGTTTCTTTACCCTCTGCTATGCACACCATTGGCTCCCAATCAATATTTTGATCAGAAAACTCTCCTTTATTCTGTAGAAATCTTCTGACCTAAGCATCATCATCAAAAACTTGCCAATGCTTAATGTTGTTAGGGACAGATGGCCTTGTCAATACTTCAACATCATATTCACAATATGGGGACACTGCACAATTATCAAACCGAGATCCCAAAACAGCAAGCTTGTCTGCCAAATCATTGAACCTCCTATCATGATGGACAATGTTGAATGAATCAAACATATCAATGAAATCCCAAACTGCATGCTTGTATTATTTCATTCACTGATTTTTTGTGGCATACAATTTTCTGACTTGCTTGACAATTAATTATGAATCTCCTTTGACAATGATGTCTTTAACACCATATTTCCAAGCAATCCTCAGACCTAATAATAATGCCTCATACTCAACAATGTTATTAGTACACTCAAAGTTGAGTTTGAAGGAAAAGACAAACTTTTCCTGGCCTGGAGAGATCAGAACAACACCAACACCATTTCCAAACTTGGAGCAAGCTCCATCAAACAATAAAGTCCAAGGAGAGCCTGCCCTTTCAAGATACTTGCATTCTTCAATTTTGTGCTCTTTTCCATCAGCATATCCTATGAAGTTATCAGCATCAACACTTGTGTACAATACCTCATAGGATGCATTGTTGGGATCCTCAATAAGGTGCAACATCTTATTTTCCCCATACAACTTGACAAGGCTGCCCTCAATTGGGATGGTGGCATAGGAGACATATCCATTTGAACACTCCCACCAACACTTGCAGCCCATTTTCTAGACAACAACATACCCCACTTGGCTGGGTAGTCAACAATAACTACATCAAGCTTCAGGTCCCTGCCTAGATAGGCTGCAAGTTGTACCACCAGACCTTTCACACATCCCACCACTGGCACCTCTCTGGAGTCCATAGCAGTACACTTCCCATATGCTGCTGTTACCTTAATATTCAGCTCATTCATGACTTCCAAAGGCATGACATTGCATGATGCCCCTGAGTCAAACATGCAGTTGTGCAGAAGCTTGTCCTTAATGATTAGAGTGGTGAAGAATGGATCCACATTTAGCTGAGAGTCCACCAAGGATGTCCCCAAATAAACCTCAGGTGGTTCACCTAGTTCCTCCAACACTGGTGGTGTTTCTAACTCTTCAATGACTGGGGGAGTTTCCACAATGTTTATATTTCTACCCAAGGTAGTCTTCTCCTCTTTCAGCCCCAAATATTCAAAAGCCCTTTTCTTGTGCTCAGGAATCCTAAGCAACTCAACAATTGGAACCAAGATCTTGATCTGACTCAAGACTTTGGCAATATCATAAGGGGAAGACTTTGGCAAGGCAGCATTGGAAGGAAGGCTGACACACTCATTAGATGCCATAATACTTTTGACAACTTGGGCATGAGGAGGGGTATGAGTTTTGTTTGGGACAGTAAGGCCTTTGGAAGATGCATCTTTCTTAGGAGCCTCTTTAGGAATATTTGAAAGCAATGGAGTTTTTGGCTTAGCCTGAGGCCCTGTCCCTTTGACAACCCTGCTTCTTGTGTTGTGTTCCTTTTCTTGAGCCACAACAACATTCATCAATAACTTCCTGTCCTCCTCAGATGGGATTCCTCCATCATACTTCTTTATCATTAAATCTCTTAGATATTCAAAGTCATTATTGGGCAGTTCAAAAGCTTGTACAACATCTACTTCTAAAGTATGAGAGGGAGGAAGAATAGGTACCCGATGGATGCAATCCCAAAAGTCAGCAGCAGTCCTAGCACTTATCACTTCAGTTGAAGTTTCCCCTTGTTGTAAGCTTGTGGAGAAACCCACCATGTAGACATCATCATCATTATCATCATCAGCTTCTTCTTCTTCTTGTTGATCTTCCTCACATGGAGCATGGGGCATGAAACATCTGTCACACCAATCAATGACATATGTCTCCTCCACAACAACAACTCTGGCAGCCAAAGGATCAGGTACCATTCTATTTTCCCTAGCTTGGGACTGTCTATTTCCAAATCCAACAGGTCCCTTGCCTTTTTCATTAGATATCTGGTGATTTGTAAACCTGTCTTGGCCTTGTTGCTTGTGTTGACCTTGTGAACTCTGCCCAATTCCCTTTTCTGCCCAGGATAATTTGTATGATATTTCTTTGACAGCCCCAACCAAAGTTTTCACAACTTCCTCCAAATCAGCAACCTTACTTGTCTGGGTATTTTCTGGGTTAATTAATTTTACACCCTCCCTTTTAGGAGGTTTTCCAATTTCCTTGATGTTTATTCTCAATTTTCAGAGCCATAGTGAAGGCCTGCCTCAAATTAGTAGGGTTTTTGTCCCTCAAGTAGTAAGCAACCTTTTTATCAAATGCATCTGAATATTTGATCAAACATGATTCATCACATGGCCTTAAGCTAACAGGAAATCTTCTCAAGGTCTTGTTAAACCTTGTGTTGAAATCATGTACTGACTCATTAGGATTCTTCTTGATATTTTCAAATTCTAATAGAAGAAACCTAGGGTCAATTCTATCAACATACGATAGTCTAAATGCATTGTTCATCTCTGTCTAAGAATCAATAGAATTATCTAGCAAATATTTATACCAGTCCCTTGCATCCTCTTCCAGAGTATGGATAAACAACTTGATATATACATCTTCATGTTCAATCTCAAAATATTCCATCATATTGATAAAAAGCTTTAAATGTTGATCACCAATTATAGCGTTGTTTCCTTGGAACTTTGGTAATCTATTTCTTACATCCTGGGGAACTACATTTGGATAACCAACTATCCCTATAAAATTTATAGGACCAAAGGTGTTTACAACAAAAGGAGGTCTGGGTGGGGGCAAGGCCATGTTGTTGTGAGGAGGTGACCCTGGAGGGGAGATAAATTGATAAGGGATAGAGGGTCTTTGAAACACTAGAGTATAACTTCCAAAATGGATATCCCCTAAAGGCCTTGTTTCTTGGAAATCCCTATCAACTTTTGAAAAGACAGGAGTAGAATGAGAAGAAAACTTTTCAAAATCAAATGAAGGCCCCTCTATAGATGGAGAATTTAATTCCACAAAAAGACTACCTAATTCAAAATCACTTGAATAGAAGTCTTCAATGATAGGCCGATCACTTTCATCAATGGAGATCCCTTTTCTTGTCTGCTGATCTCCAACAAATCTCCAAGATTTTCTTCCTTCTGACTTTGTTTTTCCTAGCTCTGGAAATAATGTCCTAGCAGGATCTCTAGCAAAGAAATATCTTCTTCCTTCCAGCTTTGCAAAGTTTAGTAACAAAACTCACTTGACAGAGGTTAAGACACTAGTACTCATCAAGAATCAGATCAATAGGGATTCGACACTAAGGATTTCCACCTTAGTTGTGCAAATGCACTAAAATATGATCTGTCCAAATGTCTGTCAATACTAGAAACTGGAAATGGAAAGATCTAACTTTTCTTTACCCAGATTTATCAATGAAACTTAGTGCAATAACTGTAGAAAATGGAAATATTGCACATAACACTTGTAACTTTGAAACCTCTTATAGGCATGAACACAAGATGATGCCTAAAAAGATGTATTAGCACTTTGAGCATACAAGAAGTGTTTACTAGGGTCTGAATATGAACTGTAATCACTATGTCCATGACAATGGGGCCAGTAAGGTGTTAGAAACCAAATTGATTCTCTTTCAAAGTCTGACCAACATCACAGGTTTGGCAGGAACCTTAGAGACAGATAGATCATATTTATTCATTTTGTAGTCGGGGATGGGATCTAACTAGCCCTCTGTCATTGAGATGTGGAGAAATGGATAGCACCCTGAAAAGAGAATTTGATATATGCTCAATACTTTATGGTTGTGCCTTTCAACCAAGGTGAGAGAACCCTTTTGTAGCCTATTGTTTGGGGAGGAGATTGGGAATTACTTCCTTGTGAAATTTTTAAGGAGACCTTGAAGAAAATATGATCAATGCAACAAAACCTAACTCTCACGAGTTGTCACTCTAGATAATGGAGATATTTTCTAAGCAAGGTTTAGGCCACTAAAGACAATGAAAACCTGAGTGTTTCTACATGTTTTGGTAATAGAAATTGTGCATCTATATACACATAGGACAAAACCGGTTGGTATGGGTAGGGTTAATTACTTTTGAATGATTTTGGTGGGAGGTGAAGTAGGATAAAGTTGATTATACCAAATCTTTGAGATTTTTTTACAAAAATGGAGAGCTTGAATAGCATAATGCGTCAAGGGAGTTAGGATGTCCCTTTAACTAGAATATGTGCTTCAATGGAGGCCCAAATCAGCACTTTTCACACAAACTTCAAGGATCCAAAATGAAGGCTCAAATTGGGAAACTTAACTGAACATTATCAATCTTTGTTTCATCATGCCTAAGATACCCTCAAAGGCTAACAAACAATCTTATAATCATGTTAGGAGTCACAGTGATTTTAAATTTTTTTATTTCACTATCAAATGAAAGCTCTTCTGATAAATGAAATTGTAAATGCCACCAAACTATCACAAGGATAAGATCTTGTGTGATTCACACAGATTTCAATGTAAGAATGCAATGGGAACAAGAAAATTTACTTGCAGACATTCAGAAACAAAGAAAACACAAATTTTTCCCAAAAATAACACAAATTAACTCAAGTTTGATTAAATTTATCAGTAGGGGAAAGTTTCTTGAACAATCTCAGAGCTTTTCAATGGTTGTACACTCACAACCACCTTGACATGATCAAATTTAACACAAAAGAGATAAATAGGTTTCTTCAGATAGTTTCTCAAAAAGACGGGTTCTATCAAGCTTTTTCTTAGAAAATCAGTTCTGACCTTCTAACACTCCAACCTTCCGACCTACAACCTCTTCCATGGAAACAATCATGCCATTTATAACATTTTGTAACAGAGGTTTTCTCCTAAAAAACCCAAACATTGAGTGCACCAGTGCTCGCCATGATCCCAATCACGATTCCAAGAATCAAATCTGTAAAAGTTGTCAGGTGCTCAGGGGGCAGATCTCTTCGAACATCTCTTGCATTCAACTCCTTCCTCTAGTAGATCACTCTTCCTTTTACTCGCCAACCACTTCCGCCCCTAATCTGTCCAATCTAGTTCTTTGCATGCCTGGGAAGGAAAAATGGAAGATCAGATCGAGCCCAGAGATCAGATCTCATCTTAATGGTAAAATACATCCCTACATTTTCCTCACCAAACCAAGATATCAACATGTATTTCATGTGCCAAGGAAAGAAAAATCGGGTCGAATCCAATAGTTAGATTGCATATTTAATGGTGAGGTATGTTTAAAGATCTTCCCCATCAAACTAGGCTACTAAATTAATGTTCCCCTTCATTTGGCATGCAGCAGACTTCAATAATTGATTAAAAAACCATAAGAATATGCATCCCTAGGAGTTGTGGAGTGAAAATGGTGGAAAAATTAGATATAGATGCAAGAACTAGCATTGATTTCTATTTTGAATTTGGACCATCCATGTGGGAGATCTACTTTTAAGACGGGCTTGTGGGTTCCCCTTTTCCTTTTGCAACTTTTGGAAAAATGTAAAATTTTCACATTTTTCTCTGTACCTCTGCCTTTGAGAAATGAGCCTGACACGTGTCCTAAAGTGGGTCCCAGAGGAACCACGGCCAAATTCTTCTATTTCACCTCTTTTTTGGAAAAAGGAAAATTTTCCAAGTTTCCCCTGCAGCTTTTCCTTTTTGCTTCTAGCCTCTGATGTGGGTCCCAGTGAAACCATGCTTCATTTTACACTTTTAACTCCTTTCTTCATGAAAGGGAAATTTTCCAAATTTCCCTGAAAAGTCCGCACCTCCAAATTTGACCGGGGCAAAATTTTGACTATTCTCTATCAGGTCTGCGGGCCATTTTGATGTTTTAATCCTTTCGGTGACAAAAGGCAAAAAATCCAAGTTACCTCCAATGGTCTACTTCCCTTCCCCTTTTAGTTTTAAAATCCAAGCTTGACCTTTCTCTTGTCAGGCTTGCAGGCCATTTTGATATTTTAATCCTTTAGGAGGCAAAAATCCAAGTTGTTCTTAATGGTCCACTTCTCTGTCTTTTGAATTTTTAAACTGCCACATGTCATAATGGTGCATCTTGAGATGGTCCCCAAAAGCTGAGACCTTGAATGAGTGCAGGCTCACCACGTGTCTCGGGCCCTTTAAGAAGTTGTTGAAAAGTCTAAGGAAAGAAAACCTGATGGAGACCTCCATGTGTCATTATGGCACAACTTCAAAACCTCAAGGCTTCAAAATGACTCGACAGAGGTGCGCTACCATTTTATAATTTTACACCATTTTTCCAGAAGGGAAAAAATTTAAATTGCCTCCAAAGGCCCGTATCTCCACCTTTAACCTTTCCACGTGTCCTTCTATGCGGGTCAAAGTAAGACTTTTTCCCTGCCACTGAAATTTTTCTTTAATCAAAGCTTGGCGGGGCCATGGGGCGGGTTCAAACTTTTTTTACAAAGTAGCCAAAAAGAAAAAGTTCAAAAAACAAAACCTGTCGTGCCCCATTCAATCAGAAGAAGCCACGTAAGCATCAAAAGAACCAATTAGAATTGAGCGGAGCTACGAGACCAAATTTTCCCTTTTGCCAAAAATCAAAGAGTGACAACTTAAAGCATTTTCCTACTGTCCCCTGGCCAACCAAAATAAGCCACATTTCCTGTTGATGCAAGGATGTAAATTTGACAGGGAGAAACATCCTTCAAACCATAAAATGGACAAAAATGACCATTTGAGCCTAGAGATGAAATTTTCTCTAAGGACAGAATTTAGAAATGTTACAAGGTTCAAATACATTCCTCCGAACTAGATCCATTCATTTATGCTCAAGTATTTAGGGCAATATGACAAGGACAACAAATCCTAGTTGTGGAAAACAGAAAACACGTGACAACCCAAGTTTTAAACCCAAGTACAAACCTTTTCTAGACAAACAGAGAAACAAGGAAACAACCATGGATCCATACGTGATCCTCGACCCATGAACAGATTGATCACAGCAACAAAAGGAATGCAGGGACCTCTTAGGCATGAGAAGAGGAGATAAAATATGGCAGAGGCCATAAATTGATAGATTTTCAATGGCAAAATGGGGCGAAACTATTTTGAGCACCGACATCACCTTTAAGAGCTTAAATGACATATCGAACGCACATGACACAACTTTGATTAGAATATCAATGATTCTACGGCCACCAAATACTTGTTGGTGTGTGTGACATGTCTTGTCATCATCCACATCACCTAGGTGAGTCATCTTGCCTTGCGAGAGTCATAGGTCTTAGGAAGTCAAATGACTAGTGTCAGATTCTATCATAGAATCTGACATTGTCATTTACGTTAATGCGTTATAGGAGTTACATTCCTTATTTGGAATTGTAGCTCCTCTTCTAGTGGCGTCATGTGTGTCAATCAATGTCATATGCATCAGTGGCGTCATTGGGGTTCTTTCCATGTTTAGGCATGGGGGTTACACAACACCCCTATTTGTACTTCCTATTTTTTGATCTATGAGCATAAGTAGACCTATTCTTCTTACTTGCAATCTTCTTTCCATTGATTCGAATCTTGCGTATTGCATTAGATTGACATTACCATTAGAGTGCAACTTCATTGTGGTGCATCAATTTTTGACATCAGTTCTCACAAATCCCTATTTCATGGTATCAGAGCTGGTTTCGATAAATGTGCACTCATCATTTCTCAGTTTTTTATTACTTCTGGTTTCTTCTCATTTCCTCCTGTGCAATTTTTTTTTTGATTATCATTTTGGAATTATTGCTCACCTCGTATTGAGGTTTCAACAGTTGCAAGTTTGAGGTATTTGGTTGGTTTGCATTATCAGCTGAGTTCGTAATTACATATTTCTAGATCCTTGTGGATGTGTTCTCTAGGTTGTTTGTGTGTTACTTGCTGGTTGTGCTCAGATTCAGATCCTGCAGGGTAAAAGAAAACTCATTTTTTTCTTGGTTCCTAGTTGGCTCATGTTTTTCTTCTGCGTGGATGTGTTTACATTGGATTATTCATTTCTCCCTGTGGCTCATTTACACTGGTCGATTGGCTCATGTTTTAAACCTTCTATCATTGGTTTGGACTGTTATTCAACTCGTTTTGTTGCCACTGGTGAATCCTTCAGTCTAAGTTTCATTTTACTAGAGTCTACCATGCCTTGGAATTTTCAATCTTGTAACCTACATTGAGGCTGGTTCGGAGTGACTTGTTCATTCTTTGTTGTGCTCCATTTGCGTATAGATCTTCCCTTCTCACTCTATGCTTTCAATCTTCCTTGCTCGCTTTTATTCTTCCCTAGTCTTTGTGCTAGGCATGGTGTACTGGTTCGACCTACATTTTTTTCCTTTGACCTGACCGTTCTAGTGTTGGCCCTTCATGCCCCTCTCCACAGAAGTTTACTCGGTCAAACAGTTGTGACAAGGCATTGTCTATTCCACGTGTGGTTCATTGTTGTCTTGGTTTGGAAGATTTTGTGACAGCTCACCTGCAGCTTTTCCCCAGCTCCACCATCCACCCACTGCTCGTGCAGGTCCTTCTAGACAATCAGACGTTCAACCTACTCGTGCCTCCTTCTGGACAGTCAAACGTTCAACTTGCTCATGCCTGTAACGTCTTACAACTGTAGAGTGGAACGTTTTTGACCAACTCACTCCTGGTACATGGCCTGCCTCTCCTTCCCACGTGGCCTTCTCAATCTGCCTGCCACAGGTAATATCTTCCTAAAAATAAATTTTACTTTATCACTTTTCTTAAAAATGTATTGTTTCATTACCTTTTAAAATTTTTAAGGTAAAAACATTTATTTCATTAGCACTGTAGTTTTTTTTGGTATATTTTGCTTGTTGTATTATTACATTCCTTTGAGTGCCAAAGACGGAGCGTGAGGTCCAGGATTGGCAGGAGGCTAATCCCCCCTCGCAATACAAAAAAACTCTATCTCAAATTCCATGTTGTTTCCAATGGGCATGCATACGACACCTTTTGCATGCGTTTATGGTGCTTTGTTTTGTTTGCAGGCTTATTGGCTTTTTCTCATCAGTCGCGGGAATTGGTTTTTTGCTATAACTTTTGACTCATTGCTCAATTTTGAGCACTTCTTTAGTCAAAGTTGCGTGTTTTTTTGCACTCTAGATGATGGGATCATTAGTTTTGTAAATGCACTAATTTTATAAAGTGCCACATTTTTGGAGGTGTCTTTGTATTGCTTAATTCAGCTCATTTTTTCTTGAGCCTTGTTCTGACCCCTTTTTTGCTTGTGGACTTGTGTGCACGTTCGCCACAGTCTTACAACAAAGGTATTTTTTTTGTGACATGGGATGTTATTTCTCACAAGGATTTCTCTTCCCCTTCTTTTTTCTCTCGTTCTTGTGCTTGCTTGCAGTGTCGATCTGTTACGCCCTATGAACCTTGATTGTTGTCTCCACCATTATGCATTATTACGTTAATTGTGAGGTCAGTGACAAACTAGTTCTTAGAACATAGTCACATTTGGTTGTAATCAATGCACTGAACTATAAAGTGCCACAAAAAGGGGGTTAAACTTGTGTACCTTGGAGGCTCCTCTCGTCATGGACATTGAATTTCATTGCTCTGTTGTTCAACTAGGACCAAGAAACTACCTATAATGGAAGAATGGGATACTCGATCATTGTATTATGTATAATTTGTTACCACATCTTCTTGAGTTGTCACCTGAACCTATTGACCACATTCATCAACAAAATTGGTTGAACAAGAATGATATGGCATACGGGCTTCTTTGCCTTACTATACTGGAGGACATTCAACGTCGATTAGAATTCACCGAGTCTATGCACAGAGCTTGGATCTTCATTCAAAAATTTTATGGAGACTTTGATCCTTCTCCATCTAGTTATGGATCTTCTAATGATCTTACATCCATGGAGGAAAGTGAGTTCACCGATACTTTTTCTTACGAAGGGCCACCCACACATAGTTTTGTGCATGCTTCTTCATAACTTAGTATTTCTCCCATCATAGTTTCTAGTGACTTTCCTCCACAGGACTCTTCGGTTGAATTCTCACCTGCACACCATGCTGCATTGGATCTCAGGTTTTCCCCATCACAAGCATCTACCGATTTTGTTGATTCTATCTTGGAGATTCTGACATCCCTATTACTTCCAGAGACTTCGAGATTACTTCTACAAAGGGTTCTTATAATCCTCCACAATACGACATTGATTTCCTTGACTTAGACTTGGATGATATGCTCGAGGATACCAACATCACAGTGCAACATATTCTTCCACCTATTGCCTCTTCAGAGATCAAATTTTCCATCACACCTGCTTCCACTAACTCTCCACCGCAGCAGGTTCATTTTCCCCTTCAGGGCTCTCTTGATGATATATCTATATTTGTTGACTCCCACCTTATGGAGATTGATAGGATTGTCACCGCTTCTCTTGATATATTATCTCCATCCCATAGTCGGCCACCTTCCGGCACTCTCCATGTTCCTCCTCCTTTTGATCATAGACCTTTGGTCCCTTCAGATTCATTAGGAGTCCATCGGAAATCATCTTCCGGAGGAGCTAGATAGCACTCCTTTTTTTCTCTTCTCCTCTTCTTCTTTCCAAAAAGATTTTTTTTGTACATGGGCACCTTATCAGACCTTTAGTTGTCAGGTCTCGTTGACACATCTTTCTTAGTTGTCTAGGGGAGTCTTCTTTTCTGTTCTTGCTTACCATTACCTCTTCCTTGGCTTCGATGAAGGGGGGTGTTGGTGTGTGTAACATGTCTTGTCATCATCCACATCACCTAGGTGAGTCATCTCGCCTTGCGAGAGTCATTTAGTCTTAGGAAGTCAAATGACAAGTGTCAAATTCTGTCATAGAATCTGACATTTTCATTTGTGTCAATGTGTGTAGGAGTTACATTCCTTATTTGGAATTGTAACTCCTCTTCTAGTGGCGTCATATGCATCAGTCAACGTCATATGCGTCAATGGTGTCATTGGGGTTCTTTCCATGTTTAGGCATGGGGGTTACACATCACCCCTATTTGTACTTCCTATTTTTCAATCTATGAGCATGAGCAGACCTATTCTTCTTACTTGCAATCTTCTTTCCATTGATTTGAATCTTGTGTATTGTGTTGGCTTGACGTTACCATCGGAGTGCAACTTCATTGTGGTGCATCACTTTTCGACATCGGTTCTCGCAAATCCCTCTTTCAATATCTTGGGTTCATAGTAAATATCTCATATCACTATGTGGAATCCCCTACCATCTTCAACATTCATCCAAAGGAAGCGTCTAAAAATGTTCTCCAACTTGGCATAAGATATCTTAGAGGGTGCCAAACACAAGAAGTAGTAAACATGTGCGTGAGGTAATATTTCTGAGAAAACTTGAAAATAACTTCAAGAGAAAAAGGTGTAGAAAGCTAGAATTCAAATTTCATCTCAACTCATGAGTTTACATATGATTAGAGCTCTAAAGACATGGACTAAAAGGTAAAAATAATAACCAGAAACTTGATCACATATGACCAATGTTTTGAAGGTATGGACTAAAAGGTGGATGCCCAAAAAAAAACTTTTGTTATCCACCTTAAATTTTTAAATCGAATTTTTAAGTTTTATAATAGATTAATTATTAGAAATCTTGTTTAGGTTTGGGGAGATAAAAGATATTAAATATGCAATTTTTTATTATAAATGAAATAAATAGGTTGTCCTTCAATTTAATGTATATTGATATGCATTTTATATTGGTTCGGCGGTGGTATTAAAGGTGGTGGATTATATGATTTTATTTTTTTAATAATTAACGTTTATCGAATGGTGTTTTACTCAATGGTGAAGATGTTTGGCTCTTAAAGAGCCCACAAGGGTTCAATTCTCACTGAAAGAAAAGTAAGGAGATACTATATTAAGGGATTAGGCTAGGATTATGCCCTAAGTGAATTTGGTGAAATGGAAACCCCTCATTCCTTGGTCATTTAGCCGAAGAATTTTTTCTCACCTCAACCATGTGATATAGCAGTCTAAGACCAACCAGCTTTCAAATGAAAATAAATAAATTTAATCTTAAATTTGTTGTATGTTTGATTATTACAAGAAAAAATTGAATCTTATATTTGACATTTGTTTTACTTCACCTATAAAAATATTAATCTATTAGTTTGGAGAAGTTAATAAAAAAACATAATCTCTTAAGTATATATGGAATTGAGGAACCCAACATATATTCTTGCTAAAATTATTTTGAGCCCAAAATAGTGGTGGAACTAAAATAACACCATTTAAAAGCAATAAATGGAAAATTCTTGAAGAAGATAACGAAGTTAATAATCATTATGATGTCATGCAATAAATCTATGATGAAACATAGAGATCATGATCATATTGCTAAATGTTGTTGAAGATAACGTGTTTAAGATATATGTACTAATTTATGTACACTATGTGTTTTGTCTATCTTTGCATTTGGTTGATGTCACATGAATCTTGCTTATAATGAACATCTAAATTAACTATTGCCAGGTTTTTCTTCATGAATTATATCAAAAAATTCACTCTATAAGGGATTTAATAATGGTAACATGTAAAGTGTTAATATAGTGTGTTAGAGAATAAGGTGATGTATTTGTATTGATTATTCATAATTAACATCAATTAATTTAATAAGTTAAATATACAAAAAATTTAATTGTTGACTGAATTAATTACGCGAAGGCGTTCCCCCTATAGGAAAGGCCCCTACGGACATTTCTACGATTGTGTTAATTTTGACGGTTTGACGGCTGTCTGGAAGTTTGTTCTTTTTCGCCTATTTTTAATAGTATTTTATTCTTTTTCACCTATTTTTAATAGTGTTTTTTTGGGTGCATGTTGAATGCAGCGGTTATTTTTAACAGGCGTTTTTGTTTTTGCAGCGGCTATTTTTAACAGTCATTTTTGTTTTGCGGGGGCTTTTTTAAGAGTGTTTTTCTTGCAAGCGGCTATTTTAACAGTTGTTTTTGTTTTTGCGGGGCTATTTTTAAGAGTGTTTTTTCTTGCATGCTCAATGAGGGTTGGTGTGACAGATTTTTGTGTATAAGTAGAAGAGGTGCGGGTTTGCAATTTCACAGGATTCATTACAGTGCTGAGGATTTCAAGTTTGTAATTTCACAGGTATTTATTACTCTGTTCTCATCAATTTACTTTGAAACTACTTATTTTCCTTGGTCACAACATCCAGAACAATGACAAGTTGCAATCTTTGAGTCTGGTAGCGAGCTTATTGATTATTTATTCCCTCAATGTGCTTGGTCTTATCTTGACCTGCACCTTTCTCATGTGGACTGCATGAGTTCTATATGTAATAAGCTAAAGCTAAAAGCTTAGGAGTTTCGTAGTCAGGTTTTTGGAATCTGAGAACCAATATAAAAAATAGGCAAATGGGTGTCTATATGTTTTCATATTGATCTCTTGTCTTCCCTTGGCATTTTAATCATCCCTAAAATACTTAAATTGTTTTATTTTCCTGCACCTTTAGGCTTATGCATCCCTAAAATACTTAAATTGTTTTCTTTTCCTGCATAATGCAAAATTGAATATCTTCACCTTCGCAACCATACTTCTTTGAAAAAAAATTAACATGACAATAGAGCTAAAAAAAAACCATAGTACCTACTACCATGCATTCTCATATGTACAGTTATATCCAAATTAGGACCGTCTTCACTCTAAGTGCTGCAGACACTAAATGGCCAGATCTCCACAATATTATGTCGGGTGAATGCCCAATAGATCCTCGAGCTGCATAATGTTGGAGAACACTTAACATTGTCTATAACCCTCATAGAGTATCAGCATACCTACATCACAGATTCACAATATTTCATGAAGAAATATTGCAGAAGGAACTTGGAGTAGTAGAATTTTGGTACAGGTAATCAAATCTACTTATTTCAAAGTTATTTCCAAACTACATAGCTAATATTTATGTTCCCTTGTCTCGCAGGTATGAATGACAACATAGAGACTCTGCACATGTCCACAGTTTATTGTGGCTCGAGAATGCGCCCAAAGTTGACAAAATGGATTGGGAGGATACAACAGTTACTAAGGCCTCAAAACAATACTTTGATAAGTTCGTGTCTGCCTGGAACTCTTGACCAACATGCAACCGCTTGGATTTTGTTCCCAAGTCACTCCTAGATGACCCTTGCTTGCTAGATACAACCAAAATTCTATCCTCCTCCCCAAATTCAGACCTTAAAGAACTGATTAATCAAGTTCAGTGCCACACTAAATGTTCAAAACAGACATGCCTACGTAGAAAGCAATCACAGCTCTAGTGCAGGTACAACGCCCCCTGGGCCGTGCAACCTACTTCTTCCTTACACATTGAAATTGATGGGAAAATTAAGTACCTCCCTTCTAGAAATGATGACAGATTGAACATCCACAATCGAACTATGATATCCATATGGAGAGCAAATGTTGATTGCCAACTGGTACTTTTCCGCCATGCAGTTCTTGAGTATATTGCAAAATATGCTTCGAAAGCCAAGCAACGCTCAAAAACATATCACCAAATGTTATCCAGATTTTCAAGAGACGCAGATGCAGATTCTCTAGCACATATCACGATCCGTAAAATGCTAACAGAAAGCATTGTCGAACATGAAATAAGCACACAAGAAACATGCCACATGTTGCAAAAAATGCCACTTGTTATGTGCAGTCGTCCATTTGTATCATTAAATGTTGGGAAAAAATTCTGAGACGTGTCGTTGAAAGTGACGTTGATGCAGAACAAACATCCACTTTCTTGGATGCATATAAAGTTCATCCAACAATCATGGAACACCTACCACTTATTCAAGTTGCTCGAGATTGGAGCTACAGCAAGAATCATATAGGTGATAAATGGAAAAAGTGAACAATACACGCAATTGTTCGGTCCACCTGAGATTTGTGGATGTCCCAGCTCAGGATTCAACGTAATATGACCTTTTCTGTTGGTCAGAACTCCTTTTATACAAGCCTTTCAAAAATATTGCGTCAAAATTTGGAGCAACCCCCATGACATCAACGGCACTTGGGACATGTTAAGCACAACTACAAACCGTGGCATGTTTTATGCACAACCGCAGACACAGGACCTGTTACGGATGTTAGTTCTGACTCTGAGCCCGAATGCAGTATTCAACACGAACCATTGCAGGAAATGGCAGGTCTTCACACAACTTCACCCAAGAAACAACACAGGTCTAGACAGTCTTGACATGTTGGGGAAATGAGATTTTGACGTACAGCATAATTGGAACATACATGACGTTCCACATGAATTAAAGATAACTAGTTCATCATTCATTGAAAGAGAGAAGGCAAACATAATTAACAACAACATACAGGCCACACCACCATCTTCCACACTTCCTTTGTCTCTAGAACAACAAACCGCTCTTGATACCATACTACACCATTCAGCAAACAAAACCCTCCTACCTCCACTAAGATTCATAATTCAAGGAATAGCTGGCACAAGAAATCATTTCTAATAAATAAAATCCACAATTTATTCACATCACCAACCACATATCCCTCACCTCTACTTGTGCTCACCCCTACTGGTGTTTCAGCATTCAACATCTCTGCATCCACAATCCACGCAGCCCTATGAATTCCAATCGAAGAACTCAAACCCCTTGAAGGTACTGCATTATCGTCTTTTCAAGAGTCGCTGAAACATATAGAATATGTTCTTATTGATGAAATGAGTTTCATCAGCCCAAAGTTACTAAGAAAAATTGACAGTAGGCTCCGCGAAGCTTTCCCACACTCAAGAACATCTGAATTTGGAAACAGATCAGTCATCCTCCTCAGTGACCTCAGCCAATTACCATTGATTTAGTCCTCTTTATGCAAGTAATTCCTATGGAGCAACCCTTGGAAGGGATTTGAGACTTCCATTACATTACAAACAATATTTCGGCAACAAGGAACAACCAATGCACAAGTTTCATTCCGGAATTTACTACTCCACAGTACAATAATTAAAACTGCTCAACCTAAACCTCATGTAGATTAGTAGTCAAAATCAAATCAAAATTTCAAAAAGCAAATGCTAAAGAAAAAAAAGAGAGGCTGCAATATAATATTTCAAGTTGGTTGTTGGGGTTGTGACCCATAAATCATGGGTTCTAAGACATACAAATACATAAGCTCTAAAATAATTAAAAAATTTTAATAAAAATTATATTTAGGCAAACTATCCATATAAAACCCACCACCTAAAAAGTATAGTTACCAAATATGGTAAAAGCATAAAGATTTAGTGTGTTGTTTATTGAATCATATAAAATTACGTATTTTTCGAATGCAAAATCTTAGAATTTAAGATTTAAAAAATGGATATTATTTATTATTATTTTATAAAATAATTTTTTATATTATAAACACTTCCAATATTTAATAGTCAAGAATTCAAAAAAAAATCATTTTCAAATTTATCGTATTTTATTATCAACAGTCCCTTTTCTATATTTGAAAACCATAACTTAATACTCTCAATAGAAAAGTTACTACCCTGCTAAAAAAACAAATTGTTATGACTCCACAATAGTTCACTATAATTCAATAAAGATGCCATCCAAGCTTTTTTGACTAATTTATTTCTGAACTGGACTCAACATGCAACATGACTTTACTTTCAACATAAGAACCTCCAAATATTGTATTTTCCGCTTTTTTACAATTGACTGCTGAGTATTTTGTTCAATCTTATAAGTCTTTGGAGGTGCAGATTCCATTTGGGACGGTGAAGCGCGAATGGCCCACAGATTGTACAGAGCATAAAAAACAAACTGATAAATTTATTGATGAGGTTGGTGAGAAAATTGACTGCAACATCAAACCAACAAGTCTGCAAACAATGTATGGCCATCAACGTGAATTTTCTCTAAGACATTGTTTTAGAACCACAAACTGTTTCTGGGGGCCCATATAATTTAAATTAATTTCGACAATTTCAGTGACCTTTTCAAGACATGAAAGGCATGGATTCCCGTGGACTAAGTATTGTTCTCTGGTCATTTTCTTCCATCACAGCGAATATAATACAAGACAAGTTATCTGCAAAAGAAAACAACATGCAAAGCAAAAGTGAAAGCAAAATCAAAAGTATGTCCAAATTACCTACAAATCTTGTTGCTGCACGGACATTAACATAAAGCAAAAGTACCTCCCCATGTTTCAACAAATTCCAATGTTCTCTAGAGTCTAACCTATTCCACACCCTCTTTACAAGATTCGATAGTATATATTTTCACATTACAACTAATACATCAACTTAGCCTCCACTATGGAGTTAAAAATCTCAATGTTCTCTAGAGCCTTTAACACATTCCATATCTTCTTTATTAGATTCTCTACATTTCATTTTCTACTAATGCACATGGACATAGATTATGCCATACATATTTTCTTTTAAATTCAACTTTATATTTAAAAGGGAATGGAATTGCTCTAATTACACTACTGGAAATGTTCATTTACAAGGTTCCATTTATCGAAAAACCTTTGTGTTTCCAATGGTATGGTTATGGCATGATGTTTTTTATTGGCTTCTATCAATAACCATGTTTTCTAATGAAAAATCAAAATAGTTAAAAATAATGATTCATGCATTTCATTGTTGTAGTATAAATGTCAAGTCTAGCTACCCTCTGGGTTATGAGGATGTCAATGAACATGACATGGACATCACGTTCTCTATGTGACCCTCCTCCAAACCCAACATCTCCAATAGCTTAAACTACCCATGTGTCAGAGATGTAATTATTTTTTCAATGAGGGCACCAATGATTTCTTGACGGCAACACGGATTTAAAAATTACCAGTAATTTCATGGATTTTCAAGCTTATTACTTGCAACTACTCTTCAATATCAGGCTCTACGACTATTTTGTCACTAACTAATAATGCTGATTAGTATTATTTGTGATTGTTTAGGTTCCAATTGTTATAGTTATAGACATTTTCTATAGGTTGTGCGTCGTATTTTTTCTTTGATACAAGAAATAATATCATTATATTTTCATTTTTTGTATTTAGATTATAGAACAAGTATTGTCAATTTGTTATTATATATTAGTAGGAAAGGGTTTTTCACTTTTTGTGCTTTTGGCTTCATCATGTGAAATGGAAGAAATTGTTTGAAGAGAGTATGTTATCATGATGTTAATATTTGTGTATCCACATGATAACACACATGAATGGCTAAATCACTTTAAGTGTGAGTGAACAAAGATGTAGCTAACTTTTTGACATTTAGTGTGTTTTTTTCAAAATGCGGAGATCTTACCACTATAAAAGTCATGATAATAAGAAGTTATGGTTTAAGTTTTATGGCCGCAACCTACATTGTGGAAATTTACATTCATAACACTTATGGATGTAATATACGTGGCAAAGATATTAGGGTCGTAACATCTTATGGATGTAACTTGTTATGGTTGTCACATTTACAATAGTAAGTATTACAATTGTAACATGTCACGGATGTAACACTTGTCCATATAAAAAGCTTATTTCCCTTACTTTTTCTACAACACAACAGAAACTTGGCAAGAATAGGGTTTGTGGCTTTGGTGTCCTTTGTGACTTTGGCAAGCTTTGTTGAGAAATTGTGAGTTTCCTTTGGTATGCACATCCCACTTTGACATTATTTTTCTTCTATTTCTATCAATGGAAAAATTAGCCCTTGTTTATTTATGGGAGACTTAACCTTTTTATGTTAATGGTTGAACGGATTTTTTTTGTTAGTGGTAAAATGATCTCAAGTGTTCTATTTCTAGAATATTTTGTGGGTACATGGTTTGATGTTTTGGCGTGCTTTATGGTTGTTTTGAGATTTTGTGAGCAATTGTGGGCTTCCTTTGGTATGCAAAACCTTCTTTGATATTTTTTTGTTCTTCGTCTATCAATGGAAAAATGAATCCTATTCTCTTTATTGGAATATTAACATAAAGCAATAGTAACTCTCCATGTTTCAACAAATTCCAATGTTCTCTAGAGTCTAACCTATTCCACACCCTCTTTACGAGATTCGATAATATAGATTTTCACATTACAACTAATACATCAACTTACCCTCCACTATGGAGTTAAAAATCTCAATGTTCTCTAGAGCCTTTAACACATTCCATATCTGCTTTCTCAGATTCTCTACATTTCATTTTCTAGTAATGCACATGGACTTAGATTATGTCATACGTATTTTATTTTAAATTCAACTTTATATTTAAAAGGGAATGGAATGGCTCTAACATTTTGTATAATTAAGTAATTACGCTACTGGAAACATTCATTTACAAGGTTCCATTTATCGGAAAACCTTGTTGTTTCCAATGGTATGGTTATGGCATGATTTTTTTTAGTGGCTTCTATCAGTAATCATGTTTTCTAATGAAAAATCAAAATAGTTAAAACAATGATTCATGCATTTCGTTATTGTAGCATAAATGTCATGTCTAGTTACCCTCTAGGTTACGAGGATGTCAATGAACATGACATGGACATCACATTCTCTATGTGACCTCCTCCAAACCCAACATCTCCAGTATCTCGAACTACCACTTATATGCCAGAGATGCAATTAGTTTTTCAATGAAGGCACCAATGATTTCTTGATGGCAACATGGATTTAATATTACCAGTAATTTCATGGATTTTCAAGCTAATTACTTGCAACTACTCTTCAATATCAGGCTCTACAACTATTTTGTCACTAACTAATTATGTTAATTAGTATTGTAAGCTAGGAAAAATACAGTACTAATAAGGAAGTAAAATACCAATAATCATACCTCCTCCTTCGCGTTCCATAGCAAACCTCGGAATGGGCTAGGAAACTTGGATTGAGCCCTAATTGTGTGATATGTAGGTGCTTTTCTTCAAGATGGAGCAAGGCCTTCCTGCAACAATGATCCTCTTACTTTGCACCAGATGGAAAAAAAGATTTTGAGGCTATTTAGGCATTAGGACGAGGCAAAAGGATGTTCTTTGCTCAAAGGATGCAAGAACTTAGATATGGCATTCAAGTTTATTCTCCGTGTGTTTAGAGGGAAGGGGTAAGGTTTTATTTATAGCCTGAGGGAGTGATTCACTTAGATTAATTTAAGTAATCATGGTTTGAAAATGTGGGCAAGATTCAGTGAGTGGTTTGAAAATGTGGGCAAGATTAGGTGAGTGGTTTGAAAATGTGGGCAAGATTAGATGAGTGGGGGCCATGAAGAATGCATGAGGATTTGAATTATATTTTTAATTCAGAAGTGGAGGATTTTAGGTGAGTGGGGACCATCAAGGGTGGGTGAGGATTTGAATTTGAATTTTTAATTCAATAGTAGAAAAACATGGAGATTAATGACATGTGGTGAGGATTGGGTTATTTTTTGGATTTTGAAATGGATAATTAATCAAATTATATTTGATTAATTCAAAGTGTATTTTTGTGGGAAATGAGGAAGGGGAATTAATTGATTTAGAATAGATGTGAAATTGGGGTGTCTACATTTTTGCCTCTTTGGAAGGGTACTATGAAAGTAGTGTCCTTTCAAAGAAAGTAGACGGTATGGGGGAAGAATTCAATCTTCTTTTTAAAAGGTAAAGCGAATAGAAAGTGGTGAGTGATGGATGTCATAGTATCCTCCAAGACAAAAATGTCATGAGAAGATGTGATTATGGATAGATGTGGTGATGCCCCCTTGAGAGGACTAACGAGAATGGAATATATGATAGAACTCTCGAAAATAAGGGAAATGGATTCTATGGAGAAGAGCACGATCATGGAGTGGAAGAGACTAGAATGACCGCACGACGTAAATGGAGAAAGGATTCAATCGACCTTGAATGCTAGGTGTGAGGTTGTGTGGGAAAGAGAAAAGGGAATGGATAGGATTGGGGGTTGATTACGAGAAGAGTAAGGGAGATAGGGGAGGGGGAAAAAAGGAATGAAAGAGGTAGAAATAAGAGAGAGGGATGATAGGGAAAGAAGGGAATGATGAAGGAAAAACAAGGTAAAAATGGAAAAATGACATGGTAGAGGGTGAAGGGATGAAATAGAGAGATGTGCAAAATGAAGGAAGCAACATAGATAGTAAAGAGGGATGCGTGGAAGTGAAATAAATGATAGAGCTGAGAAAAGCAGGAAATGGGAAAGGATAAATAAGAAGGAGAAAACGAGGTGGGAGTAGGGGGTGAAATGGAGGAAAATGGAAAGAGGATGAAAGAAGAAGTAGAATGTAGAAAAAAAAGAAACTATGAGGGGCGAGGAAAGTGTGAAAAAAAGGAGAGAAAGGAAGAGAAACAAATATAGAATGAACGAAAAAGGTAGGGGTGGTAGAGAAAAGGAGAAGTGGTCAGAAGAAACGTGAAAATTAGGGGAGAGGAAAGGAAGATAGAATGAATACAAGGAGAAGATTGAAGGAATCGTGTCATTGCAAGGAAGACCAAGGCAAAGAATATGGAACAGACCGTATGGAGATGCATGTGGAGGGTGGTATGATAAAAAAGACAGGACAACGCTGAACAACTAGGTTATCGATGGGGAAGTAAGGAAGAAACGTGATGGAAAAAGGGGAAGAAGACGATACAGGGAAAGGGAAATAAAATGAGGGCTGGGAGAGAGAAGAGGATAACAAAGAAAATGATGTAGAAGGAAGGGAATACAGAAAGGAGGTAATAAGTGGAAAGGGAATGGTATAAGAAATGTTCAAAGAAGAAAGAGGGGAGGAATGACATTGATTGGAAAATATGTGGAGATGCATGAAATGAGGATATTAGGATGATGAGAAAATAGGAAAATGATGTATGATGAAGATAGTAAAGATATTGAAGAGGGCAAAGAGGAGATGGAGAGATGGGTAAGAAGCGACAAGAAACGGCCGGAGTGAGGGAAAAAAATAGGATAGAAAAGAGAATGGGGGATAGAAGAGGCAATGCCAATGAAAAGATGTTAGGGAAATCCATTTTACAATGAGTGGTGGGGAAGGGTGAGAGAAAAAATGAAGAAAAGGAGAAAGCTAATGAGGATTGCAAAGGGTAATGCCAACAAAGGGACGTTAGGGAAAACCCTTTGACAATGAGTGGTGGGCTTAGAGGAGGGAAGGAATGAAGGGAAACTCTAGAAGGTCCAAGGGAGTGAATGAGGTCGTGCGGAATGAGGATTGATGATTTTTAGGGAAAACCCGTTGACAATTATTAGCTCGGGAAGAGAAGATGATGATGAAAGAATGATATAAGAGTGTTGACAATAATGAAAAATGTGTGTGTGGGTAGAAATGTGGGGGGAATTTGTGAAGATGAAGTGGAAAGAGTGAAGAAGATGAGAGGGATGAGTTGGGACTAAGTGAAAGCAAGGAGAGGATGCGGGTGATGAGGATGAACGAGGTGAGGATGAAGAACCAAGACATGAAAATAATGGGAAGAAACAGTATGAAGGATGATGGATCAAGAAGGGGAAAATTGGGGAAAAGAATGTGATTGTAGGCGGAAGAGATTAGATGTATGGTGTAAGAGGATATGTGGAAAAAGGATAATAGTAGGAGGAAAAAGTGGGTAGTAAGAGATACCAAGTGGATGAAGCGATCAACAAAGTGAACAAAGAATGAGGCAGGGGAGAAGTTCACGATGACAAGTTAAGTGTAAGGAAGACCCTGACATAAGATTGTCATGTGACGGAAGTGGTTAAGTAAGATTGCCATGTGAGAAAAACTGGAGATGACAAGTGGTCAAGCAAGAAGTGGTGTTTGCGAGAATCGAAAAGGAGGTGAAAGGATGTGATAATGGGGAATGCTGAGAAAAAATGAAGGGTGAAGGGTGCATAGCGATGGGGAAAGGCAAGGAGATAGATCATCCTTAAGAGGGACTCTTAAGTGAGATCGCCACGCTGAGTGAGTGGTTAAGTAAGATTGCCAAGCAGAGGAGGGTAATAGTGGTGGTAAAAAAATGTGATGATGGGGAATGAAGAAGAAAGATGGATGGTGAGATTGTAGAGTGATTGGTGAGTGTAAAATGACATGTCATGCTTAAGAGAATCTCTTAAGTAAGATTGTCATGCTGCTGGAGAGGTTTCATATGATCACCAACCGACAGGGATGATATGCAAGGAGAAAGACAAGATGATACTGGGGATAGGGTGGAATGGTAGGGTGAAGAAGATGATCACAATGAGAGGTGGGAGAAATAAGATGGGGGGAATTGATGGGATGGGGGAAGGCCATAGGGTAGATCAACCTTAAGTGGAGGTCTTAAGTAAAATTGCATGCAGGCTGGAATGGTTAATAAGATTACCAAGCTGAGGAAGAAGAAGGATGACGTTAGAGTTGGTGGGAATAGGGTATGAAAAAATGGACTGAAGGGGAACCCTCAAGTGAATTTTCCATACTATGAGAGCATGTAAGTAGGATGACAGGTATAAGGCGTATTTAGGGAAGGATGAGAAAAGAGTGAGTGAGGTATGCATGAGTGGTATATGATATGAGATGAGGTGATAATAAGAAAGAAAGGAAACAAAGGAGTGTAACATGAATGGATGAATGAATATATGTAGTGGAGGGCAGAGAGTGCAAGGGAAATCCTTAATTAGGATGCCGTGTGGTGAGAGTAATGATGCGAGAATGAGAAACAGAAGAGGTGGAATGGGAAGATGTGTTTGGTGGTGAAGAAGCTTCTACAATGGGAAGATCTTAGGGAGAGAGTAAACCTCCACCAAGGATCCCATATAGAAGGGGTTATTATGTAAGATTGTCAAGCGGGAAGTAGAAGGGGGAAAGCAAAGAATACAAATGGGTGAGAGGGGATAGGAATGGTGAGAAGGGCAATATAGGTATAAGTGGCGGAGGAGTAAAAATGAGGAGCGAGGATGAATGGATCAAATACATGGTGAGCATGGTGGGGGAGGAGGAGCTGCTGGGATAGTGAATGCTACTTGAGAAAGATCATCAAGTAGGATTCGTAAACTGCAACGGTGATCAAGTAGGATTCCCAAACTGGAGAATGCATTAGTATGGGTGAATGGATGCGGGTGTAAAGTAAGATGTTGATCATGCAGGAAGATACTGACGTGACGAAAAGCATCTTAATTTTAATATAGCACATAACAGGATGCATCGTGATATAAAAGATCACGATGACTAGACTGTAATATGTGTGATAGCATAGACAGGGGCCATAAAAAAGGTTTGATGCCCTAGTACGATATGCAAATGGAAGAGAGCATAGACAGAGGCCATCAAGAAAGTATGATGCCCCAGTATGACATGCAATCAGATAACGTAAGAATATTAGAGAGAACACCAGGATACATAAAATCAAGATGCCCCCTGTAATATATCAAGATGCAAGAAAGCAATTAATAATTTACAACTAATAATGCAACACAAGAACCAATAAACATGTCCCTAACATGTTCCACAGTGAGGATTGATTGGATGTGCCCCCAAGCAGGGGTACGAGGACATAGTAAAGCATTGGGTCATTGTCCTCAAACAAGGAAACAATGAGAGCTAGATTTGCCCCCAAGCGAGGATTCACGCGAGGAGAAGTGGTTTGAATTTGGTAGTCATAAGGTGATTGGATCATTTGTTGGGGATAATAGTTCAAAGGTTAAATTGTGTTGGTTATTTTAGAGTTTTTTTTTTTCCGATTTTGTGGATTTTTATTATATATATATATATATATTCTCTAATGTTTTTTTAGATTTTTGATGATTTTCAAATGTTTTTAGATTTTTGATGATTCTTGTTAATGGTTTTAGATTTTGGACGATTCTATGTAATGTTTTTTGGATTTTTGATGAGTGTTTCTAATGTTTTTTGGATTTTTGACGAGTTCTAAATTTTTTGTTGGATTTTGGACGATTGTTTCTAATGTTTTTAGGTTTTTGATGATTTTCAAGCGTTTTTGTGGTTTTTTGGATTTTTACACTGTTTTTAGATTTTTGACGATTTTCAAATGCTTTTGGATTTTTTAGACTTTTACATTGTTTTTAGATTTTTGACAATTTTTCAAATGTTTTTGGATTTTTGGATTTTTTACATTCTTTTTAGATTTTTGACGATTTTCAAATGTTTTTAGATTTTTTGATTTTTACACTATTTTTAGATTTTTGATGATTTTCAAATGTTGGTAGATTTTTACACTGTGATTGGCAAGTTATGGACCAAAGTGTAGACTTATTTTTGAGAGGTGATAAACATAGATATTATCTGTATGTACTGTATTCTATGTTGTAACTTATGCTCATAATAACACAAATTCTCTTTCCATTGGCAGGATATGGTAGTGATGATATGATGAAAAGAATTTCAGCTCCATTCTTGACTCCACACAACTAGTAAGATGTGTGGGCTCATCACTGAGAATCAAGAAGGAAGCAGGAGGTAGATAATAAATATAGAGACAAATACTAACAACAATCCCTTTAGGAAATTGTGACTCCATGCTTCATAACTATACTGAACCATTTTCAAAAATGGCTTTCACTTTCTGAGTCACATGCTAGACTTAGTCAGTTATGTGGCCTGCTGATTAATAAGATATGAAGTTAAGGGATAGTTCTCTCTTCACTTAGGCATCTACATTACGTGTTTGGGGATTCTATAATTTGCGAGCACTGTAAGATTTTGTATTTTTGAAACGACGCCCTTTGCCTTGCCCCATGCTACTAGTGAGAAGCAAGGGCTCATCACTGAAAGAAAAATATAGGTGAGTGAATTCTCTTTTTGTCCTTTTTTTTTAATATTTTACAATGTTTTTATGCTTTTATGAGAATGACCCTCTACGCTTTTCCCCATGCCACTTGTAATAGGTAAGGGTTTATCACCGAAGACAAGACGTAGACAAGTAAGGGCACCTTCCTCCATTCTCAGTCTCACACTACCAGTAAGAAGTGTGGGCTCAACACCAAAGACTATGAAGGACGAAAGATGTGCCAATGAATTATTCATAAGTTATTGAATTGACAAATTTTTTTATAATAGTGCTTTTTATTTGGGAAGAAACATCTGCCCCCAATCTCAGCCCCACACAACTAGTAGGATGCAAGGGTTCAAAACTGAAGACTAAGATGGATGACCAAACAAACTAGGTAACGAAGTTTAGAGCTTTGTTATGAAAGAGAGAATGTATTTGAAGGGAATATATTACCATTAGTAAGCTTCTAAGTATGACCATAGAGGAAAGCGACTGAAAATGGAAGAAGTATGACGCTCACAAACTTAATAGGATTTATATTAGCACTTGTCTCATGATGATAAATATGAAGATCTGATTTTGATAATGAAAATGTATGCCAATGGAAATGAATAAATTTATTCAGAGATAAGTAAGACAGAAGAAACAATGTACACATTGTTGTTTCCTAGAATATAGAGTTCTTTCAAGAATAGAATTTCTTTGAATGGAATGCATTCATGGGTTTTTCAAGGACTTGACCTATGTCAATGGCCAATTTATAAGCTCCAAACCCAAAATTATTTATGATTTCATTGGGCTCAAATTTTTCTTGTTTGTCTCGTTCTTTGGGTGTATTCTTTTGATTTTCTTTCAGAATGAGATCATTGACCTTAAATTTTCTAGGTTTGAATTTTTCATGGTACCTACGCCATAGCCAATTTTGATAGAATGGAAGATGATCTAGGGCATTAAGATGTTTTTCATCAAGAAGCTCGAGTTCACTAAGGCGTGAGTGTTGATAATAATATTGATTGATTACATCTTTGAGGGATATTCTAAAGGATGGAAATTCAACCTTGACATGTAAAATAGCTTCCCAACTATAAACAGAGGAGAAGGGAGTGGCTCTAATAGGTGTGTGAGAAGATGTGTAGTAAGCCCAAAGAGTGGGGTAGATTTGTTTAAGCCAATACCTTCCATGTGTGTTGACAATGATGGTTTGCATTATTTGGTTTGTTGCTTTTGTTTGTCCAGTAATTGATTGATTTGAGTAAAGATTCACGATTAAAGATGGAAAATGTGGCATAAATATATTCTTGGGTATACGTACCTCATAGAATGTATGCACATAGAAGTCTTGATAGGTGAGAATCATTAGTGATGAGATGCCTACAAGATCGATCGTTGAAAGAATGATGGACATGACAGGTTGCATTGTTGCAAGCGTCCAAACTTGATGTGGTTGTGTTTTGACAACAAGGCTAGAGATGTTAGGCATAAGAGCCAATATTGGAATAATAGAATCAAACTTAATGGTACCTGTTGATGGAACCTCTTCTGTAGTGTCTACAGTAATATCAAGGTTTGAAAGGGAGTCTTGAAATGAGGTCAAGGTCTTGTTAGATGTTGGAAGAATGTCATTGCCCAAAACAGGTTCAATATATGTTTGGGTTAAAAGAGAGTCTTGAAATAAGTTTAAGTTCTTAGTAGATGTTGAAAGAATGTTGTTGTCCAAAACAGGTTCAATGTATGTTTGAACTAATGGAAAGAAATTTGAAGAAGATATGAATTGGTTTGGAATTAGAGAGCCTTGACTGTTGTCATCATGATCTCATGGAATTTCAGTATATATAGGAGATTCGAAAGTAGTCAGCTCTTCATGGAAATTTGTGGTATTGGACGTGTCATTGGTTGCAAGAGCATTGTCATCAAGTTCTACAAAGATGATGTCATCGTCAATTAAGTCTTGGACGTAATTCTTAAATCGCACACATTTATCTGTGTGATGACCATCAATGCGATGAAATTCACAATATGTGTTCGGTTTTGTACCAACATGGCTTAGCTTCCCCTTTGACAAAGGGTTTTGTAATTGGATATCTTATCAGTTTAGCCTCTTTTAGTTGATAAAAAACACTAGAGAGACTTTCTCCAAGGGGGGTAAACTGACGTTGGACTTTACGTGAACTGATGTCTTCGTGAGGTTGTATGATTGGCCTTTTGGGTGATCGTTCACTAATTTGGGTAGCCATATGAGAGAGTTGTGTTGTCAACTTATTAATTTTTTCTAATATCTCATTGCGTGATATTTTTTGTGAATTCATCATGTTTGAAAAGAGAGGGAGAATGAAGAAAGGTGCAATGAAGAACTCAACCTATTGATTGTGATCTTTTTTTTGGCTCAATCAAGTTTTAACAAGCTACTCAGGATAAATATGTGATAGCTTAAATAAGCTATAATGAAAATGGTTGAGATTTGGCTTAAACAAGCTCTGGATTGTTGACGGGGAGAGTACCCCAAATAGGTTAATCATGACATGGTTGTGATATAACTCAAAATGAGTTATGAAAGGATTTGTGTTGGCTGTGATTTGGATAAACACGATGGTGGACAGAATAATGAGTGAACTCAAACAAGTCACCAAATATTAGTTTGATATAGTTGGAAACAAGCTATGAAGGATGTTTTGACAATTGACAATATGGGGAGTGAATGCTAGTCACTCAATATCAGTTGGATATAGCCAAAGACAAGCTATGACAGATGTATTGTTGGATGAGGCAAGCTAATGAAATTGGTGTGATGGTTTGGTCTGTATTGTTGGAGTGTTTGGATGTTTTTGCTTGGTATTGAATTGGTCAAGAACTGATTTTTTTGTGGAATACAACTAGGGTTTGAACTTTTACAATGAACACATTGATATCAGCCAAGTTTTATAATAAAACAATGCTAAACTATTTTGTTTTCAAACAACAAGCAATCATGTGGATTCAATTGTTTTGGCTTATGAGGTAACTTCTTCAGGAATGATCATTGTTTCATGCAATTATACAAGTATGCTGTGAAATGGTGGATGTAGGCTCTTATTACTCCAAGAAGATGCATCCTCCAATATACCCTAGTCCTGATATACCTAATTCTATACAGGGAAAAAATTGGTATGGGGAACCCTTAGAGCACTGGAGGAGACTCACCAATTCTTACTTGCCTATTTCAGAGTGAATCACCACGTCCAGAACAGGTTTTGTGAAAAGGTTGAAGGTGATGGAGGGATGAATGTGTATGGTGTCCTTATAACTCCCCAAAGATTTACAGCGACGATGCCTAGGCTTCGTTGTTACAGCTATTTAGGTGTGACTCACATGTGCTGCATGCCAGCATTACCTATAAGTGAAGAGCAGGGGCGAGGTAAATACCGAATGCTGTGATGAGACTAGGTCTCAAAGTGCAATGCAGATGCAAATGTTGTTGGTGCGTGGTAGTCAAGTCCACGTCACCGATGTAGCTTTGGTGGTGATGAAATCCACCTCGTCTACGTGTAAAAACAAAATGATAAAGTGATAAAATGCAAGGTTCTTTCCAACTTGAAATAAATCACTAACAGAAAATAATTGCATACCTAAGCGTACTTTTATTTTTTGGTTTGAGAAATTTTCTTTGAATGGTTGTATTTTTACGGGATTTTTGTAAAAATTTTTTTTTTTTTTTTTGGCAATATTCCAGCAATGTAGTTCTACAGAAAATAAATTAGTAGTTATCCTGCGAACGAAATGTTAGAAAAGTGATCGTGGCTGTTTTTTTTTTCCAGATCACTCGAAGGCGTAGGAAAAGAGCATACACAACCAACAACCAAACAAATATTAATAATATGAAAAAGGAAAATAATGATTGAAATGACAGTTGGAAAGCAAAGTTAGAGGATCCTGCAATGTTAGAACAAGAAACTAAAAAAAAATGTGACCATTTCTGATTTTCTAGATCGCTCGAAGGCGCAAGAAAAGAGCATACGCAGATACAATTGGAATAGATGTTTTTTTTAAAATGTTAATAATTATTGCAATTAATCATGATTGCAAAATAGTGATAATGATTATTTTCACAAAAAAGAAAAACGATGAAAGAAGAGTGTGAAAACATTACCTAGAAGTGTTGTCGTGGAAAATTGAAATGTAAGGCAAAAAATAAAAAAATAAAAAAATAAAATAAATTGTTTTGCAGAGTCCAGGTGGCCTCATGTTTCTAATTTCCAAGATCACTTTTGAAGTGCGAGGAAAGAGCTTACATATGAGGTGGTTACGTGAAAATTATTAAAAAAAAAAAAAAAAAACTATAATTTTGTTGTTTTTTGTTAAAAAGACAGGTGTTAGAAGAAATAAAACCAAAATTTTTCTGTAAGTCTAAATCTAAAAATTATTTTTTCATTGCATATATCTTTTTGATACCTTTCCGTTAAAAAAAATGAAGTCATTCCGAGTTCGGGAGCAAAAGTTATGGCGTCCAGAAGATGGGCTACGGTAGCACTCTGAATGAAAATTTTGAACGTGAGAAAAACATCCCGGGAGCTGGTTTTTTTTTATTTTCTGACTTCTGTACTTCACCTGAGAAGCTAAAATTTTGATAGCAAGGTTAAAAAAGAACAATAAATAGAAAGAAAGAGTTAGATCACAAAATGATTGACTAAAATAAAAGAAAAAAAAATGATTAACTTCCTACAAAGCAGTTATTTTAGCAAAAGTAAATAAATAAATGCATTTTCCAGATTGGTTGTCCCATGACAGTAAGATGATAAACTAATGACTAGTTCATGTGTTTCTATAGATTATGAGTGAATATCAAAATCAGAACTGGGAACTAAACACAAAGTACCGAGGAGATCAAAGATAGGATGAGCGTCATAATTTCATTGTTGTTATAACCTGCAGATACACCACAAGACACCACACAACAAAAAAACTACTCAAAGCGTGAAGGTTAACCAAAGAAGGCCATAAGGAACAGAAAATGAAATAATAACGAACAATAATAAACAAAGAATAGATAAAACTACTAACTGGGAAATTAATGGTAATAGATCAAAAGTAACCAAGCGTGCCAGAATGTAAGCTAGGAAAAATACACTACTAACAAGGAAGTAAAATACCAATAATCATACCTCCTCCTTCGCATTCCGTAGCAAACCTTGGAATGGGCTAGGAAACTTGGATTGAGCCCTAATTGTGTGATATGTAGGTGCTTTTCTTCAAGGCAGAGCAAGACCTTCCTGCAATAACGACCCTCTTACTTTGCACCAGATAGAAAAAAAAAATTTGAGGCTATTTGGGCATTAGGACGAGGCAAAAGGATGGTCTTTGCTCAAAGGATGCAAGAACTTAGATATAGAATTCAAGCTTATTCTCCGTGTGTTTAGAGGGGAGGGGTAAGGTTGTATTTATAACATCAGAGAGTGATTAGCTTAGATTACTTTAAGTAATCATGGTTTGAAAATGTGGGCAAGATTAAGTGAGTGGTTTGAAAATGTCGGCAAGATTAGGTGAGTGGTTTGAAAATGTTGGAAAGATTAGATGAGTGGGGGCCACGAATAATGGGTGAGGATTTGAATTATATTTTTAATTCAGAAGTGGAGGATTTTAGGTGAGTGGGGACCACGAAGGGTGGGTGAGGATTTGAATTTGAATTTTTAATTTAATAGTAGAAAAACATGGAGAATAATGACATGTGGTGAGGATTGGGTTATTTTTTGGATTTTGAAATGGATAATTAATCAAATTATATTTGATTAATTCGAAGTGTATTTTTGTGGGAAATGAGGAAGGGGAATTAATTGATTTAGAATAGATGTGAAATTGGGGTGTCTACAAGTATTATGTGTGATTTTTTAAGTTCAAATTGTTATAGTTATAGAAATTTTCTATAGGTAGTGTGCTGTACTTTTTCTTTGATACAAGAAGTAATATCATTATATTTTCCCTTTCTGTATTTAGATTATGCAACAAGTATTGTCAATTTTTTATTATATATCAGTAGGAAAGGGTTGTTCACTTTTTGTGATTTTGGTTTCATAATGTGAAATGGAAGAAATTGTTTGAAGAGAGTACCTTATCATGATGTTAATATTTTTGTATCCACATGATAACACACATGAATGGCTAAATCATGTTAAGTGTGAGCGAACAAAGATGTAGCTAGCTTTTTGCCATTTAGTGTGTTTTTTCAGAATGCGGAGAGGTTACAACTATAAAAATCATGATAATAAGAAGTTATGGTTTAAGTTTTATGGCCGCAATGTACGTTGTGGAAATTTACATTCGTAACACTTATGGATGTAATATACGTGGCAAAAATGTTAGGGTCATAACATCTTATGGATGTAACTTGTTATGGTTGTAACGTTTACAATAGTAAGTATTGCATTTGTAACATGTCATGGATGTAACACTTGTCCATATAAAAAACTTATTTCCCTAACTCTTTCTACAACACAACAGAAACTTGACTGGAATAGGGTTTGTGGCTTTGGTGTCCTTTGTGACTTTTGCAAGCTTTGTTGAGAAGTTGTGAGCTTCCATTGGTATGCACATCCCACTTTTGACATTATTTTTCTTCTATTTCTATCAATGGAAAAATTAGCCCTTGTTTACTCATGGGAGACTTAACCTTTTTATGTTAATGGTTGAACAATTTTGTTTTGTTAATGGTAAAATGATCTCAAGTGTTCTATTTCTGGAATATTTTGTGGGTACATGGTTTGTTGTTTTGGTGTGCTTTATGGTTGTTTTGGGATTTTGTGAGCAATTGTGGGCTTCCTTTGGAATACAAAACCTTCTTTGATATTTTTTTATTCTTCTTCTATCAATGGAAAAATGAATCCTATTCTCTTTATAGGAATATTAACGTTTTTTATTTTAATATTAAATTGAACCCTTTTCTATTTATGATAAAATGAACCCTTTTTCTATTTTTGGTTAAACTATCCCTTATTTTGTTTTTCGTAGAAAAAACCCTAATCATATTTTTGGTCAAATGAAACGTTTTCATGTTTTAGTTAAACAACCTATTTCCTTAGTTTCAATAAAATGAACCCTTACATTGTTTATAGTAAAATGAATCATTTTCTTGTTTATAGTAAAACAACCCATTAATTGTCAAATGAACTATTGTTTTGGTTTTTGTAAAATAAACCCTTTTTCTATTTTTTGTAAAATGAACCCTTGTTATGTTTCTAGTAAATTGAACCCTTATTCTATTTCTATTGAAATGAACCATTGTGGTGTTTCTAGTAAAAAACAATTCCCTTTCTTATTTTTGGTAAAATGAATCCTTGCTTTTTTTTGGTAAAATGAGTCCTAATTGACTTTCTACGAATTATGGTTAACTCAACTATTAATTTGTTTTTTGGTAAAACATACTATTAATTTATTTTCGGTAAAATGTACCTTATTATGTTTCTAGTAAAACACACCCGTATTTTGTTTTATGGCGAATCAAACCATTATTTAGTTTTTGTTAAAACAAACTCTTGTTCTATTTATGGTTAAATGAATTCTTATTCGAGCACTTTTTGGCCTTTGGCATCAGGCAATATGGGCATTGGTGTTTGCAGGTTGTCATTGTCATTAACGTTGGTGTTTGTGGTGGGAATTAGTTAATGGTGAGAATTAGGTATGCAATTAATGCAATAATATTTCTTTGTGTATAGTTGAATGAAGTGGATCTGTTTGTAGTTGCATATAAAATAATACTTTGTTTGTTTCACGATATGAAAAATATAGAGTTCATTTAATCATAAAAGGAGACATAGTAAATGATTATATATATTTACATTATCGTTGCATTAAAGGATTCATTCTAATATAAATAAAACAACAGTAAATTTTTCCATAAATATAAACATGATAAATGCAATTTGATTTATGTATTAATGTTGAGATTTGTATATTTTTTCCTATGGTCATTGCATTATATGTCTAATCAATATTTTTAAACTAGGTTTCTATTGTCACTTGAGAGTACACCCTTGTGAAGCTATGTTTCAACACCTCAATGAAACATTAAAAGACCTTAAAAGTGTGGGACAATCACTCTTTTACTATCAATATCCATGGGAAAATTCCAATTCCTTCTACTCCAATCCAGTGTAACTAATCTAACAAAGGTATGATCTACTATCGACTAGTCGTAATATAATATTTCCAAGGAACCAAGGTTCAAAAGGATGAAACACTAAATGAAAACTAAGTGATGCACAAAAACTGAAACGAGATTCTCTCCCTAAGATATAGAATGAAAGAGACAAGTGCAAATTCAAGAGGGAAAAAAAGCTATATTATACTCAATAATTGTGTTAAACTTTGATTCTATACATAATTAACACAAAGTAGTGAATTCATGCAAATTTAGCTCACACACATATCATGTCATAACATAATGGGGAGGAAAGAACAAAATAACACAAGCTAAAGAGAAGGAGATACAAAATAACTAAATATGATTTCTTAGAGTATCTATAATCTATTACCAGAATGAGAAAGGAAATGAGTGCAGTGTACCAAAAAACACACAAGTCTTTAACTCATAATGCGTGGCCACATAATATGGTAGCATAAACTTGCATTTATGAGATGATGTTTTTCAACTAAAATTGAGTTACTGTTATCGAAGAAGAAGAGAGGAGAGAGGAAATATGGAATTAAGAAGATCACCCACTTCTTCAACCACCAAGGACCAATCAGCATTCATGTGTGTAGACCAAGCACTAGATATTTCTTGGTCTATGTAAAGTGATATTACATTTAAGAAACATTTTAGAGGTGAATATCATAGTTTGGATATTGATCAATATTTCAATACTACCATTTGGTTATTTAGACATTGTATGACTACCCAAGATTTTCAAAAAATAATCACAAGCATTATTATTTCTAGCACGCATAGCCAAATGATTTATAATATCAATATGCTTTTTGAATGGATTTCCTTTAAATTGAAAAACTATGATTTTAAAACATGTTTTTATTGTTATGAGTTATATGGTTCCATGGATCACAAACACCATCATTTTATAGGGGATATTTACAATTTGATTAAATTTTCCACTTACATGTGTGTCTGTGCATGCACGCATGTGTGTTGATATGATAAAATATGTTGAAGGCATTGATTCTATTAACCATCTATTCAATTAAAGGAGTATCTTGATTTGACTGAAATTAAATCTTAATTAGAGAACTGAGATAAATTAGTTAATATCTTAAACATATAAGATATGACATGTAAAGGAAAGAAAGTATAAATAATAAGAGAATAAGAATGAATTAGTCGATAACTCAGTGTTTGTAACAAATATAAACTTGAAAGATGATGTAAAAGGCTTAATTTGGAATATGCATGCTTCATTTAAAATACATTGATCTAGAGGTATGACAGATAGTAATACCCAAAAGGGGAAAACATCACACTCAGGATTTGGTGTCTACATTAGGTGTTAGTATTCTTAAAATAAGCATGGATGTGGTTCTTTCAGGGTCTGTCACATTCACCTTCCCTTTTATGTATGTCACATCCAATTCATTTTAAAATTTTCTTATCGTACCTATACTTACAAAACAAATCCTAACTACCTACACAAGGCTCAAGCTCACATTAGATGAATTTTTTTTGCAAATGTTCGAGTTGGAATGACCTCACTGGTTATTGTCACTAAGTACTACACTACATTTTAGACTCAATGTATTTCTCTTGCACGCATGGATATGTGTGTGTGTGTATGTGTGTGCATGTGCATGTGTGCATGTGTGTGTGTGCGTGTGCATGTGCGTGTGTGTGCATGTGTGTGTGCGTGTGTGTGTGTGCATGATAGAATTGTGTCCCTTAAAGCTAGGTTGATCTTGTGGAAATTGCACCGAGATAGTGGGATAAAATTTATTTTCCCCCAAGATAATGTGTGTGATGGAATTTTGTATTTACCATCTCTATGTAGTGAATAATGCAGCCCAAATGTAGTCCTCAAGTGTTCATTTTGTCCAAGTAGTAGATAGAAAATAATAGCCCAATTTCCCTTTAGAGTAGTTAGTAGGTTGTGTATATATATGATTCCTTTGTTTGAATATTGACACTTAGTGACACCAAAGGCCAACCCCAAACATGAAATAAGAATTATAAAAGACCTATAATTAGGCACCAAGTGGCAATTTGAAAAATAAGCAAGATTGCAAAAAGGCGTCAAGATCAAGAGACACTAGTGCTCGTGTATTGGTGTCATTACTAGGAACTATTGTCCCAATGAAAAGAAAGATTAATTGGACCACAAACAATAACATGGATCCTTGTGACATGACCAAAAAGAATAAATCCATAAAGTATAAACCAATTTCATAATCAAAATCAATAAAAGGACTAGGAGAGGGGTCATCAATGTCTAATCTTCTCCCTTAGGAATCATGCATATAACAACATATTAGAGGTGTAATGTAATAATAATAAGTGCATAATTTTTTATGCATTTCATCCCCATTATATTTGGATGAAATTCAATAGTATATAGGATATAAAAAGAGTGTACATGTGAAGGGATTAAGAAGCTATAGGAAAAGGTGTGCCTTAGGTAAAAATCACATCATCGTGAACCATGGATCATCGCTTTATCCATTTGGGATGAATGTGTCATAACAAAGGCATAGTTAGATAGAAACATGCTATGGAGATATAGAAAATTATAAACCTTGGAAATGGTAGGAGTGATTGAGAGTGATCAATTCTTGAACTGGTGTGAATAGTCTAAGGATCTTAGAATCCTAACACTAAAGGAAGAGGTTTGTGAGAGTGATCAACTTTTCTCTCCGCTATGATGCCTCCTCAAATGAGGTTCAATTATTGTAGATAGTGAATGAAAAAATTATTACCTTTCCTACGAGTCACAAAAACCCCCATAAAGTGGATAAGAATATATAATGACGTCTTACTTCCCCCACCTTACATTATAAGGGTACAAACTTTATCAAATAGAAAAATGTATAATCAAATAGTATGGATTGGCTCCCAAGTTTGGTCAAGTGGGAGAAAAGTTGATATATTGGTTGAACAATATAATTTTATTGAATTTGATTATATTTTATGGGTATTTTGATGTCCCCTAAGTTGGCCTTACATAAATACCTAGTTATAAATTTTATATAAGGAAGTCTAATTTAGTTAAGAATTCACCAAACATTTTAAATATCATACATTGCAAATTAATCTCCGAAAAAACTCACAGATATCCTAAATATTTTGTAAGTAGTTTGACATCCTTTATAGCACAAACCATATAGGTCTAAATAACACAAACTAGGTTCAAATATCGAACTTCCTCCATTACCAAGCCTCAAAATGTCCTAGAGTTACCTCTTAACAAGAGAAAGTTAAATGAGGAATTGCCAATGGTCTAAGTGGAGAAAGGGAATCAATTTAGCATTTGAACGACATAACACTATATCACTATTATGTAGTGTACATATATATTCCATCTATTCTTATGCCGGCAGCTCATTATGTCAAGAGACACAAGGGAATGGTAGTGGTTGGATTAGATTTGTATACATTATTGCGCTTACAATAGGATAACTACATCAATATTTCTCTTTCTCTAAGGGATGTAGTGTAAACCATGGATTGGTTTAGTAGGGATTGACCACTAGGGTCAGTCCAACCTCACCCCACATAAACTTATCCTTTTGTTTTCTAATCATTGTATGAATTATGTTGCAGGGATTTACAGTTTACAAGTAGTTGCAGTTCAAAAGTACTTGAGGTTCCGCATTTTTGTGAGATCATCAAGACACAAAATCCCCCATTTCCATACCACTAACATGAACCTAACGTTACAGAACCACAATATTTATAGGTTTGGAACCATTCGAAGTAGGACCATATCGTACAAAAACCCAACATATCTACACAATTTGGTACAAAAGCATTTTCTAGTTATAATCTCAAGAACGAAGAACTTCTAGGTTATTATTATCCCTTTTAGTAAATTTAGTGCACCACCCATATCATTTCTATACCTCTATAATTTAATAAAAATGTAATTAAATCTTTAATTTTAGAGTAAGTGCTATAATGTATGATATAGAAGTTATAAAATATAGTAAATGGACACAAGCAATAACGTGAAAATCTCAGAAAGAGAGAGATAGAGAGGGTGACCAATGATTTAGCTAATTTAACACAATCTAGAGATGATCTAGGTAAATGAACTATTGAAATAAATTATAAGCAATGTCATCAAGGTTCAGTGACGATTTCAAAACTCAAATATATATAGGATAGAAGCACCCATGGGAGGACATGAACACCTAAACGCTTGCGAATGATATGGGTGTTAGTGCCCAGTCATATGCTTAGGTTCTGTGATTTTCTTTGTAGGAGGAGTTTCAATGTTAGTTTTCATTTATCACTTTGATCTTGCTCCAATATCGTTGATTGTACATGTAACATGTAAAATAATTATCTACCCATGCATGTCCGCAAACCACATCAAACCTATTAAAAAAGATGCAAATGTGGAGTCAGACTGACCTCAGCGATCACCTAAAGAATGAAATTAGTAATGAACATTGCACTACATTTCATACTCCATGTAGTTCAGTGTGACTGTGCTAGCTGAATGCCTTTGAAGTTCTCTTGTTCTTTTGAATGAAAGATTAGGCGATCATAAATAATTATTAGTGTTTGGCCCTCATTTGGGATATATATATATAATTCCCTTCTTTGAATTTCTTAATTGCCAACTAAAAGGTGACCCAAAGTTTTAAAAGATAACCGAAAAATAAAATAGATCCAAAAGAGTAAGAAGAAAGCAAAGAAGGTTAGGAGCGCCCAAAATGGATAGGAGCACCTGGACGCTTTTGTCTTGAATGGGGGCTAGTGCCTGAGGCTATAAAAGATAAATCAATAAAGTATTGATAGGTTATAAGGTGTGTGCAGTCAATAAAAAATATAAGAGACAAAACAAAAAGGCCCAAAAGGTGTTGTCAATCACTAGTTTTCTTGCTTAGGAATCATGTAAATATTAGTATGATCTTGGACCTAAAAATGTACCAATGTCCATGAATTTTGTACCTACACACTTTGACTAGATAACTATCCACCCCTTCTTGCATTGTATGTTATCTTTTCATTATTATATCATCGTTTGCTACATTAATCACCATATTATGTATTTTTTAGTTAATGTGGATTAATTTAATCAAAATACTTTGGGTTCAACATTATCTCACCTAATAATAAGTAAGGAGATAAATCTTATCAATTGCTTACCTATCTGATTTTTTTGGGTTTAAACACACATATCAAACTAATACAAATGAAGAATTGACTTGAGAATTATTTGTTATGTTCTTGACACTATATATTTAGGCTATTGAAATTAATAGGAGAATAATAGTGAGTTGAAAATCAAAACAAAAGAGAGACTACCTTATCTCCATAGTGAAGGGTTGATATTATCACATGGTTAGTATCTTTGCTCTTGGTTATAGAAATATGTGATCCTATGAACATATACAAACAAATACAAGTGAATAAGTCTCTACAAATATACACACATGACCCAATAACAATTGAAATCTAGAAACGAAAATAAATATGAAGGAATACACTTGCTCATGTTGAAGAATATGAATATATTCGGTCCATGATGTGAAATCATTTTCTAAAATATATGTTTTATATAAATCTAGTATGTTATGCCTCATAGTGATACCCAATACAAGCTAGTGAGTAAAAAATATGAATATATGTCCATGATGTGAAATCATTTTCTTATATGTTTTACATAAATCTAGTATGTTATGCCTCATAGTGATACCCAATACAAGCTAGTGAGTAAAGAATATGAATATATGTCCATGATATGAAATCATTTTCTAAAATATATGTTTTATATAAATCTAGTATGTTATGCCTAATGATAATACCAGTACAAACTAGTGAGTCATATCTTAAGATTGCTTCCATTCAAGAAAAAAAGAAAATGTGTTGTGCACCATCTTACGGTTGCTTCCCTATGCAAGAGTGAAAGTGTCCTAGACACCAAACTTAAAATAACAAGTATATGTTCTCCCTTTTGAGGTATAAGATGTACGTGAAAATGGAGCAAGCACAGAGGTAAATTACCTTTATGTTGGCACAACTATAAACAGTGTAAGCACAAAATTAATGCTCTATTATGTTTTTGAAGGGATTAAAGGACTAGTGGTATAGGATCAAGAACCCAACCTAATAGCTTGTGTAGCCATAAGGTAGCAACGAGACACAAAATATAGTTTTAAGCCAGCATATGGACAACACACGAGGATGAGTCTTCTCATTACAAAACACCCAACAACATGGTACAATCATATCAATTACCGAATAGATGTATTAAATTGAAAAAAGGGGACATTTCTAGGTGATTTACACTTCAATATTAGTAGGGTCCCACGCATCTATCATAAACATACATTTTAGAGAACTATTGAGATAGCGGTTTATATTTACATTTTGAAGGGTAATTCCTTTCTCAAAGAGGGGTCAGTGGGAGTTGACTGAGAGCAAAATAAGTTTCTGGCTTTCATTAAATTGGATTTGTCTGCCATGTATTTCAGCAGCCAGGGCCCAGGATAGTTTTAGGCCCACATACACACGATCATCACTGATCACCAAGCATTCTTTGTTGCTTTTTTTCAGCTATTTAATGCCTGAATTTTAACCCGATCCTATGCTTGTCGGGACTGTGCAACATTGATCATCATACATTTCTTATTTAGATGACAATCATTTCAGCAAGTACCATGTCTGTGCCGAGTTCGAATCTCCTGCTTTCCTGTGTTACAATCATCAACGGCCTCGTGCAGTATGGGAATGTGGATACCTCGGTAATAATGAGGGCTGCTGACCTCCAACTGCGAGAAAAAGATCTTCTGTACCAGCCATAAAATCCACGATCCCAAGAGAGAGCAGTTCTGAGGTGACAATATGAAGGAATTTTTGTTATAATACAATTGATCTAGCAATTTCTGGAAGTGCACCACATCCAGCCAGACTTTCTCCATTTGCATATGACACCTTGTCAGAGTTGCATCAATTTATTGTACACATCAGGGTGTGAGGGATCTGTGCTATTAGAGAAGCATGGAGGGTTTTTTGTATTTGCATAAGTTCGCAACCTAGACTTTCCAGTAACATAGGAAACCATATCAACTTTGATAGCAACATAGAACATTTTTTTAAAGAGAGAGAGGATTAAATTTAGCATCATTTCAATCTTTCCATGGTTGATAAAAGCATTTTAAAGTTATTTTTTCAATCTTGTAGATGTAAAATGCTGTACCTCATTTTTTTTTTTGAATGAAAAATGTGCATATTATATTTTGAACGTCAAATCAAATGTATCTAATGTGGATACCTTTTGTAGCAAGCATGGACTAGTCACCCAAAAACACCATTTTTTTGCAAGTGAACATTTCAAAGGAGTATGGTTGAAAAAGGGTATGCATCATTTCAATCTTTCCATGGTTGATAAAAGCATTTTAGAATGAAAAATGTGTTAAAATTGTATCTATTTTGTAGCAAGCATGGACTAGTCACCCAAAAACACCATTTTTCAAGTGAACATTTCAAAGCAGTATGGTTGAAAAAGGTTATGTGTCCCATGTCAAGTGATTGAACTCATTTGCAAAACTAAAATTTATATGTTTAATAAACTCTGGGAGCTGACAACACGTCACTCAAATAAGGTGATTTGTTTTAAGGTGCACCATCCATGAGTTGATTTTTAAATCTTGATTAAGAATACAACAAAGACATTGTGCTTAGTTAGGCTCAATAACAGCCTCTCACATTCTACCATACCTCATTTCCCACACCTATTCATTTGAGTTAACTTTCTAAGGAGTTGAGATGCTCAATAAGCAATTATTATGGGGAGAGGGGTTGACATCCATGCCATGGTTTGTACCAGTTGAAAGGAGTCTTAAAAGGGTATATCCAATCATTCCACCATCTGATCTAAGAAATTACACACCAATTTTGTGGAGGGGGTGGTCAGGTATGGTATTTTGAATTCTGTACTCAACAACAAATCATTGGATTGCTCTTAAAATAAGCCATGGTATCCAATCCTTGGAAACCTTGCAAAAAAGTAAATATAAACTTTGATGCCTCTCCTAAGTAGCATAATGTTTTAGATCGAGGGGACCAAGGTAAAAGGCACATTTGAGAAGAAGAGAATGTGATACCACCAAAGATAGTGGGAATTGATAGAGAGTCCATCCATGAAGCTATCTATCTCAAATCAAGTATTGTTTTAGCAACTCTCAATATTTTTAAATGTTTTTGGCCACAAACATACCAAAAACATTGATAGGGAGTTGAATAAGCACAAGGGTTTAAAATTTTAATCCTTTCTAAATTCTCTTCATGATAGAAATTCCAAGAGTAATGCAATTCCTAGGGGTAACTTTCTAGGTTTCATCCCTAAGAGCTTGAATAGACCATTTTGCACGTAAATGACATCATTTAGTTTGAATATCAAGCAATCCAAAGCCACCAAATTCCTTGGGTGTATTACAAATATCTCATGTCATTCTGTTGAATCTACCACCACCTTCAACATTAGCCAAAACAAACTGTCATAATTTTCTCCAACTTGACAAAGGAAACCTTGGAAGGGGCCCAACAATAAGAGTAATAATCGTGTGTGGGAGTTAAGAATTTCGAAAAAAATTGAAATTTACCTATAAGAGAGAGATTTAGAATCCTTAAATTCAACTTTCTTATCAATTAAGTAGATCAGATATAGCTAAAGGGATGCCAAGAAATTTGAATCCTAAATTGGTTTCAATTCTAGTTGAATTTGTCCATCTAATTGAGCATGAAGTGCACAACTATTTAAAGAGATTGGTTTCATACGTATATTTAACATAGGAAAGAGTTTTGACAATTACAACTAAGTAAAGGAGACTTCATCTACACTTTTGATAGTTATTGAATGCTTTTATATTGTAGAATGTATTTTTATACACACATATTTTTTTCTTTGTCATTTGGGATTCAGAAAAGCACGCCTTACAAAAACATAAATGCTCAATGTTTGTAAATATATTGATAGTATAGATCGAATTTTTAAGTTTTATAATAGATAAATTATTAGAGATCAAGTTTATATTATTGGAGGCAGAAATTTATCACCTTTAAATATGCCATGTTTTTATTATAAGAAAACAAATAAGGCAAGAGAAAGTTTTGTTGGCCTTGAATTTTTTGTTGTTATATTGATAGACATTTTATAATGGCTAGTGGGTGGCAATAGTAACGGACGATGGTGAGGTATTGGATTTTGATGACCTTTAATGGTTAAAAAGTGATATTCACTCTTTCGTTTTATTATTATTAGATAAATTTCAACTTTAAATTTAATATTTATTTGATTTCATTTTTTAAAAAGTTCCTCTTGTTTGGATAAGTTAATCAAAAAAATGTAATATCTTAGCCATATAGTGCATTTTGGAACCGAATATATATACTCAGCAATATTTTTAGAGCCTAAGACAGTGCTAGAACTAAATTGACACCATTTGTCACTAGCAAGTAGAAAATTTTGGAAGAAGGTAATTCATTTTTTAATCAATATGATATCATGTAAAAACTTTCTGATAAAGATATCATGGAAATGGTGAATCTCTTGATGTTGCTCATATATATATATATACACACACATATACACATATATACACATATACATATATATCTATATATCTATATATCTATATATACATATATACATACACACACACACACACACACACACACACATATACATACATATATATGTATATGTATGTATACATACATACATATATATATATATATATATATATATATATATATGTATGTATATAATATATATATATATATATATATATATCTTTGTAATTGGGCAATGTTACATTCTTAGCAATATATAAAATGTTGCACGATTCTTCTTTATAATAAATATAAAATTTCAGTACATAAAATTTGTTTTGTGAATTGTATAAAAAATCACTCTACAATGAATTTCATGATGGTTCTATAAAGTGTTAATACAGTGTGTTGGAGAATAAGATATCGTATCTATATTGATTATCCATAAGTAACATAAATTAATTTAGAAAGTTACCTATACAAAAAAAAATTGTTGTGGACCAAGCTAATATACCAATTATATATCCTCTTCGCTCATGACAGTCCCAATCTTGTTATACTATTAAAGAGCTTAAAAATTAGAATTGGAAGGACATTTGGTCTTTTACATCATTTAAAAGTGTTTAGTTTAAACTTCACATATCAACATTCAATATATATATATATATATTAAATTGCGAAAAAAATAAAGATAATGTTCCAACGCTGATAAACTTAAATTTTTCGAGACCCACTAGGGGAGAGGACCCTATAACCGAGTGGGTACCAAAACATGTACATCTCTTTTCACCATAGGTTGTTGACAAAAGCACCAATAGTTGCTCACTTTTTGGTTAATTACACTTTTTAAGAGTTAATGAGAATGTGACACATAGGGCACTCGGTCATTGGTCCCTCTTTCAAATGTTTTATATTAATTTTCTTCATATTAAATCAATTCAAAAACTACTTTTCCCTCCAAATAAACACGCGAAACGAAAATGTCAATATGGCACGATCATACGCTACAGGATGATATAATTTTTTTACGCTACCGACATACCTACATATATTTGTGTACCCCTAAAGTTAGGTGCACGGTTATAGGTTCCTCTCCCCTACTAACGTGCATGATAGATAAGATTTATATTCACGCAGACTGAATAAGTCTGATATCGATATAAAACCCAGCTTAAAACAAGTCATTCAGACTCCACAATAGTTTACTATAATTTAATAACATGTCATCTAAGATATTCAAAGTAACTTATTATTGAACTCGATTCTACATGCAGGAGCATTCCAATTAAGAAGCTCCAAATATTTGACTGCTAAGCTTTTAAAGGTAGTGATTCCATTTGGGTCAGTAAAAGCATGGCCCACGCATTGTACAGAGCAGAAAAAACAAACTGAATAATTTATTGAGTGAGAAGCATGGACAGGAAGACGTTTCTGAACCACAAACTGTGGGCCCATATATCATCTAAATTAATTTCATCAATTTCAATGGCCTTTTCAAGACATGGAGAATTGGTCTTCGCTCTTTTCAAAAGCAAGTAAAATAAGTAAGACACATGCAAAGCAAAAGTGAAGACAAACTAAAAAGTATGTCTCAGGTCCAAATAACCTACAAAGTATGTCTGTGGAGTCTAACCTATTTCATACCCTCTTTACCAGATTCGTTAGGTTTTATTTTCACATCATAAGCTACCACATCATCTTTATAGATTCTCCTCCAATATTAGGTTTAAAATCCCAATGGTCTATTTCATACCATTTTAGCCTTCTATATTGGGTTTAAAACTCCTGTTCTCGTTACATATCCTCTTTATCAGATTCTCTATTTTTAATTTTCTCTTTACAAGAATCTTTATATTTCATTTTCTCCTCACAAGGTAACACATTAAATTAATCTCACCTCACCGTACATGTCAAGTGTCTTTTCTTTAATTTTGAGTTGCCTCTTAAATTTAACTTTGTTTTTAAGAAGGAATATAATGGTTCTAATTTTACTATAAACAATTCACTATATTGGAGGCATTGAATTTTGAGGTGCCATTAATTGGAACACGTCTATGTTTTTGACAATACTTGTCTAACAAGACTAATTGTAATGACTTTTTTCAACAAATTATAGCTTTTTCAATTAAAAAAATGAAAAGCACCATAAGCACCATGTCCCCAACCCCTTGTTTGGCTAACCCGAGGTCTATGAGGAGGTCACCAAATAGGCATGGACATCACATTCTCCATGTGATGCTCCTCCAAATCCATTGTTTCCAATATTTCGAAATGCCAACATCCCATTGATGCAAGTTTTTTTCATTGTGAACACCAAATATTTCTTGATGGCAAGATGAATAAAAAACATTTCCATTGATTTCATGGATTTTCAAACTAATTACTTTTGACTACTCTTCTATATCACACTCCATGATTGTTTTTTCACTCACTAATTATGCTCGTTACTTCTGCTATTAATGGGTATGTATGCATTAACATTGTTATAGTTATAGATATTTTCTATATCTAATGTGCAATGCTTTTTCTGTGATACATGAAATAAAAGTAATATATTTTCCCTTGTTGTATTCAGACTATGTTATGAGCATTTTGGATTTGCTATGTTATATCAATAGGAAAGTATTATTAATTCTTTGGATTTTGGCTTAATAATGCAAAATGAAAGACATTGTTTGAAGAGATTACCCTATGTTATCAGGGCTTTAATATTTATTTATTCACATGTTAACACAAGTGAATGGTTAATTTACACTATCATTTGAATATTATAAATTACTTTTATAAGCATATAGTGATCCAGGTAATGGATGTAGTTGGATTATAATTTAATAAATATGGAATTTTGTAAAACACTAATTGCAGAGTCATGAGGCAATTATAAACAATAAAGTAGATCTCTAACCTAAGCAATAAGTGAATGGAAAATAAAACCCTAAGTGCAGGAGAAGGAATGAGAGACTTAGTTAATTTTACAATAATACCAAAGGTGTTGATATAGAAAATTGATGAAATAGGAAGGCAGATTGTCACAACCGAGCCCAAAAAATTATTGAACTATTGGAAATGTCAGGACTAGGATACCTAGACTGGGTCAGGGGCACCTAGGCGCCAGAGACCATCTGTAGGCACATGTGATTGTGTAGAACCTCAGAAAATGAATTTCATTGTGTTGAAATATGTTCACTAATGTTCTTTGTTGATCACCTATTGGTTGTTAGAAGATCACCAAGTTTTCTTGTAACCTGAAAAAAAAGACCTCCTGCAAAACCCAAAATACATCATATCTTAAATATAAAAATATGCATATGGGGAGTCAGACTGACCCGACGGACACCTGACATAGTGAACTTATGACCAAGCATTGCAGTACATTTCAGACTCTGTGTAGTTCTATGTGTGTGTGTGTGTAGAATCATGCCCTAGGAAGCTCTTGTGTAAGATGAACTTGATAGTGAGAAATAGTTAGATGTAGCAATATAAGTAGATGTGTGGTTGAAAAAATGAACTTCCCCTTCTATGGATGTATGTCAAAAATGTAGTCCATTATGCCTTGAATCAAGCTAGATGGATGCTTTGATGCTCTTAGAATGCCTTTGGATGCAACCTTAGGTGATGATAGTAGTGTAGACACCAAAATCAGGTCACACTCCCCTTGTTCCCTTATCAAATAATCACCTTGAACACACTCACCTAACCATGACCCCTTACACCCCACTCTAATATTGATTTAATTAATTTAATTAAATTAATTCATGATCTCATAATATTTATTACTTAAACATCCTAATTAGGATAATGCCCACACAACCACCTCACCTATACAACTCACCTAGCCACCTCACCCTAAAATTTATTCTTAGTATGTTGCCATAACTAACTAAGACCTACCTAAACCCTAAAAATCAAAGCCTACATTCCCTCTAACCACATTCCCGCCCGTTAGAAAGGGAACTTCCATTCTAATCTGGGGAGGAAAATGAACAAGATCCAAGAAGTCAAGGGGATATGCCCATTTTAGTAAACATAGGAAATCCCGCACTAACCGAACCCAGTCACCCTAAACTGCCGCTGGTCAACCAAGAACTCTCTTCGGTTACCAATTATTCCCCAAAACAACCTTATTTCGAGGTTGGCACATTTATGAGAGCATTAGATGAAACCAGAGCTGCATGCAAACAATACTAGCATTCGTAAACACATCAGAGCATTCATAGCCAGCATCAGAAGTGATCATAGAGCCATTTGCATTCACAGAAGTGCCATCACCACATAAAACTCCATCTAGTTGATCAACTGTCATTTCCATCTAGCCATCAAACTCATATAATAGTAAGTGTTTTATTAACCAACATTCATCTACTTTCATTCTATTAGGTCTTGTTACCTTTGTTACCAGTTTTACTTGCATTTTCTCCCATCATTTACCTTCATGCAAACTTGATCATTGCTTCACCCACACCATTAAATTTCCCAAACCTGAATTTTAAAGATATCTGAGTGTATCCAAGATCTCCATAGACCTTGCCATTTCCCTCTCCATTTCCATTTGGCCTCAGATCTGTCCTCACACTGAGATTTTAATAAATTTCCTCTACCCCGACCATACCGACACCGATTACCCACAACCATCACCGGTTCACTTAAACTGAAATCGGTCATACGAGACCGATGTTGGTCTTTGTGTTTTACCCTCAGACTAAGAACATAGCCCAAAAAATACCCCAAAACAACCCAAAACCAAACTCAGACCAGTTCCAGCACTTTTTCAGTGACCTTGACCTTCAGATTCAAATATAGCCTAACCTGTTGTGAATGAATTTGCTTATTGTAGTCAAATGAGATACCTAAATCATTTTAACCACATTAGGATTTCATTTATTGTTGACATTGAATTGTTTTCAATAGTGGATTGACAACCTTCTAGTGAGTATCACACTTCCTGGATCTACCATACACTAGGCAGTCCACTACATATAATGTTTAACTTCCATTTGGCGGTTTTGTTATCCATTTCAGGTAGTTCCTCCTACCCAAATGGAATCTCTCATGGTCATCTGTAGATCAAGAAGTCATACGCACGCAACAACCTTCAACCAGCTTTTACAAGTATTCCTCCTAGCCCATTTACCCTTATATGTTTCGTCAATATTCAAAGAAATGCTATAAGAATCAGGTGAAACACTTTGGCACACCCAGTGGGACCCATTCGGGGTTCCTTACATTTATTTATTTCTACGTTAAAATTTGTATGTTTGTTTCCTTTCTAAAAGGTTCTCACATTAAAATTTCTCCCCTGGAATCTTATTTTCTTTCTATTTGTATCAAAGAAATCGTGTTTTGGTTCTATAATCTTTCATTTGTACTACATTAGTGAAAGATCATACTCTCTCCTATTCATCTTTTTGTGTCATCAAATTTAATATTTCAATTTGGGCTTAAAATCAACTGCATTTAATTCTACTTTACTGCATTAGCTCACATTAAATGAGGGCAACCTATACACTGGAAGTCATGCCCAGCTGATGGTTGACAAACAAATCATAGAAAAGAACTTCCTTTCTCTTCTTCTCTCTCTGAGTCTTACCCAAACATCACAAAATTGAAGAAATATACACATTCTTAAACAACATCTTACCTGGAAGAAGTTGTAAGTGATCACACAATCACAGTATAGTGGGCACCCAAGTCGTTACTTGTGTCGATTCATTATCTCAGAAGACAACCCTCCCCCATCATAACATAATCTGAAACCTCTCCTTGTAGATCTCTTTCTTCGTAGGAAGCCTTCCTCATCAAAAACTCTATTCTAAATTTCATGAGTTAGTCTTCTAAATAGCATAAGCTGAACAAACATAATAGAAAAATCACTCTTAGGATCGTATTTTTCTTAGTGGTTTCTGCTTGGCTTGTGTTTTGAGCTGAGAAGACATGTTCTTCATATTTTTTATTTCTCCTTGCACACTCCTCATCATAGTTGGTGTATTCCAAGCTTCCTGTGATTGAGCTTGGACCCTATTTTCATCATTCTCAGAATTTTGGGTTTGATTCCACATTTGATTTTAACTCACAACCACCTTTTCTTCATCTTTCTTTCAATTTCACAGTAACTTGTGTCATTCCAGCGACCATCGTCGGTTACCCTCTGACCGTCATCAATTTTACCCAACTGGAATCAGTTTACTGTTCTTTTGGTTAATCTTCCCAAAAGGACACCTGCTTCACCTTCTTTGTTCTTCAGAGTCTCTGTAACTCTTATCATCTTCTATGTCCTGATAAAATCCATCAACATCTTATCTACTTGGCAGATTATTAGCCTTTTGCCTTGTTTTGACAAACTGTCCAGTTTTCACAGTGACCGACCGTGGTTACCTATGACCAACGTCATTTTACCCTAACCGGCATCGATTATTTTGTTTAAATTTCTAGCAGACATTTTTTACCTAATCCACCTACCACCGCGTGTTTTTTCTATCTTTGTTGTATTTCTTGTCATTTACATAAAGCATTCCTACCACGTCAGTACTTGTTCATATGGTGCTGATGCGTAGCCAAGAAAATGCCCTAATATTCCACACCAGTTGTCAACCACTCCCACCAAGTCCTTCACCACCTTCTATTTTATCACCTATGGATCCTACCCAACCTATCACTGTCGCTACAGGGGATGAGGAGTTCGCACGACTCCTTGACTAGAAATTTTTCACCTTAAAGTTTTATGTTTCCCACTCATCCACTCGAGATGCCTCAGGTCTGTTGATATACGACATTCCCGTATCTATCCCCTCACCAGTCATTTGTACTTCTACATCAGCCCCTTCTAGCTCCACATTACCTGCATCTACCTTTCCTCTATTTGTTTTGCCGTTAGGCCCTGTACTTGCTATGACCGCCACATCCACTATACCTTTTTCCAAAAACCAGAACATAACCTCATTTATGCCTATTGTCTCACATATACCCATAACAACACAACCAACCCTGATGTTAACGACCCCTACCCCATTTCAAATAGTTTTCCTTTCTATTCCACAATCCTTAGCCCCCATCGTTACTAGGGTCACCTTGACCCTTCCACCTCCATATATGTACTATCAGCAGCCTCCCATTTGATCCATCATTCCTTTGGGGTATGTACCCCCTATCTCACTTCCTCATTCCCAACCTACCTATCTAGCATCGCCATATACTGGAATGCCACCTCCATCATATGCCCAACACTAACCCTCTTATGCTACAGGAGGTACCCACCCATCACCACCAACCAATGACCTAATCAAGTTAATGATGGACAAGATGCAAACACTGGAGGCATCCATTTCCGGTTCGCGCAACTCTCTAACCTACAACAAAATTTACAATGAGCCCATACACCCATCTATTCCTATTCGTCCATATCCCGTACATTGGGAAATGCCTAAATTTAACCACTTCAATAGAAAAGAGGACCCACAATAGCACTTGTGGTCTTTCAAACACAGTTGTTATCTGATCACCCATGATGACGCTTTACTTTTGAGAACCTTTCCCATGTCTCTTACCGGGCCCGCATTAGATTGGTATAGTGGGTTACCTAGACATTATATCTTCTCATTTAATTAGGTATCCCAAGCCTTCTTAGATCACTTCTCCATCAACATTGTTAAGAAGGTTACCATGACTGACCTCTATTCTATGTGTCAATATAACGATGAGTCTATCGCAGATTTTTTCACTCGTTGGCGTAGCCTGATCAATCAACTCACATTCCAATTACCACAACCCGAGATCATAGAGCTCTTCACTCGGTCTTGTGCTATACATATCTCATCAACCCTACAGGTCCATAATTTCCAAAATTTTGATGAGGCATTCACCATGGCACAAAAGTTGGAGATTTGGGCCATCGAAGAAAATAAAATTCAACTATGCAATAAGAACTCAACATTTAAGTCAAATGATACCTCTTCTTCAAAACCACAGAATAATTATTCAAAATCCAAGGGAGCCACTAATGTAGTGGTACTCAAGTCCGGCCCAGCTCATCCTTCAAATTAGGCTAACCCCTTATCTAAACTTTCTCTTGTCCAGACCTTTCAATTCAAACGAGAAAATGAGAAATACACCCCAATTTGGGAGCCTTATTATTCTTAAGTCAAATGATACCTCTTCTTGGAAACCACAGAATGATTATTCAAAATCCAAGGGAGCCGCTAACGTAGTGGTACTCAAGGCCGGCCCAACTCATTCATCAAATTAGGCTAACCCCTCATCTAATCTTTCTCCTTTCCAGACCTTTCAATTCAGACGAGAACAACAGAAATACACCCTAATTGGGGAGCCTTATTCTTCTATCTAATAAAAGCTCATTAAAGTTGGGGCCATCACCCTTCCTCCCGTAAAACCACACACTGGTTTTGATCTTGCTCACCCCACACCCGCGTGGTACAAAGATCATGACTTCTGCAACTATCATCAGGTAAAAGGTTACAGTGATGGAAATTGAATCACCTTCAAGAAAATTGTCTAGGAAATGCTCGAGAATGGTGAGTTAATCTTGGATAATCCTAATGCACCTACCAATCAAAACCTACACATCTTCAAGAAACCATTTCTGAATCACGTCCCTTCTTCTGATCAAACTGGAGAGACCTGAAATAATGATAGCCATACTCGCGAGGTAAATGCTATTTTCAGTGATGCACCAGTTGCTTCCTAATTACCTCATATTCCTTCCATAGAGGAAATATTTTCCTGAAGTCCTCCACCTGCACATGAACCCATTTCACCTATTCCTCTACCCACAGAGGAACACCCTTCGTCTCCTCCCTCACCTGTGAAGGAGTCTTCTATTAACAACAAGACAATTTCACCTTTAGCTTCTCCACCTACAGATCCGTCACCAGCAGTACCTCTCCGAACAATGAAAGACGCTTGTTTATCTCCTCCATCCATAGAGGAGCACCTGTCATCTCCTCCACCTATCAAAGATCCAGTAGAAATGTGATTGCCTTTAAGTGACCATTCTCCATCAGCCACCCAAGATCCTGCAGACTTACTTTCGACTCTCTTACCCACAAAGGCTAAGGCTAGCGAGTTCCCCATTTCTAAGACACATTTTATGGGAATCACCATTTGATCCAAATCAACCTCACACATTGCAGTTTTGTTCTCATGCTTAGCTGACCACCTGGATTATGTGGACATAGCCTTAATTTGGGGGTGTCTTCTACTTCTTGTCTCAACACAAATACAAATGTCACTCGCTGACACTTCCATTATCTATCCAAAAATATTTCGGCCAATCGAACCAAACACAACCACAATTATCACAAATTCTCCCACGATACCACTCATGGATCAACTCACACCTTTACCCATTACTCAACATGCTTCTACATCCAAACCTAAACCTACATCATCTTCCTTTCCTAAACCTATTACTACCTTAGGGGTCATCCCAACGGCCAACCTTACTCTTCCATCCCATCAAATTATATTTAGCTACATCCTCCAAAATTAACACAAAATTTAATTCGGCCCCCACATAGAATAACCAATCCCTTAGATCTCGTACCCCAACCTCGTCAATCACACCTTTATCACCTTCACCCCTTCCATCCATCTTAGGGCCTCACCCCTCGATCCTGGATAAAAAATCTCCACTTGCTGGTAAACTAAAAACACAGCAGCCCATTCCTCCCTTACAGACCTCTAATATACCCAAGTGCCCAACACAACTTCTGCCCACACCTGCAACATTTTTACCACCCATACCTCCCATACCATCGATAACTTCTTCACTACCCACAACACTTCATTCTCTTTCCCTCACACCTCCTGCACAACCCACGCCATCTACCTCCACAGCACCTCAGTTATTTCCATGGGTAAGTCACCCTCTTCCACCAGCCACCTTTCCCTCTATATCTTGTGCACCCGTATCACCTTTACCAAATAAGGTGCAACGTAAAGGCAAAAATATGCTACCCTCAAATAAGGTAGTCAAGCCAACCACACACTCTATTGCCAATTCATCTGCCATGCCCCTATCTAAGTAGACATGACCAACACCTATGACCATGCCGACACTTAAAACCATAGCTCAACCCACCCACCCTCTTGCAAAGACCCTTCCTATACAATCATCTAGAATTGCACCCAAACCCACATTCACTTCCCATTGTGATCCACTAACGGGATCCTATGCCAAATCCTAACCAACCTCCATGAAACTTTTTTCATCACATTACCGCCTCTTAGACCTTATGACCCACTCAAACCCAAACAAAAGGGGTTTGACAAAACCAAAATTTGCACATACCATCGTGTATTGGGACACGATGTAGAGAACTATAAGGCTTTGAAAACTGTTCTTATCCAGTTGTGTCCTCTTGAAGAAAACTTTGATGATGATGACCTTCTCGATGAGGACCCCATTTCACCAGCACTAGTTTCCACAGTTCTTTCCTCATTGCCTACTCAGTGACCAATACCTCTAGCCCCACATCTCTTAGAGCCACCTCTAAGATTTGATATTAACACGGTGCGCATCAGAGAACTTTCCAAACCTCCACCCAAATGTCGGTGTGCCCAACTCATCTCACAAGGTTCCTTCCCGCCACTTGGCTTTTTCTCTTCATATCGCTATACCTTTAATGGCTCGCCTAGTTCACCTACCTCCCTACCTCAAATCAACATGATCCACGTTGCTACCCGTACACAAAAGGATAAAGGAAAGGAAAGGAAATCAACCCACCAACCACCCCTATACCCAATATACCATTTGCACCCACACCTAAAGTCAATATCCATGGCCCCACATATCCTATTTCTAATGGGGTTACACATCGCGCGATGCTCAAACAATTACACCAATCCTCCCTCAAAATGTCCCTATATGACCTCATCTAAACCTTTGAATCCCATCGTCAAGCTCTCATGGAGGTTCTTCGATCTATTGAGGTCTTACCCAATGACCCTACACCTATAGCCTCCGTTATTACACCTCATCATGTAGCCTCTCTTACCAAATTACCATCTTCTTCTACACCTCCACCTACTCACCAAGTAGCCACCCTCATCTTTTCAAACAAAGAGATAACACCACACCAAACCAATGACCCATATCCATCCCTTTTCATCTCCGTCCACATTGATAATATACATGTACGACGTGTTATGATAGATGGGGGCGCTAACAATAGCATCATCTCCTCCCATGCGTTCGACCAAATGCGCATACCCGACAATTGCATGCATAAACATCCCATCATGTTTTGTTCATTTAATGATGCTATCACCTCTACACTTGGCACTGTCATCCTCCATGTTTGCATGGTCCCCTGCACTATTCTTGAGTTATTTATTGTCTTGGAGGGGGAATTTCAACATATCTTGTTTCTTGGTAGATCCTAGATTCGTGTTATGGGTTGCGTTCCTTCCACTTTGCATCATTGTGTGAAGTTTGAGCATGAAGGGCACACCTATACCATTCTGGAAGACCCATCAGCTTTCAAAACTTGCAGCATGCTTTACCAACCCAACAATGTGCTCATACTTGTTGGGGTTAGCACACCGGTTGTACAGAAAATACATCATATCTAAGCATAGATGTAAATAAAAGTGGATATTCTATTAGAAGAATTATACAAAATAAGATACATAAATCAACACCAAATTTGACGTGGTTCACCTAGTGTGGGCTACGTCCACCAAGAAACAAGCCAATCTATTATCCAAATCTTTGACAAGATATACAATGAAGATTTACAATCTTCCACACCTCTCAGATGTTCAGTACTTTCTTCCTTCAAACTTTGTTATTCTTCTCCAAGAAATCTCTCTCACATAATTATGTTGTAATTATAATCCATACATACTTCTAAACCCTAGCTTTTATGCTTATATAGTCATTTATAGACATAGGGAACTTAGCCATGCAATCAAAATTAATAAATCTATTTTAATGTTGAAAATAGATATAATTCCCAAGAGTTAATTAAAACTTCATCGCACAGGTAACTGACGCCCGTTCTGCCTAACCGCTTCCGGTTCCTTACTTGATTGACCGATGCTGGTCATACTTGACCAATGCTGGTCTATCCTGACTGATTTCGGTTACTGTATTTTCTAGCAAGTTCCAATTACATGCTAAAATGAAGTAATTAAGCTTCACAACTCAACAATCTCCCACTTGGAGTTTAATTACTGCACCATACCTGTACAGCGTCATTCTTGGATCCTTCCTTGGATTTTTTTCTTCCTCTTCAAGTCTCAAACTTGAAGACCAATAGAATTGGAGTGTGGCTCTAACTTCTCCTCTGCTAATGGTTTCGTTAGCATATCCACAGGGTTCTTTCTCGTATGAATCTTTTCCAGATTCAACTGACCATCCTCCAATACCTGTCGTATGAAGTGATACCTCAACTGAATTTGTTTTGTTCTAGAATGAAACGTTGAGTTCTTTGCCAAATGAATTACACTCTGACTGTCACTGAACAGTTTACAATTACTTTGGTCCTTTCCCACCTCTTCCATCAACCTACTCATCCATATCATCTCCTTGCTAGCCTCTGTAGCTGCAACATACTTTACCTTTGTAGTAGACAAAGCCACAACCTTCTGCAATCTCGAAATCTAGCTAACTGTCATTCCACCTACTATGAAAATATATCTAGTAGTGCTTCTCCTACCATCTAGATCTCTAGCCATATCCAAATCAACATAGCCACGTAATGAAATATCCAAACCTCCATAGCATAAGTGCATGCTAGATGTCCCTTTCAAATATCTGAGTATCCATTAAACTACTTTCAAATGCTCTTTACCTGGATTAGCCATATATCTACCCACAACTCCCACTTCCTGAGAAATGTCTAGCCTGGTACAAACCATAGCGTACATGAGACTTACAACTACTAAAGCATATGATACTCGTGTCATGTATTTGACCTCCTCATGTGATGAAGGACACCGATCTTTACTCAATTTGAAGTGTCCAACCATAGGTGTGCTAACAGGTTTTACATTCTGCATATTGAACCTTTCTAACACCTTATAGATATAATCCTCCTAAGACAAATACAATTTCTTGTTTTTCCTATCTCTATGTATTTACATGCCAAGGATTCTTTTTGCAGCTCCTAAATCCTTCATTGCAAATGTGTGAGCTAGATTTCTCTTAAGCTTACTAATGTCCTACATACTAGATCCTGTAATAAGCATATCATCCACATATAGTAACAAAATAATATAGCTCCCATTTTCAAGCTTCTTGAAATAAACACAATGGTCAGATTTAAATCTCAAGTAACCATGCTCATGCATAAATCTGTCAAACCTCATGTATCATTGCCTTAGAGCTTGCTTGATCCCATATAGGCTCTTTTTCAACCTGCACACTAATTTCTCCTTACCCTTGACTTCATACCCAAGCGGCTACTACATATAAATATCTTCATCCAAATCACCATGAAGGAAATCCATCTTCACATCTAGTTTCTCTATTTATGTAAATCTTCTACTGTAAAAGAATCAATACTATACGAATGGAAGTCATCTTAACAACAACAAAAAATATTTGACCAAAGTCAATTCCTGCCTTTTGTGAAAATCCCTTTACTACAAGCCTTTCCTTGTACCTTTTCTATCCACCCTCTTCTTCTTTAATTCTATAAACCCACTTGTTCTGTAATGTTCTCTGTCCTACTAGCAACTTAACCAAATCCCAAGTCTAGTTCTGTTCGAAGGAGTCCATCTCCTCATCCATGATGCCATGCTCCCACTGAACGCGAGTCTTATCTTGCATTACTTCTTCAAAGCTTTATGGTTCACCACTATTAGTCAATAATAGATAAAATATAGGTGTAAATATTTCTGGAAGTTTACTTACCATTTGTGACCTTCTCACAGAAGTTTGGGGTGCCAGAGGCTCAATCTGGACCTCCTGGACATTAGTATCAACTTCTGATAGTGACCGACGCCGGTCACCTCTAACCGATGTCAGTTCTACTAACCGATACCAGTTATGATCCTCTGTAACCATCAGCGGTTCATTTGACCGATGTCGGTTAGGGCCTAACCGACCATGGTTACTGTGTATTTATTTAGGTGTTTCTTTAAAACCTGAGAGTTCATTTTCATCAATAAACTTCTCAATTTTCTCATCCTTGGGTACCAAAATTTGATCCCTATACATTCTCTTTTCATTCCATTCAACATCATGACTCTTAATAATTTTAGAATTCTCTAAATCTGAAAAACGGAAACCGAAATCACCAGATCCATAACCAATGAAAATGCATCTCTTGGATTTTGCATCCAACTTTTTTCTATTTTCCCTATCAACATGCATAAAATCTTCTGAACCAAAAACTTTAAGAAAATAAATATCTACCTCTTTTCTGGTCCAAGCTTCCTCTGGTATTCCTCCATCTAGTGAACTTGAAGGGCCATGGTTAATCAAATAAACTATTGTATCAACTGCTTCTACCCAAAACTGCAAGGGCAATCCAGAATGTATCCTCATACTTTTAGCACGTTCCATGATTGTTCTATTCATTCTTTCTACAACACCAATCACCTGTGGTGTTCTTGGAACCATTCTTTCTCTACGTATCCCATTCACTAAACAATAATCATTGATATCCTTGCTACAGTATTCACCGCCATTATCAAATCTAAGGCACTTTAACTTAGAATTTGATTCATTCTCAACAAGGGATTTCCATCTTTTAAAAGTCTCAAAAACATCATATTTACTTTAATACAATAAACCCATACCTTTCTTATAGCATCATCAATGAAAGTAACATAATACTAGGATCCTCCATGAGAAGCTACCTGAGCTGGTCCCCACACATCTAAGTGTACAAGATCCAATCTCTGATCCTTCTTAGTTGCCCCAAATTTGAGAAATATCACTCTATTTTACTTTCCAAAGATACAATGCTCACAGAAATCAAGATCTAAATCTTTCAAATCTGACAACTTACCCTTAGCCTTTAAGATCTACATTCATTTTTGACTCATATGACCCAACTGATTATGCCACATGCATGCATTTGAATCTGAAGTAGATAATGCAGAAAAGGAATCAGTAAATAAGTAGATAAATATAGTGTTCCTACCTTCTTACCTCTTGCCACAACAAAAGCACTCTCAGTGACTTTCTATGAGTCTCCTGTAAAAGTAACGATGCCACTAGATTTACCTAGTTACCCTGCAGAAATAAGATTCCTCTTGAGGCTTGGCGCATGCCTCACATCTTTCAATACCCATGTATTTCCATTCTATAATTTTAAATGAACTTCCCCTTTACCAGTAATACTACAAGGTTCATCATGCCCAAATAAACATGCCCAAAATTTCCCTAGACATAATTTCTTAAATAACCCTTATTAGGGGTTGCATGGAAAGAAGCTCTTGAATCTAAAACCCATGATTCAATTCTACTATCTAAAGAAAGAATAAGAGCATCTTGCATTACCTATGATGCAACAAGATTCACCTCTTTACCTTTGTCTAGTTGTTGGTTCTCTTTATCCTTTGACCAAAAATCTTTCTTTGCATGTCCTTTCTTTCCACATTTCCAACAAGTAATTCCCTTACTTCTGGATTTAGATTTGTTATCCCTTGACTTTGATTTCCCATTACTCTTACTCTTGGATCTCTCCTTCTGTTTGCCCCTTCTTTCTACATTCAAAGCATTTCCAGATGATGTTTCCTCTGTACTCTTCTTGCGAATTTCTTCATTCAAGATTATACTAACCACATTATCAAAATTCAAATTATTATTAACAGATGTTGTATTACTAACAGCCATTACCAACTTGTCCCAACTATTAGGCAAAGAACATAATAATAAAAGTGCTTTTACTTCATCATCAAACGGTATTGCAACCAATTTTAATAGATTTACAATAGATCAGAAATCATTCAAATGACTAGAGGCATATTCACCTTCATGCATCTTAGAACTAAATAGTTTCTTCATCAAATAAACTTTATTTGAAGCACTAGGTTTTTCATATAAATTAGCAAGATATTTCATTAAATCTACTGTAGAAGCTGATTCTATAATATTGGAAGCCACGGATTCTTCCAGGCTCAATCTTATAGATCCCAAAGCCTTTCTGTCAAGAATATTCCATTCTTCATCAGTCATCTTCGTAGGTCTAGATTTCTCATCCAACAGTAAATACAAATCTCTTTGATACAGATAATCCTCGATCTACATCTTTCATAATTGATAATTTCATCCGTTAAACTTCTCTACCTTGTATTTATCATCTTTTTTCATTGTTGTATCTCTCACTCAATCAGAAATCCCTCTGTGAGTAAATCTGTCAACACACAAAACCCTCAAACAAAGCTCTGATACCAGTTGTTGGGGTTAGCACACCATTTGTACAGACAATATATCAAATCTAAGCATACATGCAAATAAAAGTGGATATTCTACCAGAAGAATTATACAAAACAAGAGACATAAATCAACACCAGATTTAACTTGTTTCACCCAGTGTGGGCTACATCCACCAAGAAACAAGCCAATCTAATATCCAAAGCTTTGACAAGATATACAATGAAGATTTACAATCTTCCACACCTCTGAGATGTTCGGTACTTTCTTCCTTCAACATTTTTTATTCTTCTCCAAGAAATCTCTCTCACATAATTATCTTGTAATTATAATCTATACATACTTCTAAACCCTGGCTTTAATGCTTATATAGTCGTTTATAGACTTAGCGTACTTAGCCATGCAATAACAATTAATAAATCTATTTTAATTTTGAAAATAGATATAATTCTCGAGAGTTAATTAAAACTTCATTGCACAGGTAACTGACATCGGTTCTACTTAACCATTGATGGTTCCTTACTTGCTTGACCGATGTCGGTCATACTTGACCAATTCTAGTTTTCCCTGACCGATGTCGATTACTGTATTTTCCAGCAAGTTCCAATTACATGCTAAAATGAAGTAATTAATCTTCACAACTCAACAATACCCATTAAAATGTCTTCATCCATGACCAATTCCTCTTCACCTACACCTCTTTCCACCAATGTCGCCACTACATCAACTGCACCTAACTCCTCCATCCCTACCACCACCACAACTTCCACTGCTGACCCATCAACCTCCAAATCAGCTAGCTCCACCTCCGATCCAATCTATAACACATCGTCTATCCCAGCCACCCACATATCAACCACTGTTCCCTTGGAAGGAATTTTTCAACACCTCACTCTATGGGAGTATCACCTATATAATCTCAACACATTCCTTACTCCATAAGAGTATGGAAGCCTTCACCAACACCCTCATTACGATCACCACATAGGAGAGTGTATCCTTTATGGTCCTCCCCATCTTCGCACCAATCTCACCTATGGGGGACTTGATAATAACACTTATACACCTGAACCACCATCACAAACCCACCCATTTTTTGCCGACCTCTGGTCACTCACCAATCACCATTTCACCCACATCTTCCTGCACTGATGTGCATGGAAGGGTTTTGGTTTTTGCTTTTATGAGCAAGGTCGCCAAAATGTTATTCCATGTTCTACCCATAAACATAACAACCGTAGTGGTATTGGCTTTGCTGAACTACCTACCAAGATGGCTCACCTTGAACTCATTGAGGATATCGACCCTTCTCCACCTTCTTCACCCACTCCTCCTTCTTCACCACCTTCACCGATAGAGTCGATAGATCCAAAATCCATCCCTCCTAACTTTTTTTTTCATAAAAACCATTTCCTTGGGGCCTCTGTCATATCAACGCAAGGGCGAGGCTCCCTCTTGTCTTCCCTTCCTTTATCCTGAAATGATCGATGACAATACACCTTTTATTAATGTTGTTCAATTTTAGGATGATGAATCTATACTCACCTACCTTGTTGTAGAAGACTCATATATTTGTCAGTCATTACCATCTAAGACACAAAACATGTTGAATGAATTGACTATTGAAATCAACATCCATACTCAGGACGACCCGCACATTCTAAAGATTGACCAATCTTTAGATACTGCAGAACAGGAAGACATCACTTCTTTTCTCAAAGATCATAGCCATGCTTTTGCTTGGTCTTACGAAGACATGCCTGTTAGTACAAATTCATAGCACCCCCAAAATGACCTATGGATCTACTTTTGTAAGGCAATGTCATTTGGTGTGAATGAACAACATTGAGCTTTCCCAAAGTGTGGGACCTTTGCAAATGGGGAAAGCTCTTCAGAGAAGGCTGGTTCCTCTTCCTAAACTACCTGCCACAAGCTATTCTAGTGCAAGCAAGCTAATCTAATACTAATATATCTATGCCAAGGAGACATAGAGAGAGAGAGAGAGAGAAAAGAGGGAAAAATAGATCCTACACTAAAATGGTGATACACCAGAGAAGGAAAATGTTGAACATCTATCAAAACTGCCATGGAACAAGAAGAGGTGAGCAATGGAAAGGATGGACAAGTGCATCACAAAACCAAGGATAAATTTCACACAAAAAATGTTCCAAAACTCCATGAACACAGCTCCAAAACCTGTAATGAACATTCAAACATGTAAAAATACTTGCAATGAAGAGAGGTAAGAAGAAGATAAGCAAAAGAAGCAAGGATGGACAAATGCATCACAAAACATGTTTTTTATTACTCCAAAAGTTTGCACAAAACATCATTTTACTAGTAAGAGGTAAAAAAATCCATTACAGAGCAAGGGAGGAGGTTCAAACTCCATTTTTGACACTAGGGAAGAAAATAAGGGAGAGGCAAAGAACAATGATGAACAACTATTACAAATGAGCCAAAATTGACTTTTTTCCATTGAACAAAATGAAAGAAATGTGGAAAACGTGAGCAAATCAAATTTAAACTCCAACAACCAAAAAATCCCTCCAATCTCACCTGAAAAGTGATGGGATTCATGGACAAACCCATATGCCAAAGTACATTGCTCTGTAGAGCAAGAAAGAGGCCCATACTTCATTAATTTTGGTGGTTGGGGGTGTTTTCTGCATTTTTTGCATGCTAGAGATGTTTCCTATTTTTATCCTACAAATCTCCATCAAAAATAAAAATTGAACCCTCCATCGTGTAGAGAATTTCAACAGGTTTCCAATGATATAACAAACATGAAAATCCGAGCTCGGGATCGAAATTTATGCCCCTTTAAAGATTTAGGGCAAAAATGGCAATTTTAGGGCAAAATTTGGGTTGGCAGGCTGAAACTTGAAAATTTTCCATTTCTTGAATTTGGGAAAATTTCCCAAAAATTCGTCACACCCCGCTAATCCACTGCCACATGTTACTTTCCCATTAACCGATGGAAACGCGGGCCTAAACCTCCCCTTTTTCCTTTGATTTTTAATTCAGAAAATTTCCCAAATTTTCCCTGCGCTCCACTGTCCCAGTGATACGTGTCACCCTCTGGTTCTCTCAGCGGGGGTGCACTTCAAATTTTTCCTTTGTGCCTTTTTTGGATTTTGGAAAATTTTTCCAAATAGCTCCGCGCCTCCGCCCTTCCACCAAGACACGTGGCAGCTTCAAAATGGTCCGCGGGCCTTGACCACTTTTCTCCATTTTCTTTCTTGTGGGCTTGCGGGCCAATTTTGGATTTTTTGACTTTCGCCCCAAAAGGGTTAAGTGCTCAAATTTCTCCGTGCCCCCACCTATGCCCTTCCTTCCCCTTCGCGGGCTTGTGGGACAAAATTTTCCCCTTGCACCTGCATCAACCTTCTTGGCAATTTCTCCAACTTTCATCTGTTGGCCTGACCTCCGCTGCCATGTGGCACCTTTTCATTGGTCGCAGGCCTATCAAGGGAAATTTTCCCCAAAAAACACCATCGGGCCATAACTTTCGAAATATTTGGACTTAGGAGGAAAATTTTACCTTTCTGGAAAGGCGAAGAAAAATCCTATCTGATGCAGCCATTTCTAGAAACCCTTGAGTGCTTGAAATGTGTGAAAATTGAAGTTGAAGCACAAGGAAGGGAAGAATGAAGGAAAGTTATCCAAAATAAGCAGGGGGCTCATTTTGGATAACAATGCCTAGTATTGACCCCACCATAGTGGTCCACAATATCGTAACCATTCCTGATGCCAAACCCCTAAAACAAAAGCTGAGGAAAATGCACCCTCGCATTGCTCTTCTAGTCAAAGAATAACTTCAACACCTTCTTTTTCGTTTCCTTAATCTTACCCATTGATTATCCTTTATGGATTTCTAACATTGTCCCTATCACTAAGGTGATAGGGGGACTTCGCATTTGCATAGATTTCCATGACCTCAACCTATCTTGCCTGAAAGATGACTTTCCTCTACCTGGTATTGACCAACTGGTTGACCTTACTGCTGGTCACGAGATGCTATCACTCATGGATGGTTTCTCAGGTTATAACCAGATCTTGCTTGCCCCAAAGGATCAACACAAAACTACATTCATCACCCCTTGGGGGACCTTCTGCTATTGAGTCATGCCTTTTGGCCTTAAAAATGCTGGTGCCACATATCAGTGGGCTATGAATTACATCTTCGAATACATCATGCATCGTATATTGCAATATTACGTAGATGATCTCCTGTCCAAATCTAAACATCGTTCTAAACACCTCACCATCCTAAAATCCATCATTCACTGCCTCATTAAGTATTGTGTTTGCCTTCAACCAAATAAATGTGTCTTTGCAGTTCTCTCAGGAAAGCTCCTAGGATTTATTGTCTCCTTACATGATATAGAGGTTGACTGTGCTAAAGTCAAGACCATTCTCAAAATGCCTCCGCCCACTAATCTACGGTAGTTCCATAGCCCGCAAGGTAAGTTGCAGTCTAATTGTCATTTCATTTCGCAACTGTCCGATCGGTGTCAACCATTTCATCATCTTCTAAAAAAGGATGTTTCCTTTAAATGGGATGACGATTGCCATAAATCTTTTGAAGCCTTAAAACAATACCTTCTCCAACCACCCGTACTCATTCCACCTAAAGATGATCAACCCTTATACCTATACATCTCAGCTAATGATCACTCATTCGGGGCCATGCTCGCTCATCATGATGAACAACATAAGGAGCAGGTGGTTTATTACATAAGCCGTACTCTTTTGGACTACGAAACTCAATACACCCATGTCAAATTTTTTTCTTAGTCATAGCTTTTGTTGCCACCAAACTCCGCCATTATCTACTTAACCACAAAAACTATGTTGTGACCAACACTGACCCCTTACACTTCATGTACGTGAAACCTTACCAAAATCAACGAGCTGCAAGCTGGTTTATGCTTCTGGCCGACCTCGACCTTGAATTTACCCATCAAAATTCCATCAAGGGCCACGATATCGATGACTATTTGGCTGACACACCTATTTTCGGGGACCAACCCTCTAACTTTGACTTTCTAGATGATTCTATTGCTACCCTTTCCTTGAATGAACCCGCGTACCAAATGACACTCTTCTTAGATGGTTTCAAGTGTCAGTGTGGGGGTGGGGTTAGTGTTATCCTCATTCTGCTTGATGGTGAACCAATGCCTTTGTGTTTGAAACTCGATTTTGATTGTACAAACAATATTGCTGAATACAAAGCACTCGTATTGGGTCTCTAGGTTGCCTGTACCTTAGATGTTAAGTCAATCAATATCTTTGGTGATTCTCAATTGTTCATAAACCAAGTCAATGGTGTATACCAATGTCGTAATGAGATACTTCAAAATTATAAACATCATGTGGACATTCTTTTGACAACCTTCAATCGTTATGCCCTTCAAATCGTCCCCCATTCTACCAACAAATTTACAGATACCATAGCCTGCTTGGCTTCTCAAATACCTGATTTTCCCGTTGATCCTAAAATATTTGTCACTGTATAAAGAATCCAATCACCCTCTTATTTACCTTGAGAAGTTTACTTTATCAGAACCGTTTCTCCCAACCCAAGTGACCTTTGGTATAAATAATACTCAAAAAAAAATTCCCTCTCCATCTTGCCTCTCGACCTCACTCGTAATGGAACACGTTCCTTTCTTACAAGGGTCTCTCATTATGTCATCATGGGTGACCTCACCTATAAGCGTGGCTTTGATGTTATTCTCTTACAAGGCCTTACGAGTTCTGAAATTCCTTATACCGTTAAGGAATTTCATGATGGCATATGTGGAGGTCACTTCAATGGCCTTGTTTTTGCTAAGTGTATTCTTTACCTAGGCTATTACTAGCCAACCCTTAACCATGATAGTTGTGATTAAGTTAAGCATTGTGTAAAATTTCAACAACATGCCAACCTTCATCATACACCCAGTCATTCCTTACAGGTCGCTCGTGACCTTTGGCACTTCTCTCAATGGGGTTTTGATCTTGTTAGAGAGATCAATCCCCATTCTTCCCAGCAACATGAATGGATAATCACCACTACCTAATTTTACACCAAATGGGTTGAAGCGATACCTATCATCTCTAAAAAACTTGAGAAAATATGTGAGTTCATCAATCATCACATCATTTGTCGATTTGGTGTCCCACATTACTTCATCACTGATAACGGAAAATAATTCAAAAATAAAACCTTGAGGAAACTTTGCGATGCCTTGGGTATTCAGCTAAGTTTCTTGTCACAATATTACCCACAAACCAATGGCCAAGTTGTATCCACTAATAAAACCCAGAACAAAATTCTCATGAAAGTGGTTAATGATACTGGGAAGGACTGGCATACAAACATTCCTTTCACCCTATGGGTGTATCGCACTAGTATTCACACTTCCACTGCTGCCACACCTTTTTCTATGGTCTACGGTATGGATGTTGTTCTACCTCTCAAAGTCCAGATTTCCTCACTCTGCATTTCTCTCTATGACATGCTCAATGATGATGACTTTCGCTAGGACCATTTAGCAAAACTTGAGTTATTAGACGAACATCATCTTCATGCTCTTGACCATCTTCAAGTTTACCAAAAATGTATCAAGTGTGCTTATGAAAAATGTCTCCATGAAGGAACTTTCGAAGTCGATGACCTTTTCCTGAAGGAAAATCAACATGTAACCAAAGCGGAAAAAAGTAAATGGGGAAAATTTACTCCTAATTTGCTTGGAACATACATCGTGACTCATACCTATGGATCAGGTGCTTATCATTTATCTTCACTAGATGGTATACCCAAACCTGGGCCCCTTATTGCTTTACATCCTTGACCATTCTACTGTTGACTTCCAGTCCTACCTAACCTTTTGCCCCTTTTCATGTTTGTCCCTTGAGCACTTTTTAATTACCTCCTTTCACTATGCCATCCCCAACAATTAAACAAGAATCATGTGCGTACTCGTCACTCTTTTATCCTCTCTTAAATATGTGTACCACATCACTACACATGGCATGATTCTCATAGATCCTTTTCATCTTCTTTTAGATGAGATCCCATGGTCATTCCACCTTGTTTTCTGAACAAAAATCATATTCTTCACCTTAGTCTCGCCCACGACTTAAAAGCCCACACATGGGATCCAACTCCTTGAGTCAAACTTCCAATAAAAATATGACTCCCTCAAAAAGGACATCTTTCTCTCTACATTGCTATTATAAATAGACTGCTCCCTTGAATGACTACTATGTGAAGCATACTCAGAAAAAAAGGGAGAATCTGAAGTTTCCCCCATAGATTATTTTCACGAAGACCTCAGGGAGTTAATTTTCTTATCCTGTATAGACTTCTCGCATTGATAAGTCTATCTCAAATATAAGTCAAACTAGAAAACTTTTTCATCATGCACTTGCTCATTGTGATCTTGGATCTTTCGCCAAATGACATGCTACCAAATACCATATAGACTAACCACTTTTTCACCCTCTCACCATTCACACTTTCATTTCCTACTGCCTCAATGGACCTACTGGAACCATGACATTTGGTGATCATGTGACTACTCTTCACCTTTAGAATAATCAATCATGCAATGTCTTTAGGGTCTTACGTTCATCAACCTATCCAAGGTATGACCCACCCATTATGATCCTTACCAATCAAGTGTCTTTCTTACCTCCTCTTATCTTTTCACCTTCTTCATTACGTATTGATTATCCTATATAGGACTAGATCCTTGACGCTTATCTTTGGGTAATTTTCCTCTTTCACTACAATCAACTCAAAATCATCCATACCCATGTGCCCATAATTTACCCATACCTAAAATGGCCTCGACTCAACCTTGCATATAACCTACCAACTCATTCACATACCTCCTCGCATTCTTCCTTAGTTTATGGAAGAACTACATCGTCCTGAGGTCTCTTTTCACCAGGACTATGTAGGTAGCACTCTGAGGGCATGGGGCCCTTAGAGGTTATCTCATTCAATCTCTACCCTTACCAATTCTCCTTTTCCCTTTTCTAATCACATTCTACCCTAGTTAATTTCACTTTTTTAAATCAATAATTGAAAACTAAATTAAAAAAAAAATCAGAATAGCCTCTTAACTCATCACATTTTATCTGTGTGGTGGCACCTCAGGATGCTGCACAGGTCCACCAGATCCCTATCCTGCCTCTTCCATCCCTGATCATCCACTGGATCAATCCAATCAAATCGATCACCCATTCCAATTATTGTGCTCGTAGACCCGCCTATCGACCAACGATCACTCACTTTGCGGCTCACCAACTCCGCTCCCCGTATTGTTTTGTCACTTTCCACCTCATTCTTCCTCTCTTGTCATTTTCCCTAATTTGGTAAATGACAAATGATTTTAAAAATTAGGCACTTTTTATTTTTATAGCCAACCCGACATGACCATGGACGGTTTGACCTCGATCGACATCAGTCCTATGCCCTAGCCTACCATGGTTGGTCCATAGTGATCAGCATGAGTTCCATATAACCGTTGTCAGTTAGCCTAATTAGTCTCTTTCCTCCCACTGCCCATACTTTTCTGACCTGAATCATTTTTTTTCCCCACCCACACCTAACTTGGAAACTCCTCTCTACCCTCCTGACCTCATCCTCATTTGGGGAGTCATCATTTTACCCATACATCGGCCCTACCCGTGCCGTGACCTAGCTACTTATACCTGGAACATTACTGGTGACCTGTGACCTCATGTTCTCGCTATATCTCATGACACTGTTACCCGTGTTATTTGACATAATGACCTTACCTTTCCTTTTGTTGTGACCATTTATCTTGACCCAACCTTTGGTGTACCGAAACATACCTAAACGTTCCTACACCTAACCTGCGATGTGTTTCCTGACCATATCTTATACATTGGATACCACAATCACCTCAACCTTGTTTTGATAAACCTATTGCCCTTAGAAAATGTAGATTTTACCTGCTCTTTAACTTGGTAAAGTGTTGCAGTTTATAGGTGTGCGTGCATTTGACTGTTACTACCTTTTACCCTGACCCATTACTTGGATTACATGATTGGACCTTTTACCCCTTTACCCTTGTGGCCCACCTTCCTTTACATAACATTCACCTTTTATCAAAACACTCACTGATTCTTTCTTCTACCTCATCAGTTCCGGGTTTGAGGGGGGTCACCTTCACCCACACATGGGGAAACCACATCTTATTTTTGTCAGCGTCGCTTACCAATACAAGCTATGCAACAAAAGGGGAAAAATGTAGACAGCAAAATTGGTTCACACTCCCCTTGGTCTCTCGTCAAAATATCACCATGAACACACACACCTAACCATGGCCCCTAACACCCCACTCTAATAAAATTTAATTAAATTAATTCATGATCTCATAATATTTATTAATTAAATATTCTAATTAGGATAATGCCCACACCACCACCTCACCTATATACCTCACCCTAAGATTTATTCTTAGTATGTTTCCATAACTAACTAAGACTTACCTAAACCCTAAAAATCAAAGCCAACATTCCCTCTAACCACATTCCTGCCCATTAGAAAGGGATCTTCCATTCTAATCCGGGGAGGAAATCGAACAAGATCCATGAAATCAAGGGGATCTGCCCATTTTAGTAAACCTAGTAAATCCCACCCTAACTGATGCCAGTCACCCTGAACCGCATTCGGTCAACCCGAAACCGTCGTCAGTTACCATTTATTCCCCAAAACAACCTTATTTCGAGGTTGTCACATTTCTAAGAGAAAGAGACAAAACCAGAGTTGCATGCAAGTAGAACTAGCATTATTACACACATCAGAGCATTCACAGAAGCATCCGAGGAAGCACCATCACCACATATAACTCCATCTAGCTAATCAACTGCCATTGCCATCAAGCCATCAAGCTCATACAACAATAAGTCTTTTATTAACCAGCATTCATCTTCTTTCATTTTAGTAGGTCTTGTTACCTTTGTTACAAGTTTCCACTTGCATTCCCATTCTCCCATCATTCACCTTCATGCAAACTTGGTCATTCATTCACTCAAACCATTAAATTTCCCATACCTAACTTTTAAAGATCTCTGAGTGTATCCAAGATCTCCATAGACCTTGACATCTCCCTCTCCATTTCCATTTGGCCTCAGATCTATCCTCACATCGATATTTTAATAAGTTTCCTCTACCATGACCATACCGATGCCGGTTACCCACAACCTTCACTGGTTCACTTAAACTGACATCGGTCATACGAGACTAACATTGGTATCTGTGTTTTACCCTTAAACCAATAACAGAACCTAAAATACCCACCAAATACACAAAAATAGCCCAAAACCAAACCTAAACCATTTCCAGCACTTTGACAGTGACCTTGACCTTCAGATTCAATCATAACCTAGCCTGTTGTGAACGAATGTGCTTATTGTAGTCGAACGAGATACCTAAATCATTTTAACTACAATAGGATTTCATTTATTGTTGATATTGAATTGTTTTCAACAGTGGATTGACATCCTTCTAGGGAGTATCACACTTCCCCAATCTAGAATACGCTAGGTAGTGCACTGTATATATTATTTAACTTACGTTTGGTGGTCTTGTTTTTCATTTCAAGTAGTTCCTCCTAGCCAAAAGGGATCTCTCACTGTCAGTTGTGGATCAAGAAGTCATATGCGCGTAACAAACTTCAACCAAATTTTATAGGTATTCCTCCTAGCCCATTTACCCTTATCTGTTTTGTCAATATTAAAATAAACGCTCTAAGAATCAGGTGAAACAAGTAGATGCATAGATTTTGGTCATTTATTATGGTCAAATAGATTTGTATTTATATGATTCCCTTTATTGAATTTTAAAATTGGCAGCTAAAAGGCTGACCCATAAGAAAATAAGATGCCCAAAAGATAAAAGAGGCCTAAAAGAGGAGATTAAGATATAAAGAGGTCAGGGACAACTAGAGGGGATGAGAGTGCCTGAGCACTAACGTCCTAGCTTTGCACTGGTGTCCAGAGTCAAGAAAGATAATGAAGTGAAATATTTACTGGGATGTCAGGTGTCCAAGACCAAAAAGATAGCAAGAAAGACAAGAATGAGGGCAAAGACAGTTGTCAATTACTAGTTTTCTTGCTTAGGAATCATATGAATAGGGGGATGTGATTATGACATAGAAATGTACGCATGTGCATGATTTAGTGTCTAAAGATTAAAGGCCATAGAAGAGTGCATATTGTTTTTGGTAGGAAATATATCACATCGACAAAGATTAGGTAGCAAGATATTCTTCAGACTTAAAACATGTACTGAGTGATGTCACTATTACATATAGTTCTAAAAACATCACAATTTGTGTCAATTTCATGTCGCTTCCCAATTCAATTTTTATTTCTATATTGGTTGAAAACTCAAGACAATTGTGACATGATAATAGTGTTGCAAAAGTGGTGCAAATGTGATGCAAAACTGCATCTCTTGTACACCACATTTGTGTCATAGTATTTTATAATGCACGACCCACATTGCCTACTTAATCATAGGTAAATATCATTTTCACTACCAAACATCATTTTCATTGTTGAGAAGAAGAAATAGAGGTTCAAAAACTCGGTTTTTGTTTGTTGTTTAGAATAAAAAGGTAAGTTACTATGTTATTTTTATTAAATTACAATTAATAAAGCATATATGATTGATATCAATTTGAAGTTCTCTATTGATTTTAAATTTTATATCAATAAAACAAATTATAGAAATGAATTGCGTGAGACAACATATCCTTCAGTCCTTTTTTCAAATAATATATGTTTTGTGTACGCTTACGAAGTTTATATACATATCTACACAAGTATTAACAACCATAACATTTGATAAAAATATACTTTTCATTATATTTTGAATGATGTCGATACTCTATTTTGAATCTCCTATTTTAGCATGTGCTAGGAGTATGGTAGAAAGGTTGTGGATTCTCACTTTATAGTTTCCAAATGCATTTTCTTGAAACTTTTGATTAAATTTTCAACAATTTTCTTTTTTACATTTCATGCATTCATTGTAGTCAATAAAACCACATATTATAAGGAGTATCTTTGAAAATTTCACATCTAAAAAAAATCTATCATTCTTTGATGGATGTTCTTGTGCATATCCTTCACTCATTGCAACATGCAAAAAATCACATCTCATTTCTAAAAAAAATCTAATAGTTTAAATTCCTTGTGTACAATTCTATTTTTTCCATGGATGTCGACCAAACCACATACACCTAAGTTTAACGAAAAACATATTTCCATTATTCTTTGGTGAATGTTTGTGTCATGGTCTAACGCTTCTCAAAAAGGATGTTTCCTTTAAATGGGATGAGGACTGCCATAAATCTCTTGAAGTCTTAAAACAATATATTCTCTAACCACCCGTATTCATTCCACCTAAAGACGATCAACCCTTCTACCTATACATCTCAGCTACCAATCTCTCCTTGGGGGCCATGCATGCTTATCATGATGAACAACATAGGGAGCAGATGGTTTATTACATAAGCCATACACTTTTGGACTATGAAACCTGATACACCCATGCTGAAATTTTTTTCTTAGCCTTAGTTTTTGTTGCCACCAAACTCCGCCATTATCTACTTAACCACAAAAACTATGTTGTGACCAACACCGACCCCTTACACTTCATGTACGCCAAACCTTACCAAAATAAATGAGATGCATGCTAGCTTATGATTCTAGCTGACCTTGACCTCGAATTCACCCATCAAAATTCCATCAAGGGCAAGGATATTGTTGACCAGTTGCTTGACGCACCTATTTCCAAGGAACAACCTTCTAACTTTGACTTTCCAGATGATTCTAATGTAACCCTTTCCTTGGACGAACCCGTGTACCAAATGACACTCTTATTATATGGTTTCAAGTGTCAGTGTGGGGGTGGGGTTAGTGTTATCCTCATTCCACTTGATGGTGAACCGATGCCTTTGTCTTTCAAACTCAATTTTGATTGTACACACAATATTGCTGAATATGAAGCACTCATATTGGGTCTCTAGGCTACCTTGCCTTAGATGTTAAGTCAATCAATATATTTGGTGATTCTCAATTGGTCATAAACCAAGTCAATGGTGTATACCAATTTCATAATGAGATACTTCAAAAGTATAAACATCATGTGGACATTCTTTTGACCACCTTCGGTTATTACGCCCTTCAAACCGTCCCCTGTTCTACCAACAAATTTATAGATACCATGGCCTGCTTGGCTTCTCAAATATTTTCTTCACCCGCTGATTCTAAAATATTTGTCACCGTATAAAGACTCCAATCACCCTCTTATTTACCTCGCAAATTTTGCTCTATCGGAACCATTGCTCCTGATCCGAGTGACCTTTGGTATAAACAATACTCAAAATATATTTCCCTCTCGATCTTACATCCCGACCTCACTCGTAATGGAACACGTGCCTTTCTTAAAAGGGTCTCTCATTACATCATCATGGGTGGCCTCCTCTATAAGTGTGACTTCGATGGTATTCTCTTCCAGTTCCTTACAAGTTTTGAAATTCCTTATACCATTAAGGAAGTTCATGGTGGCATATGTGGAGGTCACTTAAGTGGCCTTATTGTTTCTAATTGTATTCTTCGCCTAGGCTATTACTGGCCAACCTTTAGCCATGATTGTTGTGATTATCTTAAGCATTATGTAAAATGTCAACAACATGCTAGCCTTCATCATACATCGAGTCATTCCTTACAGGTCGCCCGTGACCTTTGGACCTTCTCTCAATGGGGTTTGGATCTTGTCGGAGAGATCAATCCCCATTCTTTCCAGTGACATGAATGGATAATCACCCCTACCTAATTTTACACCAAATGGGTTAAAGCAATACCTCTCATCTCTAAAAAAACCCAAGAAAATATGTGAGTTCATCAATCATCACATCATTTTTTGATTTGGTGTCCCACATTACCTCATCACTGATAACGGAAAACAATTCAAAAATAAAACCTTGTGGAAACTTTGTGACGCCTCTGGTATTTAGCTAAGTTTCTTGTCACCGTATTACCCACAAACCAACATCCAAGAAAAATTCAATAGTAAAACCCTGAAAAAAATTCTCATGAAAGTGGTTAACGATACTAGGAAGGATTGGCATATGCACATTCCTTCTACCCTATGGGTGTATTGCACTAGTCTTCACACTTCCACTACTGCCACACCCTTTTTCTATGGTCTACGGTGTGGATGTTTTTCTACCTCTCAAAGTCTAGATTCCCTCACTCCGCATTTCTCTTCATGACATGCTTAATGATGATGACTTTTACCAGGACTATTTATCACAACTTGAGTTATTAGACAAACATCATCTTCATGCTCTTGACCATCTTCAAGTTTATCAAAAATGTATCAAGCGTGCCTATGAAAAACGTTTCCATAAATGAGCTTTCCAAGTCAGTGTCCTTGTCTTGAAGGAAAATCAACATGTAACCAAAGCGGAAAAAAGTAAACAGGTAAAATTTTCTCCTAGTTTTCTTGGACCATACATCGTGACTCAAACCTATGGATAAGGTGCTTATCATTTATCTTCACTAGACGGTAAACCCAAACCGGAGCCCCTTAATGCCTTACATCCTCGACCATTCTATTGTTGACTTTTATTCCTACCTCACCTTTTGCCCCTTTTCATGTTTGTCCCTTGAGTGCTTTTTAATTCCCTCCTTTCACTATGCCATCCCAACGATTAAACGAGAATCATGTGTGTACCTGTCACTCTTTTATCCTCTCTTAAATATGTGTACCATAACACTACACATGGCATGATTCTCATAGATCCTTTTTGTCTACTTTTAAATGAGATCCCATGGTTGTTTCACCTTGCTTTCTAAACAAAAATCCTATTCTTCACCTTAGTCTCATCGATGACTTAAAATCCTGCACATGGGATCCAACTCCTTGAGTCAAACTTCCAATAAAAAGATGACTCCCTCAAAAAGGACATCTTTCTCTCTACATTGTTGTTGTAAATAGACGGCTCCCTCAAAGGACAACTATGTAAAGCCTACTTAGAAAAAAAGGGGTTGAATCCAAAGCTTCCCGCATCAATTATCTTCATGAAGACCTCAAGGAGTTAATTTTCTCATCCCATATAGACTTCTCGCATCAATTAGTATATCTCAAATATAAGTCAAAATAGAAAACCTTTTCGTCATGGACTTTCTCATTGTGATATTGGATCTTTCACCAAATGGCATGCTACCAAATACCATATAAACTAACCACTTTTCACCCTATCACCATTCGCACTTTCATTTCCTACCACCTCAAGGGACCTATTAGAACCGTGACGTTTGGTGATCATGTGACTGCTCTTCACCTTTAGAATAATCAATCATGCAATGTCTTTAGGGTCTTACGTTCATCAGCCTATCCAAGGTATGACCCACCCATTATGATCCTTACCAATCAGGTGTCTTTCTTGCCTCCTCTTATCTTTTCACCTTCTTCATTACGTATTGATTATCCTATACAGGACTAGATCCTTAACGCTTATCTTTGGGTAATTTTCCTCTTTCACTACAATCAACTCAAAATCATCCATACCCATGTGCCCACAATTCACCCATACCTAAAATGGCCTCGACTCAACCATACCTATAACCTACCAACTCATTCTCATACCTCCTCTCATTCTTGCATAGCTTATGGAATAACTACATCGGCCTGAGGTCCCTTTTCACCGTGACTATGTAGACAGTACTCTGAGGGCATGGGGCCTTGCAGGTTAGGTCGTCCACTCTCTACCCTAACCAATTATCCTTTTTCCTTTTCTAATCACATTCTACCGTAGTTAATTTCCCCTTTTTATATCAATAATTGGAAACTAAACCAAACAAAAAAATTTGAATTGCCTCTTACCTCATCACGTTACCATCTGTCTGGTGGCACCTTAGGATGTTGCGCAGGTCCACCGGATCCCTCTCCTACCTCTTCCATCCCTCATCGTTTGCTGGATCAATCCAATCCAATTAACGAGCTCGTAGTCCCACATATTGACAAATGATCACTCACTATGCGGCTCGGCAACTCTCCTCCTTGTGTCATTTGGTCACTTTTCACCTCGTTCTTCCTCTCTTGTCATTTTCCCCAATTTAGTAAATGACAAATGATTTTAAAAATGTGGCACTTTTTATTTTTATATCATTCCCAACATGATCGTGGCCGGTTTGACCTCGACCGACATTGGTCCTATGCCCTAGCCTACCGTGGTCAATCCATAGTGACCAGTATCGGTTCCATATAACAATTTTTGGTTATCCTAATTAGTCTCTCTCCTCCCACTACCCCTACTTTACTGACCTAAATCATTTTTTTCCCACACCCACACCAGACTTGGACACTCCGTTATACCCTCCTGACCTCATCATTTACTACTTAACCTCGTCCTCATTCTGGGAGTCATTATTTTACCCATACCTTGGCCATACCCATGTCATGACCTAGCTACTTGGACCTGGAACATTGCTAGTGACCTGTGACTTCATGTGCTTGCTATATCTTGTGACACTGTTACCTGTGTTGTTTGACATAATGACCTTACCTTTCCTTTTTCTATGACCATTTATCCTAACCCAACCTTTGGTGTACCAAAACATACCTAAACATTCCTACACCTGACCTGCAATGTGTTTCCTGACTATATCCTATACCTTGGATACCGAAATCACCTCAACCTTGTTTGGATAAACCTATTTCCCTTAAACAATGTAGATTTTTCCTGCTCTTCAACCCGGTACAGTGATGTAGTTTATACATGTGCATGCGTTTGACTATTACTACCTTTTACCCTAACCCATTACTTGGATTACCCGTAATTGGACATTTTACTTTTTTACCCCCATTTGGCCCACCTTCCTCTTACATCACATTTCACCTTTTATCAAACAACTCACCGATTCTTCCTTCCACCTCATCAGTTCCTAGTTTGAGGGGGATCACCTTCACGCAACACATGGGGCAACCACATCTTATTTTTGTCAGTGTCACTTACCAATACAAGCTACGCAACAAAAAGGGTCAAAATGTAGACACCAAAATTGGGGTCACACTCCCCTTGGTCCCTCATCAAATAATCACCTTGAGCACACTCACCTACCCATGGCCCCTTTCACCTCACTCTAATATTAATTTAATGAATTTAATTAAATTAATCCATGATCCACACAATATTTATTATTTAAATATCCTAATTAAGATAATTCTCACACCACCACCTCACCTATACACCTCACCCTAAGACTCTATTCTTGGTATGTTTCCATTACTAACTAAGACCTACCTAAACCCAAAAAATCAAAGCCTACATTCCCTCTAACCACATTCCTTCACTCATTAGAAAATAATCTTCCGTTCTAATCCACGAAGAAAAAAAACAAACAAGATCTAAGAAATCAAACAGTATCTACCCATTTTAGAAAACCTAAAAAAATCCCACCCTAACCGATGCCGGTTACCCAAAACCACCACCGATCAACCTGGAACCATCGTCGGTTACCATTTATTCCCCAACCCAAAACAACCTTATTTCGAGGTGGGAAAATTTCAAAGAGGAAGAGACAAAACCAGAGCTACATGCAAGTAGAACCAACATTTGCACACGCTTTCAAAGCATCCACAGCCAGCATTAGAAGTGATCACAGAGCCATTTACATTCACAGGAAGCATCCAAGGAAGTTCCATCACCACACCAAATTCCATCCATTTGGTCAACTACCATTTCCATCCAGCCATCAAGCTCATATAACAATAAGTATTTTGTTAATCACAATTCATCTACTTTCATTTTAGTAGGCTCTGTTACCTCTATTATCAGTTTCTACTTGCATTCCCCATTCTCCCACCATTTACCTTCATGTAAACTTTGATCATTCCTTCACCCACATCATTAAATTTCCCTTACCTGAATTGTTAAACACCTCTAAGTATACCTAAGATCTCCATATACCTTTCCATTACCCTCTGTCATTTCCATTTAGCCTCATATTTGTACTTACACCAATATTTTAATAAGTTTCCTGTCACCCTGACTGTACCAACACTGGCTATCCATGACCATGTAGCCTATTCCATCTTGAATCGATTATCAGTTACACTGAGACTAACGTCGAGTCTCTATGTGTTATCCTTAGACCAAGAACAGAGCCTAAATTCCCCACCAAATACCCCAAAACAGCCCAAAAACTAGACCTTGACCAGTACCGGTACTCTGACAGAGACCTCGCCCTTCAGATTCAATCCTAGCTTATCCTATTGTGAACGAATTTTCTTATTGTAGTTGAATGAGATACCTAAATAATTTTAACTACATTAGGATTTCATTTATTCTTAACATTGAATTGTTTTAAATAGTGGATTGACATGCCTTCTAGGGAGTATCACACTTCTCTGGAAATATCATATGCTAGGAAGTCCACTGTATCCTATGCTATTTAACTTCTCTTTTGGTGGTCTTGTTATTCCATTTAAGCTACTTCCTCCTGAGCCAAAAGGAAGATCTCACGATCAGCTGTGGATCAAGAATTCATACGCGCACAACAACCTTCAACCATATTTTACAGGTATTCCTCCCAGCCCATTTACCCTTATCTGTTTCGTCAATATTCAAATAAATGCTCTAAGAATCAAGTGAAACAAGTAGATGCATAGAGTTTGGTCATTTATTATGGTCAAATAGCTTTTTATTTATATGATTCACTTTATTGAATTTCATAATAGGCAACTAAAAGGCTGACCCATAAGAAAATAAGATACCCAAAAGATAAAAGAGGCCCAAAAGAGGAGAGTAAGATATAAAGAGGTTAGGGACAACTAGAGGGGATGAGGGCACCTGGACACTAACGTCCTAGCTTGGGACTGGTGTCCAGAGTCAAGAAATATAATGAAGTGAAATATCGACTGGGATGTCAGGTGTGCAAGACAAAACAGATAGCAAGAAAGATAAGAAAGAGGTGAAATACAGTTGTCAATTACTAGTTTTCTTGCTTAGGAATCATATGAATAGGGGGATGTGATTATGACATAGAAATGTACGCATGTGCATGATTTAGTGTCTAAATATTAAAGGCCATAGAAGAGTGCATATTGTTTTTGGTAGGAAATATATCACATCGACAAAGATTAGGTAGCAAGATATTCTTCAGACTTAAAACCTGTACTGAGTGATGTCACTATTACATATAGATCTAAAAACTGTCACAATTTGTGTCAATTTCATGTCGCTTCCCAATTCAATTTTTATTTCTATATTGGTTGAAAACTCAAGACAATTGCGACATGATAATAGTGATGCAAATGTGATGCAAAACTGCATCTCTTGTACACCACATTTGTCTGGTAGTATTTTATAATGCACGACCCCACATTGCCTACATAATCATAGGTAAATATTATTTTCACTACCAAACATCATTTTCATTGTTGAGAAGAGGAAATAGAGGCTCAAAAACTCAGGTTTTTTTTGTTGTTTAGAATAAAAAGGTAAGTTACTATGTTATTTTTATTAAATTACCATTTAATAAAGCATATATGATTGATATCAATTTGAATTTCTTTATTGGTTTTATGTATTATACCAATAAAACAAATTATAGAAATGAATTGCATGAGACAATATATCCTTGGGTCATTTTTTCAAATAATATATGTTTTGTGTATGCTTACGAATTTTATATACATATCTACACAAGTATTAACAACCATAACATTTGATAAAAATATACTTTTCATTATATTTTGAATGATGTCGATACTCTATTTTTAATCTTCTATTTTAGCATGTGCTAGGACTATGGCAGAAAAGTTGTGGACTCTCACTTTAGACTTTCTAAATGCATTTTCTTGAAACTTTTGATTAAATTTTCAACAATTTTTTTTTTTGCATTTCATGCATTCATTCTAGTCAATAAAACCACATATTATAAGGAGTATCTTTAAAAAGTTCACATCTAAAAAAAAATCCATCATTCTTTGATGGATATCCTTGTGCATATCCTTCACTCATTGTAACATGCAAAAAATCACATCTCATTTCTTCAAAAATTGTCTAATAGTTTAAATTCCTTGTGTACAATTCTAATTTTTCCATGGATATCCACCGAACCACCTACACCTAAGTTTAACGAAAAACATATTTCCATTATTCTTTGGTGAATGTTTGTGTCATGATCTAAAGCTCCAATTTAAATATAGCATTATATGCAATTGCATGTAGGTTTATTGAATGAGGACTGTAAATACTTCAATGACATTATGTTATAATTGATAATTACATATACATGGTTGAGACTATTTTACATGTTATCTATCTTGAGGAAACTCTAAATTTTATCATTAAAATGCCAATTAAACATATGGTAGTTGTGTGAATGTGTTTTCTTGATTGTTAAGAGAAGGTATTACAATCAATCCAATGCCCTTCTATCACAATGAAACAAATTTAGTACATATATTATAAAACTATCATTTTAAAATTAAATTACAAATTAGCTTTAAATTAACTTCTCCTCAAGCCCTAATTACCATCACATACATTATATCAATCTTTTATGTGTAACCAAATTCTATACGAAAATGGGTGAATAGTCCTTTGTTCAAACATATCGCTCACTCAAGCATGTTTCTCCCTGAAAAATTACAAAAACTGACTCAACCCATTTCCATTGCATTGTTTAGAAACTCTCTAGAATGCAATGTGACCAACATTTCAAAAAAATCAAATAAAACCTTAATATCACTTAAAACCCTACAAGGCCCAATTCTATTGATTTTAATAACCAAGTGGCTTCTCAAGTTGATTATCTCCAAATGGAAAATTTGCAAGTTATAACCTATAAATTCTATTACATTAGCGTTATATAGAATTTTTATCTAAGTAACTACAACAAATAAAAATTCACAAAAAATATCTTTCTAATATGAATTGATGGATGTTTATACCCTATTCTAAAAATTAATTTTTTTACATAGGCTAGGAATATGCCAAAAAAGGTTGTGGAACTTGGTTTTAATCTCACAAATGTGATTGCCTAATAGTTTTGAAGGTATTTAAACAAACTTATTTTGTGCCTATCCAAAAATCATTGTAGTCCATGAGATGGAATCTAGGTAATTTATCAAACAATGCACTTTCCTTTCCCATTTTTATAGTTGTAAAAGGGAACTTGTAATTAAAACAAACAAAAATTAGATTCTCATTATGTTATGCTGAAGTTCTATTCAATATTATAAATATCGCATTATCACCGCAAGTTGCACTTCCACAACCTCATTGAAGATCCACTATAACAAGAGATGAAAAATTTCAATCATTTATCGTCAGTCCTTTGAGACATTCTTTTGCACGATGTTCATCTTCACCTACTAAACTACCTACCCATATTCTAGATCCTTTATAGAAATATACCACTAGACCAAGATAGTCATGGTATGGATGAGTTAAAGAAATGACAGAAGAAACACCACCACATCCACCTTAGTGAAATGACTATCTAAATAATATTGTGTATTCATTTTAATGTACTCTCAATACAACTTTCTAATCCCATGCATGTTATCCTATCACCCAACGGGAACTTGGTGCTCAACCGAGGCACACGCGATTGCCGAGACCCTCCTTTATGTGAGCATTGTGACAATATATATCCATTGATAGAAAATTAGATGCAGAAAACTAAATGTTCATGCAATCATTCTAAAAGCATCGGATGAGCTATTACATCTATATACCCATGTAAATAACGAAAGAAAAATTATATAAATAACAGATCTTATTCATCACATGAAGAAGAGACACTAGGGTTTGCACCCATGAAGCATATATTAAGAATAGAGTCATATATTCATATTGATCACAGTATCAGTAACCACATTACATTCAAAATTAGTCATTATAGACCGTACATATCAAAATACTTTAGACTTATCTCTTACAGGTCTTCCCTGGTGTTACATTCTAACTATGCCCTCCAAGTCCATCCATTGCTACAGATTCTACTCCATACATAGGACTATTACATCCATTATACCACTTTGCATTAATTCTCTAAATACTATCCTTACTGTAGCATCATAATCTTGATGCATTCCCTTACGATATTGCACCTACTATCTATCAGCTTCTGCTCCATACAGGTGTGTCTCAATGTCTCTTAGTGTCTCTTATTTACTCTAGAGCATCTATATAAATATATTTAGCACCCACCACCATGCATTCCTCCAAGAGAAGATTAGATGCCAAGTTTCCAGGTGGTCCACCAATAGAGCATACATTAATCTTGTTCCGAGCTCTCCACTTTCTACAATGATGTCTTTTAAGAACCTTCCATGCGTGATATGTTATTTTCTTAACAACCAAGTCTCTAGGTTGTCACCTTATCCATTCAACATGCCTAGTTAGGTCACATTTTTCTCGAGTGCCTTTAGAAATTTGAATATGGATAATTGATTAGATCATGTTGTCATGCCTTGTGCGTGCACCCTGGTTCCTCATAAACCCTTCTTAAACCCTTGTCCTGCGCACATTTCCCCCCGCACACCCTTCTTCTTCTTAGCCTCATCCACGCGCATGCCCTTTGGCACTTAACCAATAATTTTGAGGCTCAACATATTGTTGTATAAAACAAAGGATAAATGTGATATATGTTCATAATGTTAGATGGAACCCACATGTTATAATATTAAAATTGTATTCTTTTTTTTCAATATATATGTATATATATAATGTTTTCTTTATATTCTAAATATACTACATTGTGTATTCTTGGTCCATAAGATCATGACGGTTTCACTGACCATGTTATCATTCTTAGAATATTTATCTCTCTTAAAAACATTTATGGAAGTATTTACACTCCCATACTCTTTTCCTATATTCTCTTATTCTATCTCCTTGAGTATTTCGTCAACTCTTCACTCCACTTCCTACTCCACTAAATCCTTTATTATTCCTCCTACTTATTTTTCCATAGACTATTCTATCTTCTCCTTGGTGAGGCTTGGGGTCATTTTATCCTTTGTATTCACTTCCTCACTCTCCCCTCTTCCTTGAGTGCCTTCCTCTTCCCCATCCTTTTCTTCATCTTCCTCATCCTCGGAGTCATGCACACCGTACACATGATGGTTGAGTATTTTCATGCTTGTCATCACCTTTGTCACCTCTATAGGATTCCAAGATCTCTATTTTTTCTGAGTCAGCCTTCTCTACTACCTTTTGCTTCTTCCTAACTGGTGATTCCAGTATAGGAGACTCTTCCTTTTCTTCTTCTTCTGTAAGCAACTCCTTCCTTTGCAATTCTCCTTGTGTAGGAGTTTGTTCTTGCTCTAGCACCTCTTCCTCAGGTGATTTTTCCTTTTCCTTAATGGGGGACTTCTTCCTCCATGCATATGTGCTTGGCTTGGTACCTAACTTTGGCACATCCACAAATTGTGTTGTTTGCACACATGTGTTCTCTTTTCTGATGTCTCTTCCCTCTCCGTCTTTCTTGGCACAACCTTATTTATTTTGGTGGGGTCTTCTAGAATGGAGACATCCTTCTCCAAGTAGGTTCCCTTCTCATACTTGGGTCTAATCTGTAGGTACACCCTTGTTGCGGTCCTTCCAGCAATTGGCAGTGTTATATGTTTTTTTATGCGCACCTCATGGGAGACATAATTCTCCACATAAACATGATTTTTAGGGTATACCATCTTCTTTCTTAGGTTGTGGTGGTTTTGGTATACCTTGCTGAGGTTAAACCTTAGCCTTTTGGCCTCCTTGAAGTGATTGACCCCTGCTTGGAAATATTGTGTCCTGAACGGGAAAGGTAGTGTACACCATGGGCTCTTAGTCCCATATGTCAATGTGAATTTTCCAATGCAAAATTTCTGGTAAATAGTGAACTCAGCCTCTCCTTGTACTAATGTAGGAAATTTTTCAGGTATCCTCCATTCACCCCTGAATGCCTTGTGCATCCTCTTGTACCATTTCTCTAGGTGCACCTTATGGGTGGCCGTCATGGTGTCACAAGTGTATTTTTCAAATCTCTTCGCAGGGGAAGGGTATTTATCTTGATATTCCCATAAAAACTTCTCTGGCCCAACGGGAACTCTAATCTCCAAGAAGATGATAGTGAGGAGGACATTTCCAAACATGATCTTGTCTCCTTCATGCGTGAAACTGATGATTTATTCTATAATGAAGGAAGACATGTTATAGATGGCTCCTTTCAAAATATTTTGGCACACATTCAACCAAGCCTTGTTTATATGTGTCCACGTTTCTTTTCCATTCATCTTGGATAGTAAGTGCACCACCATCCTCATCACTAGGTCAGAGATATCTGAAATATCGAAGTAGCACAAGACCTTCTTATAGTCATACACCTGGATTGTCTCCTTAATAGAATCCTTAACCTCCAGGTCATCATCTAGTGGAGCCCCTTTGCAGACAAGGCCAGTAAAATTAGAGATTATTTACGGGGTTATGCACATTATTTTTCCTGCGAAGTAGAAGTGGTCCTCATGCATGCACGACATCAACCGTTGGTATAGTCACTTAGGTTTTCCAAAGTAGGACAACTCATAACGTTGTAACAGCCCAACCTTCTCCAACTTTACCTTCACCTCATCATCATAGATTTGCATCCATTTTAGTGTCCTTTTGTCTATTGGGTGAACCAGTTCTAATGCCATCTCCTTCTCTGTGGTGTTTTTGCAATGGTTGTAATCACTCACGACCATCTTCCTTACTTGGGATACCCATTCTTTTCCTAACAACATGTCATCTGGGTATTGCTTATCCTCATACCATTCCTCATTGAAGCTAGTGGTGGAAGTTTGTTTCCCCTTGCCCTTGCCCTTCTTTGGTGAGACTGTTGCCTTCTTTGGTGCCATTTTCTTGTTGGGTTAAAAACAAACTCTTCCTTTCTCTACTCAAATATGTGGCTTTCCTTCATAAAGAATCCCTTTACTCATGTGTCCTGGGTAAGTGCGGCAAGTTGCGGGATAATTAAGTGGACATCAAATCCTGAATTTTACATCAAAAAAAGAAAAAAATCAAATGTAGTCTTCCACGGACTTGAACCATGCTGAAAAGTCAAAAATATGTCATAAAAATGGTACCATCACATAGGGGAGACTGTTAGCTTTGTAGAAATATTTATTTGAAAGTGAATAGAATAGGATAAATATCATTTTATAATTTTTTACTAATAGTATGTCTTTAAGACACTTTTTCCCGTGAATGTTTATGTCTCCATTTAAGACTGCAAATTTTGTTTCACTTATCAGAATTTGATAAAACTTACAGCATCTCAACCGCAATGAAATTATATACATGTTCAAAAAAATTATTTGATTTCAATATTTTTTGATGAAGTTATGGCATGCAAACGGAAAGTGCTCTGTTTTCTTTATGTTTTCAGACCACTTTCACAAAAAAAATCATAAAAAATAAAATATTGCTCAAAAACTACAAAATAAAATCTATCCTAAGATAGATAGCGACATCTAACTTCTCACCAAAGGAATATATATATATATATATATATATATATCAATTTTTGGTCATCCAAATCGTGGGGAAACAGACTGTAATCTTATAGGCGTTTTAAAAAAAAACCAAGTCATTGAATTTTGAGTGTTTAATATAGCTAAAATTGTCTATTTTTTAAATAAATTAGTAGTTTAGAAACTAGATTCCAGATTCTACGATTCATATTGATATAAGTTTTTCTAATTTTGAGTGTATGCATTGCTAATAATCCCTACAAGTTGATATTATGTTGTTATTTGCAATATGACGTCCACTTATGACCCATTTTTTGTCCCCCAACTTGCTTCATTTACCCTCCTAGTTGCACAAACCTAACCTAGACAACCCTTCCACAAGACACCATACTCTTCTGAACCCTTCTTCCCTATGCCCATGTACTTTTATACATTCTGGTTCGTAAATCATGCTATTTATGCACTCAAATTCTCACAACTTTTCCTTCACAAAAATCTTCTTTGTGTATGCCCTAGTTAGCAAGAGCTCTTCTTTATCACAAATGTAAGATAATAACAATGTATCCTGACCTTCTACTTATAGCTTTTTCTTCATCTCCCACTATAAATGCTATGCCACATACCAATGTCCTTAGCATTAAATGTGTCTTTTTCCACTAAAGATAATCTTAAGTGCTCTTACCCACGTGCCCAATCCTACACGAAAAATCCTCATAACCTTCTGGCACGCAAAATATTTACTGACCGAAGACTCTTACATATGCGCTTGCAACATCGAAGGAACTTCTTCTGTCCTTAACTTGATTTTTACCCTTTCTAACCTCATGTTGTTCCTGCACTTCTCATCATTCATACGTGGTATTTGTAAATCTATCCTGACATCAATATTCCTTTTCCTCCTTTTCTACACATGTTGTCCTACCTTACACCCTTTTAATTCTTTAATCTAGGAAATCAAAACACAAACTTTACTACCAACTTCCATTTTACTTCGCATTAATCTTACCCACACAAATAACAAATTTGATGTCCTCTATGCATACACAACCATTTTTAAAATAATAAGTGTTTACTAGTGCATAAGGCACACAAAACAACAACAAAAAGAAAGGAACAAGCAACGAGAAATGGAAACAAAAGGAAAATAAATGCATAAAAGGGGAATCCTATGCTAAATGGAAATATTGCCTTATTTACAAACACAAGGAAGACTTATTTATAGTAGGGCTTCAGCCTACTCCCATTGAAATGGCCTAGTAACTATGTTCCATCAAGTGCTTGTAACTGGAAAGTGCTTGAATAAAGGATGTATGAGATGATATATGGCCCTAACTAATGGAATTTCAGTTTCCCAGGATGGCGCATAAACTTGGAATCATATAAAAAAACCATCTTCCCAACCTCAAATTATTATTTTTTAATATGGCGATCATGTCATGATTTTTTTCATGCCTTTTCAGTCTTCTAACTCCATCTAGCAAGTGATTGCCTTTTGTCCAGCTGCATTAAATTCTTCATGCGATATTGAATTGCTTAGTAATAAGATAACCCTCCTGCATGTGTAATACACATCAATGGTAACATAAATTCAACCGGTAAAACAACCTTCATTCCAAACACCAATTGAAATGGTGTGGCTTTGTTCAACCTCTTGTGGGTTGTCCTATATGCCCATATAATGGCTAATACCTTTTCATCCCAATATTTTCTTCCCGCATCAAAATTTTTTGTCACTGTGTGGGTTAGGATTTTATTAAATTCCTTAGCAATTCCATTAGCTTGAGGGTGGTATGGGGTAGTCTTATGATGGGCCACCATGAACTCGGCCAATAGAATCTTGATTGTTTCAATCAAAAAATTTGTACCCCTATCACTAGTCAAGCTTAAAAGACATCCATTACTGTTGATTATGTTCTCCCATAAGAATATATTAGTTTACACTATGGTACAGTCCCTTGTAGGTGCTACCTCTACCCACCTTGTTAAGTAATTAGTGCGAGTGTTGATATATCATGAACCAGTCCTTCATGTGGCAGGTGAAATTGGTCCTACAAAGTCAATCACCCATTTTTCAAATGGTTTTTTGTTGGCTATTGACCTCAAGGGAATTTCATCCCTTCTTCCTAGCTTACTGAGGCACTGACAATGGTCACAAGCCTTATAAAACTCAATGTAATCTTGGTACATACTTTCCCACCAAAGCCCTACAAGTAGAATAATTTGCGTGGTGGCATTTCCTACATAGTGCCCTCCTACAATCCCACCATGTGTTTCTTCCATGATTGCAATGCGCTCATGTTCTAATATGCATCGGTTTAGAACCTCATCATGACCTAACTTGCATAAGTCTCCATTGATTACCATGTAGGGTGTGACGTGTATAGCTAGCTATTTTTTTTCCAAAATTTGCATTCCTTTTGGTGGCTCTCCTGTTTTGAGAAACACGGAAATATATTCTAATTCAAATGGCGTGTGCCACAACCTAAATAGTTGTGTGCTTTCATAACATCCTTAATTCTCTGCATGTCCTACCCTGAGTCAATTCTTAACAAATGGTCTGGCCCTGGCTTGCTCTTTCCTGGTTTCACAACAACTGTAAACACAAAATCCTCAAACAACAAGAATCACCGACATATGTGCCCTTGTAAAATGGGATTGTTTACTAAGTATTTCAAGGCCATTTCATCTATGTAAAATATGAAAGGTGTTTCCAGTAGATACTTCGTAAACTTATGTAGTACATAGATCATCGACAATGCTTTGTGCTCATTAACTTGGTGTAGTTCTTCTCTATGGGTGTCAGCTTCCTACTGGTAAAACAAAGGGGGTGATCAATAATCCCCTCACTGGGTGGTGTTAGGAATGCTCCAATGGTTGTCCTTGAGGTATGAACATGCATGTGGAAAGGTTTATCCCAAGAGGGAAACCATAATATGGGTGTAGTGACAAGTCTATCCTTCAAATTGTGAAACGTTTTCTGTTGTGCCTCTCCCCAATGAAAGGCACTCTTTTGTTTTAGTAACTTCTCCAATGGCATGACAATCTTGGCATACCCCTTGATAAACTTCCGGTAGTACCCTATATGCTCAAGGAATCTGTGCACTATACTTTGAATGGTACGCTCTCCCAACCCTACAATAACATCAACCTTTGCAGGATCCACCAACAACCCTTCCTTATATATAATGTGCCCCAATAGAGTCCCAAATGGAGTAGAAAAAAAACATTTATTAATTTTGAGGGATATCCTCAACTACTAACATCTCTCAAACATCAACCTCAAATTAACACAATGGTCTTTCAATAGTCCATACATCATCTAGTCATCAAGGTAGACTTGCAAAAACTTATGGATAAAATCCTAAAAATGTTTGGACCACTATGCGTGAAAATACAACGGGCCCGTTCTTCAATCCAAAAGGCATGACCGTATAGGCAAAAAATCCCCACTTAGTGGAAAAAGTTGTCGTATTTTGGTATTCCTTTGCAATTCTAACTTGATGATATCCTGAGAATCCATCCATGAAGGAATAGATCTCGTTCCCAGCTACTGCTAGTATTTCTTCAGTGAAGGGAGTTGGAAAAGGGTTAATGACACACATCACATTTAGATCCATGTAGTCAACATAGATCCTTATCATTCCATCATTTTTAATATTGATGACCATGGGGCTTACCCATTCCGATTCCTCCACAGCTTCAATGACGCTTGAAGTGGTCATTTTTTTAATCTCCTCCTTGACCTTGACATAAAGATCCAGATTTATTCGATAAGGCCTCTTCTGAATTAGGCACGCATCTTACTTCAACTTGATCTTCATATCTCCCAAGGAGTGGTGAATGCCTTTAAGCTCATTGTATCAATGTGGGAATAGGTCATGGAACTCATGCAATATATCGGTGATCTTTGAAAACTTCTTCTCTATCCAATAATCTCAAATAGTGGCCTCCTTAGGTTCCGTTTCTTAACCAACGTTAACCTTCTTTGTTTGCAAGGGTTCTTGCTAGGTGTGTTCTTGCTCATCAGAACTATTAATCAATTCACACGTAGCTTTAGTGTGGTTAACATCCAAAATCTCCATCTCTTCACCATCTATCACATAGACCATATTTCTCTTCTCTTTCTCCATAAATGCATGGTTAAGCTACATCTCTTATGATTCTTCCTCATCAAAGTGCGGTTCGAAGCTAGGTTCACTTAATAACTCTAGTATCTTATCTTTTTCCATGGCACTATCTCCCATCTTTATGCACTTATCAATCTACAACACCCTATCCATTGATGGTTTAGTACTCTGATACTCAAAATCTTGAAGGAGGTCAGCCATCAACTCCTTCCAATTTCCCATCTAACAGTTCATCTCGGAGTGAATATATCATACGAACAAACAGCCTTGTAAAGTGGAATACAAATTTTGCTCCCATAATGAATGTGGGATGGCCTCCATGCCTTATATCCATGCATTCTCACAAGTTAGGATGTTAATAAAGGTGGGTTCCTTCCCATGGTAGTCTTGTATCGTAGTGGGTGCATTGCTTTGGGAAAAGCTAACAGAGAACGCAATTCTTACCTCATGCCATTCTAGAAGGATACCGCAATGTGTCACCCACCAACGTGCTGCGGTCCCAAGCAAGTTATCGTTGAGCATTCCTCTTCTTTTGATATTATTTTTTCCAATGAGCCTCCATATCTCATAAGAAATCCTTAAGGTTTTACCCTCCATAGTAGCTCAGAAACTTCTTCCTTCCCAGGTGCTTGACTAAGCGCGCATTTGTTACCCTTGTCACAAAGCCTCTTAGTTGTCGCCCAATCAACTCATAAGTCCTATACACCCAATTGTCACATGCCACACTAGTTGTATCACTTGTGGACTGATCATCTTCAAAATAAATAACTCCCTCTATAGAATTAATAACCTCAGGGTCCCTTATAGAGCACACATAGATCCAGTTAATAACTTCTTCTCCTAAATGCTTAGTATAGGTCGCTAACATCCCATCATTCAAGGGGATGATGATCTGTTCTTCCTTGTCCTTAAAGCTTATGTATCCCTTATTTAACCTTAGGTCAACATTGTTCTTATAACACCATGGGCACCCAAGTACTGCTGGAAAGTTGTCTGCCTCTTCTAGCATCAAGACTTCAAAATTCATCATGAAGTTTTCCCCTTGGATAGTGATAACAACATCCTGTAAGACACCAATTGGCATGGCTTTGTATTTTTAGCCATATACAGCACATTTGAGGATGGCTATAATGGGGGCCTTCCCATTTGATGCCATACATCTAGAGTGAGGGAATTGACTTTTGTGTCTGTGTCAATCAAAATATTTCTCAAAATTCATCCATAAAAAATAGTATTCAAGGTAATCTCCTTATCAAAGTCAAGGTTGTCGGGAGGATGGTTGGCATGCAGAACCTGCCTCTTGCACCCTCCTCTCATGTGTGGTAATTTCTCCTATAGCCACTCTCCTACTAAGGGAATGATATTCTCTTGCCTCAACATCTTGCATAATTCCCTAACCTCATCTAGATCCTTATGTGGAGCCTCAACATTCTTCCTTTTCTCTAGCTATTTTGACTGCTCTTCGAGGCACTAGATCTCTCCCTCAAGGCTTCAAATCACATCCATGGTTTCTTGATACACTACCATATGATGAGTAGGGTCTGGACACTTCCCATGTACCACATCCTCTCTAATAACTAGTGGTCTATGCCTTGGTATATCCCTTGCATGTGCAACCTCAGCTAGCGTTGTAACTAGTACAGGCTCTAGTTCTGACTCGCGCGCCACCCTTGGCATTCACTGTGAATCAACCTTCTTCACATTCACCATTCCATCACCTTTTTATTTTCAGTGGTGCTGGATCATGTGCTCAAATAACTCTATGAACTCCTCATACTTGTGTTTTTGTCCACACTACGAGCATTGTAGTAGATCGGGGCATTCATGCTTGTAGTGCTCTATGGATCCATAATTGTAACATGTTCCATGCAGGAACTCACTTCTTCCTCCTCTGTGGTTACCATGACCATGAAATCCTCCTCAAAAAATTCTTCCACACACCCCTCCATCTTCATGCCCTTCATAGTGATGACCATTATCCTTAGAATTGTTCATGAGGTGAGTCTAGCACACACCAATGTCAATTGAATCATGTATCTGATCAATCAATCGGCTATCATTAGTGTCATGAGTAGTAGAGGTGAAAATATTTCAATAGCAAGACACATTCTTATGGATCATGTGTTATAGTAGTAGACATCTACTTTCATCATGATCTATGTGGAAAATTTCACCAATATCCTATGGCAACTTTCCTTTGAATGCCCTTCCACCTCACAATATGTGTAGCATAAACCATAGCGAGTCTCATGTTTTGAGTTTGTAGATAGTTTCTCCAGTTTCTTCACCATTGTATAAATCTGAGCCTCAAGGGAGGGGCTAACATTGGTATCCATGCATCCAATAGCCTCATCATGTAGGGCATCTTCAAAGGCTTCGCACAGGTATGTAAAAGTCTTATGTGAAAGCGCTCTCCTAAACGGTGTTATCAATCCTCCAACAAACCATTGAGCATGCTAAGAGAGGTGAATATCATAGGATAGATTTGATAAAAGAGTCTTGAAACATGCATCCTAACACTCTCTTCCATTCCCTGTTGGATGATGATGCTCTTATGTTCAAATTCAGGGATATGAAATTCAGTGAAGAAAGCATTCCACAATGTTGTGTAATCTACCAGTGTCTACTATGGGTCATACTTTTGGTACCAACTATACACGCATCCTTGTAATATCGTTGTAAACTAACTTTCATTCCAGTCCAGGGAAGTGATCCCCTTCATGTGCCATAGAAGTTCACACTGTTGTACATGCTCTGTAACATCCTCAACACCTTTGTAGTATGGTAGTGCAAATACATTTTGAGGAATACTTGCTGAGGTGGTTGAGGCCCTTGTCCACCTGATCCATAACCTTGATTTACTCTAGTGTTACCTCCAACATTAGATCCACTAGATTCACTAGGTCCTGCCCCTCATTATCCACAAGGTCCACAATGTCCTCCAGCTCCTATATCACCAAATCCACCTCTTGTAGCCGGTAAGGGGCCTTAAGTGGTCGCACCTAGTGTTCCAAACATCCCACGGAACTGCATGCCAACAACTTGTGATATTGTACTTCTACCATATGTGTGTCCCACACCACTCCCAGACATGATACCCAAGCTCTTTGTACTCACACCTTTACCCAAACGTCATTCCAAACAATATCCCTCCAAACACATGAAATGAATCATTCATCCATAGATGTACCAAATGAGAAATTATATCTCCTTGGTGCAGATTTGTCACTCCCACTGATATCAATTGTGTTAGCAATACTTATCTCTTGATTTAGAAGAATAAGTGCATCATGGGTTCGGTCACCAAGCGAAGATTCAGATGCGTGCACTGACGGACTCTCGTTTCTCCAAGTGATGAACTCTCATCAAAAGATGAAGGGGGTCCCTCTTCCCTGCACTTACCAAGATGGGGTATCACAAATTTCTCAGGCTTCACATCCTTTGCATGAACCTCAATTTCTTCCCACAACGTCTTCCTCCATAAATCCATCACTCCCACAACCTTGTGTTGTCTAGCCATCTCCCTTTCATGTGCTTCTCTATACTTGAGTCGTATCTCCTCTTTTTCTTTTTTAGCCGTAATGTCTACTATCTTCCTTCACCCTAGCTTCCTCACCCAGTGCACTAGATAGAATCTTAGCTGGCCATAGAAAATACTTCCAAACTTATTGTAATGAGTCAGGATATTTATGACTAAAGGGATAGTGCACATAACAATGATCCTCATAGGTTCCTTTAAGAACTCAAATTAAGCAATCTCAGGACAATAATATGTATAAATAACGTATTCTCAGGGTATAACTGGTCAGCACTCTCTTCCGCTAATGATTAACAACATGTTTTCAAGTCATATCAGCATCCTACAACCTCTGATATTCATCTTGGGTCCAACACACAAAATCTATAATACTAACTTTATCTATATGCGTACGTGGAAATCCATTCATATAATTTTACTGGAAAGTAACATTATAAGGTCTCATACAGCTTATGATAAAGGTGGTCGGATAACCATATGTGTACATCAAACTCAGCTCCAGTACTAAATCTCTAAGAAAATTCATCCTCCATGCTCTTAAACCATGGTTTAATACTTTCCAAGGTCAAGCACTCTGTCATCATGCATCATTCTCACAATAGCTTCAAAAAGAGGTCCCGATAATGGAACCAATATGTAGTCAATTTTAGGTACTCTCAATACAAGTTCTAATCCCATGCACATCATCCAATCACCTAGTGAGTGCTAGAAACTCACTCGAGGCACACAAGGGCATCAATCCCCTCCTTTATGTGAGCATTATGAGAAGATCTTTCCATTGATAGAAAATTAGATGCAGAAAAGTAAATGTTCATGTACTCGTTCTGAAAACATCGGATGAGCTATTACATATATATACCCATGAAAATAACAAAAGAAACATTATATAAAGAAAATATTTGATTCATAACATGAAGAAGAGACACTAGGGTTTGCACCCATTTACCAGATATCCAAAATAGAGCCATATATTCATATTGATCATAGTATCAGTAACCACATTACATTCAAAAGTGGTCATTACAAACCATACATATCAAAAGACTTTAGACTTATCTCTTGCAGATCTTCCTTGGTGTGACATTCTAACTACGCCCTCCCATTTCATCCCATACTATAGATTCTACACCATACATAGACCTATTGCATACATTATACCCCTTAGCAATAATGTTCTAAATCCTAGCCTTACTGGAACATCATACTCTTAGTACATTCCCTTATGATCTCACACTTTCTATTTGTCAGCTTCTTCTCCATTCAGGTGTGTCTTAGTGTCTCTTGGTATCTCTTATTTTCTCTAGAGCATCTCTATAAATAGGTTTAGCACCCACTTCCATGCTTCCTCCAAGAGCAGATTAGATGCCAAGTGTCTAGGTGGTCCTCCAATGCAGCATGCTAATCCTGTGCTGAGCTCTCCACTTTCTGCAATGATGTCTTTCGAGGACCTTCAATGTGTGGAATATTCTTTTCTTGACCACCAAGTCTCCAGGATTTCACCTTATCCATTCAGCATGCGTAGTCAGGTCACATTTTCCTTGAGTGCCTTTAGAACGTTGAATATGGCTAAGTCCTTAGATCATGTTGTCCCTCTTTGCACGCATTCCTTGTTTCCTCACAAACCCTTATTAAACCCTTTTCCTACGTGCTTTTCCCCCTTTGCGCACTTCTTCTTCATGGCCCCGCGCGCGCATATGCCCTTTGGCACTTGGCCAATACTTTTGAGGCCCAACATATCATTGTATAAAACAAATGATAATGTGCTATATGTTCACAATGTTAGATGGAACCCACATGTTATGATATGGAAATTGTATTATTTTTTTGAATATATATAATGTTTTGTTTCTATTCTAAATATACTACATTGTGCATTCTTTGTCCATAAGATCATGATGGTTTCATTGACCATACTATCATTCTTAGAATATTTATCTTTCTTAGAAAGGTTTATTGAAGTTCATTTTTCATGCTTATAGGGGTCTTGGAAATGCATTATTTTTAGTATTTTTTGTATTGATTTTATTTACTATCCTTCATTGTTATTTCATGACGAGAAGAGTTTATACGAAAGATGTTGAGGATCTAACTGTATACTCCTTTATCCCTCTCAAGGGGATCATTTGAATTAATTTATGTATATATAAAAGGGTGTTATTGAGTTACATTATACTTGGATTGGAATTGAACATTTAGGTATGATTTATTTAATGAAATTTAAATCTTAATCAGAGGACTGAGATCAAATGAATATAATAGTAACAAGTAAGATCTATTGTGCAAGAAACAAGAAAGTGCAAGAAATAATGAAATAGGAGTGATTTATCTTGTATTTATAGACTTGGATTTATTTGGGCTAGAAATTGAGTGACACATGATGGATCTAGACTAGATATGCTTTGTCTAGAAAAATGGGATCTAAAACTCATTCAGACAAGATTTCATTCATGTATTTTCTCTAATTTTTAATAGCCTCTTAAATCTATCTTTATTTTTAGGAGGGAATAGAATGGGTCTAATTTTACTATAAAAAATTCATTATACTAGAGGTATTTAACTATGAGGTTTCATTTACTAGAACACATCTAAGTTTTATACAACACTTTTCCGAAAATAACGATTTCAGTGAATTTTTTTGACAAACATATTTTCCAATAAAAATGAAAAGCAATTAAAACATGTTATGCCCTTACTATTATAGCTTAAATTGGATATGTAGTGTCAACTTATGTCTTACATAATCTCTCTTCTTGTCATATGTTAATCATTTATGCATTTATATGTTTAGTAGGTTCACCTTGATGTTGTCCATAACATAGGATTGGTATATATAGGTGATAGTGAGGAGTAGTTGGGCATGATATTGAGAATCTAAGTCTTATTGTATGGTTTGGAGGTTGCCCCATCAAAGTGGCTAAGTTATTCTACTTGCATATTGAGATAATTTAGATGTAATCTTGTGTTCTTTGGTATTTTATTGCTACTGATAAATAGAATTTTGTTATTAGTTTCCTTACAAGTGGTATCAAATCCTGATCTTGGCTAGCATTGCGTCAAACGCTAATTGTAAAGGTTTGGCTATATCTAATTTGGTAGCCAATTTTTCTACTATTTTTTTAGAGGTGTGGAAAAATCATCCAAGTAAGATCCTCTCCAAATTTTAAGCACTTTTTTGTTGTTTCATAAATCACCCACCAAGGGTGCAATTTTTGGAAATTTTATAACTTTCTTATATTTTTGGAAAGGTTTTTGTTATCCAAAATAATGCCCCTAGTTATTTGGAAAACTTATATTTCCATTCTTGCTCTCGGTATTCTACATTGTAGGTTATGTGCACTTCAATTGTTCTTTTGGCACATTCCCTTGGTTAAATTTCCTCACACACCCTTGTGTTCTCCTCCTATATTTTCTTCTCATTTTCCTCTATTTGTAGAATATTCTACTCACACCCAATATTTGCGCACTCACCTTCTTCCCAGCAGTCTCGTGCACTCTTGTGCGCCCCCTTCCTTGTTTTCGTACATCACTTTCAAATTTTTTTGCCTATTCCATATGTTCATCGGGTAGGTATTTCTCTCATTTCTCCAGCACACGCTACCTTTACACGTATTTCCCTTTGTTTTCCCTTCATGCCTTCTTCCTACATGTTCCTTCCTCTTTCATGTGCACCTTCGCACTTTCTTTTATTCCCTTCTATGCGAAGTGTTATGTGTGAGAATCTGAGTGTGTTACATGCAACCAATCAAAGCATGCCAATTGGGTGCCAAATCGTAAAGAAAAACCATTGCTTGATATGTGCTAGAAATGAAAGAGAGGATGCACCATTGGCCATCCTTCATCCACTCTCAAAGCACCACGTGTCATTACATGTCATATGAAGTAACCTGCAGATTTCAAATCATCATAAATTTTTCCGCAGAGCTCAGAATAAGGCACGATTTGTCTTATTTAATATTTGTTGACATGGGCTACACTACAGATATTTCAAATTCAAATTTCAGTGGATTTTTCTAGGTGAGAAGATGGAAAACATATATCACACCATTAATACAAGATCCAATTGCTCCAACCACCCGATTTGATTCAGATCTTTCCCTTTTTCTTCTCCCACATGCCTAATAGACATGGAGAAGCACATTTGATAGATTTACAAGAGGATTTGCAAGCATTTATTGATGATTATTTGTGGTTGATTTTTTAAATTTGAGTTTTCCCTCCTTCTCTTCTTCATCTCTCATCGATCTATCTATAAATGTAAGAGCATGGATCATTGTGAATGGTTGGATCCTTTCAGTTGTATAGGAATTTCCTTGCATTTTTGAGTTGCATACCTTTAGATCTGGTCTTTGCATGCGGATATCAGACTCAGATGCCATTGTAATCGCCTATGAATTTATAGAAGTAACAGAATCATTTTTTTTGGATATCTTTTTCCTTAGCTTGAATCTATTCTCCTTTCTTGAATCTCCTTCATGTTGTGTGTCTGTTGTGTCTTCTCATGTCCCTTGCATCTCCTTTTTTATTATGTTTCATGAAAATGATTGTGTAACTATTTTCTGTTTTGTGCTGCATGTGTCTAGCCTTCCTCTATCCATTCTCCTTCATTCTCACTCAAATTTGATCTTGTTCACCCCCTTTCTTTTTGGTAATATCACCTCCCTTACTTTTGTTTTCCCTTTTTTCATATCCTTCTATCCCTAGTTCCTTGGCATCCCTAGTTCCTTGGCATGTTTAGCTCATGTTTTATTTAAGAATTAGGAGTAGAAGTAGAAGTAAGTAGAGGATCTGACCTTCTCTAGAGGCCTTTCTCAAGCGTGCAAGGTCCCACAACATGGAGATAGTCCCATTATTGACTCAAATGACTCAGTTCTTTCAGATCTGAGACATGGTGTAAGTTTGATCACCAATAGTTTTTGGCACACTCGGTGGGACTAGTATTTAAAGCTTAAATTTCATCATTGCTAAGTTTGGTTTGTGACTGAGCAATTTCAAGCCTTTGGAGGCTCACTTCAACACATTTGGCAACTCCCAACTCCCACATCTACTATTTTCAGTAGTCCTGAGCACCTTTCATGAGAAGATTGCATACAAGATAAATCGTAACAGCTGAAGCATATTTGGAATAGCTCCAGCTATCTCTGAGGAGAGTACATAATAGAACACCCATGCCCACATCTCCATCTCTAGTGTTCCATGCACGATCCACTCCTCCTCACAAAAAAAATGTGTTCTCTATGATGGCACTACAACCACCTCCTCCTCTGACAAACTTTGCTAGCTTCACTAGTGGAAGCCATCTCAATCTCAATACACAACATGATATCTCAATAGCCACACTCAAGAGTATCCCATACTTCACTGGTGAAAATCAAGTCAACCATGTTGAACGCATCTAAGATGTAGTAAATGCGTGGTTTGTCTATTTGGTCACACATGATGATGGATCAGCTAACCTTGTCGTAGCTTTATTTAAAGGCAAAGTTCTCCAATGGTACTGTGGCCTGAGACCTACATCTATCGCTACCTAGGATGAGCTTGGTACATCTTTATGCAACTGTTTTGAAGACAAGTCAAATTACCTATCATTGGTGGAATGACTGACTACAACAAAGAGGGTGCCCAATGAACAAATGATTGATTTCAATATCATATTCTAGAAGAGTTGGGAAAGAATCTGTCAATTGGTAAGGCCTACAACCTAGAATTCCTTCTTATATTATCTAAGGGATTTGAATAGGAATATTTCAGTCATGACTAAATCCATGGGAGGAAGGACCTTACTTGTTGCTTACAACATTGCAATAAGGGACGAGTATAGTCTTATTTAGGTAGGAAAGTTATCCCCTAGACTACCTACACCCTTATTCCCAGAGATGTCTCACACGCCCCAACATTCCATTTTTCCTATTCTGTTAAAGAGGGCAGAACCCATTGCATCCACGTCATATTTGCCATGTAGCAAAAATAAGATGAATACATAAAGGCCCTGATTAGAAATTTGTCTAATAAAGTTATCTCTTTAGAAAAGTAGTATGTGAAAGCCTTCAGAAATAGTTCTAATCAGGGGTCTAACCAAAACAATAAAACCTAGCGGAATCAATATTCCAATAAGAGTATTGGCAAAACTAACAAAATTATATATGGCATGCCATTGCACACTTTCGCTTGCAAGTGGTTCCTTGTGTATAGCCTCCTCCAATGCCCAACACAAGCCAAGAACTTGTTCTAGTTCAGAACAATATGACACAACAGTCAGAATGGTGTTTTCCATGTAACATGCCTCACATTTAGTATCATTGCACTAATTCCATACATGTGCAGGCTTATATGATCCAAAATTATTCTAACTGTGAACCTTCTATAAGCACAAGCCATCTTGAGAGTCAAGAAAATATAGAAGCCCCTTCAGAGGCCAACCTTATGTTATTTCCTGTGGAAGTCTTATACATAGGTGATAAAGTTGTAGATGATACAAATAGATCACACGTCGATGTTGTTGACATTATAATATACAATAAGAGAATGCTTGAGTCTGGCGTGCAAGTCTCAATTCTTGTGACATAGGTGAATCCTTGAAAGTAAAGAGATAAAACCAAGGCATCCAACAGTAAAATCACACAAGTTTGAACATGTGAGGTTCCCCGCAATGCTCCTTCTGAAGTAACGTGCACCTTCCTTTGGTAGATCAAGCCTCTGTGCAAGCTAAGGCCCCTACCTCTTTACTTAAACAGACAAGAAAATATGATGTTGTGCCTCAAATGCACAAGTCAATGGGCCTTCCATTTGATATTTTGGACCATATGAAGAATAAAAATAGAAATGTGGGACTCCCTATCCATTCCCTCTAAGTGCAATCTGTTAAATAAATCTCTGGTGCAACTTCTACGCGTTGATCCAGCTATCCAAAAATCATGTGATTCTATCAATATGTTTCATGTAAAGGAGAATAAAGTAAGTAAGGTTTTCAACACCCCACCCTTCTATATGTCCTTGATCATAGGAAAACTCCTCATCCATAATTGTATGATTGGCTCTAATGCAAGTACTTCTGTCATGATGAAGAAATTTTTTGATGTCCTAGGTCTTAAGTACACCCCTTTTTTCCAAAGGATTCCTACAGCTTGACATTTCAGCTGTTACCACTTTGGGATTCATCAAGGATCTTGAGTTAACCCTCCATGCATGTCTTAGCATCACCTTAACTCAAGATGTGTCAATCATTGACCTACCTCCTTTGTTTTCCTTATGTCTATCGAGGGATTTTACTACTAAAGTGAGTGGTTACTTGGCTTATGATTAGTCCCATACCATACAAGATGAGCCAATATTTTCTTATCATGTTGAGTCATAAGACCCATCTCCAAGCCAAGTGCTTAATCCAAGAAGGAAAAGTTCCATTTTCTAAAGAGCACCCTGTCCCTCCTCCTCTTCTTTACTTAGTGCTAGATGATTAAGTGGAAATGAACTACAAATTTGATCCATATGGTGAAGAGCTCGAAGATTTTTAAACTGGGCTTGGTGCTTATTCCATCCTTAAGGAAGAAGTTGTGTTGTCGCACTCACTCAAGAAATAGAAAGAAAACTATGGTATGTGGAAGTTATATTTTGATGGTTCTAGAAGAATAAATGGTGCGGGCGTAGGTATTGCTCTCATTTCTCCCAAGTCTTTGCATGGTTTAATTTAGCAAAGTTAAGAAAGTTAGAACTAACACCTAGTAGTCCTATAACCAAACTAAATCAAATTCAATGCACCATCATGCTTAGAGCTTAAGAAAAACTAATCTACTAACATCCTTGCATTAGAACATGAACAAATATTCAAACTAACATGTTAATCTATTAATTAAATGCTAAAAATGAAATGAACCTACTTCGATCCTTAGCAATCAAAGGTTTGATTGTATGTTTGAATCCCAAGATTTTCAAGAATGGAGTCTTGTCAATCCATGGCTACAAGACCATTTGACATATCCCCATATGACTTCAAAACTTGGATGGATGAATACAAGAAATGAAAGTAGCTAGCCTCTCTAATGAAGAATGCTCCAAGATGACAAAATGGCTATAGTGTATTTGCTATATGCTTAACTTTTGTTTCTCAAGGAATAGGTGTAAGTGTAAACATAGGAGGAGGGATCTTTACATAGCCCAATGTATAGAGGAATCTCTACATCCCTTTTTATGTGGGATAATAGAGATGTTGAGTTAGTTATGGATAAGGGGGTTTAGAAAGGGTTGAGTTGACTTTAAGAGAGTTTAATTTGTCCTTTAGTGACTCATGTGGATAAAGGGGGTTTATTAACTAACCAAAGTGACTAATTAATAGGTGTTCAAGCTTATAAAATCTTTTTAGAGGAATATTAGCATGATTTAGTCTATAGAAGGGAATTAAATCAAATAAATAATGATTTATTAGTTTAATGAAAGGGGAAGCTAATTAATTAATAATAATTAATTAGTTTAGATAGAAGGAAGGATTAATTAATGGAAGGTTGTTAATTAGGGTATTTGTTGAATACAAGACTTAATTAATTAACACCATGTAATTAATTAATGATGATAGGAGGGAAGACGAGCACTATTGATGATATGTTGCCAATTTGTGGGAAAGGGGATAATTAGCACAATTTAAGTATTTAAATTGTTCAGGCTAAATTATAGGTGTCTACATTTGCCCCTCTTTGGGGTAGCGTAAAAAACGCCACTTCAAAGATAGTAGACGGATAAAATTTTGAAGGGGTAGAAGAAAAATTAGTAGAAGTGAGAGATGCCCCCTCAAGTGTCGATGGGTTTATGAAGGAAGACAATTGATGATCAAAAAAGGTGAGAAATGGATAGAAGAAAGGAGAGTAGCAGGATGCCCCAGGTGAAGTAGAAGAATAATGTTGATAGGAGGGTGATGTAGAAGAAATATGGGGGAGTAGAGAGAAGAAATAGATTTCATCCTTTGCATTGAAGCAACTATATTGTCATCATATTGCCAAAGATCTAATTCGTCGGTCCTTATTAAAAAATATAAGCATATGACAAACATAGAATGACATGAAAAGCCATAGTACAAACAATTGTCCATTGCTGAAATGCCCACCCAATGCAACATACAAAAGGAAATGCAATATGAGAAGGAAACAAGTTGATTTAATGGGGAAAAAAAGTACAAACACACATATTCCAACCAACAATGGTCAATAAATTTGTCCAAATGATTTTTTATCAAGCTGAAGATGTCCACAGGGTCGTGATTGACGAGAAGGGTTTAAAATGATGCCCCAAGCAAGGATACATGCAAGGGAAGATGATGAAGGACACTAGATCCAATGAAAAAGTGTATTGCACTATGAAACAGTACTAGGAAACTATATGTTCCCCAAAGTATTGACAAAGAAAGAAGGCTAGCTTTGAAAAATGGTTGTAAATCTGATGATTTGCAAGTCCTGTGATCGGTGAAGATGTGAAAATTCTAGCAGGATATGGAAAGAATACCATGCGTAAGACAAAAGTTTCAGCCGTTATAAGAAGGTTTACCTTTTTTTGTAGGTTTTATAATTTTTAGGATGTTGTTGAAGAATTTTTCTTTATTTTTTTTGTTTTGGTTTTTGGATGTATGTATATATATATATATATATTTGCTTTTTTTTTTCAAACTGTCCAAATTGATGGATGTGAGACGCCTAGAAGAAAGTAAAAGAATAAATATGAATCACCTAGATGCAAGAAAAATTCCCCAGGGGGAAGAAAGAAGTAGGTGACAAATAATGTCTACGCACAATAGAAAAATTAATAAAATAATTATTTAATAAAAATAATTATTCGATAGAGTGTGGATAAGAAGAAAAATCACCTAGGAGCAATAAAAATTGTTCTAGTGAGAAGAAAGGGGTACTAGACGGAAAAAAATGTCCTAACACGATGAAAAATGAAAGAAAAATAATTATTTAATTAAAATAATTATTGACGATGAATACAAGAGAAAACTACGGTAAAAAAAGCCTTCAGGCACCACGGCCAGTGAAAAATGGCTTGCATACCCCACCTGGGGGGGGTAAATCACCATGACTAATTCATTTGTTACCGACCGCTGCCAAATTTTTACTGCAAGACCCTGATAGCGATGAGGATGATGTTGAGAACACAAGACCTTCTGAGACGTGTAAACATAGTTCGGGGGTACTACCAGCATGCTGATGATGGCATCTTTGTGAGTAGCCTAACCCTCTTTGACAATTTTTGTAATTAATGCTAAAATAGGGGTTAGATTAGGGCATGGCACAAGTGTGTATGCGTGGGGGCGTAGGTTTCCTAATGATGGCACCAACACCCTTTAAGCGCATGCGTAGGTGTCCTAATGATGGTGTATACACCGAGAGGAGTATAAGTGCATGCACATATGCCTACAATGCATGTGCGCACATGCATACACTGAAATTATAACGCACACACCACATATACACACATGTGTGCATGCATAGGAACACAAAAGGGTGTAACCACCCGTAGGTAGATATGCCCATGTGCACATGCCAAAAAGAGAGTGCACACACCATGGGGTGCGCACATGCCCTAAAGGGCGTGTAGGCACATGGAGTAGATGAATGAGAGAGGGAAAATGCCAAAAAGGATGACACTTAGAAGAAAATTAAGATTTATCAATGAATCTTAAAGAGTGATATGTAGGACTTAGAGGAAATGTTAGTAGCTAGTAAACAGAATGATTTTGTTTTGCAGAGACAGTTTCCCATGTTATAGACGCGAGAGAAACACACCTAAATAGCAGAGCTAGAGGGGAGCATGCAATGATGAGATCAATGCACGATGGCCATACTATTAGAGGTGCTGGGCCTCAACCTAGTTTCTCATATGCCTTCCATCACACTAGACCATAGTCTACTAACTATGTTGATTGAGCAGTGGCACAATGAGAGCCAATGCTTTAGGCTCCCAGCAGGAGAGATGATAGTTACTTTGGAGGACGTATGGTGGATCCTTCTTGTACCTATTATAGGCTCAATGATCAAGTACACGAGTGACCTTTGGTAGATCAAGGTAGTGGTCAGTGACCTATTTGACTATGATAAGATACCCCTTGATGGCATGATAGTTTCACTGTATGAGTGTATAGTTGATTAAACATTGCATCGGGGGCTACTTTACGTGATGACACTTAGCAATGGGTTTGTGCTCACTGATAAGATAAGGACATCCTTTCTGATGGGTTTGATGATGCTGGTACATGGAGTATTCAGTGGCGAGTGATATTGTTGGGGCAAGTGTATACAGGCACATCTATACTAGGATCTACATTTGATTACCTACCACCATCAGAAGATGGTGGGGCTAGCCTCCCTACTATAGATTTGGTATTGGGATCACATAGCAATCGGGTGCCTTATAGGTGCATTGCATGCCCGAGCCCCGGAGGAGCCGACCTACATGGCTTGGGTTTTTGTAGGTGATGATGAACGAGGGCACCTAGGTAGCTTTTACCATTATCGATGAGATTTCGATGAGCTACTAGAGAGAGATATCATATAGAGGCCTTACAGGCATAAAAAGTGGCCCAAGGATGGAGCAGAGCTCGATGTCTGCGCAGTGGAGCACTTTCTTATTAGTAGCCACAACTACATCATGGAGTTGTACAGGGTGGACCGATGTCAGTGACATCTAGGCAAGGGGTTCCATAGGCAGATGTGTGGTATGCCCGCCAAGATGCAAAGAGGAATATTATGGGGCCACGTATACAGGTGGCTCGAGCCAGGGCTAGCTTTTTATAGGTGGTACCACAGGTATGGGACCCAGCCTGACTGATCAAAGACCCAGGTACTACGACTGACTACATGGATTGGTATGCCATTGTTTTACCACAACACCTAACTATTTCAGAAGAGGCATGGGCAGCAAGAAATCAGCCACCGCTAGAGTTCCCTTACATTGGTGACAAGGGGGAGGGTGTAGTAGCCCACGACCCAGATGATCCATTTGATGGGAAGCCAAATGATGGGAAGGGGGCAACACCGGTGCAGGGACAGAGGCAATAGGGACTAGTACAAGAACATGCTTAGGTTCATAGGCTTAGATTACGAGATCAAGTACAAGCCCCTATGGTGTAGCTAGTGGTACAGATAGCTACCCTACAGTAGCAGCTGCAACAGGTTACAACAGAGAGAGATCAGGCCTGATCCTGTATTTTATAAGTGTCAGTAGAGTGGGACCAGGCCAGAGCCCGGGCCAGCCAGGGAGGAGATGGATCTATTCACTTTTAGTAGATATCGTAGATGGAAGCCCAGATGGCCTAGATGATGAGCCTAGTGTAGCAGACGCAGGCTCAACTACAGTCCATGATATTGGAGAGAAATTGACTCAGGCCAGAGCGGGCTGTGGGTTAGGCTGAGATTGCTCGACTATAATTAGAGATAGTGTTCTTCCGATGCACAGATGGCACAGTAGTAATGACACACACTCATAGAGATTTGGAGACAGTAGAGGGTAGAGCTTCATATTACTAATCCTTGTACTATGAGGTCATTCCAGCTGATTGGAGGGCACCTTCATATAGTTAGTAGTCGAGTAGACTGATGAGGTCAGAGAGGCCTTAGGCCTCAGTGGAGAAGCCACAGGGGAAGCTTGTAGGGATACCTGACTCACAGCCTATGGGTCCTCCATGGGGTAGAGCAGACCGCCCATCCGAGGGCTCCAGTCATCCCTGATTGATCAGTGTATTGCTACATTTTCCTCTTGACAAAGGTTATGAGCATCCTAAGCTCGATGTACAACATTTTTTTATGTACGACATTCTTTTATATATGCCTCTGATGAAGGTAGTAGCATTCTTTGATCGATGTAGGGCGGGTTTAGACAACAAGTGTTTAAGTGGGTCAACTTTTGATATAAGCTTGGTTTTAGTATTTAACAGGTAATAGTGAAGTTGTTGAAAGGTATAAACTATAGCCAAACAATATTTTTTGATTTGAGGATAGTTGAACTCATAAGAGATGAGAGTAAGACTGAGATAGTATACTGATTTTTCTTTATGGCCAAGTTCATGCTGGGTGAGCAACACATAAATACAAAATTGAGTAGCAAAAATATATAGCAAGAGTGGCTCACCAAAAGTTGGGGGCATAAGGACAGGTGGATTGGCCAAGTATTTCTTAAGCAAGGTGAAGCCCTATTGTTGCTCTGGTGCCCAGATAAAGGAAACATCCTTTTTTCGTAGAGGGAAGAGGAAAAATTCTAATAACACCATGCCTCCATCGTACCCTATGCCAGTTTAGCTGACACCTCAACAAAATAAATAAAAAAGAGAAAAAGGTTTATGTTTTAACTGTGATAGTAAATATGGACCAAATCATAAATGTGCTGAGAAAAAAATTCTACATTACAGGGACCAATGATGAGGAAGAATATGAGGAAACATAAAGCGAGGAAGTGGAAAAATTAGAGGAAGAATTTGAATATCACCATCCCACAATCTCATGTCATTCTCTATCAGGTATTAGTACTCCACAAACCCTTCAGGTCATGGGTTATCTTAAGAAGCATAAGGTGACAATATTTATTAATTCAGGGAGCACACATAATTTCATCAATCATAAGATGGAAGCAAAGATAAATTGTTTCATCTATCCAACTACTGAATTTCAAGTAATGATCGCAGATGGTGGCATAGTCCAATGTTCAAGTAAATGCCATAAAATCATACTTATGGTGGGTGACTACACATTATAATCTATGATGTTTGATATTCCCATGGGTATACCTGATATCATCTTAGGAGTTCAGTGGCTCACAACTTTGGGAACCATAGGGATAAATTTCTAGGAATTGTTCATGCACTTTCATTCTGAGGGTAAAAATTTTGAACTTCGAGGAACACAAGAAAAAACTCCTCAGGTTAGTTATCACCAAATGTAGAAGATTCTTAAAAGGGGGATGAAGGTTTTGTAGCACAATTGTTTTCCATGGAAGTTTAACCACCAACAATGGTAGTGCATCCTGATCTTTAGATGGTTATTAATCAACATGTATTTTTCTTCTAGGATATTAAAGGATTGCCTCCTGAAAGAGATCATGATCACACCATTCATTGAATTCTAGGAATCTAACCCCCCAGTTCAAAAGAGTGAGATCGAGAAAATAGTGGAAGAAATTTTGGAAATGGGTATTATTTATCACATTCATAGTGCTTATTCTGCTCCAATGGTGATGATACACCACAAGGATGGAAGATGGATCATGTGTCCATACTACATAGAACTCAACAAGTACATTATAAAAGTTAAGTTTCCTATTCTTATCATTGATTATTTATTAGATTATTTTCATGGTGCAATTTATTTTACAAAACTAGATTTGTGTTCTAGGTATCACCAAATTAAAGTAACGAAATAATATATTCATAATACAACCTTCAAAACTCATCAAGGGCATTATGAATTCCTAGTGATGTCATTTTCTCTTACTAATGTGCCATATACATTTCAAATTTTGATGAATTCAATATTTATACCATTCATGTGTAAGTTTGTCTTGGTATTTTGTGATGATATTCTCATCTATGGTAAATCTTGAGGAAAACATTTACATCATGTCAATACAATATTGGAATACCTATAGAAGCATCAACTATATGCAAAGCCTTGGAAGTGTTATTTTGGGGTACATGAACTGGAATACTTGGGCCATATTATCTCTCATGAAGGTTTTAAGGTGGACCCTCACAAGATATAGGCCATGATGGAATGGGAATTCCCATAAATCCTCAAGCATTTACAAGGTTTCATAGCTCTCACAGGGTACTATCACAAATTTGTAAAAAACTATAGGAGTATAGCAGCACCACTTAAAAAATTATTGAAGAAATAATCCATTTATTGGAATGAGGAATCTTGTAGGGAATTTGAAACATTTAAGGTGGCAATGTGTACCTCTCCAGTATTGGAAACTCTAGATTTCTCCAAGACCTTTATATTTGAATTTGATGCTTCAAGAAATGGGATTAAAGTTGTACTCATGCAAGAAAGACACCACCTCGCATTTGAGAGCTGATAACTAAAATTAAATAATTTTTTGAATCCCATATATGATAAGGAAATGATGGCAATATTACACGCAATAAAACAATGGAGACCATACTTGATGTGTAGACACTTCAAGGTAAAAATTGATCATAGTATTTTGAAATATTTCTTGGAGAAACAACTATCTTCAACAGAGAAACAAAATTGGCTCAGTAAGATGTTGGGGTATGAATTTGAGATTATTTTTAAGAAATGGAAGGAAAAATTGATTTTTTATGCTCTATCTACGAGGGAGGAGTCGACAAAATCAATTTTATGTATCATCTTTATACTAAAGGAATATTGGGTAGATCAAGCAAGGGAAGAATAACAAAAATATGTAACAACCCATACTCTCATTCAGAATCTCCAGACAAACCCAACCATATAAGACTATATGTAGGAGGGATAAATTGTGGTACAAAGATAGCTTATATTTTTGTAAGAGATCTACACTTAAACACCATGTTCTTTTAGATCTCCACTCTTCTCCACTAGGTGGCCATTCTGGGTTCTAGAAAACTTATCATAGAGTTAACCAAGAATTGTTTTGGGATGGATTGAAATGAGATGTTTACAAAAAATTGGTAGAATGTTTAGTGTGTCGATGTAATAAGGGAAAGACCATTAAAACACTAGGTCTCCTCCAACCTTTGTATATTCCTAGTAAGAGATGGGAAGAGGTGTCGATGTATTTCATAACAGGATTTCCTAAATCAAAAGGGAACAACGTCGTCATGGTCATGGTCGATAGACTTACCTATTATGCTCATTTTTGTGATATGGCTCATCCTTTCACAACTAGTACAGATGCTATCTCATTTATGGACACATTTCAAAAGCTTCTTAGCACGCCCAAAATTATAGTAAGTGATCGTGATCCGATAATTAAGAGAAATTTTCTAAATGATTTGACCTCTTGTTTGGGTACCCAACTAGCCCAGAGTTCATCTTATCATCCTCAATCAAATGTGAAAACTGAGGTGGTAAATAAATGTTTAGAGGGATATATTCAACATTTTACTTCAGATAAACACGAATGATGGGTGCAATGGTTTCCACTTACAGAATGGTGGTAAAATACTTCATTTCATACCTCCTAAAAAATGTCTACATTTGTGGAAATTTACACATACCATCAGCCATCACTAATCTCTAGTTTGAAGGCCAAACCAAAGGTGAAAAAAATCTAATATCATAATTAGCACTAGCACGAGGTACTCTCTAGTCTTAGAGAGAATTTGGCAAGGGCACAAAACTGCATGAAGCAATAAGCTAATCAACACCGTAATGAGTGACTTTGAAGAGGTTGACTTTGTTTTTGTAATTTTGAAACCATATAAGAAGTTATAATTAAAATAATAGAAGAAGGATAATAAGATTTCTCCTAATTACTATGGTCTTTACCGAGTGTTGAAAAATATTTGTAGTGTGGCATATAAGTTGGAGCTCTGGGTGGGAGTCAAAATATATCCCACCTTATATGTTTCTTTCTTAAAGGAAGTTATTAGGAAACAAATTTCCACCCAATCAGTGCCTGAACTCGATGAGGAAAGAAGGATCATATTGGAACCTGAATGTATTTTTTAGAAACACACCAAAATATTGAGGATGAGAGCCATTATCAAGTACCTGATCAAGTGGAAGAATATGAATATTGAGGATGCATCATGGGAGGATGAAGCATTTGTACAACAACATCCATGGATTCCCAACATTGGGGACATTGTTGCTTTCAAGGGGAGGGGAATGTTACACCCTTAGTCCTATAGCTTATATTGGATATGTAGTGTTGAATTGTTGCTTACATAATTTCTCTTCGTATCATCTGTTATTCATTCATGAATTTATATATTTAGTAGGTCATCCTTGGTATTGGAAATAACATAGAATTGGCATATATAGGTGATAGTGAGGAGTAGCTGGGAATGATATTGAGCATTTGAGTCTTATTGTAGGTTTTGGAGGTTTCCCCCCTCAAAGTGGCTAAGTTAAATTCTATTTTCATATTGAGATAATTTATATACAATCTTGTGTTTTTGGGTGTTCCATTACTGTTGATAATCAGATTTATGCTAGTAATTTCATTACAAAAGAATGATGCAAGCATTTCATTTTTATACCATAAGCATCATGTCCCCAACTGAAGGTTTGGAAAAGCTAAGGGCTATGAGGTCATTGAATAGGACACATACATCACGTTCTCAATGTTAACCTCCTCTAAATCCAACATCTCCAATATTTCGAAGCGCCAATATGACATAGATGCAAGTTTTCTGTCATTGTGAGCACCAAATATTTTTGTATGGAAAGAGGAATAAAAAATATTTCTTCTAACTTCGTGGATTTTCGGGCTAATTAATTTTGACTACTCTTCGATACCATCATCCATGATTGTTTTTTCACTCATTAATTATGCTCATTACTACTTCTATTAAAAGGGTTTGTTTGCATGAACATTGTTATATAGTTATAGATATTTTCTATAGGTAATGTGCAATGATTTTTATGTGATACAAGAAATAAAATTAATCTATTTTCCATTGAACTGTATTCAGATTATGTTATAAGTATTGTGAATTTGTTATGTTATATTAGTAGGAAAGTATTATTCACTCTTTGGGATTTTGGCTTAATTTCATGCAAAATGAAAACCTTTTTTGAAGAGAGTACCTTACGTTATCAAGACTTTAATGTTTTTATTCACATGTTAACACACATGAATGGTTAATCTACACTACCATTTGAATCTTATAAATTAGTTTTATAAGCATGTAGTGATCCAAATAGTGGATGTAGTCAGACTAAAGGTCGTAGAATACTACATGATTTTTTTTGTAGGAAATAGATCACACCCACAAAGATGAGGTAGAAAGATATTCTTCAGAATCAAAACATGTATTCAATGATGTCACTATTACATATAGTGGATACAGTGTTTAAAATGTCATAATTTGTGTCAATATCATGTCGTTTCCCAATTCCATTTTTATGTCTATTTTATAAGAAAATTTGGCGCAATTGTGACACGATAATAATGATGTAAAAGTCGAGAAAATGTGATGAAAAATTGTGTTTATTTTACACCACATTTTTTTCATTAATATTTTAGAATATGCGGCCCGACATTGCCTACTTAATCCTAGGTAAATGTCATTTTCAGTACCAAACATTATTTTCATTATTGAGAAGAAGAAAGAGAGGGTTAACAACTTGGTTTTTTCTATTTCTTAGTGATTAAGATAAAATTTGGAATAAGATCTTGATCTAAATGTTATTGTAGCAGTAAATAAATGAATAAATAAGTACAAAAATTACACAAAATAAAACTAAGCAATGATGTACAAAACCCTAAGTACAAAGAAAGGGTGAAAATCCTTATCTGATTCGTAGTGATATGTTGACTATGTCAGAGTTATAACCAGGTGAAAAGAACGAAAGAAGAGTTGCACACAGACCCAGAAAAATGCAGATCTAGAGAGATAGACCAGACTGGGGTGCCTAGAGAGGGACTAGGGCACCCGTGGGTAACCTAGTCCTGTTTATGGGTGCTTGGGTCTATGGAAAAACATAGAAAAATTCCTCCAAGGTGTCACAAGGTATTCACCTTTAGTCTCCTTTGGTCGCTATGTGGTTGCACTAAGATCGCCAAGGTCGCTGTAAACCTGCAATGAAATATGAACCTGCAAAACCCTCAAAGAGATATCAAATCCTTAAAATGAAAGATGTAAAATGAGAGGTCAGACTATCCTAAACTATCACAATGGTGAACTTATGATAGAGTGCTGCACTACATCTCAAACCCAATATAGTTCTATGTGTTTTTGTATGGAATCATTCCCTAGATGGCTCTTGTGCGTGTAGCACTTGATAACGAGAAAATACCTAGATGTAAAGAAATGTAGTAAATTTTTGCATGGAATAGAATGAACTTCCCTCCTATGAGGTGTACATAGAATAACAAAACCTTGTGTCACTTGTGACGGTGCTAGATGGATGCAATGGAGCTCTTAGATGCTTAATGAATGCAACCTTAGGTGGTGATAGCTAATGCTTAGTGCTTGGTTATTTATTATGATCACATAAATTTATATTTATATGATTCGTTTTCTTAAAATTCGTAATTAACCCCGAATAATGTTGACTACCAAAAATATAAGATGCTCAAATGGCTAAAAAGGACCCAAAAACTGTGAGTAAAGTACAAAGGGGATAGGGGCACCCATAGGGGATGAGGGCTTCTGTGTTGGCTGGGTGGTGGTGTCCAGGATGATAAAATCCATAGTATAATAAAGAAGAATGGGAAAGTAAAGGTGTAATACTGAAATGAGGAATATAAGACAAAGAAAGGTGGAAAAATACATGGGTTAATTAGTACTCTTCTTACTTAGGAATCATATGAATAGTAGTATATAACTAGGACTAGATAAATAAATAAAATGTGTGATTTTTTTCTCCATTTTCCCTCACTTTATATTAGTGAGTGGAAAGCTCGGTAACATAAAGTAGATAGATATGTGTACCTGATTACAATGTAGAGAGAAGATGAAAACATTCCAAGGGATTAGACAAAGCATGGAGGATAAACATGTTAAGCGCGGATGCTAAGGAGGAAAAAGTGTAAAAAAGTGATGATGAAAATGAACCTAGGGCGGAAACGCATGTGTAGATGTCATGATGTACCTATTGTTGATGTTTCAATGTTTTTATTTTTGCTGTCATGATGTTGATGATGTTGAGTACTGCTTCCTATACGGAACGACATGCAAAAGAGAAGAATGAACAAGTAGTGAAATGCAAATGTATATATGTAAAAAGTATGTAAAGAACTATGTAAAATGTTGAAAATGTAAAAAAGGAACATGTACACATTATCCGAGATGAGGTAGAAAGAATCCTAAAGATGTTGTAGAAGACCAATTTTTTGGGCAGTCTCGCGCAAGTTGCGCTGACCATGATTTTTTAGGGCGATCTCACACCAATGACATGGAAAAAGTGTAGAGATAAAATTTTGGTGTTATCCTCCAACATTTAATTTCTTCCCACAACGTGGAACACCACTACAAATGGTGTGTACAAATTCAAGTGCTAAGGACCATGTGCCCTATAAAATCAATTGTGTGGAGTTCTGTAGACAGTGTTGAACTACCAATCGCTATGTAATTACCCCTTGGTTACTCACAGTCAGGAAGGACATAACTGTGCTAAGGACCCAATTCTGATTTTGAACCTTTTCTGAAACTAAAAATTGTGTTGTACAGGTACCATGCTATCATTTTTATAACATTAAATGGGGTGGCTGATTCACCCATAAGATGCCCCCTTCATTATGGATACATGCAACGTTGCTAATGGAGTATTCTGCTCAAAAGAGGACCGACCATTGTGTTGAAACTATGCCCTACAAGGGGAAGGGAAAGTGTTTAGTATGAAATAAAGAACACACAAACAAATTGGATAGGAGACAAGTTTTAATACAAGAAAATACAAATACACATGTATAAGATGAAATGTATGCAAATAAGACAATATGTAAGATAAGACACAAGTAAACGTGCAAGAATACAATATAGACCATGAAAAGAAGATGGAAAACATGGGAAATCACTCAAGATTTCACAAGACAATCAAGGCCATAGTGGTCACAAGAAGACAAGTGTGCACACAAGACAAAGGGAAAATCCCGAAGACAAGAGTAGACAAAGAGAAAATAGTGACAAGCAATGCAAAAGATAACCATGGAAACAAATAGTCCTACATGAAAAAAGCTTCACATGAAGCATCAATTAGCATATTATAAAGATAAAAAGTATGTCAAAGCATGTATAATCCAATAAATTGGTGTGCTATGAACATAAATGAAACAATAACACCTGTAGTGTACGAAAGTGGATACCCCCAGGAGTTACTGTGGGAATGGTAATAGGTATTGCGCTAAGAATCCATGTTGTGTGTAATAGATATGTTAAATTTATGATCAAAACTAGAAAAGTAAGTGAACTTTCATGTGTGTATGATAAAGATAATGACATACAAGATACTTATCTAGTATGCATAATAATATGTACAAGTAAATGCATAAGTAAGAAGGATTAAATGCAACCAAGATATGCAGTATATTGTGGATAAGATGGAATGGGATGCCGTTTGAATGATAGGAGATAGGTACCCCCCGAGTGGATGTGTATGTATGCAATCAGGTTAATTTATTTATGCTCCCTCAATAGTGAAGAATTAACTGTAAATGAGAGTGTGTCATCGGGAAATAGTTTCAATTGTGTCTCATAGAAAGATGTGATTAATAAAGCGCAAACGGTAGAGTGTGTGATTGAATGAGTGAGTGATTAAACATTTGACTGTGATGAGGTCCATTTGAGATGTATACCCTCATAATTTGAGTATGAACCACAAAACTAGAGTGTGTCATAGAGTAATGACCGCAACATGTAAAAGTAGGTGTAAGAGAGATGTAGTTCGAATGTATATAGTGAATAAGATGAAAATTTTTGTAGAAGATGCTATGAGAGAGGATTTCCTAAGTGTATGCTACATGATGTGGGAAGTTTGTAGTAGATGTTGTGAGAAAGAGGTGTAAATAACACATTATATGTGATGTGTATGATGTGTTGTATGTAGTGTAATGTGTAGTGTGACTAAACAGTGCTAGGTATATGTGTGGTGAATGTCTCTAGTGTAAAATGTGTGATATGGTCAAGTGTGTGAGAATTCTTATTGTGTATAGTGTGGAGTGTGTGAGGTTCATGTGTATATTCTTCCCTAAACAGTCAAGTTTGAAGCAAAGCACAAGAGTACGTCATTCTTAAATGAAAATGCATATGTATGAGGATGTGTATAGTAAATGTAAAAGACTAGATGCGATGTGTGTTGGATGTATGACAATTGATAATGCTAAAAGGGGTGGGGGTGTAAGTGTGATGCCCCCAAAATGTGTGAAGTGTATTATTAGATGAATGATGTTTGGAGTAGACAGATAGGTGAGGTGTGAAGATGATGAAGTGGAATTGATAGTGTATAGTTGGCATGATAGTTGATGAAATATTGAGACCAACGATAGATAATAATAAATTTATGTATGTATGATGTATTATGTAATAGATAGATATGTTGATGAAGCATGTAAGGAAAAGATTAAATGGGGTCCTTATTGTAAGAGATCCATCAACTGTCATGTAAGAACTGGTATGAAAATGAGTGTGTCATCAAGAAGTGATGATCTAAATGTATCGAGATGTGTGTAAAATTTCATAGAGAATATTAGTATGAAGCATCAAGTGTATGAGATGATATTGACATTGGATAGCAATGCAAGGGGGAAGAAGCTATGATGTCCACCAAGTATGTAAGTGATGGAGATCTAGTCAAAGATGCTAAATGGATCAATGTAAGGAGTAATTTGCTTAATAAAAGTGATGCGACACTGAGGTGGTAATGTCAGAGGATCCTTGAGTGGTGGAAGTTTGAAAGAGGTTAACTAGATTTTGGTAGTATTTTGTAGCCATTAGTGGCTTATTTATCATAGATCACTATAGAGGTGGAGGAGTTAGATTGATCTTTAGAGAAGGTTACTTAATTGGACTTATAAATACTGTAGATAAATTAGTAGGAGGAGATGTTAATGGAGGTGTCTTAGGCATCACTTGATTTTTCATAGAAGAAATGCGAGAAGTAATGGTGTGATGTTCACTAAACAGAGATGAATTAGATTTAGGAACCCATTGCGATGTAACGATTGTAAATGGGCATGTAGCAGAATGTTGTATAGTGAATGAGATAAAGCCTTGACGCTCAAGATGTTTGATTCTTCATTGTAAATCACAAAAATCATCATCATTATGTCCATTGATTCAATGATAATTGCAATATGGATGGCCCTGATATTTTGGCAATTGATAAGGATGATAGCCTTGAGTAGAGGGTAAAGTGAGAAAATGATGCCTAAGAAGCTCAGTAATAATGTCATGTTGCGTAGTATTGCAATCAAATGTTAGAGGCTTTGGTAATGGTATGAATTGAGCCTTATTGATATGAGCACATGTAGCAAACATAGAATGAAGATAAGATGTATCGTGAGAAGCATCCTTAAGATGTTGGATTTAATATTTAAGAGATGTAATCGTGGATTCCATAACTTGAAATTTGTCTTGAAATAAATAATTTAAAGCTTTAATTGAGTCCAACATGGATTGATTAGATGGAGGATTAAGGATGTTAGATAGATGATCTAAAATAATTCACACTTGATGCGGTGGCATATCACTAGAGAGATACATGGTGTCCAAGGATTTTTTCAAAACAACTTGAAAATTAAGATGCATTTGAATTAAATCATACAAATAAATTTGATCAACTTTAGGAGCCATGATAGAAAAGATGATGTTCCAATGAAGGATCCGAAACACCGATCTTAAGTGGGGTTCACCAAATTGATTAAGCTAAAATTTGAAATAAGAACCTGATATAAATGTTATTATAGCAGTAAATAAATGAATAAATAAGTACAAAAATTACACCCAAACAAAATAAGAAATGAAGTACAAAACCCTAAGTGCAAAGAGAGGGTAAGAAGCCTTAGGTAATTCACAGTGAAATATGGACTATGTCAGAGTGATAACCAGGTGAAGAAAATAGTAGAAGCGTCACACAAAGACCCAGAAAAATGTAGATCTTGAGAGATAGGGTGGATTGGGGTGGCTAGATACGGAAAGGGGCACCCATGGGCACCATAGGCTTGTTTATAGGAGTCATGGTCTACGGAAAAACTCATAAAACCTCATTTGAGGTGTCACAAGGTGTTATCCTTTAGTCTCCTTTGGTCACTCTAAGCTTGCACTAAGATCGTGGAGGTCATTGTATAATGCAATGAAATATGAACCTACAAAACCCTCAGATAGACATCAAATTCTCAAAAAGAAAGATGTAAAATATGGGGTCAGACTTTCCTCATCTATCAAAATGGTGATCTTGCGATTGAGAACTACACTAAATCTCATACCCAATGTAGTTCTATGTGTGTGTGTGTGCACAATCGTGCCCTAGGTGGATCTTGTGTGTGTTGCACTTGATAACAAGCAAATAGATAGACTTAAATAAATGTAGTAAATGTGTGCTTGGAATATAATGAACTCCCCTCCCATTAAGAGTATGAAGAAGAACCAACCCTTGTGTTTCTTGTGACGGTGTTAGATGGATGAAACGAAGCTCTTAGATGCTTGATGGATACAACCTTAGGTGGTGATAGCTAATTCTTAGTTCTTAGTCCTTTATTATGATCACATAACTTTATATTTATATGATTCATTTTATTGAATTTTGTAATTAACCCTGAAAAGGAGAATTACAAAAAAGATAAGATGCTCAAATGGCTAGAAAGGACCCAAAAAGTGTAAGTAAATTATAAAGGGGAAAAGGGCTTCCATAGGGGATGATGGCACCTGGCACTAGCATCCTGGCTGGGCACCAATGTTCAGGATGATAAAAGCCATAGTATAGTAAGGTAGACTGAGCAAGTAAAGGTGCAATACTAAAAGGAGCAACACAAAACAAAGAAAGATGGGAAAATACATGGGTTAATTAATACTCTTCATACTTAGGAATCATATGAATAGTAGTATATAAATAGGACTAGATAATTACCCAAAGTGCATAACTTTGTGTCTACACTTAGAATAAAAAGCTAAGTTATTATTTTATTTTTTTTAAGTTTTCATTTTAAAAAATCATAGATGAGTGAAACCAAGTTCAAGTTAGTTGTTGCTTTTAAATTTATATCAAAAAAACCAATTATCGAAATGCATTCCATTAGAGAACATATCCTTGAGTCATTTTGTCAAACAATAAATGTTTTGTGTATGATTAAATATATACATATCTAAACGCGTATTAACAACCATACAATTTGACAAAAATATACTTTTCACTATAGTTCGATGGATCTACATACTCTGTTTTGAAGCTCCCTTTTTAGCATGGGCTAGGAGTATGGTAGAAAGGTTATGAACTCTCACTTTACACCTACCAAATGCATTTTCTTGAAAAATTTTAAGGCCTTTTCAACAAAACAATTTTGTGAATGTCATGCATTCATTGTAGTCCATAAAACCACATATTATCAAATAGTATTTTTGAAAAGTTCACATCTAAAAATTAAGTGTTCAATCATGCTTAGATGGATGTCCTTGTGCATATATTTCACTCATTGCAACATGCATAAGATCACATCTCATTTATTAGAAATTTGTCAAATATTTTGTTACGAAGTATATTCTATTAGTGTGTACATTATTGGTAGTTGTTGAGTTGTTAAAACAACTCACTTAGTTTGAAATATTTGGCAAGAGATTGTTTGGTTTGTTAAGGCTTTATCCTATAATAGTGGAGATCAATAAGCTTATACATTTGTACCTAATGTTGAATGAAAATATACAGCTACATTATTATTTTTGTGCTCATACCTTCTCATTTGGTACCAAAGCGAGTTTGATTTCTGATGGAAGCATAATTTATTTTAAAGGGGAAGAATTCTTTGTATTTCCATGTGGATGAGAGACTTAATTTTATCAAAAAAATCAAAGATAGATAGTGTATAATTTTTAGTTTCATCCATCTATTTGTGCATCCATTTTAAAAAATTATACGCTTCTGATCATTCAGGGCTGATGCTTCTTCAATTTTTAGAGCTATTGTGCTTTGAAGGAATTTTAACAACTTTTGATCTCATGAGGAGGAGGTATTTAGAGGTGAGTATCTACCTTTAATCGGGACATGCTTCCATTTTTGACATTACTGCATTGTAGCATCTACATAAAGAGTTTCCCACCATCCACATACAACAATGTCCCCACTCAAGCATCACCAGTACACAACACATGTCTCCTTCATTTTGCATTATCTCACCGTCACGTCTCAGTATTCACAAGAACTTGATCAAACATGCCACAAATCCAATGAACATTATTTAGTAACTGGTGATATAAACTTTGAACTCGGTTGAGAACTTTAAAGCTATTTACTTAGAGTATAAAGCTACCTAATTGGATTTCATTCAGTCAACTTTACATTCCCATCATTGGCATTATTGTGTCGAATCCTCTAAACATTGTCAATTTTGTTCATATTTTTCCTTAGAAAACCACATTCCTGATTCCGTGCATGCCCTCGACTTCATTGAGTATGTGGAAGTTCTAAGTCCTTGTCAATTTGTTATAAATATTTGTTTCATTATAACCTTTGGTTTGAGATTTATTGTGTTTAGTTATAACCTTAGGTTTGAGATTTAATTATTTGGATTCCAAGGAGTTATTTACAGGATTCATTTAATAAAACTCTCCAAGATTCATTATAATTCTTATATTTTAAGTTTTTTTTTAAATTAAAATGCCGTTTGTGTAGAGAAGTTGGAATTTGGTTATTTAATTTAAATAGGTGATCTTAGGATTAGTAATATTATCATGTTAATAGTCATGTTTCAAAAGAAACTTTCATATTGTTAATATAAAAATTGTGTCATTGTAAAAAGTGTGAAAAATAAAAACAAAAATTTTCATCACTTTTCAATAATTGGATGCAGTTTTGCTTGTACATGATGTTCATATTGTTGGGGTGAATTGTTCAAACATCCTTAAAGCCAAATCAAGCTGAGTTAGCAGCATCAAACTAGAGGACGGAGGCATCAGAGGTTGGAGGTCGATCAACGATCTCATGTCAATCACCAATGACGGGGCTGCATGAAGTTGTTGTGGCACATTTTTGTGGTGTGATTTTTTCATGTATTATTCATTTTATATTTTTTAGTTTGGTGTATATTGTTGATATGGGAAAAAGAGTTGTGTTGGAGTGCATATGACTATAAGTGATCCTTTAACTAACGTGATCCTTTGATTATCATACTTCGTTGGAAAATGGTCCGCTTTTGAATACATTCACTTGGAATGGTTACCATGTGCAATAAGATCCGATCAATTATATATCTTCGATACATTTAGATTTTCAGTGTTCATGTGTACAAATTTCACATTGTGGGGGAAACATGACACTAATGTTCCATTTCCATTTTGTGCCCAAAATTAATAAATTCAAAGTCATATTCCAGTGGTAGTGGAAGTTTCCTGTGTTATTTGAGATCGAGTGGCAGTGATCGAAAAAAATGGTTACAATTAAGAACATTTTGATTCTTATAGGAAGTAATGTGAAATATTTCTTGTATATGTTCTATTGTGTAGTTTTGTAATAGCTTGCGAGTTGTGATTCTTATATAATTATTTGATGTTCAAGCATAGTAGCGAACAAAAGCACCATAGTAAGTCAATTTATGGATCTTGAAAGAGTTTGTGGGATGATCTAGACAACCACACGAGGTGGAAAGTTGATGGGGTTCTTTCATGTCAAGGTTTATGGTAATCCTGTTTAAAACCATGGAAGGAGAGAGCCTTTCTTTTGATCAAGATCATGAGTCAAATTGTAGGACATGTTTCACAGGGGTGATCATACTGTAGGTGAGTGTGTGGATGTTTTTCTACCATGTTCTCACTAAGGGGGGAATGTTATGAAATATATTTTTTAGTGCATACATTATTGCTAGTTGTTGAGTTGTTAAAATAACTCACGTAGCTAGAAATATTTGGGAAGAGATTATTGGGTTTGATAAGGATTTATCCTATAATAGTGGAGATCAATAAGCCTATTCATTTTTACCTAATGTTGAATAAAAACATACAATGAGATTATTATTTATGTTCTCATACCTTCTCAGAGTTTAAATTCATTATGGATTATTCTAATTTTTCCATAGATGTCTACCAAACCACCTACACTAAATTAAAAAAAAACATCTTTCCATTATGGTTTAGTGAATTTTTGTATCATGATCCAAAGCTCCAATTTAAATATAGCATGGCATGCAATTGACATGTAGATTTATTGAATGACGGTTGTAAATTCTTCAATGAAATTATGTTACAATTGATCATTTTGTATACAAGGTTGCGATTTTTTGACATGTTAGCTATCTTGAGGAAAATCTAAAATTTATCATTATAATGCCAATTAAACGTACGGTGGTTATGTAAATGTGTTTTCTTGGTCATTTAGATAAGGTTTTACAATCAATCCAATGTCCTTTTCTCACAATGAAATGACTTTAGTAGATATACTATACAAATATCATTTCATAATGAAATTACAAATTAGCTTTAAACTAATTGTTCCTCTAGCTCTAATTACCATCACACAACATATATCAATCTATTATATGTACCCAAAGTGTACATGAAAATTGGAGGATATTGCAATGTTTGGACATCTTATTCTCCCAAGCATGTTTCTCCATGAAAAATTACAAAAATTGAGTTGACCCATTTTTGTTGCATTTTATAGAAGCTTACTAGCGTGCAATCTGACATACAATTAAAAAACATCCAAGAAAACCTTTACTGTCACTTTAAGCCCCATGAGGCAAAATTCTATTTATTTTAATAACCAAACACTTCTCAAGTTAATTATCTCCATATAGAAATTTTACAAGTTTTAACTTAGAAATTCTATGACTTTTGTATTATGGTATTTTTATCTATTAAGTAGCTACAATGAACAAAAATTAACAAAATGTTTCTTTCTAATATTCTCTTATGGATGTCCATTCCTTGTTCTAAAACTTCCACTTTTACATAGGCTAGGAGTATGCCAAAAAAGGTTGTGGATTATGGTTTTGATCTCACAAATGTGATTTCCTAATAGTTTGGAATGTATTTAAACAAACTTATTTCATCCATATTCAAAAATCATTGCATTCCATGAGATTGAATATAGGTAATTTATCAAACAATACATGTTCCTTTTGTATTCTTCCACATTTTTCATTTACTTATACAAGGGAATCTGCAACTAAAATAAACAAAAAATAGATTCCCATATTTATGGTATTATGAATGTCTATTCCATATTCTAAAGCTTTCATTATTTCCACAAGTTTTTAAGCAATGTGTTAGTGTGGTTTTCATTGATGTCAAGTGGCATTGATGGAAATGCGTGTCTAGGTGGCATAGGAGGATGAATGAGGTGTCATACATCAAGAAAAGTGAAGGTTGATTGGTAGTCTGGTGATATAACATGATGAATAGGTGTTGTGTCTAGGATATAAAGGGTGTGTGAAGGTTGGTATTCAGTCTAGCATCATCCAGAAGGTGTCTCAGAGGTGTGTGAGTGTATGGATGGTGAAGAACATGTTAGTTCTTGTGTAACATGGGTTGATACAAGCCAATCTAGGGCTATTTCTATATCTAGTTCATGTAGGTGAGATAGTTAGATGATTTATGGAGTAGATAAGGTAAGGATAAGCATGTGAGGTATGTTATGACATTTCATAGAAAGTTTTGGAGGTTTACATCTTCATAATTCATATGAATAGTGCATGCTTAAGGCCATTTTGAAGCAAGACTATGAAGACGAGGCATGTAGGCATGGGTAAGTCATGGTGATTGGAGATTTTCATATTTGTGTATGCATGAGTGAGTATTGGAAAAGTTGAAGGAGGTTTTTGTAATGATTTGTACAGAGTTTCAAGTCGAGGCATTGAATAAAAAGAAAGAAAAAGAGTTTGTAGCTCTACCAAATTCTCAGAAGTGTATTTCCCTGCTCGATATGCATCTTTAGATGCTCACACATATGTGTGAACTATACATGGGAGATTTATCCTTTGGTGCATGATAGGGCATGGAAATAATAAGGTATAGCAAGAAGAAAGAGGTCATTTGATCATCAAAATTTTATGAACCATCATTAACAAGATAAGAAAGTCAAAACCCTCCCTAAACCCTAGTTCCAGAGTGATGAAGAAAAGATAATTGGTACGGACAAAAAATGGATTTATAAATATAATATGAAGGTTCAAAGTTGTAGAAGATTATTCAGATCCCATGTTAGTCTCATTTTAAGGTTCCAAGTGTTTTGATATACTACAAAAAAAATTATATTTTGAGAATATTTGCTGATATAGACATGAGGTGCCAGTTTCATTACGTGAAAATAATTTATTCTTGCAGCTATTGATGTCTTCAAGATTTACATGAAAATATATGAGCAAGTTTTATGGATAAATTTGATGAAACATGTCTCACAATGTGATCTACCTCTAGAAGCCTGAAGGGCCAAAAATCATTCATGGAGGTATGATGGTGTTTGTGTTGAAATGCATGTTGGATCAGTATGATATTAGCTTGGAAATCTTAGAGAGGTCTGATGTGATGCGTCAGATCGTTTGGATTGATTAGATGAGGTAATTTATTGCTTAATTCTTATTGGCCTAATCAGTCCTATTAGGCTTGCCAAGAAGGATGTATGGATCAGGTACATAATTTTTTATTTCTTCAAGTTAATTATATTTATTAGTGTTTGGAGAGGTGTACCATGATGTACTTAATTTGTTTCAAGTTTTGTTTGAGCCTGGAAGTTATTCTTAAGGTGTTAGAAGTTTTTAAGCTGAATACTAGTTATTTAGTCCTACAAGTAGGTTAGATTATTGTAATAAATGGAGTTATTTGAGAAACCTTGTGCCCTAATTCAGATGTTCATATGAGTTTTTTTCATGTTCCTGATGATGAGATATTTCCACTTAAATGCTACACATGCCTTGGTGAAAAATTTAGAGGTGTAAACCACTTGGATTTTCAAGGATGATGTTTAGGTGTTTAAGACCTAATGAGGTGTGATGGCCAAATGATGGAGCCAATGATGATGATGATGAAGGATGCATATGTTCCTAATCCTATAGATGAGTGTGAGATGATGTAGCTAACATTTGCGGAGCTGTTAAATTCATGATACTGACGATGTCTTATGCCCTTTGAGTTCATAATGTGACGGTTGGCTAAAAACTTATGTTTTAGGCATAGTTAAGAAGGTTTGTGTGTTAATTCCTAATTGTAGGAATCATAATGGACTGAGGGGGGGTGAATCAGTCCTTCAAAACCTTTAAAAAATTTCAAATTAAATTTTATATGCCATTAACATTCAAGCATGCATTAATGATATCTTAACCGTTAGCAACATTCATCCACAAGAACATAAACATGAAGGAGTACATAAGAAAACAAGATGTAAGTGGGAAACCCTCAAGGGGAAAAAACCCCACTTAAAACTTTGTTGATATTACTCAACAAATAGTCAAGTGAATATTGCACGTCACAAGATATTTATTTAGGGAGGCACCAACCCCACAAGGAGCACCAACCCCTAAACCCTTGTTGATATTAGTCGCAATAAGAGACTTACATGAATATGACTCATCACAGATATTTTGATAAGAATATAACTGAATATATGGTGGAACAAGTCATATGATGGCTATCACAAGAGTCAGCTCCAAACTCCTTCAAACCCTCATTCACCTAGCTCACTTTTTCTTCTTCTTTCACAGAAAAACTTGGCCTCAAACCCTTGCACACATTATCTCTAACATTCCTCATCATTTCACACAACTCCTCATCTCTTTTTAGATTCCTTCATACCTGTCACACACTTACACATGGGTCGTACTATTCTCTTTCAAGCCAACTAGTTCAAATTTGAACCAAAACTTCACTTTTATATGCACTCAAACTCAAAAACATAAAGTAGGTTGTTCCTTCATTATTATCTCTACCATTAAAACATAAAAATATAACTACACACTTATAAAAATTCATATAATGGACCCATGTAGGTTGGCCATTCTCGAATACACCAAACAAGTTGAAAACCCCATCACCTGATCCATCAAAGATCATAAACACCATCAACATGATTATTAAAGCTCCCAAATAGCTCAAACATGTCAAATATGACATAAAAACATCATCCATGGTCATTAATTATCTTACACTAATAAAATTATTCGTAATGCACTTAAGAAGGCTCATATCCTTCACCAAACAATTGTTTCCAGGGACCAATATTTACCTTTGGGCCTCAAGATCACCCAAGAACATCTAAACTATGGCATGTAGACAATTATTAGAATTTCCTTGACCTATAAATCACATCAGTGCTAGATAGTGATCATGAAACATCCATACATGAAAACCACAATAACTTCCCTCTTCGTTAAACATAGTTTCCCATAAATTTGTTTTAGAAACACAATCGGTTTGCACCCTTACTTCCACGTTCATGTATCTATTATAGAAAATCCATAAAAACTAGGATACCCTTGAAGGAAAAAAATATTCACTCCCATATTGAAACTACATAAAGTAATTTTATAATTGAAAAAAATATTGCTAAGTAAGACTATAAAACAACATTCATTCACTGACCAATCTGAACCATGATCTGAAATGTGTTTTTTCATATTTGATTGATTTAACAAATATAAAATTACAATAGAAAAGAATATATTCATTGATTCTATATGTATTTACATTTAGGGATGTCATACTTAACCATGGAAAAATGGTTATGTATGTGCAATTAATAAGGGATGCATGCAAAAAATCTCTCAATTCCTATTAGTGATTATACAAATGTAATCACCCTAGCTAAAAAACCCAAAATTAGAACCCCGTAATTTTAAGTCAAGCCTTAACTTTTATAAAAGAAATCCCAAAAGAGAATATCCTAGGTACATCATGGAGTTTTGAAAACAAGATACAAGTGGGGTACAAATCCCTGCTCTACAATTCAGATGGAAGAGGTGACCAAACTGAAAAAGATATCACCTTGATTTTCTTAACGGGAACAATTTTGTTTCATAACGAAACCTTTTGAGGATTGGAGAATATTATTCTTCTACCAACAAACTCTTTTGTCTTATTTTTCAGCCATCATCATTCCTTGTACACCTTAGGAAAGAGTTGGTTACGTATTATATTCAATTCATTTGAATCTCCTTGGAAAATAATGGAAATAATTTAAGGAATAAAGAATCAAGGAATAGGTGACAAAGAATGAGTAATTGATAGGGGGATGGGTCAAGATCCACTTTTTTCCCCTACACATATTCCTCTAATTTATTCCTATATACATCAAACCTTTCAAACATACCTAGGATTGTATCCTCATCTAGCCCTGTGTGCCAAAGGAATATTATTTCCTTTTTGGAAATAATTCTATAAAAATCATTGGAAATATCTTTTGTCTTTTTAATTCTCTTGGCCAATTTTTATATATATATCCTTCAAAATGAATGAATTTTTTTATAGAATAATAACATAAAAAATTATTACCTTCCAGCTCTTCTACAACATGTAGCTAAACGATCTCTATTATCCTATTTGCATCTACTGATACTGAGGTGTACATATCTTTTAGGCGGGAGCATCTTTTCAAGTTTTGAATTTATGTCATTCACATACTTCCCCCATTTTATCTCATATATTTGAGTTTTCTTATGCATCTCTTTGAGGTTTCAATTCTCAACTTGATGGCCATTTTGTACTCATATTTTCTTCCTTTGTAATTGAAGGAGACTATGTCTTCCCTTTCTGCCACTTCATATCCCAAATCTGCTATGGCCTCAATTTTGGGTAACTATCCATTCCAATAATCAATTTTTTTTATATTTTTTTATCAATAGCTTTCTTGTATCAATATGTTCAGAGACTTGATTACGACACTCAATTCTGTACTTGATGGTATTTTTACCTCTTGTCACTAGTTCACTCCCCCGTTTTTTTCTTTCTTCTCCCCTATAGTTCAAAGCTTAATCAATATTTATTATTTATGAGGTGAAGGATGGGGTCATCTCTTGACCAATTGGAGGAACTTATACACATTACTGCACATAGGTTTAAAAATAGCAACCTTCTCTCTTAGTTTCTCCTTAGTCTCTTGTTCCTTATCAATCTCTTGAAAGACACCACTGACTTCCATGGTAACATCATGCCTCAATACCTCAGTGGTCTACTTTCCTAGTGGATTTTTTGTAATATGATATTCAGAAGGGGAAAATTCATCCCTTAATAAATCATTTTAGGGGGTAGTCACCTCCACAAACTTCTCCCCTTAGGCCCTAATCATTTTCCTTGATAAAGATTTACTTTCTTTAGGGGCCTTGAAGGATTCAAGGAGATGATGCTTTGAAGGCCATCTTCCTCAACTTGCACATTTACCTTTCTCTTCTTTTGGAGGGTTGTTCCCAATCAACTTCTAATATGAATACTACCTTTCCTTCTTCTTTATATTAGGGAACACCTGTCAATATTTTTTTCTCATGGGGCATAAAGAGTGTGAGACTAGAGTCATCAATTTGTACCTTTGGTTTATCAATAGATTTAGTAGCATGTACTTTTTATTTCTCCTTCTTTTTCCCCATGCTATTTCAATTTATCCTCCATCATAGTTGAATGTGATTGAGTGCTTGTATCTATAGATTTTGTGACCTTAACCTCTTCTTCTCCTGATGGAGAAGGCTCTTTGATTTCTTCATTGTGTGGCTAAACCTGATTTTGAGCCTCTTCTTCTACAAATTCATGAGTTGCAATCACCTTTTCCACTATGTCTAAAGCTGGCTAACAAGGATCCATGGTCTTTTGTTGTTTAACCTCAACCGATGGACCCTCTCCAACATGTAGTTATTTTGTTTCACTCAATGCAACTCATTTTTTAGTTGAATTTTCTACCTCACCACTTACAACTTATCTTGTGGTAGGTGTTTCATTTGATATTAGGACTCCTTCCTTCTCCCCAATTGCTATATTTTGTACATTATATTGGAGAAGGTCAACTCTAGCAATTTGATCTAGCCCATGTAGTACGTTAGTGAATGTTTGTTTTTATTATTGGTAAATGGTTTTAATTGGACCATACCCCGAAGAACAAAGAGTCTCAAAATCTAGATATTACATTAAGTTTGCACACTATAGAAAAGGAAAAACTACCAAAATAAACATAGAAGCACAAAGGTAGATGAAAATATTATGAAAAGAAACCAAACAACAACATAATGGTGACACAACAACTTCCAACCATGAAAGACAGAAAAATACTTCTAGAAGACAGCCTAACAATGAAAAGACCAGTTCATGTCTGGTCTAGAACCAAGAAAGATAAAAAACCTAAACTAGAACCACAAGATATAGAAACCAGGAGAGAACATCTAGGATTTCTTACCACCACTCCAAGTCATGGTAGGATGAGCTGTATGTGGAATTTTATTTTTAATGCATATCCATCTATCACCTCCCTCATTTGAAGCTATGATGTTTTCCTTTCCGAGATACTTGGTAAATACAAAGATCACTTTTTTTTCATCGTTATTTGAGAGCGGACTCACTTCCTTCGCTACCGTGATCAAATTAGGTGTGGTTCCTTTGCTAACTAGGTTAGTGAATGTTTTTTAATGTGATGCGTTGGATATATTCTATCCTTTATCTCCCTAAGTTAAATGTATTTTATTTGTTTCAATTGGTACATTGGTATGAGTTTCATGAATAGGGGCATTGGAAATTATCTCATGCTACATAAGAGGTGGGGTATTAAGAACTACCTCTTGAAATTAATGGGTTATAATCGGTATCTGAACTTGTGGGATTTTCAACTCAATTATTGTCCCTGTGGATTTATCCTTTGCATGTGTTGTCACATTTTACCTCTTAGTTCTCACAAAATGTACAAATATAAGATCCTCCTCACCCTCTTTATGGAAGGTTTCAAATATTGAACCCATCTTTGGGTGGCTAGGGGAAACACTTTCTCTCATATGTTTCATCTTGCTAGATGGTCCCCTTAAGGATGAAATTGACACATCAATTTGGATGGTATCCTTTTTCCATAAGTGTATTAGGTATTGATGTTGGATGTGGAACTATTTGAATATGTTTAGTTGTAATAACATGAGTATATGTTAGAGTAGGTATTTACCTTAGCTCATGTTCACCTAGGTACTTTATTTACCTTTATTGTATTTATCCTCATCCACTTATGTGTGTGGATATTTCTTTTATCTTATTTAGATATTAGGAGATATTATCTAGTTGTTAGGTATAGTTTTTTCCTTGATCTATGGTATTGACTAGATCTTTGATGTCTAGTTCTCTCCTAAATCTATGGTCTTGACTAGTTCTTTGATGACTAGTTATTTCCTTGATTTATGGCTTGATCTACGACCTTAATTGGTTCTTAGATTGTTATTCCTTGCCTATTTAAGAAAGGAACATTCTCAATGTATTGCATTGAGTTTCATAATAATATATGATATTGTTGCTCATTTGTTTGCAAAGGTTTTATGTAAAGCTATTCTGGCAAATTGATTTCATCTTATTGATCATGGTGTTTGATTAGCATCTGTGTTCTTGGCTTGGTATGATCTGGTTATCATTCCTTTCATGGTATCAGAGCAGGAGATTGCTGTTGACATCCGTCTGTAACCTATATTTTGTAAATAAATTCATTACATATTCATATATTTGGGATTTGGTCACATGTTGTTGTTGTGTGTGTTTTTATGCAAAATAGAGGCTTCCATTGGATCTAGAAGGTGGGAAAATCCTAAGATCGACTGTAACTCGACCATTTCTGGAGGTAGTCATTTTTCTGGGGATTTTGTATTGTTGCAGGTAAGCACACCAGTTTGCCTCGGGATTCATGCTAAGAAGAAAAGAAAACGCATGATTCTTTTTTGGGTCTATTGGATTTCTCGAGATCTACACAGGGAAAGTTTCTGTTGTGGCTTAAAGCTTGTGATTCCTACTAGTAGGTGCTTAACTTCAGCCCCCTTTAATTTTATTTGTATGGTGAAGGAAACAACATTTTACTTTGTTTTAGTGGCACCTAAAATAAATAACAGAGCAAAATATTAAAAAAACTTGTAACTTTTGATCGGTAACTCGGTTTTGAGTGCCGTTTTTTACAAAAGTGTTTGTTTTTTCATGCTCTTTCCATTGGATTTATTTATTTTGAGACTTGCACTATAATTATAAAGTGCCAAATATGGAGGAGTGTTGTAATCAATTGTGGATGTAATTTCGGCTGAGCCTGACGTCCTAAATTTTTTGGGAGTTGCAGTTTGTACCTATCATAGATTCTAAGAATGATATGATTTTCTCTGAAGTATGTGGACTTCTAGAGGATATTGTAAAATTTGTGGAAGAAAATAGATCACTCAAGAATCGAAATTCTCTTCTACAATCTCTCATTCATGATAAGGATACAATAATACACTCCCTACAGAACAAAATTTCTAGCCTACAACATCACCATCATATTGTGGACAACCATATCCGTGCTCCTAGTCCACTTCCAGTTTTTTCTCTTGTACCCAATGACATTGATCTGCTAGTCTTTGAGCCTGAACCCAATTTTGATGCTTCTAAACCTGTGAGGCTTGTTACTGCATGCTCTTCCACATCTGTGCCTATTACAATACCACATATTGTGTATCCTACTTCTGCTCAGTTGCATGGATTTTTTAAGAAGTATACCACTGCATTCAGCTCTCAAATGCTCCGTTCTATGGGTCTCACTGGTGGAGTCATTGGCAAACATTCACAGGGTATTGTTTCCTCTACTCCACATGTTAAGTGGAATTCTCATCATGACATTGTTTTTCGAGAAGATACTTCATTAGGATCACACATTGACAGAGCTAATTTTTTTATTCGCTCGATTCTTTCTGAGGATTATGAGCAACACATGAGTTCTACACCTTCACTCAAGCTTGAGAAACCTGTGATTTCAGCTATCAGACATGATCAACCTGATGCACATTCTGATGTTATTTTGTATGCACCCATTGTGCATTTTACACTAAGTCATATGCAGGCATCTTCTTCATCCATCTGTGTTGATTTGGGGTGGATATCTGATCACTCATGGAGATGACATAGGCATTCAGTGAGAGGACTCTACAGGTGTGGCTCCTCCACCATTCGGCCTCTTGCTCCACTTTCTATACCTTTTGCATTGTGATGCTTCTTGTTTTGAGCATTTTTCTTTAGCAGGTGTAGTGTATCTCTCTTGTTTGTTGAGATATTTTTTATCCGTATTTTCAACACTTTTGGCATGTTAACAGTCTCTCTTATGGGGGAGCTATTCTGGTGGAGCCTAGTGTTATTTTTTCAGTGTTCGAGTAGTTTTTTTGACAACTCATACAGATTTGTAGTGCCACTCCACCCATTCAATAGTATGGGGGGGTGTGGTGTTGATCCTGCTTCTTCAGGTTTTGTGTCCTTGCCTTGTTACCTTAGCTTTTCTTGGATCGTGACACTCTGGATTTTGTGTCCTTACCTAGTTGCTTTGGTTATTGTTCTTGGATCGTGGCACACCTATTTGCAGTAGTTGATCGAATTATATTTGGTGTTTTTTTTCACTTTCAACATCACTCTGTTGACAGTCTCCTTGTATGGAGCTATTCTGGTGAAACCCAGTGTCAGTTGTTTTTGAGTTTTGTGATCGAGCAGTGGATTCAGACCACAGTGTACACTGAAATTCTTCAGCATTGTATGAGTTTTTTGAGTCGATATTCTTGGGATGCCTTGGAGTAGGTCTTTACTCTCTTTACTTTATTGTTACTGGTTTTGGGTACCTTGTGGTGTCCCTTTTTTCCCAGTTATTGTACATGAGTACCTCATCAAGCCTAGTTGTTGGGACTCATACTGTGGACATTCCACATCTATTTTGGCCCCTAGCTTCACTTGAGGGGGGGTGTTAGATTAGGTATTTACCTTAGCTCATGTTCACTTAGGTACTTTATTTACCTTTATTGTATTTATCCTCACCCACTTATGTGTGTAAATATTTCTTTTATCTTATTTGGATATTATCTAGTTGTTAGGTATAGTTTTTCCTTGATTTATGGTATGGACTAGATCCTTGATGTATAGTTATCTCTTAAATCTATGGTCTTGACTAGTTATTTCCTTGATTTATGGCTTGATCTACGACCTTGACTAGTTCTTAGATTGTTATTCCTTGTATATTTAAGCAAGGCCCATTCTCAATGTATTGCATTGAGTTCCTTAATAATATATTTGCAAAGGTTTATGTAAAATTATTCTGGTGAATTAATTTCATCTTATTGATCATGGTGTTTAATTAGTATCTGTGTTCTTGGATTGGTACGATCTGGTTATCGTTCCTTTCAGAAATTCATATAAAAGTGATGTTATAGCTCATTTTGAGAGCTAGTCTTGCATGGGTGAAAAGTGTGACTAGGAAATAGGTATAGATACATGTTTTGAAGGATGAAAAGGTGCATGATAATTTTAATATTTTTTGAAGACATGTGTGCGAGAGTTTAGAGGAAAGAAAATTCCATGAAGATGTAAAGAGAGAAATTTTAATAAGGTGTGCTTGAAAGAGATTTTGAAGGAATTTGGAGTTGAAATTTGGGATCATTATCAACTGTGGTATTAGCATATTTTTAGTGGTAAAAATTATGTAAAATATATTATGATGAGTCATATTTATAGGATTATATTATTTTGATTCATATCAACAAGGGTTTAGGGGTTGGTGCCTCACTAAAGAAATATCTTTTGATGCATAATACTCACTTGTGTCGATTGTTGTGTGTAATATCAGAAAAGGTCTAGGGGTTGGTGATCCTTATAGGATTGGCACCTCACTAAAATAATATTGTAGGATGTTTAATATTATTTCAAGTTCTTTCTTTGAGTAATATAAGCAATGGTTTTGGTGGGTTTTCTTCCCCTTGAGGGTTTTCCACTTATATTTGGTGTCTTGTGTTCCACATGTAATTTTTTATTGCACATGTAATAAGTTTACATGGTTTATGGATATTGAATGGTTAATTTTAATGATGAATCTAAGTAATGGAAAATTAATTTGTAATTTTTTTATGATTGATTCACACCCCCTCTCAGTCATTATGCTTCTAATAGATAAACTGTTGAAAAATTTAGCAAACGACTTGAAAATGTTGAAGAAATAAGTTTCTCAACAAGTACCTTATCCATATCGAAACAAGAAATAAAATTTAGGAGAACCCTAAAGGATTTCCTTGGACAATCCACCGATCAATGCAAAATGTGAGATCAATGAAGATAAAAAAGAAAAAAAATGAATCAGAATTTGAAAATGAAGAAGAAGAAGAATTTTCTCGAATTAGATTTTGTGAATTACACTTGATGATTATTTTTAAGAATGCACAAATATTTAATCCTATGTGGTGTTCACTCGATCAAAAAATATAAATAAGGATCTTTTTCCACTAATGAAACTAATAAATTAAATCCTCAAATGGAGACTCCACAGAAACCAACAATGAAAGGAGGATCTTAAATTTCTACCTCCATAGGTTTAGGTGAGAAGAAGCATGAGACCAATTCAAAGAAGAATCCTTTGACCTCTTCAAGTAAGTCTTCTTTAACTTCCTTTGAAAAATATTTTATGTTGATCCTAAGAACATTCATGTCAAGGTTACCTAAATCCCTAACATTCCTACCACTTCCTCATCCTGTGGTATCATTGACCATTTCAAAAAAATTCAAAGTCCAAATTTCTAAATATGAGTACTTGAGAACTCATCCCAAGAAAATTAAGAAACTCATTCAACATATCAAAGGAAGTAGTTCTGTTTTGTTCCCTAAAGATACCACCACAAAATATCTACCTCATGCATCTCAATCAACTTAATCTCTAAACTACCTTGCTTTCACACCTTCCATCTCTAGGAAGGTAGAACCTTTATACATAGCCTTGTTGGTAAATAGATACAAATTGACTAAGTTCTTCATTAACTCTGGTTCTTAAGACAATGTCATGCCTTAAAAAATATCTAAATCTCTTGACATCTCCCTTTCTCCCACATATTTCCATTTCCTCTCCATGGAAAAAAAATAAGTTCACCTAGTGGTCCAAATAAAATATGATCAATTAGCGTTGGAAGACCTCCGTGAAAATAAAATCAAAATGAGAATACTTGTAGCAGACATGCCCACCTCATATGGTATGTTTTTGGGCCAAATATTCTATTGAGATTTTGGAGGAGATATGAAGTTGGATTGGTCACATGCCACCATCCTAGAAAATGATAAAATAAAGAAACTCCTTCCCATCTATTTCACAAATAATTTGTATGCTTTCTAGGATGAAACAAATAGAAGGTAAAATGGTTAAGGAGGAATACCTGTGATGCAAAGGTGGAAGGTAGAATGTGCACGTTGTAGAATTTTGAGCCAAGATGATTGTGCGAGCTTCCCTTTGGCTAGGAGGAATGAAATGTATAAGAAACACAAAAAAACCACCAAATATTATAAAATAACAAGAGTTAGATGACTACCTAGCAAGGCTAGATCTAGGAAGAGTGATACTTCCTCGAATGGTTGTCAATCCTATATTTAATGACAATTTAATGTGAATAAGAAACCAAAATAAATAGGTCCTATTGTAATGTAATGATTTATATTTATCATACACATAATATACTAAATTGAATGATAAATAAAAAATTCAACACTAAATCTAATTAGAACCAAGGTTTGTTCAGGTCAGGCAAGTCTGTCAGAGCTCTGGTAAGGTTCTGGGGCTGATTAGTTGATGTCTGGGTTGGTTTTGGGTATCTGGGAAGATTTTTGGTCTGAGAATATGAAATTATATAGAGACCAATATCATTTTGATGACTAATGTTGATATGGGGAATAAACCAACGACGATCAGGGAACAAACATTGGTAGGGGGAATATTTAGTGAAATATTAAAAATGGGGTTTTAGAATCTCTATGATTGCACAGAGAGTGATGGTAGTATTGTTTGGGTCGTAATATGGTTGAGAAGACTCAAGAATACTTAGAAGGAGGTTTAGAAGGGTCAAAATACTTGGGGTGGTTGAATAGTGGGTTAGTGGGAAGAAGGTGATGTATGGGTAATAGAATAAATAAAATATGGAACAAAGAAAGAGATCTACAATGGGATAAGCACGAATGATTAAAATCACAATACTTACTTGGTGTCTTGTAGATCTTGTGAGTTGAGATGGTTAATAGTTGATCAGAGGAGAGGTGCTTGAGTAAAATTTCATGGTAGTATATGTGTGATTCTATAAGTATTCCAATACTCTGAAAGAAGAACCAACTACTTGACTTGCTCTATGGTTGTGTGTTTTTCGTTTGGATGCAAGAGGGCTTGAAGATTCATGCTTAAATGTCATAAGGATCCAATAACTGAATGACCAATCTAGGTAAAGGGTTGTAAAATTATATATAAAGGAATCGATGGAGATTTAGGTGAGTGATGCCGACCGAGGATAAACTAGCATCAGTTTGGGTGAAATAGTCTTATTTAAACAAATTAGGCAGATCTTCCCAGATTTGGTGTTTTTTCCTTGTTGGGTGTACGTAGAGAAGTAAAGTTCTCATGAGATAAGGTAGGAATTATTAAAATAATTCCAGTTAAGTTTAGGAAAAATTCTTAGTTAGTTAGGTCAAGTGGTGACTTGGCACTGGGAGTGATGAATTAGTTTTGAGAGTGATGATGTGGTCACTGTGAGTTAAATTCCCCTGGAATGGGTCTAGGGTGAGGTGTAATGATGAGGTGGAGGTGTGAGGATGAAATTAACTTAATTAAAATAATTAAATCAATTAATAATGTGAGGATGAATATTAATATGAGATGAAGGGGTTATGAATAGTTAAATGTGTTATGCTAATTAATTGAGGGGGACCAAGGGGAGTGTGACACAAATTTGGTGTCTACATTTACCCATTTTTTGTCTCATATCTTATATTGATAAGAAACTGACAAAAACAAGAATTTGGTGCTCCAGGTACAAGTGAGGGTTAGGTTGCCCCAAGTGTGGGTGGAAGTGATCCCCCTCAAACAAGGAAGGGATGATATGCTAAACAGAGTTAGTGAGTGACTTGATATATGGGTAAGTGATGAAAACAAGGGTATGTTGGGTGTAGGTAAGTGTGATTTTTAGTCAGGAAATAGGTAGTGGTAGTCTAACACACACACACACACACACACACGTATAAAATGTGATAAGGTACCATGTTGAAGAGCTTGTAAACTATACGTTGTTAAATTTTGATAGGTTTATCCAAACAAGGTTGAAGTGGTTTATGTATCTAAGGATTAGGATATGGTCCTAAAAAACAACTAGGGAAGGTGCTAGAAAGGGAAATAGGTTTATTCCAAGGTACCCAACGGTAGGTCTGGATAAACAACATGGTAGTAGGCAAGGTAAGGACAATAGGCTAAACAACATGAGTAGTAACATCACAAGGTATAACGAGTACACTAATTTGAGTGTCAAAAAAGGTGAGTGTTAGCTGGGTGATTTAGTTAACACCATAGGTAAGGCCATGGTAGGGGAAAAAACATGTCCCAACTAATTTTGAGGTTGGGTGATAGTTAATAAGATCATGAGGGTGAGGTGTAACGATAGGTGTGGACTTGGGTAAGATGAAAAGGGATTTGGGAAATCAAATATCATGATAACGAGTCTATTAGGTTCAAAAATGATAATTGATACTAGTTGAGGGGAACCGACCATGGTCAAGGTAGACTAACCACAGTGCACTAGGGCATGCGACCGATACTGGTCAAGATAAACCAATGTTGGTCAAGTCATATTTGGGATAAAAAGGTAAAATCCATGTTTTATGGATCTATTTGTGATTTTGATATTTGTGTAAAACAAGTAGAGAGGAATTTGCTGATTTGACGTGGTGAAATTGACTGATTTACAATCCAAGCGGAGGTGGAGTGTTTTTGAGCGGACCCATGAGATTGATTTGATTGTTGTGATTAGCTAGAGGGATGATAGTTTGATTTAGGTATGGTGGAGGCAGGAGAAGGGGCAAGAGGGCGACCATTTTAGAGACCAGAGGTGCCACCGATGAGGAAACACCATGTGGATGTAGGATTCAATCCATATTGTTTATTTTTGTGTAAAATGTAAGGTAAAAAATGAAGAAATGGGGTTTTAATTTGAAATTTGAATTTTGGGTAAAAATGGATAAAATCACGTACTGGGAGTGAGCAATGTAGACTAACTAAGCTTGAAAATGAAGATAGGTAGGGTTGGGGTAGAATTTGGGTAGATGATATGGTTTATTTTAAGTTTTTTAAAAATTTAGGGCATGAGGGTTCAGATTTGGAGATGAACAAGTAACCGACGTTGGTTAGCCAATGACAGACATCAGCCGGGTAGGCCGGTGTCGATGGCTAGAATGGGTGACCAGTGCCAGTCACTATGAGAAGTGACCAAGCCCAAAAAAGGAAATATTTAGAAGGAGAAAGAGTTAGGTAAAGTGGGAAGATGAAACGGTAGGGTAGGTAAGTAGTGAATGGGGTAACAAAGATAGAAGAGAGGTATGGGTTGTGTACTCGAGGATAGGTGTGTGGTTAGGTGAAAATTAGATCAAATAGTACATGAAGGATCATGATGAAATAGAACATGGGACTTGTTTAGACTACATAAAATGGATGATATGTAAGTGAAATATTGAGGAAATGGATATGTAGGTAGAGCAATGTGGGTGTGGGATGGGCGTAGGTAGGGGTGATGAAATGAGTAAATTAGGTAAGTACTTGACATTGTTGAGTGGTATGGATACATGAACATCACTAGTTGATGATGTGGGATAGGGTACCACCATTATTGGTGTGGATGTAACCCAACATCATGGAGGATGAGTGGACTCATATACGAGATGTTGAACTAATCGACATCAGGAGATATATTAAGAAAGATCACAGTCTTATGGTCACACTCATCGATAGATGGGATGAAACAAACAATGCCTTCCATCTTCCCACCGGTGAGATGACTATCATGCTAGAGGATGTGTACAAGATTTTGTGGCTACCTATTTTTGGTGAGCCAATATATCATTTTATGTCAGATGCAGTAATTGATATGATGGTTAGAGTGTTTGGGGAGCTAGCGAGGTGACTTGAATGAGAAGAATATTTCTAGTCCTTATGTATGGAGCTATGTATGTTGTGCATCCGCAAGAAGACTCGTTTGGTTAGTACTGTTTATGATGGAGGCCATGTGGATGATAGGAACTTCCTAACTTTCAGAGGGTGGATGAGTTTCCTATAGAGCACTGATGGGGGTTTTTTAGGATATGGTTGAGGAGCGAGTTTGATCCTTACATGGGCACCTACAAATCTAGTCCATCTATATAGGGAGTTGTGGGCTTACCAGAGGTTGTGATGCTATGACCTTTATTGTACATTCCTACTGCACTGCTAGGCATATGAGCACATAGTGATTAGTGTGGCCACATAGGACTATTTTGATAGTAGAGTGGTATCATGGGTGGGTATGAGGAGTAGGCTACAAGAGATGGGTGGTCAGTAGGTGGAAATCCACAAGTGGAGGTGGCACATGCATTATGTGGTATTACTAAATAAAAGGGACTTGGAGGGCTTCATACGTGATGGATATAGTATGACAACCCTATGTTGGTTATCTATTTCTTATAGAGTGCATGATACTAGGATCTATACCGGCAGTTACAGATAGTGATCAAATGGATACAGGGAAGAGGTGTGCGGGTGAGCACAAGATGATTCTTGATGGGTACAGATTTCAATGCCAGTTCTGATTACAACAAGATTTTCCTCTACTATCCTTAGTACAAATAGATGATGATGAGAGACCATTATCTCTATCACATCTAGTAGATCCTGCACAGGATAGGAGGAGGTAGGCAGTGTATAGGAGGACTAGATGATGCCGATGAGACCACTATGGCATACAGAATTGCTGGTGGGTATTGGAGTAACTAAGTAGGCACCACCACCGTGGCCAGGTCAGCCAGGAACTTGCCATATAGTTATACTTCAAAGGGATGCCTTATAGGGGTAGGTGATTACTTTAGGGAGTGCATTTGATAGCAGCACAGGCATAAGTAGTCACCCTAACAGAACAAGTGATAGTGTTACAAGGTCAGCTAGCAACAGCCCAGACATAGGCTCTTGCACACGCACTTGTAGGGGATGGTGCACAGGTATACAGTGCTACAAGAACATGTCACTAGTTTATAGGGATCAGTCTGGCAGTTGCACTTAAGCATATGTTGTGGCCTCTATAGGCCCAGGTAGCTACATACGTACCAGCACAGGATCACTAGGATAGGGTCCCATAGTGTAAGGCCAACACTGAGGACATGGGTCATCTATTGTTGGGGTAGAGTTCACAAGTTACAGATAATCTGATGGCCAATGAAACTTCCCAAGACCATATATATGGAGAGGTTCAGGGATGCCCTGAACAAGGCCCATGTTATTACTAGGACCATCTAGCCACTGCAAGTATTGATGTTCCCTCATATGCCAAGTATAGGGCCTAGTAGGTAGCTAGTGAGAGGATTAGGTCCAAGACTCACAACTTAGGTAACACAGGGGTTTGTTAACCCTAGAGGCAAGGTCATGGTGAGGATATTAGTTTTCAGAGACCAAGGCTGATAGAGGACTAGGGGGAGGAGATGTAGGTTAGGAAGGGACCCGTAGATGGTGGAGAGATGATGGAAAGGATATTCATAGGGAGAGAGGAGGAGACATGTGAGAGTGGAGAGGAGGACCTCAGGTGGGGTTGATCAATCATGACATGGATACTTGTATGATGATATATATATATATATCAGCCTATGTGCTAAAGATTTTGCGATATTGTAAATGAGATTTTTTAGACACTTTGATTATGTATCCTTATGTATATATGTATTAATACAAAAACATTCCTCTTTATATAGTTGATGATTATTATTGGATGGATGATATACCATTTTTATTGTGTGACATGGGCACTAGGTTAGTTAGGCATGATTGAGTCTAGGTCATTTAAGCATGATAGAGTCTGGTATAGACCTAGTTTGGTCAAGTATAGGCATGGTGGAGTCAAGTTTAGGCATGGTGGAGTTTATGTATATGTATGTTGAAGTTAGGTGTAGGCATTATTGAGTCAAGTATAGGCATGATGGAGTTAGGTATAGGTTTGGTGGAGTGAGTTATAGGCATGGTTTGGTCTAGTATAGGCATGGTGGAATCTAGGTAATTTCCAAGTTACTGATCTTATGGAAATAATGTATTGTATGTATGTTGTGGTTAAATTTCCAAGTAATTGATATCATAGAAATTCTAAATGATTGATTTATGATATGGTTGATTTTATAAAATGGTAGGTAAGTATGTTTTTTAGATATATCAATTTCCAAGTTTTTATGTAAAATGGAAATGAAATAGGGGTGAATGTGAATGTAAAGGGGAAAAATTTGGTGAGGGATAAAAGTGGCCAAGCTAACCTCCAAAGGCCCCATGCCCTTGGAGTGCTTCCTACATAGCCCTGGTGAAAAGGGGTCTCAAGCTGATGGAGTTCTCCCTTAAGATAGGGACGAATATGATAGGGGAGATGAATGGGTTGGTAGGTTTTAGGCATAATTGATTCTAGCTCATTTAGGCATGGTTGAGTATAGGTTGAATAGACATGGTTGTAGTATAGATTGAATATGAATGGTTGAGTATAGCTTGAATAAACATGTTTTTTTTCTATATGGACTAGATATGGGTGATTTCGGTGGAAGAGGAATTCCCATAATGTAGGTGTCAAAGGTATGGTCCTGTGAAGGATGATCAAAAAGTAAGAAACATGGGGTGAATGGTAAAGAGGATACAAAAATCCTACTTAAGTGTTAAGAACCGATTATGAGTCTATCATATCAAAGATTGGCTCTATGAATGGAAGACTCTAAAGGTGTTAACATGATTGACTATTCTAAGGGTGAAGAAGGTCACATGATCATGAAATGTCACATTTGTGGAACGTACCTTGAGTAGGTGGAAAATGAGAAAGAAAAAAATGGTGAGGTGAAATGGGTTTTTTTAGCGTAACCTTGGTGTGAGACAACATGTCTCTTCTGTAAGATATCCAAGACCAAAATAGGCGAGTCCATGATAAAAAGGTTTCTTTTTACTTTTGTTTTTGTTTTATAGAATGATCAATGCAGGAATTCTATGTGGGATGAATATAATATCTCCTTGAGGTCTTCGTGAAGATGATCGATGTGGGAAGCTTCAAAATATTGTTATTTTTATTTTTTTCTCAAAAATAGTCTTATTTTTGTGATAGACTATGTACAATAGGGCGAGTTTTTTTATAGTTGTCCTTCAAGGGAGCATTCTATTTATAGAAAAAATATGGAAAGATAGATGTCCTTTTGGAGGGAGTCATCTATTTACAAGAAGTTTGACTCAAGGAGTTTGAATTTGAAAATCCCATATATTACTTTTGAATTTTTTTTTACTTTTAGGTCATGGACAAGACTATAGAGAAGTATAGGCTTCTTTTATGAAGTAAAACCATATCACACAGGGGTTATCTATAAAAGAGAGGTTTTAGGTGACAAACGACCATGGGATTCCATCCTGAAAAAGGAAAAATGTATCCAGGAGAACCATTTCATGAGTAGAGCCATGGTACTCATATTGAAGATAAGGCCGAAAGGTGACGGGTAATCACATGATTCTTGTTTAGTTGTTGATCCTTAAAATAGGTAAGTGGAAGGTGGATGTTGTATAAGGGATGAGTATTTAATAGATAGAAGGTGATATAGGACTTGATTAAACAATATAATGGTCAAAGATGCAAGGCATTGAGGGGCTCAGGTTCGGGTTTACCTTCGAGTGAAGATAAATGATAAGAAACCAATCCATAGGTATGAGTAACGATATAAGGTCCAATCCAATTAGGGGTGAACTTTCCCCGTTTACTTTTCTCTTGTTTTGTTACATGTTGATTTTCCTTCAGGATGAGGTCACCTACCTTAAAGGCTCATGCTTGTACATGTTTATCATAGGCACGTTTGATACATTATTGGTACATTTGGAGGTGATCGAGAGCATTTTGATGATGCTCGTCTATTAAATCAAGTTGTGCCAAATGGTCCTGGTGAAAATCATCATCGTTGAGAATATCTTTGAGTGATATGTGAAGATATGGGATTTGGAATTTAAGAGGCAATAAATCCTCTTTACCGTAGACCAAAGAGAAAGGTGTGGCAATAGTGGAGGTGCGAATACTAGTGTGATAAGCCCATAAGGAAAAATGAATGTGCGTGTTCCAATCCTTACCAGTATCGTTAACCACTTTCATAATAATTTTATTTAGAGTTTTGTTATTCAATTCATCCTGGCCATTTGTTTGAGGATAATAAGGTGAATAAAAACTGAGTTGAATGTTGAACGCATCACAGATATTTTGTAGGTTTTTTTTTGAATTATTTTTCCATTATCAGTGATGAGGTGATGAGGAACACCAAAGAGACAAATGATGTGATGGTTGATGAATTCACATATTTTCAGCTTTTGTAGAAATAAGAGGTACATCTTCCACCCATTTATTGTAATATTTGGTAGCAATAATAATCCATTGACATCGTTGGGAAGAATGAGGATTGATCTCTTCGAAAGATCCAAACCCCATTGAGAGAAAGGCCAAAGGTCTCGTGTGACTTGTAAGACATGACTAGGGGTGTAATGAAGATTAGCATGTTGCTGACACTTCACACAAAGCTTAACATAGTCATGATAATTTTGGTTTAAGGTTTTCCAGTAATAGCCCAAGTGAAGCATGCACTTAGCAACAACTAAGCCACTGAAGTGACCACCACAAATCTCATCATGAACTTTCCTAATGGTGTATGGAATTTAAAAACTCTTAAGGCATTGTAAGAGGATAGCATCAAATCCAAATTTATAGAGAAGAACACCTATGATGACATAGCGGGAGACACTTTTGAGAAAATCTCGTTTTCCATTATGAGTAAGATCTGGAGGAAGAAATAAAAGGGAAAGGTATTCAGAAAATCTCTTATACCAAAGGTCACGTGCGTTAGTTTCAATTTTTCCTAGAAGGTTGACATCTCAAATTAGATAAGAAGGTGACTGTAACCTTTGTATTGTGATAAATATTTTTGAGTCGGAGCGTGAAGCAGGGATTTGAGAAGCAAGACAAGCCATGGTGTCTACAAATTTATTAGTGGAACACAGGGTGGTTTCAAGTTCATAATGGTCAAAGGTAGTCAAAATCATGTCAACATGATGCTTATAATTTTGAAGTATCTTGATACAACATTGGTATATGCCATTAAATTGATTCATAACTAGTTGAGATTCACCAAAGATATTAATTGATTTAACGTCTAAGGATATAGCAGTATGAAGACCTAACATGAGTGCTTCATATTCGGCGATATTGTTAGTAAAATCAAAATCTATTTTGAAAGATAATGGCATAGGCTCAATGTCAAGAGGAAAGAGGATAACTCCGGCACCACCCCCACACTGACATTTGGAACCATTGAATAATAAGGTCATCTAGTAAATGGTATTGTCTAGGGAGAGGGTAGTGATGGATTCATTAGGGAAATAAAAGTTAGAAGATTGGTGTTTCGGAGAGAGGTACGTATGCAAGTAACTGGTCAGAAATGGTTTTTCCTTTGACATATTTTTTATGGATGAATTCGATATCTAGGTATGAAAGAAGCATGAGCCAATTTACAACGCATTGATGTTGGTATGGCTTAGCATACATGTAATGTAAGAGGTCAATATTGGTAACAACAAATATTTTGTGGTTGAGTAGGTAATGGCGAAGTTTAGTGGTGACAAAACTAAAGCTAAGAAGAGGTTTTGGGTGTGCATATATCTAGTTTTTTAGTCTAAAAGAATATGACTTATATAATAAACTGCTTGCTCCATGTTTTTATCATCGTGATGAGCGAGCATGTAACCCAAGGAATGATCAATAGCAAAAATGTAAAGGTAAAATGGTTGTTCATCCTTCAGGGTAATGAGCACAGGTGGTTCGAGGAAGTATTGTTTTATGGCGTAAAATGATTTTTGGCATTCATTACCCCGTTTGAACGAGACATCCTTTGTTAGAAGATGATGAAATGGATGGTAGCAGCCAGAAAGATGAGAAATAAAGTGACAAATAGATTGTAACTTGCCTTGCAAACTACAAAGTTGAAGAAGGTTTGTAGGTGGAGGAATCTCAAGAATAGCCTTGATTTTAGTGGGATCAATTTCAATGCCATGTAAATAAATGATAAAACTAATGAGATTTCTGGAGAGAATAATAAAGAAACACTTCTTAGGTTGAAGGCGAACGTAATATTTTATGAGACGGTCAAAGACAACTTTAAGGACAACAAGGTGTTTGGCCCGATGTTTGGATTTGGCAAGAATATCGTCAACGTAATCTTCTAATATGATATGCATAATGTCATGAAAGATATAAGTAATATCCCGTTGATATGTAGCACCAACATTTTGAAGGCGAAAGGGAAAGACACAATAGAAAAAGGTCCCCTAAGGAGTGATGAAGGCGGTTTTTTGTTGATCTTCTAGGGCTAGTAATATTTGGTTATAACCCAAGAAAATTCCCATGAGTGATAGCATCTCATGGCTGGCAGTGAGTTCAACTAGTTGGTCAATACTCGGTAGAGGAAAGTCATCTTTGGGGAAAGCTAAGTTAAGGTTGTGAAAATTTGTGCAAATGCAGAGTCCCCCTGTCGCTTTGTGACAGGAACGATGTTAGAGATCCATTAGGGATAATCAATGAGTAGGATGAAGGAAACCGAAAGAAGGCGTTGGAGTTATTCTTTGACAAGAAGTGCAATGCGAGGATACTTTTTTTGCAGGTTTTGTTTCATGGGTTTGGCATCAGTAATGGTTACGATATTGTGGACCGCAATGTTTGGGTCAATACTGAGCATATCAATGTAGGACCCAGAAAAAGCGTTGCTATGATCCCAGAGGAAATAAGAAAAAGCTTCTTGTTTAGCAACATCTAAATATTGGCCTATTGTTAGAATGTGCGGGTCATCTTGAGTGTGAATATTGATTTCGATGGTTAATTCATTCAACATGGTTTTCATCTCAGAAGCTAATGACCGATGAATATAATAATCTTCTACACAAGGGTAGGTGAGAATAGACTCATCGTCCTAACATTGAATGACACTAATAGAAGGTGTATCGTCATCAATCATGTCAAGATACAAGAAGGGAAGAGAAGAGGGAGCCTCACCATCATGTTGATAAGTCAAAGGTCCCAGGGAAATGGTGTTCACGAAAAATTTTTTAGGAGGAATGGATTTTAGATCCATAGACTCTGTAGGTGAAGGTGGTGTGGTATGTGAATGGGGTGGGAAATGTTTATCGTCCTCAATGAGTTTGACTTGGGCCTTCTTGGGAGGTGGTTTAGAAAATCCAATACTACTACGGTCTTTATGCTTACAAGCAGTGCAAGGAATGACAGTATGACAACCTTGTTTATAGAAACCAAAGCCAAAGCCCTTCCAATCTCAATGATGGAGGAAGGTGTGGGAAAAGCGGTGGTTGGTGAGATATTGGAGGTTGAAATTGTCAAGTTTGTGAAGGTGGCTCAGGTAAGTAGGTAGAAGCATCAAGTCTCCATATGTTAAGTTGGTGTAAAGGTGGGGAGGAGCGTAGGGGAAAACCTTACCTATGTGGTCCTCATAGCGGAGATGTATGTGAAGGTTACCATACTCTTGAGGAGTAATGAATGTGTTAATGTTATAAAGGTGGTACTCCCCCAGAGTCAGGCATTGAAAATGCCTTCTAAGGGACCAGTAGTTTATATGTGGGTAGTGGGAATGGATGAATCACTGGGAAGATGGGAAGAAGAAGCATTGGATGTTTAAGAATTAGATGGGTTGGTTGATGGGCCAACTGCATAAGCTGTGGAAGTAGTGGGAATAGATGAGTTAGTTACGGAAGATGTAGTAGTGGTAGTGGTAGATGAGGCAGTGGCTGAAGTAGAAGTGGTAGTGATGGTAGATGCCTTAACTGGTATAAGGACATCATTGAGTTGATACAACACGTTACATGTATTCAATGGGGAAGGTTCATCTAGAATGGTACAGTTTTTGCCTTCATGTTCGAATTTTAAACAATGATGTAAGGTTGAAGGAACACAACCCATAACGCAAATCTAGGGTCAGCTAAGTAGCATGTTTTACTAGAATTCCCACTCTAAGACATAGAATAATTCATAAATAGTAGAGGGGCCTACATGAATGTGGAGAATGATTGTGTTGAGTGTGGAAGTCATAGCATCATTAAATAAATGTAACATAACTAGGTTATTATCCATGAAATTAGCAGGGATGTACATTTGGTTGTATGTATGGGATGAAATGATGTTAATACTAACACCTCCATCAATCATAACACACTGAACGTGTATATTATCAACGTAGACAAAAATAAATTGAGAGGGGTCAGGATCATCCAATTAGAGAGGTAAAATCTCATCATATGAGAAACTTAGAGTGGATATTTGATGAGTGGTAGTGGGAGAAAAAGAAGGGGGAGAAGTGGTGAGAGAGGCCACATGGTGAGGAGTGATAATGGATGGAACAGGTGTAGGGTCATTTGGTAGAACCTCAATAGATTGTAGGACCTCAATGAGGGCTTGACGATGAGACTCATAGGTTCAGACAAGGTCGTACAAATAAATTTTGAGAGGATACTGGTGTAATTGTTTAAGAATTTTATAATGGGTAATCCCATCAGAAATAGGGTATGTCAGTCCACGGATGGTGATTCTGGGTGTAGGTGTATATGGAATATTTTGAAAAAGAGCAGTAGATGAGCTGGTTGTTTTCTTCTTTCCTTTTTCCTTCTAGGCTTGAGTGGCAATTTGAACCATATTAATCTACAGGAATGGATAAAGTGCATCATGATAGGTGTAGCGATAGGATGGGAAAAAATATGATTAGGGCATATACTATTTTTGTGAAAACAATGCAACACATTGGCATTTTGGTGGAGGTTTGTCTAGTTCACTTATGCGGACCATATTGATCCCAAATGTTAGAGGGGGATAAAAGGGTTATGGAGGTGGAGATGAAGGTATCTTAATAGGTAAGGGACAAGGATGTGTGGTGATAGGTGAAGGTGGAACAGGGTCCTCATCTAAAATATCATCATCATCAAAGTTTTCTTCCAGAGGACATAGTTGGAGATGAATAGTCTTAAGGGCCTTACATTTTTCCACATCATGCCCTGGCACATGACAATAAGTGCAAACTTTGGTATCGTAAAACCCTTATGGTTTAGGTTTGAGTGGGTCGTAAGGTCTAAGTGGTGGCAATGTGATGACAGAGGTTTCCAAAAGGTTATCTAAGATGTTGGCGTAAGACCCTACAAATGGATCACAATGTGATGTAAGTGTGGGTGAATTTGGTGGGAGAGTTGTCATTGGAGGTGGAATCAGAGGTTGAGTAAGTTTTATAACATGTTTGGTAGATAATATGGTTTTAGGTTTGGATTGCACCTTCTTGGGTAAATATGTAGCAGGTAAACTAGTTGTTGAAGGTGGTGTAGGTTTAATTACCTCTTTAGAGGGTATTAGGTTCTAGGGATTCAGTTACACCTTCTTGGGTAAAGATGTAGCATGTGAAATAGTTTTTGAAGGTGGTGTAGGTTTAACTACCACTTTGGAGGGTAGTAGGTTCTTGGGATTTGGTTGCACCTTCTTAGGTAAAGGTGAAGAAGAAGTGTGTGATGTACAAGGGAAGGAAGATGGCGGAATGGGACAAGTTAGCTAAGGTGATAATGGAGGTTCGATGAAGGTTGTAGTAAGATGAAATGTGGAAGGTATTGGTTGAAGAGAAGGGAATACCTAGGTAATGATGAAGATACTGGAAGTGGTGTAGGTATAGGAGGTAGAAAGGATGTAGGTGACGGTGAAGGTGTAAGCTATGTAGGTAATTTGGGTGCAACAGAGGATTGTGACAAGGTAGGTTGTTGTGCTTTTGGTTTACTCTAGGTACATGGCTATTTGGCCAAGGTTGAAGGGTGGCGACCTAAGATAGATGGAAGTGGTGAAGGTGATGGAGGGGTAGTCGACGAAGCCAATGTATACGAACTAAGATGTTGGGCCTTCGTCTTAGGTGGGGGAATGGTTTTTATGATGGCTTGTGAGGACATGGATAAATCTAGTTTAACATGAGGATGGACTATGCTTGATGTCAACATGACTCCCAATGTGGTAATGGGTCTAGATGTGGAGGAAGATATAGGTGCAGGTAAGGTTTTAGGCATAGGAAATGTTCATTTGATGGTGAAGGTTTAGGTGTGGACGAGGGTAATGAAGAAGGGGTCGCTACAATTGACATCGGTATGGTGGGTTTTGTTGTCTAAAACACCTTTGGATAGATCGTGGAAGTATCAATAGACAACATTTTCATTTGAGTTGAGACCAGTAGTCGAAGACATCACCAAATCATGGAATTGTCAACATAATCGAAGCATTCAGCCAAATGTGATAATGATGCTACTGTAAGTGGGGATGATGTTGATTTGTCAGTAATCCCTATAAATAATGTTAGTGAGACAAGGAAATGGTTAGCTTCAGACTCTATGGGTAAAAGAGACGAGATCAAATCAACAGGATCCTTAAAAGCCAATGGAGAATTGTCACAAATAGGACAGGACGCTACGAATGGATCCCCTGTGGGTAGGGGAGATGGAAATTTGGGTGAGGCAAGTTAATATTTTGGCAAAGAAGAAGGTAAGCATGACTCTCCTGTGGGTAGAAGAGTAAGTACTGTGGGTTGTTCGTCAGGTTGAGAGGTGAGTGGGGAAACTTCCTCGGAAGATATGATGGACTCCTTCATGGTTGAAGGAGAAGATAATGGAGACTCCTTTATGGGTAAAGGAGTAAATGAAATATGTCCCTTTGTGGATTAAGGAGCTCATGTAATAATCTTCTCGATAGATGGAGTAGGAGGAAATTGAGTAGGAAAAGATGGTATGATGTTGAAAATAGTATGAACCTCACGAATGTTACCGTCATTAGTGGAGGTTTCAAAGGTTTGTTTAGATGATGGGGTGTGATTTGTGAATGGCTTCTTGAAAATGTGTGTTAGGATTATCCAAGATGACATATCCATTATCTAACATTTCTTGGATGATATTTTTGAAAGTTATATAATTATCGTCGCTATGACCTATAACGCGATGATAGTTGCACTAATCATTTTCTTTGTACCATGGAAGAGTGACTTCTTCGGATTTTATAAGTTTTTATAAAACTGAAGAGTAAAGTTCTCCTATGGGAGTATATTTTCGTTGCTCCCGCTTGAACTGAAAAATCCTGAACAGGAGAAAGATTGGAAGAAGGCTTTGATTGGTAGAATAGATGAGATGGGCTGACTTTTAAAACAAACTGTGTTGGAAGATCCTTTTTCTATAAGATAGTTATTTTGTGGTTTGGAAGAAGAATAAAAGGTATCATTTGATTAAAAGCACTATTCTTGTTACGTAATTGTATCTTCTTCTCTTCAATGGCACAAATTTCAAGTTTTCGGGCCATGGTGAATACCTCATCAAATGTGTGTAAGGTTTAAACTTATAGAGTTGGAAAGATTTGGCTAGGAAAATATCTGGTGAACAAATCTATTAACTCAGTTTGAGGCAGTTGGAATGTGAGCTGGTTGATTAGGCTCCACCAACGAGCGACAAAATCTATGATAGATTTGTCTTCATATTGGCATGTCCCATACAAGTCAGTCATGGTGATCTTCTTAAAAACATTGATAGAAAAGAGGTTTATAAAATCCTAAGCTACCTAATTAAATGAAAATATGGAATTCCTAGGTAGATCACTATACCAATCTAAATTCGTTCTTATCAAGGACATTGGGAATGTTCACAAGAGCAAAGCATCATCATGAGTGATTAGATATCACACATGTTTAAAACACCAAAAGTGTTGTTGCGGGTCTTCTTTGTTGTTGAATCAGTTGAATTTAGAAATTTCCCAATGGGGAGGGTATGGATGAATCAGAATGGATAGGTGAATGGGATAATTGTAAATCTCGTCATATGTCAAAGAGTTATGTGATCCGGAGAAAAATGTTTCTAATGTGTGAATATTTTCCATCATCATTTTGATAACATCATTGATAGGTTATGATGACTGGACACTCCTTGTAGTATAAGGGGGTAGATGAGGTGGGTATGATCTGGACGACATCCCAATATCTAGTGGTGCCGAGTACGAAAATTGTGAGGAAGGAATGTAGGCCAGAATAGATGTAGATGGAAAGTATTTGGAATAAGCGGTAGATGAAATAGGGGGCTGTTTGTGATGAGTGTAGGTAGGTGGAATGTACGTAAATACTCTCGTAGCAATCAGAGGAAGATACTGTGGGAAGGAGAGGATAATGTTTTGGAAGGGAGTATGGATTTTCATCACCAATGGTGGCCAATATGTAATAGGTATATAGGAGGTGGTGGGTATAAATAGAACTACACTCAAGGCGGTTGATAAAGGCATGGTTGACATCGTAGGAGTGACAGACGTCAAAAGCACGATAGATTTCGTAGGTGCAATAGATATCGATGATGAAGGTTCAAGCTGGGAAACCATAGGTGGTAAGGTGGAAGAGGGTGAGGCCAAGCTAGTAGTAGATGATGCAAAAATGGGTGCAAGGGTAGGAGGAAGTGACACTGACATGTCGTATACAAGATGCCCTCATGAATCGCGGGTAGATGAATGAGAAAGATAGTACTATAGAGTGGTGGGGTTATGATCAAGGAGTATCATGAAATCCTCATATTTAGTGGGTATGGAAAGAGCCTGATTGGGGTCCATATGTGATGATATGGAAGGGGGTGATGGGCTAGGTGGGAGTGGCTGACAGCTATCACGAAACACGATAGTGTTATCTTGTTTACTAGTCAAAACCTTGTGATTGATCTTAGAAAAGGTATTCTGAGCTTCACTAATGATGCAGAAACATAGAAGTAATGGGGAAAAATCAGTCTAAAATGATTGATTATTTCATTGTTTTGATTGGAAAATAAACTTACAGAGACTGACATCAGTTGGGGTAACCGATTTCGGTATGAAAGTAATCACCTCTTATTGGCGTAGACTAATGTTAGTTACTGTGAAAAATAAGAGAATCAAATTTTGGAAATGAAAGGTGAAAATGGGTCCACCTAGACTTTGAAAATGATATCAAAGACCCAAAAGTGTGATTAAATGTTAGAACAAGACACATAAATAATGGAAAGGTAGAGAATACTATATTGGTAAAAATAACCAAAAAAACATAAAACTAACGTCGCTCAGTTAACCGATGGTGTAATCGTTAGCGGTCGCTGGACCGATATCGGTTACTCTGAAATCTAGGAAGAGAAGAAAAAATGAAGTTTTGGTGGTTTAGATCAAATAAAAGGGTCAACCCAAAGACTGAGTATGGCTATAATGACTCATAATTAACCTAGAATAAAACCGGAATACACCATTCATGATGTGGGGCATAAAAGGACAAGAAATAATGAAGAAACACAACTAACATCTCAAAATGCAAGCATACAAAAAGATTTAAAAAACATGAAATTCTAAGTTGTATATTTTATGTTGTGGTTTATGCCATTTATGAATGATTATAAGAAGGATAGAATTTTTGGTTAACAAAGGTGCCCTATAAAAATCCAACTATGGCTGGTTTCGGGTAATTTTTGGCATGGGAAATCCTTCTCTGAGATGATGAATGGATAGAGAAACCAGCTAGAGCCCATTGTCAATCATTTGATCATGTGATTGTTGATAAATTATTCTGGGAAAGATGTTGTTCAAGAACTATGTAGTTTGTTTTCAGTGATTTGGTATAGAGAGTTTACAAAATGTGAGGTTCAATTTTTCAGCCTTCAGCTGGGCATGACTTCCAGCTTATAGGTTTCCCATAATTTAGATTTGTTATAATGCAACAAACTCTAAAATGCAAGTGCAAAATATTTAAAACCCAAATCCACAAATTATATTCGATGAGAACAAATTATGAAGAGGGTAAGGGTATGAATTTCACTAAGTGCAATGTAAGAAAGGAAAGAAAATTTCTTTTAAATCCCGGAAAATAAGTTTCACTGAGAAAATCAGAGGAAAAGAATATTTCCAGAGAAGAATCTTAATGTGAAATTATTTCGAATGAAAATAGACACGCAAGATTTTCCCTAGGAATGAACAATGCAATGAACCCTGTATGGGTTCCACTGGGCATACCAAAATGTTTCGCCAATAAGTTTTACGCTTTCTAGGATGAAACAAATAGAAGGTAAAATGGTTAAGGAGGAATACATGTGAGGCAAAGGTGGAAGGTAGAATGCACACATTGTAGACTTTTGATCCAAGCTAATTGTGTGAGCTTCCCTTTGGATAGGAGGAATGACCAGTATAAGAAACACAACGAGACCAAAAAATAGTATTAAATAGCAAGAGTCAGAGGACTTCCTAACAAAGCTAGATCCAGGAAGCATGATCCTTCCTTAAATGGCTGTCAATCCTCTATTTAATATAATTTAATGTAAGAAATAACAGTTCCTATTTTAGTTGATAGGATTTATGTATCTCTTATTAACATACAACAAGTTAATTTAACTTAATAGGAAATGGTTAGCATTAAATCCAGAGAATTACTGGGTTGGTTTGGGTCTGCAGGTGTAGCAGAGGCTATAGGTGAGGTTTAAGTGAAATCATGAAAGGTTTTGAGTTGTTTTGGGGAAGTTGTTAACTCATTGTTATATGAAAAATTTCTAGTCTCAAAGACAGGTATCGCTTGGTCGACCGATGCCGGTATAGGAGATAGACCGACGTTAGATGGCTAATAGGTGTCGGTAGGGGAAAATTGGTTCAAATGTTAAAACAGGAGCGTGAACCTCTCTTTGATTGCATAGAGAGTGACGGGGGTGTTGATAAGGTTGTAATATTGTTAAGAAGACTCAAGTATACTTATAAGGGGGTTGGAAAGGGTGTAAAGGCTTGGAATGGTTGAATAGTGGATTGGTGGGAAGAAGGTGATATACGGGTAATGGAAATAATGAAATACTGAAAGAAGGAAAGAGATATGTAATAAAGGAAGCACAAATGATTAAGATCACGTTGTTTACTTTCTGTTATGAAGATCTTGTGGTTGGATGAAGGTTGGTGATTGATTAGTGAAGAGGTGCTTATGTCCAGTGCCGAAAAAGTACAACATATGTGCTCCCGTGAATATTCCAATGCTCTAGAAGGAGAACCAAATTTTTATCTTGCACTGTGGTTGTGTGTGTGTGTCGTTTGGATGCAGAAGGGATTGAAGATTCATGTTTGAATGCAAGAAGGATCCAATAACTGAATGACCAACCCGGGTAAATGGTTGTAAAATTGTATATAAATGAACCGATAGAGGTTTAGGTTATCAATGTCAGATGAGGATAAACCAGCATTAGTTAGGGTGCAATAGTCCTATTTACAAAAAGTAGGCAGATCTTCCAATATTTGGTGTGATTTCCTTGTTGGGTCCACTTAGGGAAGTATAGTTCACGTGAGAAAATGTAGGAAGATCTTAGAAAAAGTTCAGTTAGGTTTAGGAATAATTCTTAGTTAGTTACGTCAAGTGGTGACTCAATAATGGGAGTGATGACTAAGTGCTGAGAGTAATGACTTGGTCACTATGAATTAAATGCTGTTGGAATGGGTCCAGGGTGAGGTGTAATGATGAGGTGGAGGTGTGAAGATGAAATTAACTTAATTGAAATAATTAAATTAATTAATAATGTGAGGATTAATATTAATATGGGATGAAGGGGTCATGATTAGTTTAATTTGTTACATTAATTAATTTAAGGGGACAAAAGGGAATGTGACCCAAATTTGGTGTCTTCAGCCGCAATCTTTTCAAAGGCACTGATAGGACACATACCCATGTAAACACCACCACAATTATCGCTCCAGTTGAGAACAACCACCGTGACCTCTTCAAATATCTAAAATAACTTTTGTGCAATTTAAATGCATGAATTTAGTCCTATACGTGTGTCATGGCATCAAAGTGCTTCACAAAATTGAAAATTGGAAGAACAGTGAGAGTTTTTTGGTAGATTCTATCCATTTTATTGCATCTCTGATGCTTTCCTTAATGGAGGCACCTTCCTCCATGGCATCTACATTCATGGTCGTTAAATTTTTAATCTTAAATTTGAATTTTAGCCTTACAATTGGATAGATTTTCCATGGTTTATGTCACTCGAATTACTTTTCATTTTCTCATTAGCTCGGGTTTTACAATCCTCCTACTTAGTGTCTTTACAGGATTTACCTATTCTTTTTCATCTTTCTTGGGCTTTGGGGTTGTGCAAATAATTTGCAAACTTGAAATAATGTAAAGTTTTAAACCTACAAAATGTTAAGTTGTTTTCCCTATCAATATTCCTGAGATATTGACACATGTTCAACTTGTTGGGTTGTGGGAACTAACGTGAATTTTAAAATATTGCAACATCTGCAAAATGCACAACTACAAAGATTCCTTCTTCATCCACTATTGTCATATTATGGCACGTGTCCCCCTACCAAGTTGTGGGGATGAAAGTGCAACTTGTAGCCTTGCAACAACTATGAAGTTACAAATTGCAAAACTGTGAAGTTGCATTTTTAATCCAAGGTCCCGAGGTTCATTGTATATTCCATTTCATGGCTCGAGGATGAATTTTTTGTTTGAAAATTTTTAGAAATGCAAAGTTGTAAATATGTTATACTACAAAGCTACATTTCTTCTATGTGGTTATGATATTCTAACACATTTCCCCCTCTATCATACTTCAAGGATGAAAGTAAAGGTTGCAATCTTCCAATAAGTATAAAGTTAAAAACGAAAAAACTTCTAAGTTGCATTTTTCTCCATGGTTTCCATATTTTCCAATTATTCTATTTCAAAATTTCAAAATAAACTTGTAACTTTCAGTTTGTACCAACTATGATCGTGAGGATTATTCCTTTGAAGGGTTTCAACTTGCAACCTTGCATAAATGTAAAATTTCTTCAATGCTCTTTTTTTCCCAGATACCTTGAATATTCCATTTTATGCACTTCACTAATAGAAATATAGTTTACAAACTTGTAGTAATGTAAAAAATACCATGTCCCTCACGTGGGTGGATTCAATTCAAATGTTTGATAAGAAAATTGATGTTCAACCAATATCACCCCAACATTAAACCTGCAACTTTGTTAAAGCACCAAAATTAGAGGAGACATTAAGATGTCAATATAAAACCACGTTACATGGTTGAGACACAATATAATTAATTTGTAGTGTTACTTTACAATACTTATTTCAGATATAAAATTCCATTTTGTAATTACAATATGGGAGTGAACATTTGCTACCTTTTAAGGATATCTAATAGGTATTTGCTTGCAAATCACATCACCTTTGTAGATTTTAAGTGAGTATATTTTTGGATAAATTACCTTTGTTGACTACATTATCCTTCTATATCTAACATGTGTTTTCTTGCAAACCACATCACCTTCTTATATTTTCAGTGGGTATATTTCTGGATAAATTACCTTTGTAGACAACATTATCCTTGCATATCTGATAGGTGTTTTCTTGCAAACCACGTCACCTTTGTATATTTTATGTGAGTTTTCCTATAAGATTTAAAGCATAAAATTATGAATTTAATTTCACTCCAAGTTGTTAGCAACATCCTTTGAATGATGTTCATAATCATATCTCATTGGTCTCTAGTATCTTGTATCTAATATGCTAATTATGTGAAGTGTTTGTGTGACAACTCCTTGATTAAGAATTGCATTTATGACTATAATTTTTCATATTATTTTTTTTATTATTGGCAAATAGTTTTTTTAAAGGGACTATACCCTTTTACAACAGTGCTCAAAAGCAAAATTTAACCCTAGAAAGCCCAACAACAGAAAACTGTCAAGAACCAGCAAAAACAAAACAGCTTCTTCAAAAACAACTAAAAAACAACTTAACAGCAACACAGTTGCCCAGCAACTGTGCAGTTGGCCATTTGCCCAGATGTAACAATAATAGCACTAACAATGACAATAATCAAACCTTTTCCGAAGTGGTGGGGGGTTTAGATTTGACATTACCATTCTTTTTCCAATCCACCACTGTCCATTCAGGATTTCCTGCATCCAATGCAATCAGAGCATCTGTAATGGAATTGATGTGGATGTGACCCATAAGAGGGGGCCAAAACTTCCTTAGACACTGAATCAACAATCTGCGGAGCATAGTCTGTAGGTAGTTTCTCTATGTTGGCCTGTAAATCAGCCATGACGGGTGAGTCAACTTGTAAGGGGGCATTAGAATCCTCAGCCGGATCTGAGTCAATTGTGAGATGTTCAGGAAGAGAATCCTTCCACCAGGCAGTTTTGGTCTTTCGTTTGGAATGTTCACAATCATTTGTAACATGACCAGTTTGGAAGCAACGCCTACATCTGAAGTCAAGTCTCTCATAGTCAATCCTTTTTATCCAAAGCCTTTCTCCAATCTGAAGATTGATTTCTGCTGGTAAGAGTTTGGAGGTATCAATATCAACCATGATTCGAGCAAATGTAGTATGTGTTTGAATGGAAGTCTTACCATCAACTACCACACATGAGTCAAGAGTATCCCCTATAGCATTGAGACAAGATCTGTTCCAAAGTTGTAACGGAAGTCCTAGTAAACGAACCCAAATTGGGTAGGTATCAAAAGACTCCTTTAACGGGTCAAAGGACGGATACCATGGTTTGGACATAAGCCCATGTTCCCCCCAAACCCAATGTTGGCTAAAGATTAAATCCCTATCAACAGGGGTTTCAAAGACCGCAATGAAGTAAGCTTTAGCATAGGGATAAAGCTCAATCTTACCTTGTATTTTTTCTCTCCATCTCTGGGCTATCCATTCATGGAGCTGAGAAAGCTTAGGCCAAAATTTATGGAATCTGTATATGAGACCCAGCTGGGAGAGATTTTCCTCCTCCTTAAGAATCTTTATAAGTAGATCCTCCTCGATTTTCAACGTCGGAACCTCCTGGGAGGGTTTTAAGAGCTCATTTCTGGTATTCTCCTTTTGTTTGGAGACCGCTGAAGCATAAGAAGTGGACTTATCTCCACCAGAGGTTCCTGTGCGACCACTTTTCTGAAGCGAGTTGGATCTATCCATGCTCTTGAAAGAAGATCCATCATTTTTAAAAGATTCATTACCATTGTTAAGATTTGTAGGAGAGACCGAGCCAACTTTACCTGTCCCAATGGAGAGACCCCCTGTTTTTTGACAGGTTGGAGAAACTCTATCCCGGATTTTCTTTGAAGGGGGGTCTTGGTTAACATCAACAGCCATGTCAATCCAAGAAACTGGTGCTGTATTTTCCATGCTAATTTTACAGGTGCCACCATCAGTTTTGCATGCAAGGGACAGGTTCCCATAACCACCACCAAGGAGAAGGGCATCCTGTTTTGATTCGCTGTTCGTGTCTCCTATAGTCCTGTGTTCTGGCCGATCCAAGCATTGTAGAGAACTAACAGTAGTCCCATGTTCTAGCTGATCAAAGCACTGTAGAGAGCTCGCAGACCTGCGCGAACGCGTAGCAACCATGGCGGCATAGCGGCTAGTGCACAGCGGCACAGCAGCTAGGGCACAGTGGTATGGTTTTACATATATTGATTTACCTATAATTATAGGATATTGAATTATAATACTTTTCCCCCCTCAATTTACCACTTGGGTTCACCCACCCTAGTTTAGGCAAAGCCAAAAGAAGAAAGAGATAGCCACCTCTTTTGTACGTTCCTCCCATTCATTTCCAACATTTGGTCTTGGAAGAATCTTAGATGAAGATACCTCGCCAGCTATAAATGACATACTCGTACATCTATCATTATTTTTCCATTTGTTTATAAATTGTAGCCAAGTTATTTAGGGTTTAAAACTAGGAACCGCCAAAAGGAGTATAAGTTCATGAGAGAGATTGTACACCATATTTATCCAAGAATTAGAAGAGATAATTACTAAGACAATCCTTAAGTTGTGGAATTATATTATAACTCAAAGGATATTAGTGTGTGGATGTTATATAGTGGAAGAAGTATATAAAGAGCCTAGGAAAGGAGAGTAATATTATACAAAGAAAGTTGATTGATACATATATCTCATATTCACATAGATGATTCAAAATAACAGTAAGTAAAATTCATAGTTAAAATCCCGTGACTTCACAAAAATACCTCTTATCTCAATTAAACCACATAAAAGCAATATAAAATAAGAAATAGTCTTAACTCAATAGTTTATAAGCTTCAAGAAATTAGTTAATTGGTAATAAATTATTAATGGGGGTTCTAGTGGGGCCCTATCCCTTGCATATCGGGAACATGTGAATTACATATATTATAATGTACATACAAATTACAAAGGGCTCCATGTGTTGTTAGATGGAACCCTTGAATTTTACATGAATTAGGAAAGAGGATGAGAGACTGAGATTAATTATAGTATCTATGCCACAACCTGCTCCTTTATTGGCATGTTCGATCCACTGAGTTTGGGAAAGGATGTCCACAATCCAATTTCTTATTTTGAGAGATTCAAAATTATTATTAGATATTAGAAATTAAAATGCCACCCTAGACGGGGAGAAGTAGGGGATGGGTTCAAAGGCATGGGGTATAAACTAGAATGGTTGATTATTTGACCATGTAGTCCTGAGAACTTTTAAGGAAATATGCTCTACAGGAATGAAATTTTGGAGAAGAGATTGATACATGCAAAACACTGGGGATATACGTGCCAATTTGAGCCTAAATATTTGTCTTACCGCCATCGATAATGGCTCGGTCCAATCAAATTTTTATTCATGCTTGGAAGCTCCAACACTTTAAGAATAAAATATTTGTTTCATCCTATCAAATTTAAATTCCCTAGGATGAATTCATAGGATATTTCACAAAAAATTGTATCATCTACTGGTAGAAACGAACACCATTACAAAATTGGAAGAAATAATTTTAATTGATCAAGTGTAACATTCACTGGGCATTGGAATAACATCTTTTAAAGAAAATTGTTGGTGGAAAACTAAAATATAAATGTGGCCCATGGGAGGTAACTACAAATGACACAAATTTATTGTGATGTGAATTTCCCAGATAATGATATATCAAGTCACTTAATTATTATAATTTAAAATATTTTTTATAGATTTTATCATGTGATTAAAAGATTTTCCATTTATTGGATAAGAAAATCCCTGAATTAATTTTAACTTAAGTCTTAAATGTCGACAAGATAATATGATTTTTTATTTTTGGTGAATAATAAAGAAAAATAATATCAATATTTTGGTCCTTTGAAATGTAAAATTTCACGGGATAATAAATTTGGAAATTTTGCAACTTTGCATCATCATTTTTGATTCAAAATATTTTGTATTATTTTAATCCATAACTTATTATTGTTTAAGAAGGCTTATTATGTAAAAGTATGTAAAATATTTGGTTTGTAACTGTACTTGTATAATATAGAACTATTTGAGTTTATTTGAGAAACTATTATGAAGTGGTTCCTATTGTGAAGTCAACGGTGTAGGAAGTGGTTCTTATTTGAGTTTTTTGATGTAGTTAGAAGTTTTTTTGATACCAAAATGGTTTAACTCTCAATGTTATGTGACACAAATCTTGATTACGGGCCTTTGACAATTCCCACAACTAGATGTCTTCTTAGACAAGAAAACTTGTTTGTTTCAGTAAATGTGGAAAAATGTAGCACCTTGTTCCTTGTTAGCATTCAACCACTCTCATATCTTTATTCAAGATCATGAAAACTCACTTGAAAAACAATGCAACTCTGTTTCAATGATTTCCTCTTTATACCACAAAACAATACATCCAAAGTTAGACTCTTCTTTTGTTTACCATGATATTTTGGGGTTTAGGATGAAAATGACCTTTCTCAAGGATTATAAAGCTTATTTACATAATACTCAATCTATAATATTCTTAAACCCAAGGATTTAGAATCATTTGTATGCCAAACTTGAGTTTTGCAATAACTAGGCCTATTAGGATACAAGCCATGTTATTAGTTTTTCAAGGGATTGACATAAAATCAATTTCTCTCGGTGCCTTAATGACTATCACCTAACCTCATAATCACAAATAAATACAAATTTTATAGATCGACCACTTTATCAAGAATGAATGGGCATCAAATTAGTACTAGGGCTACTACGCCTAAATGATAGTTTGGAGGAATTAGACTAGATCACAATTTTAGGAACATTCCCAATGGTTTATAGATGTTGAAATCCACCTTCCTATACCAGTCCAAAAATTTCATAATTCAAATTTCCTTGGAAGATCAAGAAAATTTTTTTACTCAAACACAAGTCTCAATTAGGCCTCCTTCTTTCTCTAGCATGCACAATAAACATTAACAGTAATTGTACGGACACCAAAATTTCCAAAACCTCAAAACTCGGTTAAAGTACATAAAAACACACATACATGACAAATTTCTAGATTTTTAACTTGTGGAATCATAAAATATGCAAGTTTTGTGTAAAAACTGTAAGCAGGGTTAAAGTTAGGACGAGAGGAAAAAAATGTGTTTTACTTACTAACACACTTATAATATATGGTTGTTTCTAATTTTCTATAACAATAATATTAGACCTAATTATTCCTAATAGATTACAACATTGTTATAAGTATAATTTCTTATGACTAATTATAATATCATTTGCAACTATCATATTATTGGTTAGTTACATAACAAGCATGGTTACATTGACTTTTGATTTTGAATGATGTCAATTATATGTGAAGTGTTCAATGTTCCAAGTCAGTTTAAAATTGATTATAAGTATTTTTTTTCAATTTTAATTTGATTATGAGCTAACTCTTTCTTTTGACCCATGAGCTATTTTTATTACATTGTTTTATATCGTGATTAAATTACTTTTACTAATATTATTTTTGAATTTCTTAAGCTATTTTATTTTTATCATATATTATCCTACAAGTGGTTTCTTTTTAATTGTTTTAAACTTTTCATATTATTTAAATCTCAAATTTAACCTTTCGATGTTAGAGCCTTATTTTTTGGTGGGATTTTGGACACATAATTATAAAAAAATTCCTACATCCCCAGATGAGGCCTTTGTCTATAGTAAATACCCATTATGTAGGTGGATTAGAAATTTTTACATTTTCTTTGACCTCTTTTAGAATTATGGATAGTGAAACCTTTCAATTTCATGCCTCAAATCCATTTCTTTCAAAGGTACCTAGAAACATGCCACATGGAACATCAGGGAAGATGGAAATTTTTTAATCATACAACACCTTTAATTTGTTTTGATGTATTTACAAGAAATTTACGCCTGCAGGAAGCAAGGTAGAGTCCGTGATTGGTTTCTATAAAGTAATCACTTGTTAAAATTGACAAATACTATTTATTGGATGACATTTGTCACTTTTTAGGTATATTATGGGGAATTCCATTTGAAATGTGGGTGTTTCATACCTTCATCTTGAAATAGACCCTACGTCATTGATCCTCATATATCAAATGATGAATAATATTTACAAATAATTTAATAAAACATACTTTGCATCACATATCCATACATATAAGAATTTTGAAATTACAAAGGACACCTCACAACTTTAAATTTTAATCAAATATTTGAATAGCCCAAGCATGGGTAAACAAGATTAAGACACATAGCTTGTATGGCTTCATCACTTTTTTTCTTACTACCAACACATCGATGGACATCAATGTATGGACCCGAGATACACAAGTAGGCGAGATGAGGACATGTGACAGGATCATGCTACTAACAATTCCACACCATCTAGGCTTAATGTATGAAGGTGTGTAGTGTGGGGGAAATAGGATTTTAACAAATGGCAACATCCCAATCACGAAGCATCCAACACACCACTATTTCCAAAGGGTATGGATCATGAGGGTTCTTGAACGAACGTGATTGTGCCACATATGCAGTCAGTGACTCAACATCCAAACTTAAGGGAAAAAATTAAATATCTTCATTGGATTTTTTCAAAATTTTCATAACATTTTCTATTTGATAAAAAATTTACACCTTTATTAAAAATTATCCTACATTCATCATTATATCCACAACTTTATTGTCAACCAATATTCTTTTTCACCTATGTCATGAACACTAGTGTTAGATAATTCCTTACCCTTGTGATTATGATTTTAGCAATATTCCCCACAATTTCTATAAGTTTTTTCTGGAAGGTTCCTTTAAAAAAATTCTGATACAAATTAGCTTTGGTCTTATGGTTGACCCCTGTAGTGTCTCTTTAAACCTCATTTTTTCTATCCTTATTGCAACCTCAATGTCTTTTTCCTTGGTGGAAATCATTTTCTATGTAATAGAAAAATAAATCTTGTGACACAATCCCTTCACACACAAAGCAACCTTATTAGCTTCATCAAAATTAAAATTTATCTTATTCGTCACATTAGAAAATTAAAGATCATAATATGAAACAAATTTTCCTGGCTTGTATTTTATCTCTTTTAAATCTTGGATGTTTTGGCCGATGCATTTACTCCTTTTTGAATCTTGAAAATAATGTAGTATGAACATTTTGTAAAGATGAAATACTTAAATACATGGTATGTACAAATTATAGAGATCTATCTAACAAAGCTTCTATGAGTTTACACTTCTTCATATTATCATCAAATATCCCCTTCGTGCCCCATTTTAGATAACATGATAATTATTAATGTTATGGCTCAATGGATCCATCATATGGCTATAAATTTTCAGACATGCTAGCATCATGCACTATCTTACCTCCAAAAATTGGGTAGTTTCTTCCTTCTTGCATTGTATTTGTATTAGGCTTTTAAATTATTTGTGTAAGTTATTGATTAGTTCTTGCACAAGTTCTTGTACTTCAAATTCTTAGAATAAGAGGAACATGTACTAGTTTGTGGATTTATGAAAGATCGCTATTTATTTTAGGTTCACTGAGTTTTTGTTTCTACAATTTCCATTTATCGTTTCATTAGTGCTAGGAAAACAAATGCTCAATGACTGTTTAACAAAAGAGAGATATGGATCCCTCTTGAGTTATTTTATGTCTATGTTCACATGTGTATTAGTAAATTATGCTTGTGTGGTATATGTTCTACTCAATTTATCCCTTGGTTATCTCAACCTTCCTTATTTTGCCTCAACTTCTCGTGAAATCCCAATCTTATCTTACTCATTCATACAATCCCAAGTAATTAATTCGTTATCTAGCTCCAGTGACATATATCCTAGAAGAGGGAAGTTGTCATCTTGTACAAATTTGCATGGATCCTTCAAAAAAATCCTTAATATAAATTACTTCTTTGCGATCTACACAATACCATTGTTTTAAAGATGGATTTTATAGGTTAATATTCAGCTGCGTCATAAATCTGCTTCTAACTACTACTTATTTCCTATCCTTCTTCTCCACTTCCTTTTCCTCATCGTGTTCTATCCTCTCTTCTATCCTCTTATCAATATTAACATATCCTTGTGTGCCCTCCTAGTTACTTTTTTCCTTCACATTGTATTATTTCCATATCCTTTATGGAGACTCCTTTCCTCCTTATCCAACAAATCTACCTACTCTACTGGGTCAAGGCATACAACTATGTCCTACTTTTTTTAATTTTTGCGCTTTTAGCAAAATAGGACCCACGATAAAAACTTGACCAAACACATATAAATTAAAAAAACATGTATTTTTAAGAGCTTAAATATACTAAGGCGTAGTGCGTCCATAATTCACATTTTTAAAAAAATTGAAGTATTTTTAAATATTTATTTATTGGTCATATTTTAAAATATTTTTGGCCACTAAGTGGGACACACTTATATCCTTTGACGCTTCTACTTTAATTTTTCTTGGAGTCTCCCACCATAGCACTAGTGCATGGACCCATGTATTGTGTTTTCCTGCCTCTTTTTGTAGGCTTTCTAATCTTCTCTTTTATTCTTTTTATCCTTCTCAAAACCTTCATGGGGCCTCTTTATATTTGGAATTTTCCCCTTGATCTCCTTTCTTATAAGACTACATTCATTTGGTACCTACCTGACTACTTCATGTCACGAGGAATCGGAACCATGGACTTTTCCACTACCAACATCTTTACCAAAAAGGGTGGGTTTTAAAATAAATCACTCACAATCAACTAAGAATTATTTTTCATAAGAATTAAACAAATAAAAGTTTTTCATAATGATTTTAGTTACATACCTTTTGATTGTAGTATGCAACCAATATTTTATAGCCTTGGTCCATAATGTATCCAGATTGCATATTTTTTTCTATCTTTTCTTCATTCCACGATTACTCTTCTTTGGCTCTAAGTCTAAAGCAATAACATGCTAGAATAGATAGCCATTTGGATAGTTACTCAAGAAGTTCATGCCAAAATATCACGTGAATATCCCCATATGTGTGTTCTATCTCAATCCTTTCCACAGGTATTTATGTGGCAACCACTTCATCTTCTGTAAAATAGTTCGTCTTCTACTCAAGTCATCTCTCCACATCCAATTTTCATGGTATCCATCTTATCATTTTTAGGGTCCTAGAAACAAAACCACAATGGTCCTTGGAATCACTCATCATGACAGACTACAATTATAATATAAGGGATTTTCATATTTAGTCCATTTGTAACCTTTTTAACTATGTATAATAAAGATAAATTACCATAGTATACAAATTACACAATAATCTACATACTAGGATTTTATAGAATTGAAACATAGAAGATAGACAGAGAGAGATACATGTCACATAAACTAGTCTTAAATTGTTCTAAAAAACCCCAAGAATACCCCAATCAACAACCCAAGATGCAAGATCAACCTTCTATACAATGCACTTACATTGATTAATACAATCTAAGGTGATTGTCAACTTTCTAGTTCCTTCATATTCCCTTTTTGGGCTATAGGAGAATTTTGCGTTCTCTTCCTAGGCTATAGGAGCTTTATATGTCAACTAGTTTGTCTTATCTATACTATTTGTATACATTGCATATTCAACAATATACAAAATTATACAAAATGTACATCAAATATGTTTTTTGGCCTCAATAACCTTCTAACACGACTCTACCAATTCAATAGCAAATGCAAAGTTTGCATCAATCTTCAATTGGCATAAACAAAATTAACTTGTAGATATAACATAGTCATATGTAAAATGTCACTTGAGAAGAATGTTTATCGTGTCTATGTTGCAATCCTTACTAGGTAATAAACGAAATTCCAAATAAAATCATGCCATCACAGTCCATTCAGATCATGATAAATACATTAAAAATTAAGTTAGTACTTACAAAAGCAATGTCTAATATTACTCCTAAGAGAGCTTGATTCGCAAGTCACTTCCATGTGTCGCATACACATTAGTGAGACCTTATATTCAAATTTGATGGTTAATACTGGCCTATTGACAACCTCACATGTGTCAAGTTTGGGGACCCAAAAATGAAATGTGACATTTACAATCAATGTGTGTGTGGGCATATTGTAAAGACACCAATAGGTAACATCTTGAATTTTGAAAACTTGCAGGGGAATCACTTATATATTTGCATTCTTTAAGTGTAAGTTATGTAGATTGGTACAATGAATCTAGGCTTTAAATTTGACGCCCACATATATTTGTCAAATAAGATGTTAGTGATGGTAATTTTTCAGTTTTTCCCATAAATAATGCAGAATGATGTTACTAATACAATATTGATAAAAATATAAAAGATTATCTTCATTTATTTTAATAATTTTTGATATTTAGTTTTTCATGTTAATATAGTTTGTATATAAATTTATATAAACATAACAGTCATATTCTAAACACACAAGTTGGAATATATGGTTATTTTAAAATGTGTAGGTATTTTATGGATAAATACATGAATGAGTAAATGGCCGCTAAATTAAAAGTGGGATGGATATTATAGTTATAAAAAAAATCAAATCCTATGTTAGACTAGGTATCAAAATTGGAAATGTATATACTTTAGAAAATGTGTTTGTCTAAAATAGGAATGGCTAGACACCCCAATATTGGCACAAAACCTGTACAAACATTAATTGGGAACAAAAGGAATCGTTTTGTGTAAATTTATTTGCAAACGGGTCCTCTAAAAATATTGGTGAATGTGATTTATTTAGCAATTTTGCTAGCAACCAAATTGAAGGAAAAATATCAACTTGAATCAGGATTAAATATTAAGCTATATTAGTGATGAGCATGTAATCAGTCCCAAGTATGCTTGCTCCCAACTTTAAATTTACACCCATATGCCTTCTAATTTTTTTCCATAGTGATAAGCACGTAGTATCTCTCCCAAGTATGCTTGCTCGCAACTTTAAATTTACACCCTTATGCGTTCTAATTTTGTCTTCCATGAGAGTTTAAAATGACTATAGTGGTGTGATGAGATCTTAGGATAATAGGAGACTAGAGGTATTTCAGAGGGCTTTCAGTATCAATGTGGATACCTAGCTTGTGGAGTTAACTTTTTGTGTTAGATTGTATAGAAGACAATGGTATGACCTAGTCACTGAAGTCTTGTGGTTTGTTTTGGAGGCTAGAGTATGGTGTGTCAAATTGTCTTCCGAATTTTCACTATATTAACATCTATATATTGTTATGCTTTTGTCAAATAAGTATTCATTTTTTTTTATTTCCCTCTTCCTAACTATTGACATAATCATTGCTACTTGGAATACAATTAATAATATACTTCTAAATTAACACAATAACGGAAAACTATTTCTTAAAAAAGAGGTCAAAAAAGTGGAATAGAATATGTATATCTCTTCTTCTTCTTTTTGTCTTTTTCTCGAAGGGTATGCAACAAGCCTCTTAGCTAGTTTGAACCTACACTAAAGCTAACCATGCTTTTACTTTTGTTATTCTTCTGCTTTGTTACGTTGGTGGTTCACCATTGAAGCCTATGCTGAGCAGATTATCAAGCTTTTCTTAATTAGACATGCATTAACACGCCTATCTGTATAATTAACTTGCTCCGATTTTTATTAAAAAAATAAAACACTCTGCGCGTTTTACCGGCTCTGTAATTCTGTGGGACGATGGCCTCCATTGTTAGAACTCGGAGAGCAAATACATTTGGGGTTCATCAGCTATGAAAGTAACATTATGCTCTATAATAAATTGAATTCAGATCTGGAAGAACGAACAAAGAAGATCATAAAGGGCATTTATTTTGAATTTTGTTCAGCTATTGAGATTCTTGTACTAAATTCCTTTTAAAAAATTGATGGAGGATGAACGTATCGATTGTTCTGTGATTTGTTTCAAATCTTTAGTGTAAAACTAAATATAACCCACTTTGGTCAATGAAATTCTCCAAATCCAACCTCATCTATGTAGATGGCGTAACACTTAACCATTATTAGTACTAACTGGACTGCAACCCTCTGAATAATTCTTCTCAATAATTCATCCCACTTTTGAACATCAGTTAAATCAAAATGTAGCTGTAAATTCAACAATTTAGAGCTTTGCATAAACTTTAGAAAAACATTCTAGATTAAAAGTTGGGTTGTCTTCTGTACTCAAATCTAGGTTACTCTGAGGATTTCATGCTCCGAAGATCATATTAACTTACCCACTACTGAAATTAGTTTAATTTAACACAGACCGCTCCAATTTTCAACGAAAGGAACCGCAGGCTGCCATTGTTTAACTCAAACATATATATATGCAAAACAATGTGTGAATAATGGTAGAAGATATATATTGATTTTAAATCTACACTTGGAGTTCTTTGCTGAACCCATCTTCTAACTCATGATGGGGTCAGGTGGATCAGAACTTGAAAGGTCCACTGGAAAACCAATTGACAGCCATTTCCAGAAAAATAAAAATAAAAAATCTGTCAATGATTCCTCACAGCGAAAAATTCCTTAAATCTCTATTGTCTGAATTTTCTGGCACAACCCAGTCTCCGGTACATGTTATGCCACTGCCATGTATACCTGATCTAGATTCTACAACCTTATAAAAGAAAAATACTATATAATTTAGACATCTCCTTGATCTGCACATAGAGAGATCCATAATACAGAGTTTTATATGCTGTACTTCAAGAAATCTAAAATTCTGCGTAGGACTTCACTTGACCTGAAATTTTTTGGGCTGCGGGAGATTGAGGAGAAAATTCAAATCCCGACGAGTAACCATGAAATAATCCGCATGCAGCTTGCTTTTCTTTGCTGCAGGTCTGGGTTTCCTGGGAGCAGGAGGACATGATAAAACTTTGGGTAATTGATGCTTCTCACCCTTTGGGGTATGACACCCATCGCTACAATCTTCCACATTATTATCATCACAATGGAATCTGGGTTCGTAAGCAGTGATAATGGGGTTCAACACAGGAGGGAAATCAATATCCTCTTTGTCATCGCCCGCCTTCCTCTTTCTGGGAACTCCTGCTCCTGTTCCTGCTGCTCCTGCTACTGCAGAGATTCGATCCGTAGACATCTCAGAAACTAGAATTCTGTAGAAATGTCGGTTTCTACATTCCCAAATGGCTGCAATTCACGAGGCATCTAATATAAATGGACAGAGAGGGTACTGTGTGTGTAGGGACTAGGGAATCATTAAATTGGAACTTGCGCTGCAAGGGAATTGATTTTTCTACAGTTGGGCGGCAAGCCAATCGCGCATGCCAAATTGAAATGATTGATAGTGAAGGGATGAACAAGGAGGCTATTCCCTGCCAGATCTGAAGGAAATATGCATTATTACTGCTCCAGACAATCATGGGATGAGATGGAGGGAGGAGTATGCACAGAGTGTATATATCAATAATAGATATATATCTGAATACTTAGTTAAGAGTTCACATTCTTATGACACAAGGGCGATCTGAGGGAATGATTAAATAGCGTGGGAAGCGTGCGAGAGAAGACGACAGCCCCTTAACTATGTGGACCTCACTATTTTTGGCATTCTTAAATTTACCATTTTCTATATATTTATTATTTGTGGAATTGAATGTGGTAGCTTTGCATGATTCAATACTTATATTTATGGGTAAGCTAACTTAGGAGTTAGATGAGATCGCTTATCTAATTCAAAACACAACACACAATACTAGTTGGTAAGTTACTTATATTTAGAATTAGATGGGGTAGTTTACCTGATTTTGTAGTTAACGTTTGCGTGAATTTCATACTCAAATTGAATATGACGTTTTCATCAAATTTTGAAATGGATGTAGTATTCAATATTTTATATATATATTTTTGTTATATTATAAGGAAGAGGATCTTATAACTATAGACTTTAATTTTAGGGATGTGTAGTTTAGGTGTCTAGTGAATACAAAAATAATTATATCATTGTTTAGTATATGACCGTACTACATCACTAATTTCGTTTTCATCTTTTTATTTAGAGGGAAAGGTACATTTAAAATTGATTTAATACAAAGATAATTGTTATCAAGTATTTGAAAAGAGGACGAGCCCTATATGTCACAATGTCCTTGTCTCTACAAAATTATTAGTAATTGAAAACTAAACAACTAAGCAAACTATGGAGAAATTTTGTTTACATGTTTTGGTACATGTACAATTATGGAGTCATTTTCCCTACCTAAAATTGATATTAGTGGTTACACTACACCTAAATTACATGTGATAGTTTTCATCGTTCAATACTCCACATATGTGGGTATATTATATTTGATTAAATTCTTAACATTTGTAGGTATTAGTTTACCTCGATTTAATACTCAACATTTGTAGGTACTAGTTTATCTTATTGTTGGTAGTAGACATATTGTTGATCTATCTTCCTTGCCTCACAAAAAGTTTAATAGGGATCAAAGGAACATGCCACCATTGTGCTTGAGGTAAATTTCATAAAATAGATACCCCTTAGTCCTTGATGGTTAACCAAAGCAAACAATTATTTCTTCCACCTAATCTATACATGTATTGTGAGAAAGATTACTTGATATTTATCCTTCGATCAATATATATTCATGTACCCCACACAATAAATACTCAACATTTGTGGATATGTTGCATCCAATTTTAAATGTAGTAAGCATCATACATTAATTCCATACATATCAACATTTATTTGATAAAGACATCAAACAATTAACATCAATTTAGTTTGAAAATATATATATAAACTAAAAAGTTTTGTTTACAACAAAAATAAAAAATAAAAAATCAACTCTACCATATCTAATCAAAATTTTGAAAAATAAAAATAAAAACATCTACATAACAATTATACAAATATCAAATCTTAGAATCTTATTTATATATATATATATATATATATATATATATAACCTTCTAATTACCCATTAACGTAAAAACTTTATGTGCTATACACAATCAGCAACAAAATCGTATATTAAAAAAAGCGTAAAATAATTTAACTGCACCCCAAACAGTCAACTCTCAAAAACCCCTCATTGTGAACGGAATCTCCCTTTTGAAAAAACAGCTAATGCAGTAAACAGGAAATCGTTATAAATTCCTATATTTAGAGGGAGGGAGGGAGAGGGACTCTGAAATATGCAGGTGCCATTAACGTCACCCTGCACATGCAAACGACAGACATGTGGGCACCCTCATTATACATACTCTGCCAAAACATATCCAAACTCAATTATTAAGCTTTTCATGCCAGGGATCATCTCTTCCATGCCGTTAATTACTATTTGGCTATTATCAGCATTAGGAGTTTCCCCATCATTCTCCTACTTTTTCTCTTACATCTCCATTTTCCATGATCCCTGCAATTATGTATTCTATTCTATGTACGCTTATTTATTGTTATGCATATCCCAAAATAACACTTTTTTTTAAAGATATATAAAGAGTTGAGTGATCCCTCTTTTTATAGCAAGATGCCAGAGATTTGAACGGCAGTTTCATTAATGATGACAAGCATGTTTTGTCAAGAGAGTCGTCAATGTCATTCTATTATTTTTCATCTTAGTGATTGATCATAGAATGTGATCGGGAACATTGATTTAAAAATAGATTTTTATGTATAAATATTCACACACAATCTCTAATATTTATAGGAGTCAACCATTTTTCTCCACCTTTACAATGGTATGTAATTGATCACTAAATAATAAAAACAATGGAATTATTAAATTTTTAAATTTTTTTTTTTTAGCATGAAGTTGCGAGTAAATCATGAGAATTGAACCCACATTCTAAACAAGGCTGAACGAGCTAACGCCTTGATGATTATCATTCAAATATGGAACATAGCACTAATCTCCTTTTTCTATAGTCAATTTAAATTCTATAACTATTATGTATATGTTTAAAGTTGGAGTATGCTAAAATATAGGATTAAATATTGTTTTTCTTTGAAAAAAGAGTTTATCATTTAATCTGAAGTCATTTGATGATCCTTTAATTTTGTCGGCATTTGAGTTTGATATTTCACTAATATATTAGTAATACAATTGGGAGAAGTCAAAATTTCTCAAAAATTAGGTTAGATTAAAAATGTTACCTTTCATCTTAATTTCTTAAACGATTAAAATTGTTGGTATTCAATTTTGACAAAATTAACTCAATGACTTAAAACATTTGATTGTAAAAGTAAATTAATAAAGCTCTAGGGTTGGCTGCATTTCACCTTGATCAATACTTTAGGTGGCTTAAGTTGTAGATTTAATTCCTAATTTTAAATGTATTGTATAGAATCAAATGTTTACACATCATTTTAAATATTGATTAGTAATAATTATCTTATGTTAATATCTAACTCGCCAAAACTCTCAATCAAAATTATTATTTGAAGTAACCACCCATCTAGTAAAAACGGTGTTGATCATTACAAATTAAGATGAATAAATTGTCGACATGTTAGAAACATTTTCAACCTTGTGCATTAATTGGTCAGCTTGATCCATTGTGTAAAGAAAGCTATAGTGGTTACTCTCTCTCATGAAACACGTGCTCCTTCAACCATCCTATGTCTTCGCAAAGCCCTTTTGACAATCCGAATAAAAAAACAAACGGTTAAATACACTCAATGACAATAAGACACCTCTCACACAAGCCATATTTTACGAGGAGAAACCGTACCATTGGCAAGGGAACATCCATTTAGAACCAATTAGTACTTGGATGGTTTATTGAAACTCTTTACACTCCTTTGATGCACGGTAATAACTTAGACTAAAGTGGCTTCTTTATTGGAATGAATTTGTTATTTCTATTTTCCTTTATTATTATGTTGATTGTGGAAACTTAAAACCTCTTTTTTGTGCATTTTATATTATATTTCAGAGAGTCTTTTATCGTATGGCGGGACCATCCAGTGTGGTTCACATTTTAATGATTATTTGTATACTTTTGATTTTGTTTCTACACTTTATTAGATAGACCCATTCACCTCTTTTTGGATTTCTTATTTTTAACCATTAAAAGTGAGTATAAGGTAAAAATTGGCAAATTTTTTAATCTATGTCATATATAAATAGAAACATTTTGGTAGTGGTCCTTGAATTTCTTCATTAAAACATGCTAGTGTTGTACTCTATTCAGTTTTTAATTGTTCACCTTAATCGTGTGTATTCACTCATGCATAGAGGGTATTACCCATTCAAATAAGCTAATTTATTTAGAGAGTTTATTTCACATGTGCAAACATTTAAATGACCTAAGAGACATAGAAGAACCTCAATCTTGTTTGTACACATTACATTAGATACCAAATAATTAACTTTATATATTAAAAAAAGGACTAATTCACCTTCCTTTCTTTCTGTAGGTGTTATTGTAGACACCAAATTTGGGTCACACTCCCCTTGGTCCCCTTTATTTAACTAACATGACATATTAACCTAACCATGACCCCATACCCCACATTCATATTAATTTAATTAATTACAATTGAATTAATGTTCATTCTCACACTATTAATTAATTTGAATACTTTAATTAAGTTAATTTACACCTCACCTAGACACCTCAGCATAGACTTATTCTTAGTCTATTAATTAACTAAGATCGAGTCTTTACTTATTTAACCAACTGGGACTCTTTTAAACCCTAAAATTCAAGTCTTATTCCTTCTCCAACAACACTTCTTCTTATCTAAATAATAACCCTCACTTGAGATCTGGATTGACAATCATAACATGTCAAAATAGCAAAGATTTGCCTATTTTTGGAAAACCTAGGTTTTCTTGCCTTAATTGATGTCGGTTATCCCTCAACCGACGTCGGTCACTTTAACCATCATTGGTCACCTTATATACCCTTTCGCAACCTTTTATTGAGGTTGGTAATTTTTGAGTTATGAGAGATCTATTGCAGTCAAGCACAAACCAGATACTTCTCAGCCTCTAGACGACAGGATAAACTCAACCACATGACCAAGAAAACATATGATACTCATCCAAAGGCATTATGATATTCATCGGAGCACTCTCGGAGTATTGTTGTGGCAGTGACCACAAATTTCTTCACGGATCAACCACTTCCTTCCTTCACCTACCAAACCTACAAATACAAGTAAGTGTATTTCATATTCATCATTATGTACTTTCTTAAAGTGTAATTTCATTATATTTCATTATTGGATCTTATTATTTCCTGAATTCCTCCATTCCCACCTTCTTACCAATCTACACATCTAACCACTAATGAATTTCTAGCTCTCTGTAGTTGACCTCTATTCATTCCTGAATCTTCCTGACATTATTACAAACCCAACCATCTTCCCTTCATCCTCTGTGTAATCACTGAGAAGTCCAATTCTACCTTTTATTTAATTACCAAAAAATTTCCCCCACTGATGATGGTTATCTTAACCATCATCGGTTTCCTCTATTCACTGGCACTGGTCACCCAACCAATGTCGGTTACCATGTCTTCTTTCAACTTTCACCAGAACCTCCCCAAAACCTCACCCAAACTTGATACCCCACCCAAAACCTCACAACAGACCTTCCTAACTCTTTGTGCAGACACAAAGAGACCTAGACACCCATTTTGACATTCTACCATTTCCCATAGTAACCGATATCAGTTATACCATAACCGACATTGATCATACCTATACTGACATCAGTCACCCTAACCAACATTGATCTTTGTGCCTGGTAAAACTTCCTTAGACCAGCCAAGCTTACTAATCACCCAAAACCAACTCAAACTTCAACAAATATTATACATACCCCATCTATGACCCTCAGACCACCTGCCCAGCCTGCAACCTGACCCGAGACATTCACATGTTTAGTAGTTATCAAGCATTTAATTGGATCAACATGGATAGTAGTCTGAGACACCTAAATCATAACACTAGCATTATATTCTTTTATTTGCATGTTGAATTATTTTATAATGAGTCATATATAAGTGGATTGAAAACCATCGAGGAAGTATCACACTTCTTGGATCTATCTCACGCTAGGCAGTCCACTAACTTTTTTATTAACTATATCTTTTGGTCTTGATTTATATTACAGGTAGTTCCTCCTAACCAAAAGGAATCTCACACAATTATCTTGGATCGGAAATGAGAAACATGCGCACTCAATATTTGACCAACATAACAATAGGTATTCCTCTTTAACTATTTACCTATCTTCTTTCTCATACAACAATTCAGTGAAACAATTACATAAAATATTGTCTCTTGTATTTATATAAAATGATCTAAAAATATTTGTATATAAGAGGTGATATGTGTATAACCTTGTAGTAGATATAACTCACACAAACCTCCTCACTCCTCTTACAAAATATAGGCTTCTCATCTTTGTGGATCCTCGCATTAAGAACGTAGCCTTGAAGTAACACAAGCACTGACAAATAATTTCTTACATCCTTCTGCATAGATCCTTTCTTTCACATAGATTTCCTGATACTTATGATATTTTAATTTAAGTACCATGATATGTTATTGCATTCATATACCTAGCTCCATGTGTTTTTCACACATGCTTCAAAACTTGCACAACTCCTAGAGTATTATCTTAGTATTGGATAACCCTCACCGTAATTAATACACATATTCTATATCAATGTGTGTTATAACACTTCATCCATACCTTATATGATATCATATAATACTCCACAATACTTGTAACATACCTCAGCATTAGGTGAAAGTGTAATAGTGTGACGCACTTGTTGGGCTAAAAATGCAACCCACAAAATAGTGCTTAGGCCAGTCTAGGGGTGTCTAGGAAAACACCCCCTTCGAATGAACTTCCAATTAATTATCTTATGATAGTTCGATTGAAACCCCCTCTAGATGAAGGGGGTTATAGAAAATAGGGATTGGTTGGATCCCCTCTTTATATTATAGCTGTAGTACCAAACATTCCACTATTTTTCTCCACTTGAAACAAATATGTCATTTCTCAAACCCTCCTTCACCCGAATGCACATGTGCTACACTCCAACAATATCATCAATGTATTTTTATAATTGAAATGGTTGGGGGTTTCATTTTTTTGAAATCATTGTAAAAAGTGAAAGGGGGTTTCTTTATACAAAATATGATCTATACTTAATAGTTAGTTTGTTTTGAAATTTTATAAACAATAAAAATAAATCCTCACATACTCCAACCGATCTACATTAGAAGACTAAAATGGATATTACAAAATAGAATCTATTTTGCAAGAACCTAACACAATTGAATAATATAAAACACATTTTGAAAACATTTTGGATGACAAAAAAAAAATTCAAACCAACCTAAGAAAGTTTAATTCTTTTGAACCCACGACTCTACAAAAATTAATGGAGTTAAAAGCAAATGTTATTGGATATATTGGGTATAAGGAACTATTCTAATTGGTTCTAGATAAGGAGGCAATCATGAGATCCTATTGGCCATTTTATGAGGGGAAATCTCAAAAATAGTGGATAATATGTACATAGATGTACTTTTCAACTCTTGTGCTATATTGATTTATCCCATATTTGTCACCTCTCAAGAGTGATTTCCAAACTTTAACGGGTTTTCCTATTTTAAATTATGATGTCATACGTTAAGGTTCACCTAAACATCCTAGTAAAGTAATTACAGTGATCCAAAATAAGAATTCCAAAGATCTATTTTTGGCAGTTTTTAATGAAAGTCATGAAAATCTATTTCTGGGAATTTTTAGGAGTTTTTATGTTTTGCATTTTTGGGCTTAGAAAATTTTTGGGTAGGATATATATCGGTCAAAGCCACAATATAACGTATTTATTCCATCTTCTTTCCAATGGATCATCTAGTTCGCAAAACGGATAAACGAGCTAAGAGATATGGCCCCGTTAAGGGACACTAAATAAAATAGTAAGTGATGATCAGGCTACGCCCACTAAAACTGTTATAGTAGCTTCATTTTCTTCCTCACCCCATACATGTGAGGTCAAGTTCCTTCATTATGGTGATATGTATCACCTCAAAGCACCTCTCTATAGACTTCCACCATGGTTCACTCCTCCACCTAAGAAGGAACCTTTATACTTTTTAAATTCTTATAGACTAGATGTTATCTTACACACACTAATTGAAGAGCACTTGATTTTTTTACCTTATAATGAGTACCATCCTCCTCATTATTTATAATGAAATTGTAATCAACCTTTTAACAACTTCTATATCTGCTCAATGGGAATTAGGATAATGATTGTTATGCACTTCATGATAAACTCAAATTACTTGAAGAAAAGGGTATCATCACCTTTCGTACATGAAATCATGATCGATTACATTCCCTTGTGTTGTGATGTCACTCGCCAGAATCTGTAACATTTTATGACCATCATCATACTGCTAATTTGGTTCGATATATTCCTTATCTGGATTTGACCCCACAACAAGAGCCAAATGCACAACCTATTACTAAGGCTAAGCTTAAATGGGTCACAAAATAACAACGCTTTGTGTTATGAGATCCCAATATTAACAATGTTGTTACAACTACTTTTCCACCATTATTAGGTATATATTCTTCATCTACATCTCCTTTTATATCACTCAAGTAACATGTCATCATTCACCACCTCATCTCAAGATAGGTTCTCCATTTATTTTTAGTTTGTTTCCCTCTATATGTTGGTTATGTTTTACAATTCATGGTCAACATGAGTAGAGTTCCCTCCCTGCATTCTATGCATATGTTTCAAGAAAAAATTTATCCCAGATTGCTCATGGAATTTTCCCCATACACATGGTTACGACCTATCACTTTCCATAATATAGGTGTGAATATTCATAATTATTGGAGAAATCACATTTGTTAGATACACCAACTAAATAAATAAAAAAATCATCACATCTATTACATTACACACTCATCATCTATTTAGGGTTCATTTTCAGACCCCCTCCCAAAAAATACTATAAAATAGGTGGTGAATCTAACGAAAAATCCATTTGCACTATAGGTGAAAGTGAAAAATGGGTTTCATGACAATGGCGAAAGGAAGCCATTTTCCAAAAAATGGTGGACTATGGTTTTTTTACTGAAAGTATGAACGACAATAGAAAAAAAATGTTTGTGTTATCGACTGGTAACACTTTCCAGTGTTACCGGTCGAAAATCCTTTTAGTGTTGTCGATTGGTAACACTTTGTTTTGCTACCATTCGGTAACACTTTTCAGTGTTACCGACCGAAAACTCTTTTTAGTGTTATCGGCTGACAACACTTTTCAATGTTATCGGCTGAAAACACTTTTTAGTGTTACCGACCGACAACACCTTTCAGTGTTATCAGCTAAAAAGACTTTTCAGTGTTACCGTTCAATAACGTTGGTTGGTGTTACTAATCTGTAACACTTTTCAATGTTCTCGATTGGTAACATTATGTGGTGTTATCGACCGGTAACGTGTGATTTGTATTACCAGCTAGTAACAAAGTCAGTGTTGACAACCGATAATGTGTGTTTGGTGTGCCGAGACTGTAAAACTGAATTATTTCTTTCATTTAATATGACACATGCCTTCCTCATTTAATGCACTTTCCTCTCCTATATATATCCATACCCATTCATTTTGTTCCATTTTCACTTGCAGGTTTCTCCAAGATAGATTTTTTCAGAGAGTTCCAGCCTTCTCGTCCGCTTCTAGTCTTCCACTATTAGGGCTGATCAACAAGATTCAAGGTGAAGGCACATCTTTCATCATATACAAATATCTTAATATGCAATTTTAAAACCTCTTCTTTTATCAAGCAATCAACATTCACGAATAATGGCCCCAAGGAAAAAAAACCATTAAACTAACTTCATATGTTTACCAAAACATTTTATATCCCTATTTACTACAATTGCTCCAAGACCCTCAAAAATTTAGCCAATCCGGTTGGATTGGTAACTCAGGGTTCTATGGTCTTATTTACATGCCCCAATATCAGACAGAGCACACATAACTAAATATTTTAATGCAAATGTATAATCATTCTAATGGAACATTCATAGTTCAATTACCCTCCCATGAATTTATCATCAAAATAACACCTGAAGACATTCATCATATTACAGGCATGCCCCATCAAAACACATCTCCTGTAACCTCCAAATTCGTTCTTCTTGATGAGAAAAAAATATTTTAGAGTCTCATTACAATCTCTTTGATGAGGCTGAGGTAAATAATTTGGCTAAAAGAGACATTGACTCTCAATCTATCAAAGACCCCATTCTCTTGGCCTTGGTGGAATTGTTCTAGTCTCATTGTAATGCCCTGATTTTGTAAGTTATCATGGTGATTATTTTTCATAATGTTGTAACTGCTGAAATGAAGGCAAACATGTTAAGATATATTTTTGATCTTAAAGGAATGTGTTGCTAATCTGGATTCTTGCATACTGTAATTTGTTTACATGGGACAGCAGTTATTATTGCTTGTATGTTTGCTGATGTGATGACAAATTTGTTGTATGCTTGCTGAACTCTATTCGCTCATTGATAGCACACCTTGAATCAATTCCATTGATCCAAGGTATGCTGTGTCCTTCTTGTGATCGCTTTGTTGATTTACTTTTAAAACGGACTAAAGGTTGATATAAATGTGCATCACCTGATTTCAGGTATGAACAGTTGGCACGTAGATGCCAACGGAAAAAGGTTCGATTCTCGAACCATGTACTATGTAACGCCAGATCCCGTAAGGTGATAAAGGCCTGAATGCGGGTGGCTCAGGTATGTATAACATGGGACGAAATGTCTTGTACAGCACTGAATTGGATGTCAGTCGAGAAGACTTGACTAGAAATTGATTAATTAGGTGCTAAAGGCATTATACCCTAATCTAACCCTAAGTCCTACCTTATATCCTAACTACTATCCTATGTGGATTTTTAAATTGAATAATGGTAAAAATTTAACTAAGATCTATTAACCTATGACCTAGGTTTGGACACTATTATAAATCCTAAACTAATCCTAACCTAAGGAAAGGGACGCACAGACCCATGGGGGGGATGGAAAGGATAAGGATGGAAGGAAATTTAATGGCATTGAATGTAGGTCCTTGCGTGGACAGCGCCAAGTTTGGCGGGAACAGGAAAAAGGTAGAGGCATTCAGTTAGCCATGAGACTAAACTTGGTTTGCATGCAAATTTTGAATTTGATAATTCGCCAACCCGATTCGGCGGTGGCATGAGGAAATAGGAAAAAGACAGAGCCTTTAATGCATTTAATTTCTTGGTCTTCGTGACCAGCCCACCTTGGAAAGAGTATGGAGGAATTTTTGGTTCTTTATTGTGATGTTCAAATTTTTGGGAAGTTGCTTTGCATTTGGTTTTTCTTGGTTCATTCAAACCTGTTGTGTTTGGTTGCTATCTCTGTTTCTTTGGAAATTGAAGGCTATTTTCGAGCCTGTAGAGGAAGGTGATTGTTGGGAAGCTTGTTGCTGTCACCGTGGAAGGAAATACCTCCTGTAGACGTGGTTTTCTTTGAGCTTCGAGGAAAAAAAAATTGCAGGCATGTTAAGCCCTTCTCTTTAAAACACTTGCTTTGCTTAAATGTCTCATTAAAACAACCCTGCTCTTCTGTTGAAGGGGGTTCTAGGTTTATTTGATTGCTGTCATGACTGAGATGATTTGGGTTTAGTCGATTTGCTGCCATGTTGGAAATGATTTGGGTAGAATCATTTTCTTGCTGTTGTGATTTGAACTGTCTTTGCATATTATTGAGTTGGAAATACAATCTATGCTGTGTTAAATTGATTCGACAAAATTTGGGAATTTGAACTGGGTATTTCTTTTTAAATGATTATATGGAATGAAAACTGTACAGGCTGTGCGAGTTGTTTGACGTTGTTTCTATACTGAAATTTTGAGGAAATGAGTTCCTCTTCCTTCTGTTGTTTTAGATTTTGAAGGAAATAGTAAATTGGGTTTTATTGAGCATTATGAGCTCGGTTTGAGGGAAGTGATAGTCATATTCTGCATGCTGTGCTTTTTCTTTTGTAAAAGAAATGGATGAATGTGACTTGGGTATTCGTGAAATTTGGAGAAAGTAACTGTTTTTCTTCTGAACTTATGAATGATTATATTTTCTCCTTGCTGTGATGGAAATTTGATTCTATTACATTTTTTGGTTGCGGTTTGATCTTCTGATTCGAATTGTCTTCGTGAATACCAACTTGGCTTGTATTTATGTGCAAGAAATGAAATACATGGGAATTTAGCTTGCTGTTTGAGTCTGTCTTGACTGTACCAAGCTTATGTATCTTATACCCTATGCGGGTTTGCCTTGATAGAGGTATTGATATACAAATACTGTATTTTGAGTTCTGTACATCATTGTGAAATAGGAGAATGTTGTTTTTGGATTTAAATGTTTGATCGAGAAGGAACTCGAACTGGGAATTCTTTTCATATGGTATATTGAATAAAATTGTGCATGCTGTGCGATTTGGTTTTGACATCGTTTCTTTTCTGGATTTAAAAAGGAAATGAGTTCTTCTTCTTCTACTGTTTTAAATTTTGAAGAAATGTTAATTGGGGATTTATTGAACATTTGGATTCGGCTTGATGGAAGTGACAGTGGCATTTAGATTGTTTTCTGAGTGCTGTGTTTTTCTGTACAAACAGAAGATGGAAATGTTTCGTGGGATCTCTGATTTCGCACTCTCATTCAAAAAAAAAAATGAATTTGACTTGAGTGATTCTTGTTGTGTTTGAAGAAAATGGATGTTTTCTTATTAAAATAGTTACAGGGATGAATTTCTTTCTCTTCTTGCTGTTTGAATACTGGAAATAGCACAAGAGCTTCACTGTACATATGGATTGGACTTGTTGTAGGTAACAACAATGTGCAAATGGTTATTTATGAACTGTGTGCGTTCATGGATATAGAAATTCGTGTGAATAATTGATTAAGTGACTGTATAACTATTTATTTGGTTAAAAATACAGTGAAAGAAGTATGAATTCTTCTAGTACAGTAAGTACATAGTATGCATTCTTTATATTTCTTGCTCTATGATGGATATGATGTTTTACCAACCTGTTTTTGGTATTCGTATGAGCCTGATTTAAAAGAAGTATTGATAAGGACGATAAATTCTTCCTTGTTTTCATTTAAAGCTGAATATGAATGGAATTATTCTTTGCTGCTGGAAAGTGAATTTTGAATGGATTTTGTAAGTTTCACTTTGAACTGTTATCTTGATTTGTGTCTCATTTGGATTCAATTTTCAGTACAGTCATGAGGAAAGAAATAGGAATGTGGATGGATAACTTGGAATAATGATCATTTCTTCTCTCATAAAGTTAGAAATCTATAATCGTTTAGGAACGAATTTTGTAATTGCGTGGGTTTAAGCATCTACATTTTATTGTTGTTTGCTTTCTCATCTGTATTTGATTACTTGAAATCAAAGGAGATGCATGAACTGAAAGGAAAGTAATTGGGTTACATTTCAGTTAGATTTTATCCTTTGAATTTATTACAAATGTAAGGAAAGGAAATTGACTGCATTTAATGTTATAATAGTAGTATACTTACTTGTATTCCTAGTTTTTACAGATGTTGTAATCTGGAACTGTTGAAGGAAATTACTTTTTGTAATGATCATTTGGGAAAAAGGACAGTAGTACTTTGATTGATTGGGATGGTATTTAGATGGTTCAGTTGTCATGCTGTTCATTCTTTTTGATACTTAATTCTTGATTGATGTTCATATTAACGTTTCATAAAAGCAGGGTTCTTTTATTGAGACAGTTAATTAGAAGCACCTCATTTTAATGAAAAGTGCTTAATATGCTCAGTTCAATGAACTGACCCGTGCAAGAAATTTTGTAGATGGAATTTGAGTAAAACGAAGACATGGTTGTTTTCAGATGCTTCTTTGATTGTCTGAAGATGAATTGTATTTGATAGTTTATTATTCCTCTATGAAGAATTATGAAAAGAAGAAAGTACATTCTTCTATCTTATGAGTTGTAATGTTGTTTAATATAAACAAAGTCTAGTATTTTGGACTGGCAACTATATGGATTATGAAATGGATTGATGAATTAAAATACAAGTGTGATATTTTAATGACTATATCAGTTTGATATTGTTGATTAAATTGGCAATATAATGTTATTTCTTGATTTGGAATTATTCAATTGTCCTTGGATGGATTTAAAAGGAACTGATATCTATTCTTACCTAAATGTAACTTTTACGTTGAAATGTGCAATTAGTTCATACTTGGGTTAAGATGAATTTTTAATTAACATTAAAAAGGATTAGGAAGAACGCGATTTCTTAACTGATAGTTATTTGGGATTAGCTTGAAAGCTAAGGAATATCAAATAACTTAGGAGCAACTGAACTTCGTATTCAGACTCCATAATAGCCTCGAATGTTAAATTCAGAAAGAAAGGATATGGGATAAATATATCCAGGGCTAATAGACCTTAACTATGTAAGGTTAAGGAGAATAAATGAATGTATTAATTGAGAATTAGACCTCGTTTAAATGACATCTAATAAGCTAGAATTCTTAATTTGGTTATAGTTGTGCAAAACTTGGTTAAGTTTAATATGTTAAACTTATTAAGTCTGTCGGTAATGGGCTGCTTAATCCAATGATTAAGAAAAGAACCAAGTAGAGAAAATGCAATCCTTTGGTACAAAGGAGAAGATGCATAGTAAGCTATAAGATGGATTTAGTATCTCTTAGCTACATAAAACTGTAAAAAGAATGAGGATGAAGGATCAGCATGGTTGTTGAAAGTTGATCTTAAGTATTAAGATCATAACCAAATCACTTGAGCTGGATGTGTACTCTCGATGAGAGGATTCCATAGGACATTGACATACGCCAGCTAGAGCATGGTGTCTTCATGAAGGCGGGGTTTTCATGACGACACAATGTTATAGCTGACATATTACAATGTCCTCCTGAAATAAATCATCAAGATTACATAAGCAGAATATTAAGTTCTTGGTGGGGGATAGGAGTGTGATCACGTATACGGAGTGACTCCGGAGGACTAAAGATAACTAGACACACGGAGTCGTTTAGGGATGACACCGTATGTCTGTGTATCTTTAGTTACCATGAGTGCCTTCCTATACTCGTTCATATTGCTAGTTGGAGTTAAAATTTGACCTTAAATTGGAAGGAATGGTAGGAACCAGGAAAGACCATTCTAGATAACAGGTGAAGTGAGGTGAAGGACGTATTCCATTGGTGTGTATCACATCCAGGAATATGATCATGCAAAGCATGTGAAAATATTTGGCCAAAGTATCGCAAGTGCTGGTTGCGTTGTCCTGATCACCTAATTTAAGATGCAGGATGTCAGATGAATATCAGTAATAGATATTCAGATAGGCTTCTTAAATGGATCACTTCGATAACCGGAAACGGTAATGAGAACCTTGTTTATATATTATACTATGCATGAATGAACATGAAGGATCGGTAGTTGCCAAGTCATGAAATGAGAGATCGTTGAAACTCTGAGCCATGAAAATGGGAGATTGGTAGTTCTTCGAGTCATTTACAGCAGCATATGGAATATGTTATATGATTGAATGGCACTGAATGTGTGTTCCATATTGCAAATATGTGAACAAAGAACATTAGTTTTAAAATGAAATTGTGTGTTCCAAACTGCATCGTTTGGGCAGAGAACAATTATTAAAACTGGAACGTGTGTTTGAATTATACAATTCATAACAGAGAACGTTATATATATATATATATATATATATATATAAAAATCCCTTGTTCTGGTATCTTAAAATGGGGATGTTACACTCATATCATGTTACAAATAATATACACCGACATTCCTCAGTGGGAAATGCACTACCTTCTTCAAACCATTTCTGAAATTAGATTCAATCGGTGCACATATCTAGCATCAAAATTCATTTTGATCTTGACAAGGCCAAAATCAATCCTACAGCAGTTATTTGTTCTTCTTGGTATGTTCTTACTTTATATTATGAGGGTTTTTATTGACTCAAATCCATAGCTATTCCAATTTCTCTTCACGAGAAGATGGAAAAACATGTAATGCTTATTGACCAATAGTTGGTGAGTATTTTGATTTAAAAACATTTAATCTTGATTCCTTTCAAAAACTAACAGTATTGTTAAATTAATTCTTGTATTGTAAATATGTAATCTATAATTATGTTTTGAACCAATGAATAGTTCAAAGAAAGTGAAACAATGGAACGTTGTCAAAATTTAGGTTGCTCACATAACTCTACTAGGCCTGAGGGGTCTAGTGACAAGAATGCAATTGATGTCTCCAAGTTCAATGAATTTGTGGCTCAAGAGTGAAGACTAGAAAAACATATGCATGGTTCTTTGGATTTGTCATGCCTGGCCTAGTCCCATAGAAAGGAGAGAAGTAAAATGTGCTCTAGTTCTATCCAAAAACAAAATGAAGGTTTTAAGTTTTACATACCACACAATGATCAATCATTTCAATTTTATTTAATTATTTTACAGAGTAATGATATTGATAATCTGAATCTCTGATTCTCTACAATGTCATATTTCTAATTTCATTATCCTAATGTGCATCTTTTTATGGCATATATGCATTGCCTCAAAGAGAGTCTATTCATGCTATAGGAGACACCACATACATACCTAAGGGCCAGGATGAGCATGAAGAGATTTAGTTTGCTGCAGTAACCGACCCAAGAATTTCAAGTTCTAGTACAAAGCAACTAAAAAATAGTGAATTAGAATTTATTTATATTAATGTTTTGAATTTCTTTTACAAATTTATCATTCTTTTTAATTTTTTTCATTAAATTTAGGATTTACCATAACAGGGCCTCTACCACCACCACCCTTCCCCCCATTGCCACACCAAGATTTTTTTGACTACAGACAACACTCACAGCATTAGAAATTCTTATGGTTTACTTTTTTGTCTTTTAATTTAAAATTTTTAACATATTGATTACTCATACGGGTAGTTAAATCTTATATTTTTAAAGTATATATGCTTACATATCTTTTGCAATCTAAAATTAATCATGCGGCCACACCCACCTTTTGCAATTTGAAATTAATCATGTGGCGATGCCCACCACCACCACCTATGCTCTAACTCCATCTCACCAAAAAAGGAGTGCATCAGTTCTTTCCTGACATCCCCTTCTGCCTCTATCATCTGCTTATGGTATGGGAAAAAGGATTATGCTCCCTAATGCTGCATTGAGTATGAGCAAGGGAACTCGGAATATCACAACATCTGATTTCCCCAATTTTAATGTTGAGGACGTGAAGAGTGCTAAAGGAAATTCTATTCTAAACAATATAGATATGGATGAGGAGTTTATTGTGTTGGACATTGATTATGAGATGCAAGAGTTAGGGAGGAATGCTGAGGATCTGACACAATCTCTTTGTAAGAAAATTCCATAGTTAGTAGTCTCTTCAGATCCTCCTTCCCCAACTGCGCATCTACAAGGGAAAATGAATGATGATGCAAAGACCAACTTTCCACTTGACATGCTTGTGTCAGATAATGCTACAATCCTTGTCATGAAAATTTTTATTCCTAATCTTAAGGAGATGAAGATGTGGGAGATCAGAGTGAAATATTTGATAAAAGAAATTAATGAGAGATATCATAATTTTGAAAACAGAGAACAACTGTTTTCATTGGTTAAAAAACAACCGGTGGTGATTGATGATATTATTTCTCAAGCACAAAAAGGAAATGCAGTCATAAAAAATGTTTACAATAGGGATGATTTTTTTACAATAATGTTGAACATATTGGCTAATTTTAATTTTGAGGTGCATTCATACTACAACAAGTGGGATCATGACACGAATATTATCACTATTGCTAATGAAGAGAAATACTTGGTTGTGGTATGTTCTATTCTTTATCTTATTGTAAATACGAATCATGTGCTATTCAATAGAAGTCAAAATCCTAGACTTTGAAGACAAAGGTGCAGTTGTTGGAGAAGCACCCAAGAAAAGAGAAAGAGAGTGTCAAAGGGGGTATTGGGTTTAAAGAAAAACTTGTTCTGTTAAACAAGAAGAACAATAATTTGTAGTGGATTATCAAGGAACATCAAATGGATCTATAAATTCTTGTGAAGAAAAAAATGATGAGGATCCTTTAATCCTTTCAGCAAGAGATGCGACTAGGGAAGAAAGAAAATTTAGAAAACATTAAGGCTACGGAAAATGAATTAGTAGAGTTTGGTAAATCCAAGATGGTGAAAATATTGTAGTTGTTGTTTAATATAGTCAAGGAAAAGGGTCCAATTAACTTGAATTAAAAAAATTATCTATGCTACTATTTATGTATTTAGTATTTGACTGTGACATATGCAATTTGAAAACATTATCTTTATGAGAAATTGTTGATCTTTTTATTATGAGATCTAATGTGAAATGGTTTAATATCTTTATGTGAAACAATTGATAAATTGTACACATGGATTCTAGAAGTTAGTTTCAAATATGTTTTTGATTACTCATAATAAGAACGATGTTATATAACTGTTAGTGCAAAATCACAACACCCCCAAATGAGTTGTTAGATATGATTTTCTAAGGAAGATTCATTTGGTGTGATTCCCATAACACTGATTTTTACCCAAAGTGTGGGACTTTGCAAATGGGAAAACTCTCCAGATTAAGGTTGGTTCCTATTCCTCTATTTAGGTGCATGCATGAAAACTTGCAAATGATCTATTCCAAAACCTAATCTAAGTTTTACCAAGGAGACATGGATAAAAGGAATACAAGAAATCAAAACTAAGCTACAAGGTGATGCACCGAAGGAATGATGAACATTAGTTTTGCTGATAGACACAAAACAACAAAATGCTTACAATAATCAAGCACAGATAACCAGATTTGTAATGTAAGACCAGATGAGAGCAATGGAGATAGTAAATGATCTAAAATCAATCACAAACGTGCTCTGCAGATTGATACAATGCATCATAAAGTTGCAAAAAGGTAGAAAACATATTACAGTCTAATGGATGGTCTGAAAACTCCATGAGTTCCTTTGCTAGAAGAAAAGGGATCCTACAAAAAAAAAGAATGTACAACCCTGAGCAATGAGCCCAACTCCTTATATAGATGTAGCAAAGAAGGAAGAAGAAAAAGGTGGGATACTTGATTCAGAGCTCAACTACCAGCCGAAAATTCCATTGCAAATCCTACCCACGATCTATCGAGTCTGGTTCCCCATGCCTCCTTGTCATATGAGAGAAAATGGCAGACCAAAATCTCAATATCTAGGTAGTGGAAGCCATTGGATCCATATTAATGGGGAGAATACATTTTCTAGGTTCTAGCCCATTGAATCTTCTTAAGAATGAAATTTAATGTTTCCATGGGGTAGTGGAGGTCGAGACGTTTCCAAAAAGTCCTCTCCCACCCAAATTTGAGTCTCCAGTCGAAAGATATGGCCATTTGAATAATTTGGGTTGGGTTTGTACAAAATAGTGGGAAAACTAGCTCAAAAAATGGGTCCCCTTTTGAAACTTGACACGTGGAGGACTAGCACATCTCTGAGGGTTTCCTCTATATTTTTCTTTTGGAGTGGCTTGGGGCTGACACGTGGCTTCTTCGGTGACCTTCTCAGTTTCCTTATGTTTTTTGGCAAAGTCCTTTGGTCGGCAGGGTCACATATCTGACCACAAACATGTGGCAGCCTGGCGCTTACTTGAAAACCCTCCCTTTATTCTACTCTTTAAATTACATCCATGTGACATGTATCATCCGCAGGTTCCTCAGGCTCCTCTGTATTTTTCCTGAGTCTTTTTCGCAGACAGAGGCATTGTATCCAACCCAAGACACATGGAGGCTTTGTGCATGTTTAGAAATTATCCCCAGGTTTTACCTTTGGAGTAGTGCAGATATGACAGGTGGAGACCTCCACGGGCCTTTGGAATTTTCAACAGTCGCCCTCACATTTTTGGGCTCTGGGACATGTGGCAAGCTGGCACTTGTTTGATTCATTGCCTAGGGTCCTGCTTTTGGATGTGCATTGTTTGGACAATTAGCACCTTCCGCTTGCATTCATTACTTAGCCATTTTGGACCCATTTTCCTTTTGACCTCTGTTGAACATTTTCTACGTGGAGGGATAGCGCAATTTTGAGTCTTCACCTAGGGTTTCCATTTTGGAATTACGTTGAGCCGACACTTAGCCCCTTACGCCGAGTCAAAGACTTTTCAACAGCTGGTGCAACTTTTTGGGGCTCTGGATGCATGGAGACTTGGCACTTTTTTGAGTTTCCCTTTTTGGATTTAAATTTGGAGAAGTGCCATGCTGACACATGGATCTCTCTGCTATCTCCTCCATACTTAGTTGATTTTTGGACTTGTTCTAAACTCATTCAAAGCCCGAAGACTTTGAATCCTTCGCCGTTTCTTCTCTTTCTTTTCTTTCTTTCTCCTAGCCTCTTTGACACTATCTCCTCCTTCTCTGACCCTTCTATTCCATTTTTGTTTCTTCCTATAATATGTTTAATGGATTTAAGGCACAGATTCACTCAACAGAGTCATTTCTTCTCTTTTTTGCTGCACAGGGTCGTTTAATCTTTCGCAGGTCCCGCCACTCCATTGTAGAGTCCCTCTACAAACTTGTTTGTCATCCTGGAATGCAAGCTCTCAAGTCTAAGTCATTTCCTTCATAATTTCCTTATGTGTAGGACTTGTCTTGACTAAATTTTTCGAGGGGGAAAATTTGGGATAACAATTTGGTGACTCACAGGGACACCTGCCTGCTAGATGAAGAGACCAGTAGACTTGAAGCGTCGATTGGGAATGGAGTCATAATTAATGGCTTGGTACTGACCCTTCCTTCAAAATGGACTCCCCAACTACCTACTCTTTCTATGTTCTGCCTATCCCTAAGTCTTCCCGTGCATCTGCACTCTTAATTTTCATAAGAAAATCTTGAAATGGAGTTTCTGAGAGTAGAAATTTGTATTGACCTAGGGATTTCATTTGTCCCTGAATGGACTAACTTAAAAAACGTCCTTTGGTTGATTTGCATTTGTTTCATTTTTGGCAACTAGCAACTGCTATAAACAGCTATGGATATTTCTATTATGAATATTGAAGAGCATGGCCTTGGTCTGTCTTGAGAATGAACTGTTACAATGTTTACCTGGGGCACATTGAGCTTCGTAATGACATAACCTTGGAGAAAAAACAACAACAACAATGATATGTACAAATAATAAAATCATACATGCCTCAAATGAGACATGCAGAGTGTGCACATGCACTTTTTTTGCTGAAAACAAAATCTACTCCTACTCTTATACTAACCAGAGAGAAATAAAATCTTAAACAAATCCCACTACATGCAGGGAGAAATAACTTACCTTTCTCAAAAGGGGAAGCCATGCAAATGATTTGACACTAAATATGGCTTCCTGTATGAATGAAAAACTAACTTTAAGGCGTGTCTTCCACCCAAACCATCAAGGTATCTACATTAACCAAAATAACCTCCTCAAGTTGATTGACATTAGATTCTTGTAGGTGTTGATGATGAACCTTGGTACTTTGATGCTCATACTCATGCCCTGAAGTAGGAATGACTAGTTTTGGCTTCTCCCTAGGCTCCAATGAAGCCAAGTACCTGATTGGGCATGGTCTGATCCTTTGGATGTGTTCTTTTCTATGAAATTTAACTCCAAAAATGGAGTCTTTTTGTTGACCCTCATGGATGGATGGTGTGAGAGGGATGAAAAAATCTTCTTGCTTTTTCTCTTCCTTCACCTATGAAGAACATGGAAGACTCATATCTTCCAATCTTGGTTCTAGAGGGTTGCTATGAAGTGTAGGTTGTTATTCTTGAATGTTCTCATCCATGGTAGTAGACTCATGTGCTTGGAATGTGGGAGATGGAGGAGAAAATGATTTGATCTCCATGGGCTTCTCTCCATCAAAGAAATCTTCCAAGTCTGACAGATAGTTTGTTTCCTTTCCCTGTTGCATGTGTTCAACCTCCTCCATGGTGTCCTCCTGATCTGAAACTTGCTCACCATGGTTCCCTTTATCCTCAAACATGAAGTTTTAAAGCTCAAACTCTTCTTCAACATCATAGCTTGAAAGGGATGAAGTGGAAGGAAAAACTGAAAGTTCTCCTATAGCCTGCTCCACACTTGGAGCCTCTAAAAATGTATGGTCCTCCTCCATTATGGGTTCATCAATCAAATCAGTCCCTTGAAATGAAAGCAAAGAATCTTCAATGATGCCTTCTTCATTGAGTTGATTTAGCACTAATTTGATCTCTCCCAGCTAGTCCTTCTCAATGGGACTTGGAGCTGATTATTTCTCCTCCTTAACTGGTTGTACATCTTGGATTAGATCAGCATCCTCTTTAGACAAAGAGCCATAAACAGACTACTGATTTTCTTATTCTTGTTCTTATTCTTCTTTCGCTGCAAACTCAGCGTCAGTGACCACTGGTTCTTCAACTTTGACCTCCTCTATTGGCTTGACCATCAAGGGAATCTTTATAAGCCCAAATCTAGTAGCCCAACTCATCAGATTATATGTTATTTATTTTCTGTTGGGCTCCTCTTCTTTCTATCCTTGACTCGACTCTTGAGTTTCTTCCCAACATGGAATTGGGAAAGAAAGAGGAGGCGTAGGTTAGGGTTTAACCAGATTTGTAATTGTTTTTGGTGGGGAGGGAGGTGGAAATTATTGTTTTTTTGGAGGGAATGACTACTTGGAAGGGAAAAGGGCAGAAGAACTGAGATGAGGTTGAAGAATAGGGAATGTAAAAATGGAATCAACACTTGGGGCAGCAAGGGAGGGTCTTGACTCTTGATCATAATGAAATGATAAATATTGAGAAAAATAAAATGAAGGACAAGGATATGGTGATTGACTTACCCATTGACAAGGTTGTCTTGTTTCCTACTCATAAGCCTTAATATCTTTAATCCGCTATGTAAGCTGAGGAAACATTTCAACCATGAAGTCAATCTTCTCTTGAGGGCTATAATGTCTTGGAAAAGGGCCTTCTAACAGAAAAGGTGCCCTGTAACCAATCTTGAATGCCTTCATCTATGCTAGGCCCCTTGACTAAACCATTGCAGCCTCCAGTTTTTGAATTTTCTCCAATAAACCAACATTTCCCTTATAGTTGTCACCATTGTATGCATCCCCTTGTTCTTGATAAGCTCCATGGCCAAACTGACTTTAAACTTACTCAAATGGGTAATCATAATGGTCCTGGATCTAATTATAATGCTGATTTGGAGGAGTTGGGAAATGCTTTGAAGGTGCAGTGCATTGCTGCAAGTGTGAGTTCCATGAAGGGAATGAAGTCATGATTGCAAAACCTCATGGAATGGGAGAAAATGAAAGAGATGGAATAAGAAAATAGATGAAAATGAGTGGAAATGGATGGAAAAGGTCTGTAACTTAGAGAATGATGTTTTGACAAGATAGAGTCACCAGATTTGCTTACATGTTCCTCAAATAGGTTGAATTTAACAAGAATGCACCAACCTGCTAAATGAAAAGGTAAGGTGCTTCAGACCTGTCCCACTGGGTGTGCCAAAACTGTTAGCGTGGTCACATGGTGGCTTATGATTTTATTTTGTAATGAGACACCTTAGAAAGATAGAATATCTAACCCCTAGTCCCACCGGGCGTGCCAAAACTATTAGCGTAAAATCACAGCACCCCTAAATGAGTTGTCAGATCTGCTTTTCTAAAGTAGATTCATTTGGTGTGATTCACATAACATTGAGTTTTCCCCAAAGTGTGGGACTTTGTAAATGGTAAAACTCTCTAGATTAAGGTTGGTTCCTATTCCTCTATTTAGGTGCATGCGTGAAAACTTGCAAAGGATCTATTCCAAAACCTAATCTAAATTTTACCAAGGAGACATGGATAAAAGGAATACAAGAAATAAAAAATAAGCTACAAGGTGATGCATTGAAGGAATGATGAACATTAGTTTTGCTGATAGACACAAAATAATTAAATTCATACAAAAATCAAGCATAGAGAACCAGATTTGTAATGGAAGACTAGATGAGAGCAATTGAGACAAGAAAGGATCTAAAAATCAATCAGAAACGTGTTTTATTGCTCTATAGACTGATACAATACATCACAAAGTGGACAAAAGGTAGAAAACATATTACAGTCTAATGGAAGGTCTGAAAACTCCATGAGTTCCTTTTCAAAAAGAAAAGTGGAGCTTGCAAAACAGATGAATGTCCAACCCTGAGCTATGATCCCAACTCCTTCTTTTAAAGATGTAGCAAAGAGGGAAGATGAAAAAGATAGGAGAATCGATTCAGAGCTCAACTACCGACCAAAACTACCCCTGAAAATCCTACCCATGATCTGTCAAGTCTAGTTCCCCACGCTTGTTTGTCGTGTGAGAGAAAATGGTAGACCAAAATCTCAATATCCAGGTAGTGGAAGACATCAGATCCCGTATTAATGGGAAGAAGATTTTTTCCAAGTTCTCACCCATTAAAGCTTATTAAGAATGAAATTTTATGTTTCCATGGCATAGTGGAGGTTGAGACATTTTAAAAAATTCCTCTCCCACCCAAATCTTAGTCTCCAGTTGAAAGATATGATCATTTGAATATTTTGGGTCGTGTCCATACAAAATAGCAGGAAAACTAGTTCAAAAAAAGGGCCCCCTTTTAAAACTAGACACGTGGAGGGTTGGCACATCTCTGAGGTTGGCCTCTACATTTTTATTTTGGAGTGGCTTGAGGCTGACACGTGGCTTCTTCTATGACCTGATCAGTTTCCCTATGTGTTTTGGCTAAGTCCTTTGTTAGGCGGGGTCATATATCTGACCGAGGACATGCGATGGCATGGCGCTTACTTGAAAACTCTCCTGCTATTCTGATCTTCAAATAACATCCATGTGGCACATGGTAGCATCCGCAGGTTCCTCGAGCTCCTCTGTATTTTTCTTGAGTCTTTCCTGTGGGTGGAGGCACTGTATCTGACCCAAGACACGTTGATGCTTTACGCATGTTTAGAAACTACTACCAGGTTTTACCTTTGGAGTAGTGTGGATACGACACGTGGAGACCTCTATGTGCCTTTGGACTTTTCAATGGTCGCCCTCACCTTTTCAGGCTCTGGGAAGTGTGGTGAGTTGACACTCATTTGATTTTCCACCTAGGGTCCCGCTTTTGGATGTGCATTGTTCAGACACTTGTTGCCTTCTTCTTGCATTCATTACTTAGCTATTTTGGACCCATTTTCCTTTTGACCTCTGTTTACCATTTTCTACGTGGAGGGATGGCACAAGTTTAAGTCTCTGCCTAGGGTTCCCATTTTGGAATTGCATTGAGCCGACACTTGGCTCCTTCCATCAACTCAAATACTTTTTAATGGTCGGTGTAAATTTTTGGGGATTTGTATGTGTGGAGGCTTGATGCTTGTTTGAGTTTCCCTTTGTGTATTCAACTTTGGAGAAGCATCGTACTGACATATGGATCTCTTCACTATCTCCTCCATACTTGGTCAATTTTTGGACTCATTCTGAACCATTTCAGAGCCCAAAGACTTTGAATCCTTCGATGTTTCTTCTCTTTCTTTCTCTTGGCCTCTTTGACATTGTATCCTCCTTCTTTGACCGTGTTATTTCATTTCTGAGCCCGCCTGTAATCTGTTTAATGGACGTAAGGCATAGATTCACTTGACAGAGTCATTTCTTCTCTTTCTTGCTTCGCAGGCCCTACCACTTCATTGTAGAGTCCCTCTGCAAACTTGTTTTTCATCCTGGAATGCGAGCTATCGGGTCTGAGTCATTTCCTTCATAATTTCCTTATGTGCAGGACTTGTCTTGACAAAATTTTCCGGGGGGGGGGGTGCGAATTTGGGATAACAATAACATATATGGATTAAAATATCTTTGTGAACAATTTTGCTTGTGTAATTGTGATAGTGATATTGGATTATGACTGGAATTTGAAAGCATTATCTTTGTGTGAAATTGTCATCTATTGATCTGTTTATTTTTTTCATGGGTGTTGTGGAGTGAAAACTATAGTGGTTTATTTTTTTAAGCTTCTAAAATATTAGCATAGTACATGTTGATTATGGAATATGCATTTACATTGTTCAAATTAGTTTTTAAAATGTATGAAATCAATAATTAAAACTTGTGTCTTGAAAGTTGCATGTGCAAGTTGCTATCAATCTTTATAATTGTCAATTGATTCTTGATTCATCATGTAACGATTATCTCTAATAAATATGGATCAAGTGATGTATCTATAGACTACCATGTATTTTGATTAATCCTAATAATCATGATGTCTTTACTTGTATATCATATATGGATTATAATTTATAAGATATTTGTTAACAATTGTGCATGTGGAATTGAAAGTGAGAAATCAATGAATGAACATACTTTATTATTAACGAAATTTAATTTTATTACATCATCCAATTTACATATTACACAAATATGAACTCTCTACCATTTGTTATTTTCAAAGTTCAAACATTATTAAATATATAGACTTGATTAAAAAATTTCCAAACATTATATGCCCAATATATGTTAATGAAAAAATATCAAGTAACAATTTATATTTTAGAAAATGAATACAATCAATACTATGGTAACTAAAACAACCCTATCATGTATGGTCCTTCATCACTTCTTATATCTGGTGTAACTTCTCGTCTAGAAGAGTCTAAGTCAATTTCACCATTATTAGAGACTTCATTGTTTGCTAACTAATTAACATCTCTTCTCTCTACAAGAGATGTCCATGTAGCTAGTGATCTTTCATATGGAAATGTGTCCACCCTATATCTTGAAACATATATTCTCAAACAAGTTTCCAAATTTTTTTCCAATATGTTGCGACATTTTGATTTAACAAACAAAAGTGCACTAAATACCCTTTCGTCTTGAATAGACCCAAGAATAGTTGTCTATATGAGTTCATATAGTTTGAAGTATTCACTTATAGTTTCTCTCAGAATGTTTCTCTGATACATCCTTCTCCATAATAGTGTGACAAATCCCATTTCTGTTGGGTCAACATTAAGCTTATATTGAACAGACATTGTAAATCCAAAATGTTGTGATTTGGATATGAGTAATTTTATGTCCAATATACCAATTAATTCCCCTCCATCAACATGTGAATATTTACAAAACTATTCCATAAGTGCAGCCATGGATTTCCCAAAGTTTCTATTTATTTTTTATTCATCAATCATCGGGTTCTAGAAAATGAAATTAACATATCCTATCACCTCTAGAAAATCGCTATTTTTAATACATTCTCTAATCTCAGAAGATAATGTTTCAGATATTTTCATCAATTTTGTATGTACATCAGAAACTACAACATTAAAAATACAACTCATGATAGATACTTCCTCAAGTTCTGAACCTGCTACATAAGGATATTTGTATAAAGTGTACATTTTAATATTTTCCCCATTAATAGAAATACAAATATGACCAATGATATTGAACTTTAAATAGATATTCATATCTTTGGTGTCTGGTAAAACCTTGAAGCTACTAAAAACCAGCTATTTAATCTAGTCTTGGGTGATATACAGGGTATTAAAAATCATACATACTTGTGTCTTTAATTTTAGAAAATCAACAATGTATATCGATCTTTCCTGAGCATGTTTCACCAAGATTTTTATTTCCTTAAGCATTGGAACAATACCACATAAAGTTAATATGTCTCTATATCATTCAAACGATACAAAATATCTTTAGCCTTGTCCACTTGTCTTCAATGCTTCAACATATACCCTGCTAAGAACTTGTATTCCTCAAAAATCTTGCAAGTTGGTTCATACAATGATATCCCTATCATGTCAACATCTTTTAACAATTTTTTACCATTTTTTATTCCAACATAAAATATTTAAAACTCCAGATATCTTTTAGGACTACTCGACTTATATGAATGCAAGTCTTGTATCAGCTCCTTCACCTTAGAAACATTTTCAAAATTACTTATAATCTTGTAAGACAAATTCATTCGGTGAGCCATATAGTGAATAGGTATCATGTAAGGGGCTACTATTGTTTGTAGATGAATACAAAGTCTAGTTTTATGACATTGCATGATAGAAGTGCCATCAGCTCCTACACAAATTAGATTTGCAAAGATGGAATGATAATCCATACCAGCTATTTCCTTTAAATTTTTAATAACATGTTTGCAGATGTGCTCAGCATTGTAGTTATCTGTCATTTTATGCATATTTAGCCGATGATTTTCCTCGAAATGGTTACTAAAACTAAAAGTGTAGACATGCATGCACACCTAGGATGTATTATCTATTGTTGTGACCTCATCAATCGACAAAACGATAAAATTTGCATTTTTTACCTTTTATCTCAAATCAGTGATTTTTGTTTCTCCCATACACTTTGTCATCTCCCATACACTGAAATTTAACTAGTATGTTGTTGGAATATTTATAAATCGATTAGATTGATACAATGTCTTATAATCAATCAGATCTGAAATTGGTCTGCCATTTTTAAAATGTGAAATATTGTTCTGAATTGAATGAGTTTTTCCTATAGACTTGCGTCGGTAGCTTTTTCAAACCCAGCATTTATAGTTCCACCTTTCTCAACAAGGTCCTAAATATGTTTATGATGATTATCATATTCGGAAACATATCTCATATGCAAACAATATTCCTCAGTTTTACATCTAGTTGTTTTTATAACTGTTCTATCATCTTGCTTTTAAGACTCATATATCTTCCCACAATGCTTCTCTATTGTATCCAACTTCAACTACATTTTGTGGTCTCTACCAAGTTTCCAACTACAAATAGTACATCTACATTATGTAGGAGTATCATTATTGTTCTTAGGTTCAATAGCTTTAATGAAAGGATATTTGGTTGACCATTCAAATTTATAAACTTCCTATTGTCCACTTCCCACTCTTACATTTCTGATGTGAGTTTCTAGAATGTTTATCAGAATTTTTATTTAGATGGGAAATGGGATTATCAATACTATCAATTTGAACTGGATTACTATGGTGATTGGAAATTTCATCTAGAGTTAGGTCACTGCTAAGGTTTTCTACATTTGAGAGAAATTGGTTTGCTTACACCTTCCCTAAGTAAATAAAAAAATTAAAGTAACATTAGCATAGTAGAATTTGGTTTTCTTACTGTTAGAGTAGGTATTTACCTTAGCTCATGTTCACCTAGGTACTTTATTTACTTTTATTGTATTTATCCTCACCCACTTATGTGTGTGGATATTTATTTTTATTTATTTAGATATTAGGAGATATTATCTAGTTGTAAGGTATAGTTCTTTCCTTGATCTATGGTATTGACTAGATCCTTGATGTCTAGTTCTCTCCTAAATCTATGGTCTTGACTAGTTCTTTGATGACTAGTTATTTCCTTGATTTATGGCTTGATCTATGACCTTGACTAGTTTTTAGATTGTTATTCCTTGCCTATTTAAGCAAGGCCCATTCTCAATGTATTGCATTGAGTTTCATAATAATATATGATATTGTTTCTCATTTGTTTGCAAAGGTTTTATGTAAAGTTATTCTGGTGAATTGTTTTCATCTTATTGATCGTGGTGTTTGATTTCATCTTATTGATGGTGGTGTTTGCTGAGCCCGACGTCTTAAATTTTTGGGAGTTGCAGTTTGTACCTATCATGGATTCTGAGAATGATATGCTTTTATCTAAAGTATGTGGACTTCAAGAGGATATTGTAAAATTTGTGGAAGAAAATAGATCGCTTAAGAAGCTGAAATTTTCTTCTATAATCACTCATTCACGATAAGGATACAATAATACACTCCCTACAAAACAAACTTGCTAGCCTACAACATCACCATCATATTGTGGACAACCATATCCATGCTTCTAGTCCACTTGCAGTTGTTGCTCTTGTACCCACTAACATTGATCTGCCAATCTTTGAGCCTGAACCTAATTTTGATGCTTCTAAACTTGTGAGGCTTGTTACTGTATGCTCTTCCACATCTGTGCCTATTACAGTAGCACATGTTGTGTATCCTACTTCTACTCAGCTGCATGGCTTTTTTAAGAAGAATACTACTGCATTCAATTCTCGCATGCTTCATTCTATGGGTCTCACTAGCGGAGTCATTGGCAGACATTCACAGGGTATTGTTTCCTCTATTCCACATGTTAAGTGGAATTCTCATCATGACATTGGTTTTTGAGTAGATACTTCATTGGGAACACACATTGACAGAGCTCCTTTTTTTGTTCAAGTCGACTCTTTCTAAGGGTCATGAGCAACACATGAGTTCGGCACGTTCACTCAGGCTTGAGAAACCGGAGATTTCAGCTATCAGACATGATCAACCTGAAACACATTCTGATGTTCTTTTAGCATGCACACTATTGTGCATTTTGCACCAAGTCATATGCAGGCATCTTCTTCATCCATCCATGTTGATTTGGGGTGGATATCTGATCACTCGTGGCAGCGACATATGCATTTATTGAGAGGAATCTATAGGTGTGGCTCCTCAAACCATTCGGCCTCTTGCTCCACTTTCTATACCTTCTGCATTGTGATGCTTCTTGTTTTGAGAATTTTTCTTTAGTAGGTGTAGTGTATCTCTCTTGTTTGTTGAGAGATTTTGTATCTATATTTTTGACACTTTTGGCATGTTGACAGTCTCTCTTAGGGGGGAGTTATTCTAGTGGAGCCCAGTGTTCGAGTAGTTGTTTTGACAACTCATTCAGATTTGTAGCGCCACTCCACCCATTCAGCAGTATGGGAGGGTGTGGTGTTGATCTTGCTTCTTCAGGTTTTTTGTCCTTGCCCTTGTTACCTTGGCTTTTCTTAGATCATGACACTCTGGATTTTGTGTCCTTGCCTTGTTTCTTTGGTTATTGTTCTTGGATCATGGCACACCTATTTACAACACTTGATCAAATTATGTTTGGTGTTTTTTTAACACTTTCGACATCACTCCGTTGACAGTATCCTTATATGGAGCTATTTTGGTGGAGCCCAATGTCAGTTGTTTTTTCGATTTTTGTGATCGAGACAGTGGATTCAAACCATAGTGCACACCAAACATCTTCAACATTGTACGAGTTTTTTGAGCCAAGCTTCTTGGGATGCCTTGGAGTGGGTCTTTACTCTCTTTACTTTATTATTACCAGTTTTGGGTACCTTGCGGTGTCCCTTTTTTTCCCAGTTATTGTACACGAGTACCTCATCAGGCCTAGTTGTCCGGGACTCATATTATGGACATGCCACATCTATTTTGGCCCCTAGCTTCACTTGAGCGGGGGCTGTTAGAGTAGGTATCTACCTTAGCTCATGTTCACCTAGGTACTTTATTTACCTTTATTATATTTATCCTCACCCACTTATGTGTGTGGATATTTATTTTTATTTATTTAGATATTAGGAGATATTATCTAGTTGTTAGGTATAGTTATTTCCTTGATCTATGGTATTGACTAGATCCTTGATGTCTAGTTCTCTCCTAAATCTATGGTCCTAACTAGTTCTTTGATGACTAGTTATTTCCATGATTTATGGCTTGATCTACGACCTTGACTAGTTCTTAGATTATTATTCCTTGCCTATTTAAGCAAGGCCCATTCTTAATGTATTGAATTGAGTTCCATAATAATATATGTTATTGTTTCTCATTTGTTTGCAAAGATTTTATGTAAAGTTATTTTAGTGAATTTCTTTCATCTTCTTGATCATGGTGTTTGATTAGAATCTGTGTTCTTGGCTTGGTACGATTTGTTTATCGTTCCTTTTCACTTACCTCTCGCCACTAGAGTTATTTCTAGTTGACTCAAATATTTTGAAATTTCCATACTGTGTTTTCTTTTTCCTTGAAGTTGAGTTATTTTCTCATTTGTAACAGGGGCCATCAAATGGATGATTTTGAAGTCTGCACATGTAACAAAAACATCGAAATTTATAATACTGACGACAATAAAGCTCTACCTAAACACAATACAACATAAATTAAGAATGACATATGACAACACAACGAAACACTCGAACAGAAAATGAATATACAGGAAGGCTGCAGAACATAGATATCTAACAAACAATGTAGAGAACTATTACTGGCCAATAACACATATATTTGTTACCGGCCAACCATACATATATCTGTTACCAACGAAAAACACATATATTTGTTACCGATCGATAGCATATATATCTATTACCGGATCAAAACATGTACATATATGTTACTAGTTGGTAAAAAATATATTTGTTACTAGTCGGTAACTCATATATTTGTTTCCAGTCAGCAAAAAATATATATGTTTCTGTTCGGTAACACATATATCTATTACTGACCTGTAACACTGATACATGTTGCTAGTCAATAACACTTACACATTTGACTTGTCTTCCATCAAGGCTCATCGTAGAATTTATTGTCAAGCGGTAACACAAATAATTGTTACCATTTGTCCATAGAAAATTACCTTGTTAGTCTAAAAAAAAAGTTATCTTTTTCACTTACCTCTTGAGTCTCTGACTTTTTCTTAAATCCTTTGGCTTGTGGTCTTATACTTTTAGATTATTCAAAAGCTTATAATGTAAAAAATAGTACTATAATATGGCAAATTAATCATATATATATTAGAATGTTATAACATGAAGAAAAAATTACCAACTTCAGTCGGCCCTTGGTGGAAATACGTACGTGAAACTATATTCAAATTTTTAGGTCCTGTAAAATTTTTATGAATACTCTACCCTGTGGTAGTACAAAATTCACTAGATTCAAAATTCAAAATCCCTTATATTCACCTTTTCATTAATATTCACCCCTAAAATTTACCCTGCATCTATTCACATCAAACATATGATGCACAACATCAGCATCATCATCATTACAGTTTAATACTACTTCATAATGTATCATCATATACATCAATCTAACCCTCAAGAATCAATTACATAATTCATTTATACACATGATAACAAAATGCAAATCCAAATGATCATGCCCACACACATATACACATAATTTATTTATTTTAATACAATCTGGACCAATTCCCTCAATCCTTCTCATTAATACTAGTACAAATCATTGTGGGATCTCTCAAACCTAAGGCTTCACCACTAGATCCCTACTTTCATGATCGATGGCGATAATCTTATAATTATGACAATAGTGTTGTTTCCTTTGTTGTGATCTAGATGTGCTACATCTATAGCTCCACATACTGTAGACACTAGAAAATACACCTTGTGCATAAGGTCTCTTATTCAAAAACACCATTAACATCATAAAACATAAAAAATGCCAAAATAATCAAATAATCACAAACAAGTCACTAAAAAATAAAACCCCACAAAAATGGGGATAAAAGACACCTCACCACTCACTTACTAACTCTCACCCAATCACATTTAATTAGACTCACCCCACCTACCTATTTGAATGACCAATGCATTATGGGACCTTATCTTCTCACCCACCTTTGCACATTCCACCCACATATGTCCCACTCCCCTATGCACTCATAAAATATAGAACACCACTCACCCCCATCATTATAACCCCTGATCTTGGTGTAAAAAATATATACTTGAGATTTATTTCCCTTTTACTCACATATTTCAATTTTACAGATCTTAAAGAAGTGAAAGAGAAGGAAAAAGGATAGATACAACATGTTAAATCACTATTTTAGATAAATTCCAACACAGATAGGAATTATAACTACGATTGGCTTACGATCTCTATCCATTTTTCATTGAATTGCAACTGCGATTGTCCTGTAATCCGAGTCAGGTATATTTTTCATTATCATATATTGTTTTGTCATTTTAATCAATAAAATAGATTTCATCTCCTTAAAAGGGTTATGGATCTAACTGAGGAATGTAACCTAACTGCCGAAAACAACTAACATTTACGAAGTGTGCTTGTGTGCAGGTTTAGATTTAGATATGTAATATTTTAACCCACTTTATTCAATGAAAGAACCATAATTGTCCTTCTCTTCACAATGGGAGCATAAGCCCATTCTATTTTATTATCATTGATTTGGATATTTCATATCAACTAATCCATCTTGCAATTGATGCAAATCTAGGCATACATTTTGATGTACACGGTGAGACCATTTTGGTTGTGGGTAACTCCATTATTTTTTTGAATCTAACAATGTTTTCTCTAGGGTTTTTGTACTCTTTTTAGTTTTTTTTCCAATGTTTCTATTGTAAATATAAAAGTTAGTTTTATAGATATGATGAAAATAAAATATTAAAATATGGTCGTAGGTTAATCACAACTATGACTGAGTTACAATTTTTTTGTCAAAAAACTAACAATTTGATTGTAGGGGAGTCCTAGCTACGACTGTGCTATAACTTGGTTTTTGTAAAAGCATTTTTTATTATTAAGGGAATGAATACAGAATATAAGGGTAATTACTTGTCTGCATGGATATAGGAAGCGTTTGGGAATAATCCCTAAAAATCATTGTGAGGACTACCATAGGAACCTTAAAGTGGCTGGCACATTGAGAGGATTCATCAATGAAAAGGGTAAACAACCCAGCGTAATTGACTAGTTTTACTTGTGAGGCAGAGCCAATGTTGTCAGTGGTGACAACCCCATCTTGATTGATCAAGGGAGTAAAGTAAATTCCACGACTAGAAATTTTCTAGTGTATGGAACTCATTTAGATAACATTTCACATTTAGAGAGAGACAGATCCCTACATAGGTAGTTAAAAAATTGGGCCCATATTTAACCTCAAGATAAACAAAACCACCTCATAAAATTCATTAAAAAACTTTATGTCAACTATCTCTTAATCCCACCTATCACTGTTTCTATCCTTTATAGTCTCCTTTCACACTGACATACCTATTTCTAAAAGTCACTCGAAGTTCTGATTTTCCTAACATCAGTTACAACTATGAGTTATCTATGATTTTCCTATCCTATACTTTTCTTAGATCTAGTTGCAATCATGAAAATTTTGTAACCTTTGACATCTATATTTCACTCATTTCTGATTTCTTTTCTTCATCTCATATTTTCCCAGACTCAATTGCAACTGTGACTACCTTGCAATTTTCAATCATATCATCATGCTCAATATTTCCATTTATGTTTCAAAGTCATAGGCACAAGTGCGACTATCACTTGTCATGACTTATAGTCACCTTCATGCTCACATTCACCCTAATTTGCTTCACTAACACATTTTTGACTGCATTTCTAAGCTTGAGTTCCAACACTTGGGAGGAATTCCAGCCACACCAACTTATTGTTAGGTTGTGGAGCCTGTTTTCATGTGTGAAAGTGTTGAAGACTGTACACTAAGAGTACTGTACACTTTTCATGTATCCTCGCCGGGGTTCGGGGCCAGGCCGGGCCCCGAGCGGGGGTCCGAGGGCGCAGCCCTCGAAATTTTTTTTTCTAGGTGTAAAATTTTTTGGGCTCGAAAAATGCACCCGACATATCAGGAAATGTGCTTTTCTCATATGCGCAAGTTTTTTGACCCATAGGTTTATGGGATGGATTTTTCCCATGGTTTTGATACCCACAGTTTTGTAAAACTGCTTAAGCAGTTGTCTATTTATATGGTCTTATGCATATGATAGATGTAAAAGCAAATGTATTGCAGATGTGTTTTGAATTCGGCTGTGAATTGTGTAGAGTTTTTTGAGCATAGCTCGAAACGGATCTGGGTATTGTGTTGAGATAGTGGTGACTTGTAATAAAATCTGAGCAAGTGATTCTTGGTGGACGTAGCCCAAATTGGGTGAACCACGTTAAATACTGTCTCTTTGTGTTGTGTTATTTTATTTTGCAATTTTATTTGAGATCTGTAATAATTTTTGCATATTAGTTTCTACTGTTGCAATTCTGTAAGGGATTATTCCACATATTTTATCCCTTATTTCCTAACAATTAGTATCAGATCCTGGTTTGGTTTGTTGAAGTGTTAAATCACAGGGAAAGTTTTTAGCTTGAGTGGGAGCTATGGCAGATGAAGGAAGATCTAGGGTTGATAAATTCAACGGGCATAATTTCAATCTTTGGAAGATGCAGATGGAAGATTACCTTTATCAGAAGGATCTTTATACTCCATTGTCTGAGAAGGTGAACAAACCCTCGAGTATGACAGATGCAGAATGGGATTTGTTGGATTGGAAGGCATTTGGAACGATCCGGCTAAGTCTTGCATCTTCTGTATTATTTAATGTTTCAAAGGAAAAGACTACAAAATATCTAATGGATGCATTAGAGAAGTTGTATGAAAAACCCTCTGCCTCTAATAAGATATTTTTAATGAAAAAGTTGTTTAATATGAAGATGTCTGAGAATAGTTCAGTAGCAGATCATTTAAATGATTTCAATACGGTAGTGAATATGATAGCTTTGGTTACAATAGAATTTGATGAAGAAGTTAGGGCTTTATTATTTTTGTGCTCTTTACCTGAGAGTTGGAATAGCCTGGTAATGGTGGTAAGTAACTCGGTTCTAGCTAACTCGAAGTTGATGTTTAAAGATGTTGTAGGGGTGATTCTAAGTGAGGAAATGCGAAGAAAAAGCTCTGGGGAATCTTCTACTTCAGGGAATGCTTTGACAGTGGAAACTAGAGGGAGACAGAAGAATAGAGGAAACCGTGGAAAATCAAAAGATCAGGCAAGGTCAAAATCCAAGAACAAGATTGTATGTTGGAATTGTGGAAAGCCTAGGCATGTAAAGAAGGACTGTTGGGAGCTTCGGGATAAGAAGAAACAAAAAGAAGAAAACAAGGAGGCAAATGTGGCAACGGGTAATGTATGTCAGGATGCTTTGATTTTTTCTTTGCACAATATTACTGAATCTTGGGTTTTAGATTTAGGGGCTTCTTTCCATGCTTCTCCACATAGGCATTATTTTTTTGATTATGTTCAAGGAGATTTTGGGCATGTTTTTCTTGGTGATGATGAGCCTTGCAACATAGTTGGAAAAGGTTCTGTTTAGGTTAAGATGTAGAATGGGAATACTTGGCTATTGAAGGATGTCAGACATGTGCCTACATTAAGATGAAATTTGATATCGGCAGGGCAATTGGGAAGTGATGGTTGTACTGTGATATTTACAGTAGACTCTTGGAAGGTTACCAAGGGTGCTCTTGTGGTGGTAAGAGGTAAGAAGGTTGGAACCTTGTATTTAACCACTGATAGTACTAATGATTGTAATCTTGTGGCTTTAGATGCAGATACAACATTATGGCACTATAGGCTCGGTCATATGAGCCATAAGGGCATGAACATCATAAAGAAGAATTTTCCTGGATATACAGAAATAGGTTTGGATTTCTGTGAGAACTGCATATATGGGAAACATAAGCGAGTAACGTTTCTCAAGGTTGGACCTACAAAGAAAGAGAGTAAGTTAGAGTTGGTGCATTCTGATGTGTGGGGGCCAGCTCAGGTATCATCTCTTGGGGGTTCAAGTTATTATGTTACTTTTATTGATGATGTAACAAGGAAAGTTTGGGTTTATTGTATTAGAAACAAATCTGATGTATTTGACACTTTTGTTAAATGGAAAGCCTTGGTAGAGAATGAAATAGGTCTTAAGCTAAAATGTCTCAGGTCAGATAATGGAGGGGAGTATTGCAGCAATGAATTTAATGATTATTGTTCTAAGAATGGAATCTGTAGGCAAAAGACAATTCAAGGAACTCCGTAGCAGAATGGGGTATCAAAAAGGACGAATAGAACAATAATGGAACATGCTAGGAGCATGAGGTTACATGCAGGACTGCCTCTTTCTTTTTGGGCAAAAGTGGTGAGCATAGTTGTGTACTTGATAAACAGAGGACCCTCAAGTGCCTTGGATGGAGGCATACCTAAGGAGGCTTGGTATGGTAAGAAAGTTGATTATTCATTTCTTAGAGTCTTTGGATGTGAGGTGTTTGTTCACATAGACAAGGATGATAGGACTAAGCTAGAGAATAAATCAGAAAAATGTACTTTCATTGGTTATGGTGGTGATGACTTTAGATATAAATGTTGGAGTATTAAGGACAAGAAAATCATTCAATATAGGGATGTGGTCTTTAATGAGAAAGTCATGTATAAGCAGCAGTTGCAGGAAAACAGGGAAGAATCCAAGAAAAAATATGCAGCGGTAGAGGATCTTCTAGATGGGAAAGTGACACATGAATTAGTTCAGGAACCCCCTCAACAGGAACCCCAAACTCCTATATTGAGGAGGTCTTCTAGGGTAAGAAGAGAACCTGAACGTTTTTCTCCTTCTATTTATTATTTATTACTCACTGATAGTGGAGAACCAGAGAGCTTTGATGAAGCAATGCAGGTAGATGCCAGGAATAAGTGGGAGCAAGCCATGGATGAGGAGCATCAGGCTCTCATGGAGACCAGACATGGGATTTGGTAAAGCTACCCGAAGGAAAAAGAGCATTATAGAATAAGTGGGTGTTTAGAGTCAAAGAGGAAGAAGGAGGCAAGAAAAGATACAAGGCCCGGTTGGTGGTCAAGGGGTTTGCACAGAAAAAAGGTATAGATTTTGATGATATTTTTTCTCCTGTAGTAAAAATGACTTCTATCAGAACTATTCTTGGAATAGTGGCAGTAGAAGACTTGCACTTAGAAGAGTTAGATGTAAAGACTGCATTTCTCCATGGCGATTTTGAGGAGGAGCTATATATGCAGCAACTAGAAGGTTATGAAGTCAAAGGTAAAGAGGAGATGGTGTGCAAACTGAAGAAGAGCTTGTATCGCCTGAAACAAGATCCACGTCAATGGTATAAGAAATTTGATGGCTTCATGATGGAGCAAGGTTATATCAGATGTCATTCTGACCATTGTGTGTATACAAAGAAATTTGAGGATGGAAGTTATATTATCTTGTGTTTGTATGTTGATGACATGTTGGTTGCAGGTAAAAACATGCAGGAAATAAAAGTACTCAAGAAGCAGCTAAGTGAATCATTTGCTATGAAGGATTTGGGTGTAGCCAAACAAATCCTTGGTATGAGGATATCTAGGGATATGAAGGAACAGAAGCTGACTTTATTTCAGGAAGAGTACATTAAGAATCTCTTGGAGAGGTTTAATATGCAGGATGCTAAGCTGGTTGGGACTCCTTTGGTAGGCCATTTCAAGTTATCAAAGGAGCAGTGTCCTAAGAAAGAGCAGGAAAGAAACCAGATGTCCAAGGTACCTTACTCATCAGCAGTTGGCAGTTTGATGTATGCTATGGTGTGCACTAGGCCTGATATTGCCCATGCAGTGGGAGCTGTGAGTAGATTTATGAGTGATCCAGGTAAAGAGCATTGGCAAGCAGTAAAGTGGATCCTTCGGTATTTGAGAGGGACCATGGGGACAGTTTTGTGCTACAGTGGATCAAACACCACTTTACGTGGTTATGTAGATTTAGCTATGGCTGGAGATGTAGACAACAGGAGGAGCACGACAGGTTATATTTACACTGTAGGTGGGACAACAGTGAGTTGGATTTCATGACTACAGAAGTTGGTGGCCTTGTCAACCACAAAGGCTGAGTATGCTGCTGCCATAAAGGAAAGCAAAGAGATTATTTGGTTACAACAATTTCTTGAGGAGTTGGGGCATAAGTAGGAGGAATGTAAGCTGCATAGTGATAGTCAGAGTGCTATACACCTAGCTAAGAACTCTGCTTTCCACTCTAGGACAAAGCATATACAGTTAAGGTACCATTTCATCAGGATAGCTTTGAAGGAAGAGAAGTTGAAGTTGGAGAAGATTCATACTAGTCAGAATCCTGTAGACATGATGACCAATGTGGTCACAAGGGAAAAACTAAAGTTGTGTTCAGCTTTGGTTGGTCTTCACAGAAACTAGTGAAGGGTTGAGAAGCTTGCTTAGAGGAAAACTAGTCTCCAAGTGGGAGATTGTTAGGTTGTGGAGCTTGTTTTCATGTGTGAAAGTGTTGAAGACTCTACACTAAGAGTACTGTACACTTTTCATGTATCCTTGCCGGGGTTCGGGGCCGGGTCGGGCCCCGAGCGGGGGTCCGGGGGCGGCATCCCCTGGTACCAGGGGTTCAGGGGTGTAACCCCCGAAAAAAAAAAGTTTAGACGTAAAATTTTTTGGCCTCGAAAAATGCACCCGACATATCGGGAAATTTGCTTTTCTCATATGGGTGAGCTTTTTGACCCATAGGTTTATGGGACGGATTTTGCCCATGGTTTTGATACCCACGGTTTTGTAAAACTACTTAAGCAGTTGTCTATTTATATGGTCTTATGCATATGATAGATGTACAAGCAAATGTATTGCAGATGTGTTTTGAATTTGGCTGTGAATTCTATAGAGTTTGTTGAGCATAGCTCCAAACGGATCTGGGTATTGTATTGAGAGAGCAGTGGCTTGTAATAAAATCTGAGCAAGTGATTCTTGGTGGATGTAGCCCAAATTGGGTGAACCACATTAAATATTGTCTCTTTGTGTTGTGTTATTTTATTCTGTAATTTTATTTGAGATCTGTAATAATTTTTGCATATTAGTTTCTACTGTTGCGATTCTGTAAGGGATTATTCCGCATATTTTATCCCTTATTTCCTAACACTTATCACATAATTTTAAATGATGATATCCACCATATGGTACCACATCATCCCTATCCACCGCACTTAAAATTTCCCACTTTTGAAAAAATTGATGGCACCAAGAACCCCTAAAACTACTTTCATCTCTTCTGTTACGCATACCACCTTATTCAACATGACCATACTCTCCTCCTTTGCACTTTCTCACTTTCACTTATTGGCCAAACACTTGAATGGTATTCACGCCTCTCACAAAATGGAATTTACAAATTCACACAACTTACAAACATAATATTATTCCACTTCTTCATCCATATTGCACCCAAAGAAATAGTACTACACCTCTACATACTACAAAAATCCCATAACGAGTCCATTACTGATTTTGATACACGTTGGTGTGTAATTATTCACCACCTCTAATTTTCACTCCCAAAATCTGAACTCATTGACATATTTTCCAATAATTGTCTCCCTCACATCTCACACCACTTACACATCCATCCATTACAGACATTTGATGAAGTTGTGTACATAACACAGTGCCTAGAGGATGTTAATTTTGGTCATCCGCCTTCCTTGCCACACATTTTGGTTCCTCATACACCTACTACACCTTGACACTCCCATGTTAATAAAATTCTTAAACCATATCCTCCTCACCTCTCACCTCCTCATATTCACACATATTTTCTTTCTTCACTTTAACCTAAGGCATATAGATTCTTCCAACCTCCTCAATAATTCACTCCATTGACCAAGTCACTTTCTACTATTCTCCAAAAGTTTCTTGATGTTAATCTAATCACTCTTCCTCCCAAACTTCCTTTTCCATTACGGAATTCCTCCCATGAAATGTGTTCCTATCATTGTACCAATTGTCATTGTAATGACTCATTTATTCAAATTCACAATATTGTTCAAGACCATCTCGACAAAGGGGACATTAATATCAAGCCCCCATCTCCACCGAATCCACCTTCTACCACACATCCAGTTACTCCCTACACCACTATTTTTCCTATGTCTTCTCCATAGGTCATGGCTCCATCCAACTCATAATTCGCCAATACCTCCCAAATATCATGTGCACCTTTCTCCTCTTCATCTACTTCAAAACCCACATCATCAAATGCCTCCACCTTGGTCTCCACACCATCATGATTTCCTAGTACCTCATCATCTACATCATATCCTTCTCAATATCCATTTTCATTAGACAAGGTCTAGCCATATTATCTTATGACCTTCTCCACTTATCCATTGAATCAATCACCATGTTCTTCTATCTTTCCTATCATGTCCTCTAAATCATCACTTGGTTCGATTGTATACAATTCACTTATCTTACAACCCATTATCACACCTCCATTGCGCTCTTCATCACATACAATTCCAATCATCAATTTATCTATTTCAGATCCTTCTTCCTCATGCATTTCACTCCCTTCATCATCACTCATTCAAGCATCTTTCTTGCTTCATGTGCCTCCATTACACCCTATACCATCTATTAAAGACATTCACAGTCCTCTTGCATATATTCATCATCATTTATATTATCTTATTCTTCCATATTTTCCTCATAAGTCACCTCCACTTTCTCCCATTAATTCACCTCTGTTGGAGCATTCTTCCATATCCATCTTCTTGCATACATCGCCACTCGTTCAAGAACCATTTTTATTATAAGCTCCTCCTTTTTTCACATCCTCTATCACAATCACACAACCATTTGTTCTTACCCATGTTTTTGGCAAGCCTCATCCACATCTAATTACACTTTCACATCATTTATGTTTTCTCCCACATTCTCTTTTGTTTGACATTATTTCTTACATGAATTTTCCTATTCTCGTCATCATCCTATCATCACACCCATTCATCAAAATTTCACACCCTTGGCTCTCACACTTTATATAAACATCACCATTTTCTCCACTCCTTGTCCACCTGACATCATCACTAGCACCATGATTTATAACACTTTAGCTTCTATCACTGACCTATTTTCAAGTCTTCATCCACCTGAAATTCTCACACATCCACCACATTCAACACCTTTATTATATGTTTCATCCACAAACTCACATCCCTCACATTACAACATTCTATGTATTATATTTGGAATAATTTCTTAACTTATCATCCACAGCATCCCCTTCTCTCTAATCATTTATCTCATCTACCACGTAATTTCATACATCATGCCTCTCACTCACCTATCGCTTATATGAATTGGGGAAATTTTCATTTGGATTCACTACCACATTCTGCATTTTCCTTATATTTCAATTATCATCATTCATCCTGGATTCAAAAAAATGACTGAATTCTCCATACAATTTGTTCTATCACCATTAATAAAAAACAAAAACATGCACATATCTAAAAACAACTAAACATATTTCAAAATAAAAAATCTATATATTCCAAAAACTACAATAAAGCATGCTTTCTCACAGATGTCCTTCCAAATTTTCTCCATTCATTCATATTTCATTCTGATTATTAGTTCAATTTTATACACTTCATTTACATTTTGTTCACATTCCATGTAATGGTTTGTTTCAAAAAAAATGGTGAACTCTTGATGATATTTTTTTCACGTTTTGTGATTCCATAATATCTACTATAGTTGCTTGAGATTGGTCTCTACTTACTTGGTGAATTGATAATGATTGTCCTCTTTGAGATCCACACACACACACTTAACAACTTGTTGTGAAGAACATAGGGAATTATTTTTTGACACTTTCCACATTCATCTCTATAATCAATTACACTCCCTCCATCAAGCCAGTTGTGGTTGTAAACCCATTAGTAAAACGAGAGAGTTGAATATCGTGTCAAAAACAAATTAAAAAAAACAAAAGAAAAAGTCAAAATTAAAAAACAAAAGTAAAGAAACAAGATAAATATTGGACACACATTCTCAAGGGTCTTTCTGGTATCTCTACCGGGACTATGGACATGTGGATGGTAGAAGAGAAATCTTACGAATAGAATCAAATGTATCTCGATCAGGGCTATGGATGCCTAGCTGGAAGTAGAGAAATGCACAAATTTCAATTACCTTCCATTTCATTACTCAACAATCACCTATTTCAATCGCATGTACACGTTATCTTATGTTTTCACTCAATGTCTTGTGAGTCTTCACTTTAAGTAGTAATTAAACTACACACACACACATAGGATCTCAATGGGTCACATGGCTAGTATATCACCTTGTGTGTCTTATACCTTATTTAAGCTCCCATTTTAGATAACCTTTTGGTCTCATGTATTGTGGATTCTAGATCATCATGTGTTCATCAACACTCTTGTTACAACCCATTTTCATACATCTACACACCTCTTGTGCTACATTATTGTAACCATTTATCTCACATATTTACATTCCAATTCATTTGGAATGAGCATCCTAGGGAATATCCTACCTTTTTCACACCTTTTGCATCTTCATCACTTTTCATGTCATTTTTCAGTACCTCATCACTATTCATTTTAGTTGGTATAGGAAGTGTGATCCAAATTAAGCAGTCATGGATGATGACACCTTGCACACTCCCTTCTTGCCCAAATTCTACATTCATGAGTTTAAACAATAGAGCATCAAAGCACTCAAGGATATTAAATAAGGACTATATGAGAGTGTTTGGGAATATGATGCTCAGTTCAAGTATCTATTATCAAATCTCTCATCTAATATCCATCAAAGTGAACACATGTAGTGGTTTATGGTTGGATTATTGAAACCTTTCATGAGGTTAATATTAAGTAATTCATTCAAAGATCTAAGTGAGGCCCTAGAATTATCCCTATGCACTAAAGTAGTTAGAAGCATCGATAATAGAGTGAGACCATTACTTGAAACAAAAAATTATAGCTATGGCCATGCAGATGGAAACGCCATCCTCTAGCTTGATGCATTACACTCAAAGTGGTATTTTGTGTATAGATTATGATGTAGAGGGACATACAAATAATAGCTATCCACGTAGGAATGTGCATGGTCTATTAGAAGCTTATGAGATATTCTAGAAGGATCATGATGTTAGAAATTGTCTCTACCACAAGATTTTTGACATGCATATGCATGATACAGTTGATTATTGTCTGATTGATCACATCCATGAAGCTTGTGAAATAGGATTGCACCAGAATAGTGTAGAGCATAGTTCACAAATTCTTGAATGAAAAAAATAATGGAGATGGAAAAAATGGAAATGTAGGTTATATGGGAGGATATCACGTTAGAGGATGTGGTGGTCATAGAGATAGGTTTAGTAGAGGTACTTGCTACACTTTCGGGTCACCTGATCATTACCAACATGAGTACTAGAACAACATGTCATACACGTAGTATGAAAAAGGGCATAAGGTAGAATACTATCTAGATTTATATGCACACATGTGCGAGAAAAAATATGATATAGGCAGTGTGATGATACAAACTGAGTATGCCAGGAAAGGAAAATAAAATCCAAAGGAGCTGACAGTTGCAAAGAAACAAACCCTGTTAGTTACAACACATGTAGAAGCTTCATGCCCACGAGAGGATGGGCTAGTTAAACCACTCATCTAACATGAAGAGGTTGGAGTTACCAATAAGTATCTTGAAGAAGGTAAAAATAAGGAAGTGTTCTAGGAAACCTTGAGTATTATCAAATATTTACAAGTGGAGACATAATTCTTAAAAGAGAAAGTGCATGAAAGAAAGGGTGTGACACATTCACATGTACCTGAAAAGGATATTGATAAACTTAGGGAAGTATGTCAGACGCTTAGACAAGAAAACATCATACCCCTGTTAGGTGAGTGGTTACACTAGAAATTTATGTGCATAGATTAAGACATGGAAAGACAGATATTACATGTAAATCTTCCACCATAACACCATGAGTATGATAAGGAAATATCCTTGGAAGCATTTATTGATGTCTAGATGGTGATAAACATCCTTATTGATGTTGTTGCAGATTTAAACATTCTTACTTGGGATGCATGGAATAAAATGGGGAGGCCACCATGTAATGGAATTACTTGGATAAATAAGAACATCAGTAATAATATATAACCAAAGGAAAACCAAATGTAGATAAATGATCTCAATATGCAAGTATAATAGCTTATCCACTTCAAGGGGAAAACCTCCAAACCATACATTAAAACTCAAGTGTTCAATATCTCCTTAACTACACACTACTATCTCCTATATATACCCGTCTTAGCTATGACCACCACTGAAACCAACCTACTAATGATATGAATGAAATATATAATCATAAGAACATATAAATAACTAATGGAATGTGTGCCACATGTTGAAATATCCATCTAATACACTATATGTGATTAAGGGCATAAAATTCTCTTCCCTTTCCAACACACATTGTTCCTAATGTTGAGAAGCTTTGGGTGCTGCTGTAGTAACATTATATCCTCCCAAAATTTTCATCTTAATTGTCCATATTCTTCCACTTGATTAGGTACTCAGTAATAACCTATGTCCTCAATCTTTTATTATGTGTTTGAAGGATGCATTTAGGTTCCAAGATGACCCTCCCCTCCTTATCGAGCTCAGGTAACACTATTTGGGCTGATATCTCTCTGTCCAATTTACTTTCTTTAGGCAAGACAAACATGAAGGTACTGGATGTATTCTGGTTGATCTGTGGAAATTCTAATTTGTATGCTACAGTACCAATCTTCTGCAATACTTGATAGGGGCCATAATACTTCAGGTGAAAGTTTGTTATCCTTATTGTTTTTGTTTCAAAGACATTTGCTTATATGGTTGTAACCGCACATAAAACCCAAGTCACCGACTATCAAAATGCCTTTCTTCAGGTGTGATGTTGATCAGCTTGTTGCTTCATGCGGTTTTGTGCCATGACCAAGTTCTTCCTTGAGACTAGAGAGGACCTCTTGTTGATACTGAATGTGTGCTTCTACTGCTCTGACCCTGCGGTTGTCCTCTCAAATGATGATGTGATGGATGGTGAATGGTACCCATAGAGTGCCAAAAATGGAGACATTTTGGATGAATTATGGAAGGAAGTGTTATGCCACCATTCTGCAAGTGGCAACCATTGGACCCATCTTGCTTATTTATCTGACGTAAAGCAATGGAGATATCCCTCCAAACACTTATTTACAACTTCTGTTTGCCCATTAGACTGGGAATGATAAGAAGAGCTACGAGCTAACTGAGTACCCAAACATGAGAATAAATCCAGTCCAAAAATTAATAGTAAATATAGGGTCTCAGATCACTTACTATAATCTTCGGTGTCTCGTGAAGCTTTTGAACTGTGTCCATGAAGGTTGTTGCTACAGTGCTTGCAACAAATGGGTGTGCCAAGGCACAAAAATGAGCATATTTGGTAAGTCTATCCAACCACAACCATGTTGACATTTTTTCCGTCAAATTTAGGCAATCCTATGACATGAAGTCCATGGAAACCTCTTCCCACCATTGGCTAGGAATAGATAGAGGTTGTAGAAGACTTGGGGATTGAACTATGTGTCACCCTTATTTTGCTGACAAAAACCATGCATTCTGACCACAAATTTTTGGACATCCCCTTTTAGCCTCTTCCCAGAAGAAATCTTGTTTGACTCGATGATAAGTCTTCAAGAATCTAGAGTGCCCCCCTACTGGAGAAGCAGTGAAGCTCAGATAGAATCCTTATTTTTAAGAGTGGAGTTCTTACATAGGTATAATCTATCTTTATACCATAAAGCATCCCCTTTCCATACAAATTCTTCAGACATGCTTGGATAATTATAGAGATTATGAATTAGGTTTTTTGTAGTTGGGTCATTTCTCCATTCGTACCTTTCCTCCTCTACGTAATCTTCCTATAAGATGAATATGATGTATAAGAATTTTGCAACTGATTTATCTTTCCTAGACAAAGCATCCACGACTAAATTATCATTCCCTTTATTGTAGATAATCACAAAATCATATCCCAACATCTTTGAGACCCATTTTTTTTGTTCTTCAAATGATAAACATTGTTACAAGAAGTATTTTATACTATCATGATATGTCTTCACTTTAAAGTGTCTTCTTATGAGATATGGTCTCCATTGCTTTACTGCATTCAGTATGGCTATCATTTCCTTGTCATAAGTTAGATTTGAAAAATTATTACCTTTGAATTGATGGCTAAAAAGGGTAATAGGATGTCCTTCTTGCATGATAACTTCCCCCATACTAGAACTTGGTGCATCATATTCAATAATGAATGTTTTGGAAAAATTTGGTGTAGCCATGATTGGAGTGGTGCACATGGCATCCTTTAAATTCTCAAATGATTTGGTATCATCCTCATCCCAATGGAAAGAGTCCTTTAATGAATCTATGAGAGGTGCTTATATACTTCCATAATGTCTTACAAATCTACAATAATATCCTGTAAGCCCAAAAAATCCTTCGAGATTATTTAGGTTTTTTGGAACCTTCCACTCGCTCATGGCCTTAATATTATTAGGATCCACCTTAACACCTTCATGAGAGACAATGTGACCCAAATATTCAACCTCCTTGACTCCAAAAGAACACTTAGAGGGCTTTGCATAAAGTTTATGTTGCTTAAGGGTTTCCAAAACCTTATTTACATGGTTGAAGTGTTCCTCCCATGTTTTATTGTAGATTATAATATCATCCAAGAACACTAAAACAAACTTCCGCTAGAATGGCTTAAAACTAGAATTCATCAAACTTTGAAATGTAGATAGTGCATTTTTGAGTCCAAAAGGGATTACTAAGAATTAATAATGGCCTTTATTTGTCTGAAAGGAAACTTAATGAACATCCTCATCCTTGATTCTTATTTGGCGGTATCCCAAATGAATATCAAGATTTGTAAAGTAAACAACACAATGTGACTCATCAAGAAAATAATAAATTATTGGAGTAGGAAAATTTTCTTTTATTGTGTACGTATTTAGTTCCCTATAATCGGGACACATGCACTACATGTCATGTTTCTTAGACACCATCACTACTAGAAAAGAATAAAAACTCTTACAATGACGGATGATTCCTTCTTCTGACATCTCTTTTACTATCTTCTCAATCTTACTCTTTTGCATATATGGGTACCTATAAGGTCTGATGTTGGGTATTTGTCTCCCTAGTACTAACTTAATAACATGATTATGATCTATTTTCAGAGGTAAACTCTTTGGCATATTTTCAAACACAACAGTGTGTGCATTTAACATTGCTTGCATATATGATAATATAAATTCCTTAGAATGATGTTCCTTCAATGAAAATAGTCGTGCCATAAAACCATCTCCACCCATTTTAGCATTTTGTGCATCTGATGAGAACTCGCTATTTGTGGAGACTTTTCTCTTAATCCTCTTAGCTAAAAATTAATTCCTTCAGACTGAAAGCAAATGAAAAAATCTTGGAAGTTCATCTCAATTAATCCCAAGGTGGTAAGCCATTAAACTTCTAACACAATGTATTCTCCTCTCGTAAAAATGACATATATGGGGATATTTAGTATGTAATCTCCCATGGAAAGCTTAATGCTATGGAATTTTCTAGAGCAAGTAATAGTACCTCCATTAGCAATCATTACTTGACATTCAAGAGCTGGATAAATGAAACAGTTTAGGCGCACTTCTAACTTATGATTGATAAAGTTGTGAGTACTTCCTGAATCAATCAACACTTTGACCCTCTATTTTTTTAGGAATCTAACCACCTTTAAGGTTTAGGGGGTGCTAATATCCTGAAATTGCATGGCATGAGATCGTTGGCTAGAGGATCTCCTGACTCCTCCTCTGGCTCAACCAAGACCTTTGACTCTGCATCTTCATCATTCTCTTCATCTTCACTAGGACTCATCAATGTAGAACAACTTCTTTGCAGCACATTTATGTCATGGGTCCAAATTTACTGTCACAATTAAAACATGACCCTTTTTCTCTTTTTTCTTCAATTTGTTGAGGTGTCAATCTAACTGGCCGAGGGGGTGCTAGGGCCAAGGTGTTGCGATCTCTTGTAGTAAGTGAAATGTTCATCTCCTACTTGAAACAAAATTTTCCTCTGCCCTTCTTGCCATAATCATCGAATTAGAAACCTTGTGAGGACTAAACATACGCACCTCATGCTCAATGTGATCCTTAAGACCCTCAAGAAATAGGTCATTCAGATTCTCTTCAGTAATATTTTCCACCTGCAGAGAAAGGTTTTGGAAGTGATGAATGTAATCCTTAATAGATCTTGTCTGTCTCAACTTTGCTAATTGGCTGAAGTAATTATCTGACACACTAGAACTATAGTGTAATTGCAACTCTTCAGTGAATACTATCCATGTAACATTGAGACCACTCTTCTTTATTTGAGCTCATAACCATCGATACCCGATGAATTGGTCAGGTTCGAGATACAAAGTTGTCATGGTCACCTTTTGTCCTGATGGAATCTGATGTAGTTCAAAGAAATTATTCATTTGGTTGATCCAATTGAGTGGATCCTTTCCATCAAACTTGCACATATTCAATTTTGGAAACATTGTACAGGCCTGCAGAGTGCTTGTATTTGGATTGTGTGCACTCGAAGAACCACTCTGGCTCATATGTCTATTATGTTGACATGAGGATCCACCTTGATTGACATACGTATGATTACCCATCGTATGCGTACTAAATTTTTACATGAAATCCTTCAATCTTTGTCCAAGCCTATCCACATATCCTTTCCTAGCCACCCTACTTTCGAGGTCTGTCAGGTTAAACTCAAGTTGGCTTACTTTATGGTCTATCGAAGTAAACCCTAACCCTGAGGAATCTGTAATTATATCTTATGTCTCCAACTCCTCAACTACTATCTCATCCTTTTCTGGTGTTTTACCCAGAGTGATGGGATTCTATTTTCCTCTTGTGGAAGGCCCTGCCATGATGCCCCAAAATAGTAGGATGTAGGGATCACGGTCAAATTTTAGGGTTTCAGATTTCGATAAGAATTCAGCTAAATATAAAAAAACTTGAAGAACAAACCCGAAATAAATTTTGTTTTTCTTTATGAAAATGTAATGAATTTGAAAAAATTCCACAATTTGCACCTTAGGGAGCGATTTTATGAAAAACACTAAATTCTTAATAAATTTTGCAAAATAAATCAAAAAAGTCTGAATTTTTAAGGGAACCTTGAAATGTTTCGCAACTATGGTAAAAATATATCCCACCAGTTCACTTTTTTTGCAATATATGGCAGAAACAAAAAATTAGGGTTTTTTCCCTAATTTTGGCCCAGATCGCACTCTGATACCACTTGTAATGAAATTACTTGATAAATTCATATCATGAGTAGAAATATAACACCAAATAACACAATATTCCAGAATAATGATCTCAATATGCAATTATAATAACTTTGCCACTTCGAGGGGGCAGCCTCCAAACCATACAATAATACTCAAATACTCCAATGATGATGAAATACTACCTATAATCCCCTATATATACTATTCATATGTTATGGCCATCACCAAGGCTGACCTACTAAGCATGAGAAAGTATAAATGATATAATAAAATGATATGGTAAGCCACAAGTCGGCTACTCATATCCTAATACAAGCAATAGGTTAAGGGCGTAGCATTCATCCAGTCAGAACAGAATGCTCACCCGAAGCGCACACAACCACCAGATCCTTCCTTTGTTATGCTTACTAAGGTGTTAACATGCATGTTCATCATGTTATCAAGTAGGGAACTATTCATCCACAAATAATCATTCTAACCATAATATATTGGAAACATATAGGTTAAGGAATAAGAAAAATCTACATAATCACCAAGATCAATTGCATCATTACAACACCATTATCAGAGATGTCAACAATCATTATCCAGCCATAATTATCGATTATAAACTAGAATTCATTACATTACTGAAGCTGAATACATAACCAATCAATACACTGGTGCGTTGAACCTTGCGCACAAACATTAAACCCTAGATATGTATTAAAACAACATAACTCTACTAAAGCATAAAATAACTACTACGAAAAATGACATACACCAAGTATATATGGGGGTGGGGATTTTCCCTTCACCGCCCATGCACTATCCTAATAATAGGCCTGCTCACAAAAATAAATCGCATGTTTTATATTCCTAAAAATAGCCATGCGTACAAAGCTTATATGCTTTTACAACTTCTGCTAATAATACATTAATCCTAAAGATAAGACTTGCTTTAATCCTATTACTAACCTCTACAAAGCGTGTTCTGCATGTGTTTTTACCACTTTCTTGATCGGCACTCCAAGTCTATTTTTAGCTAGATCTAGAAAATTGGCTGAGTCCCAACTTTATTTCCTGTGTGTGCACAGTCTTGTGTGCTACCATGTTCAACATCTATGCACATCCTTTCGCGTGCTACCCTTTTTCCTCTACACATGCGCATTCCTACGTGTAAACCTCTATACTTATCTAGAACTTAGTCCATTTCTCCAACCAACATTACCCCCACACTAGGTATGTTGTCCATCCTCGGCAACACCAAATAAAATAATAGCCCATGAAAAATGAAAGAATAAAGAATGTGTAGCTAAAAATAATGATGGGCATATACCAAAATATTAAAATAATATCCCAGCATGCACTGATATCTATTGCTCTATTTGTTGCAGCAGTTCATGGAAATGCTTATTGAGGATACTCTCTAGCTCTTCCCATTCTACTAGCCCTTTGGTTTTTGTATCTAGTACCAACCCTCTTTTACTACCTCCATCATCTATTTAGGGGTCATATATTCCACCTTCTGCTTTAACTCCCTTATAACTCTAGTCACACCCAAGATCAATCCTTCCATGTCATCCATCCTCCGCGTGATGAGGGATCCTAGCTCCTTAAGCCTTGTATTATATGCATCCCTAATCGTTTTCAAGGCATCCTGCTTCTATGTAATTTCCGCCAAGATTTCCTCACATCCGAGCTTCCTTTCCTTATTTGTGGCCTGTGCGCACACCAACTCCACTTCCTCCTGAGTGGTACGTGCCTTGAGGATGTGGTCAAGGTCTTGACAATGATAAAAAATCCACCATGTCTTCTTCATTGCATCCTTCATTATTTGGCACAAATCCTCATACTCCACAATCTTGCACGCCATTAACTTATTCTTCTTCTCTTTTTCAGGAGCTAAGTCTTCTTGTGATGTTCCATGCACACTCGACTTCTCTTATAAAAGAATATGGACCAAATCTTGTAAATAATGGAGGTCCAAGGGATACTCATCCTTGGTTCCATCCTCAAACTTGGGGCATGCTATCCTGATCTCATCTACAATATAGATAGCCATGTCAAGAACACTCTTGATGCACTTTTCTACCCTTTCATTTGCTTTTGTGAGCCACTAAAACTCTTGCATCTTATCCCTTTTATCTTTAATAAATGTTCATATGGTGCACCCTTGTTCAGGTTCCCCTGAGCTACTTCTGTTGCCATCTTGTTCAAAGTATTGTTGACCCTTGCTCATCAGTGAGTTCTATTGGCTTCACTATCAAAAGCTTTTTTATCGCCTTCTTCATTTTTCACGTAGCAAAGGATTCTTTAGCGATATAAAAATAAGGCTTGTCCATATGAATCTGCATAGTCCATGAGAGCATATTTTTCGTGTGCGTGGACGCACCCCCTGGGTTGATCACTTCTCATCCGTAAATTTTCTCTGTTGTCACTGAACTTTGTAATCTCAGGCGGAACACCTTTGATTGATCATCAATATAACTTACTTGAGGTGTATGCATGATGTCATCCTTCTTCCTCCTTCTTCCAGTATGTCTTCCTGTCGGTATGTGCTTCTCGGTTTAGGTGCGCGCACTAGTTCCATCTTCACTTGACACTTCACCTCTTATCATCTTTTCATCTCCCTTTCCTGTATCTTCTTCCTTGGGACCTCCACAGTCCGCCTCATGTACCTTTGCATTGCATTGTATATTATTGTCCTTAACTTCTTCTTCCTCCGCATCATAGGTTGGAATATCTATGTTGCGCATAGCCTCTTATGATATTCTTTCTTCATCACTGTCATCCTTGTGCACCAGCCTTCACCTCTTCTTCTTTTTTATTTTTTGGGCTTGGTTTGGGTGGGGTTACTTTTGGTGAAGTATTCACTGGTTTTGAGGTCCCTGCACCACTATCTTGTTCCTTGCGAGCTCTTTTCAAATTCCTTCTAAGGCTTTGATTAAGTGCAACACTTTCCTCTTTTTCTACCTCCTCCTCCCCACTCTCACTCTTTTCTTCCTCTTCATGCCTTGGAGGTGTGGCCTCATGCACTTTCCTTGTCCCAACCATTTTCTTGACCTTTTGGTGGGTCTGAGATCTTAACTTCATCTTCAATATACCTCCCATTGACAAGCTTGGGTTTCAAGTATATGTATATCTTTACTACTTCCTCATTACTTATTACCAAGGTCATGGAATTTATATTGATATCATATTTTCTATGTATGTTGCTTTTCGAAGATATAAATATGTTTTGCACAATGTATGGTAGTCATAATCTACCTTATCAACATCAAACCTTATCTTGCGGATGTCTAAAAATATGTTCACAGATGCCTGAAAGTACCGTGTTGTAAAAGCATATGGAAGCTTGCACTATGGAATCTTCTCGCCAGTCTTCAAGTAAAATCTTCCAAGGAAGAAATGTTGGTACATCGCATAGACATCTTCCTTTCCCCAATTCCATAGACCATGGTGAAACTCACTTGGAATGCACCACTCATGCTCAAATATGTTGAACATTTGCCTATACCACCCGTCCAATTCGCAACTTCATAGGAATTGGTTATTGTATCATAGGTTTACTGTATGCATCTCCTTCTGATGCAAGGGATTTATTTTCAGGGGTACTTCCACATCTTATCACTTGGGCCATCCGGAACTAAAATTTCTAGAGAATGACTCATTTGAAAGGAGCTGATTTTGCTGCTCATCCAAGTGATTTTTTCACCAACATGTCCTATCTTCTATAATCCCTTCTGTAATGAAGGCATCAATGTTATAGACAGTCCCTCTCATATCATCTTCTGTGCAATGTGGAGACATATGTTTATATCACTTGTGGTCCACCTCTCTTGCACACTCCAAATTCACTAATCATACGCACAATGACTCTTAAGAAATGGAACATCAAAACTTCCCTACACTATTTCCATTGGTGTAGGCTCACCATTCTCCTCTGATAGCTTCCAGCATCACTATCAAGTGATAGTGGCCTCTGACTTCCACTTCATCCTCCAAGGTTTGGTTCTATCTCTGCGCCCCAACTGCACAATCTAGTAACCCTTGGTAGTCATATGTGTAGTAATGCAAGGATTACTTTTACCCTTGTAAAATAAAAGAAGTCCTGAGTAGAGAACTCGTGATATCAACCATTGATACAAATAAGTTATGGCTTTCAGCCAAAATAAGGCAACTCATATATCTTGAGCAGGTGGACCCCTATTAGCTCTCCAGGGAGTTCCTTAGGTATCCTTTTTCAGGTCATGGAATTGGTTTCCCATTAGTAGTCCCTTTGTGATATGCATCTTTGGTACTCTCATTCATATTTCTCTATCTTGCACCTCGTTCCTGAGTCAGAATGATGGTTATAATCACTGAATTTACACTTTCTGATGTGGGACTCCTAGATGTGTCCCATAGATGACGCCCTCTGGATAGTATGTATTTATTATCATGGTTATGAGTTAGTGGTCTGGCACTGTCTTCTACCCTTTTGTGCCTACCTACTCATATTATTGCAATATTTCCTGTAATACCATTAGCTGTCGTTCGCTTTTCTATTGCCCTTCTGGGTGCCATTTAACAATCTTCTCAAGTGAACGCTTACTTCACAACCTAGAATATCTTCCCTCATAGGTAAAATACTTAATAATATAATTTGAAACCTCAAGCTTCAAAGGTTTAAGAAAATTTCTTTGTGTACCTTGCCTATATGAGATAAATTGGTCATCAACATAAAAAAAGTACCTCTGCGATGCCTCTAGATCATCCTTCTATAGAAATGGTTCTCCTTGTGCGTGAAATCTACTTACCCTTGCCAATATTTCACCGTTGATTCTTACTGATAAACCCTTCACTTTTGCTTCCCCACTACTGAATGTTTTAGCAAAATAATCAACCATTGATTCATTGAAACCTTGAAATCAATTAATGTAGTCTAGCCACCCATTATCTTAAAAATATTGTTAAATTCATGGATGGATTAGAATTTTAGAGTACTATGTGGGTTCATGTTGTAGCAAATATCATCACATTTTTAATATGTAGCTTGTTTTAGTCTCAATACGCAATCACATAACTATGTTAAAAGAAATGATGGACAATTGAGTTTTGTGATGTTATTTTTTGAACTTTGAGATTGAATGACTTGCAAAAGAGTTACAGGAGTTATCATTTATTAATGTGACCGCTTAAAACGTGCTAAGTAAAGTGATTTGACAATGTGGGCTTATGTGGAGGGACACATCATGACATAAAATATGACGGTGTTTTAAATGTAGTAAATACTCGATGACTTGGTATAAATAATAATTTATAATAATCATGCTAATTATACTTTAATAAAGTGGTATTCAAGTTCACTTATCTCAATGTTTGTTTTAGAATGATGATTGTTCATGCTTATTGAATTTTCTCCTTGGTTGCATGCAACCTTGCTATAGTGTTACAGACATTTTTATGATGCTACATGCGTGTGTTGATTTAATATTGGCCACTCCTTACTAAAATCAGGTAACTTCTGGAGATGGAATTATGATCCGTTGGGGTGTCATTTGTCTCTTTTCCATATTTCACACATGCAGATATCTTTGATCTTCTTTATGCAATCATGATCTCTCTCATACATGAAAAAAAAAAACATGGTTCTATTCTATGTTTCTAATAGTGGACCTTCAGTCATTACATGCTCTCCTTGTGATGGAGATCAAGCACTCTTGCAATTATCTACTATCAAAACCCTATAAAATAGAAACTCTAAGAAATAAAATGTGTTAGTTGAATGTTGATGATCACCAAAAGGGATGATCACAACACTTTTATTTACCCTTAGAATATTCAACAAGCTCAATATGGGTGAGTGCAGCAAGTTGGGGGACAATTAAGTGGACATCAAATCCTGAATTTTACATCAAAAACAACAAAACATCAAATTTAGTCTTCAATGGACTTGAACCATGCCAAAAATTCAAAAATATATCATAAAAATGATACCATCACGTAGGGGAGACTATTAGCTTTGTATAAATATTGATTTTAAAGTTAATAGAATAGGATAAATATCATTTTATAATTGTTTACTAATAGTAGGTCTTTAAGACACTTTTTCCTATGAATGTTTATGTCTACGTTTAAGCTTGCAAATTTTGTTTCACTTATTAGAATGTGATAAAACTTATACCATCCCAACTGTGGTGAAATTATATACATTTTCAAAAAAAAAAAAATTGATTTCAATATTTTTTGATGAAGTTATGGCGGGCAAACGAAAAGTGCTCTATTTTCTTTATGTTATTAGACCACTTTCACAGAAAAAATCATAAAAAATAAAATATTGCTAAAAAATACACAAAATAAAATCTATCCCAAGATAGATAGTGGCATCTAACTTCTCACCAAAGGAAAAATATATATATTATTTTTTGGTCATCCAAATCGCAAGCAAATGGACTACAATCTTATCGACGTTTTTTTTTTAAAAATACCAAGTCATTGAATTTTGAGTGTTTAATATAGCTAAACTTGTCCATTTTTTTTGAAAAAATAGTATTTTAGAAACTAGATTCCAGATGCTATGATTCATATTAATATAATTTTTTCTAATTTTGAGTTTATGCATTGATAATAATCCCTACAAGTTGATATTATGTTGTTATTTGCAAGATGACGTCCACTTATGACCCCTTTTTTGTTCCCCAACTTGCTGCACTTACCCATATACCAAGGCCACTAAAATTTATGAATCCTCTAGAATATCAAAAGATTAACCAACATGCTCAACTTCTGATTTTAATTTTGATGCACTTACTTCCATCCTATTTTTGCATCCTTAAAATTATTATATGAATGTATTTCTATCAACCAGTTTCTTGTACAACCTCAACATGCGACCATTTACCAATAGATTGAACCTCACAAGATCTATAGTGGTGAGTTTTAAAGCTCCATTGGGAAATATTTTCTCTATCTTATACGGTCCTAGTCACATTGTCCTCAATTTTCCCATATGTTCCTTGTAATTTGAATCAAATAAGAGTTCCCACTCACCTTCTTGAAATTGTTTTTTCTTGATGTACAGATCATTCCATTTTATGCTTTACCTCTACACTACCTTTATACCATGCACAACTTGTCTACTCATTTCATCCAAATCATTAAGTTGGAGAATATTTTTGCTCTGAGATTTAGATAGATCTATTCCTAGCTCAAGCGTAGTCCTCCATGTTTTATTCTCAAACTCAATTGGAAAAACAACAGTCTTACCATACAAGAGTTCAAGTGTTGTAAAGCCAATTGTTGTTTTCCACATTGTGTTGAATTCCCATACTCCCTCTGGAAGTCTATCTACCCAATATTTTCTGTGAACAATAACAATATTTGTCAAGATGGCCTCTATTTATCTATTTGTAAATTCTACTTGGCTATTAGATTGGGGATGGTATGGTGTAGACTTCCTATTCTTGATTTCATACTCCTTAAATAAATCACAAATTACATCAGCAGTAAAGTGTGTACCTTGATTTGTAACAATTTCCCTTAGAACTCCATATCTGGTGAAGATGTGATTATAGAAAAACTTCACAACTTTCTCACTTTTCTGATTTGGTAATTCCTTCACCTCTGTACACTTGGTTAGATAATTTGTTCATTCCAAGATGTACTCCTTCTACTGAGATGTTGGATCTATGTGGCCAATGAAATGTAAACCCCACTTGTCAAAAGGCTATAAGACCAATTGAGGCTGCAATGGAATTTCATAAGATCTAGCAGATTACCCATTCTTTCACACTTATCACATCTCTTGGGTGTATAGTGTTGCATCTTTATGAAATTTTGGCCAATAATAACCACTTGTCAACACCTTTTGCACCATTATTTTTGCAAAAAATGTCCTCCACAAGGTTTAATATGGCATGATGTAAGGACATCATATATATTTTCATCATCTATACACCTTCTCATGATTTGATCCTATCCTATATGAAATAGAAATCCATCTATCCAAGAAAAATGTACACTCTTTTTAACTATGTATTTCTTCTCATAGTATAAGTAGTGTAGAGGTGTTTTACCTTAAACCAAATAGTTGGCTATGTTTTCATATCAAGGTGTTTTGGTAGAAATAGAAAATAGGTGTTCATATGGGAAAGAGTCATCAAATATATGTTCTTCATCATTAGTATCCATCCTTTAAAGGAAATTTGCTACCATGTTGTCCTTGCCAAGCTTTTCCAATATCATGACATCAAACTATTGTTAAAGGAGCCACCATTTGATGATTCTACTTCTTGCTACTCGTTTATTTATCAGATATTTGATTACATCATGGCTAGTGTGGATGAACACTAGATAACATTTGATGTAGTGTCTGTATTTATTGATAGCATATACAACTTCCAAGAACTCCTTCTTTGTTACTGTGTAGTTTATTTTTGTATGCTACAAGTTGTTACTAATATAATAAACTATATAATTCAAAACTCTATCCTTTTTTACTAAGACAACTCAAATTGCATGGTCTGATACATCAGTTAGGATGTGGAAAGGTAGGTTCTAATTAGGTCATGTTAATACAGGAGCATTAGTTAAAATTTGCTTCAAAGTTTGGAATACAATCTCACATTTTTCAGTCCACTCAAAGACATCATCCTTTCCTAATAATACAAACAATGGTGTTGAAATATTGTATGAATGTCCTATAATAAAAAGAATGGACTAGAAATATCCTAATATCCTTTTGTTTGTTTTATTTTGGTAGTTTAATTATAATAGATACCTTTTTTGGATCAACCTAGATTCAATTAGAAGAAAGATAGTGTCCCAATACTATACCTTCAGACATCATCATGTAGTATTTTTTCATTACTCAAGGACAAATTGTTCTCTTTCCATATATTCAAAACTTTGTCCATATTTTCAATAGCTTCCTCAAAATTTCTACCATGTACAATGAAATCATCCATGTAGACCTCCATGCAGTCATTTTTCTGATCTAAAAAGATGCTCAATACTCCCCTCTAGAATGTAGAAAGTGCATTACACAAGATAAATGGAAGAACTAGATAAGAAAAATTTCCCCATGGGCATGTGAAGGTAGTTTTGTCTTGATCCTCTAGTGTAATCTGAATTTGATTATAAGCACTATATCCATCATGAAAACAGAAATACTTATTACCAACCAAAGTGTCAAGTATGTGATCAATGAAAGGAAATAGAAAATGATATTTCTTTGTTGTTGCATTCAACTCTATAATCTACGTAGATCCTCCATTTTCTATTCTTCTTTGGCACAATGACAAGAGGTGACACCCACTGACTGTCTTATATTGGGTATATATATCCATCATCTAGTAACTTCTTCAATTCTCCTTTTACAATCTCATTTACTACTGAGTTCATTCTCCTTTGTGGCCACTTGATTCGTTTACAAATTTACTTGATATAAATCTTGTGTGTGAAGAGCCTAGGATGAATTCCATGCATATCACCATAATCCCATGCAAATGTTGTTTTATGTTTTTATAGAATATCCATTAGAAATTTCTCTTGTTGTCTATCCATTATCTTGTTGAAATTGAGTGATTTTACCGATATATCTACTTGTTTGGAGAGATCAATCATTGAATATAAATTGTTGCTAACAAAATTCAATATGCATTCATGGGGAAGAAGTTGACGAAGAATATAATTATTACTAGGAATATTCATGGTGCTTTGCTGTGGTAAAAATTGGTTCAAGGGGCAGTTTAAAAACCTTAATCTATCATCCATTTCTTCGTTTCTTCCATAGTTATTCTGTAATACATTGGATATAAAAACATCTTATTCTTTTCCTTCAATGGTACAATAATTATCTAACATCATGATTCTGGTTCTTCAACCCAAGTTATCTGATCTTCATCGTTCAAGGTTTAGAAGGAGGATAGAGGATCAACTTCTTAGTACCACTTACATTGGAAATAATCACATTACCAGACCTGCAACCTATGAATGCATCAGTAGTGGCCAACCATGGTCTTCCTTGAATAATAGGATATCATCCCAAAATTTCTTTTGGTTGAAGGAAAATAAAGTCAGCAGGGTATTCCCAAGAGTCTACCACCACAACTATGTCCTCAAGGACTCCTTCAAGTCTCACTGTTGATCTATCTACAAGTAATAAGACTATAGTTGTTGCCTCAGTACTTCCAATTTTAAGTCATCCATAATTTTATTATTCATCAGTTTAATGGCATCTCCTAGGTCAATCTAAGTATTCTTAATTATTGTGCCATTAATTGTAACATTTACCAAAGGACTATCTAGGCCTATGTACTTGGGTAAAACTAAGTTTCCAAGCATAATATCAGCCAACTGTCTAATAAATTATACAAGGATGGATCCTTCCTTCTTCTGCCCAATTTTTTATGCATAGATCCTTAACCATATTTTTGTAGATTTGCACATCCTTGATTGCTTGAATAAGCAGAATTTTGACACGTGTATCCTTCAGTTGATTGAAAATATCATAATTAGAATATGATTTGAGGTCAATATTATTTTCCTGTAATCTTTTTGGAAATTGTGGTTCTTTAGCTTGCATCTTGTCCCTATTGAAATTATGTTCAGGTTGTTGTGGATCAGCTTGCAACATCTTTTGGAATTTTTGTGGATCAGTATACAGTAACTGTGGTTCATATGCAATCTCTGTAATGGTGGGTTTATTTTGTGGAGGTAGTGATCTTCCTAAGTGAAGATAGATGTTATTAACATTAACTAAATAGGAAGGGTATTGATCTAATTTAGTGGTATATGCTATTTGATTAACTTTATTTGTTGGGGTTAGGCGTTTCTTTGGTTGGTAGTTGAGTGGATTTTGGTTGAGATCTAGTTTGGGGATTTTGCATCAGAGATTTCTTTTTCGGATAAGGAGGTTAGTTGTAATATTTTTGGTAATTAAGAGATGGGTTATTCCATTGCTGCCCTCTTGGGTAAGTGTAGCAAGTTGGGGGACAAAAAAGGGGTCATAAGTGGACAACATACTTCAAATAACAACAAAATATCAACTTATAGGGATTATTAGCAATGCATACACTCAAAATTAGAAAAATGTATACCAATATGAATCATAGCATCCGGAATCTAGTTTCTAAACTACTAATTTTTAAAAAAAAATTGGACAATTTTAGTTATATTAAACACTCAAAATTCAATGACTTGGTATTTTGTTTTTAAAACGCATATAAGATTATAGTCTGTTTTCCCGCGATTTGGATGACCAAAAATTGATATATATATTTTTCCTTTGGTGACAAGTTATATGCTGCTATCTATCTTGGGATAGATTTTATTTTATATTTTTTTTAGCAATATTTTATTTTTTCCGTGAAAGTGGTCTAAAAACATAAAGAAAACAGAGCACTTTCCGTTTTCCCGCCATATCTTCATCAAAAAATATTGAAATCAAATATTTTTTTAACATGTATATAATGTCACCAAAGTTGGGATGGTATAAGTTGTATCACATTCTGACAAGTGAAACAAAATTTGTAGTCTTAAATGTAGAAATAAACATTCACAAGAAAAGTGTCTTTATAAAATGATATTTTTCTGATTCTATTCACTTTAAAATCAATATTTCTACAAAGTTAACAATATCCCCTATGTTATGGTACCATTTTTATGACATATTTTTTACTTCTCAGCACGGTTCAAGTCTGCAGAAGACTAAATTTGATGTTTTGCTATTTTTAATGTAAAATTCAGGATTTCATGTCTACTTAATTGTCCCCCAACTTGCTACACTTACCCTCCTCTCTAATTTTTTTGCCATGAAGAAGAGGGTTATTTCCATTGTTGTATTGAAAACAAAGGATTTCATTGTTGTATGTATTAGCTAGGGTAGGGAGACCAACCTTGCTATAGATAGCCCAAAGTGGAGGTTACATATACGGATTACTATCTAAATTATGAAAAGATTGCATAGGGTCTTGTGACATACCTCCTTGTCTTGGTGGCCATGGATTTATTTGAGAAATATAAAAAACTTGTCCATCCTCTCTTTTCATCATCTTTAATTATGATGAAGTCTCACTTTCTTGCGTAATGTTGACCAATCCTCTACAACTGCAGCCAAATTTATTTCTTTTGCATGCATGAAAAAAATCTATAAGTTCTTTCTCTACATATTCTCTTTTCTTCTTGGCATATAGAGCATCTAGTTGAGTGGACATGTCATTAACAATCTCATACTTCATGTTATTAAACATGTTGATGATCTCTGACTTGGATATGTCCTCAATTCCATTAGTAGTTGTTCCACTCATTGATCGTACATTTCTTATTCTCTTCATAGTGTCTCTGGAGTAATCCTTACCAGATTCACAAATCTCATAAAAGGAGGATTTTGAGATGTCTATAGATCCTATGAGATATAGAACATCCATATCCTCCTCACTTAGTCCCTTCAAGAAGAGTAATTTGAGAGATTCATGAGGTAGTGTTATGTTCCTTGTCTTTTGAACGCAGAAAATGAATCTTTCTAGATATTCTTCCAGTGGCTCATCCTCCTTCTACGCCATATTGAATATTTCATCACCTCCTCTGTTACTTGGCCTGCAGTAGTCCTATTACTTAGTGAGAAACTTCCACTCATCTGTGCCCAAGTGATAACGACATATCTTCCTAAATCCATGAATCATCTCAAGGTTGCGTCCTTGAATGTATCAGGGAGCAAATTTAGTTTATGTGCATCGATGGTATAATCATAGCACCTGTATAATGCATCAAACTCAAACAAAAAGGTGTTTGGGTCTTCAACATGGATCCATAAAAGTTATTAAGGGCCGATGGAGAAATATTATTCATAGTAACAGGCTCATCATTGTTGGAAATGGGAAACTTAAACATACTTTCCCTTTCTTCAACATTTGGTTTACTTATTATGCGATGTCTTGTCAATTAGGAAAAACTTGAGAAGTCTCACTTGGAGGGTGATCCTATACTATAAAACCTTTTATAGATGAAGATGTGTCTTCTTCAAAATCAAATATAGAAATTTGTACTTCTTGTGCATTGGGTAAGAATCTACCTTGGGAATATCTTGGAAGGTGCATGCATCAAATACTCGACTCACTCAACATACATTAATGGGGGGTTTGAAGCTGGAATTTACTAAACCTAAATTCCTCCTAAGAAACATGAAAAGCCTCTCAAAACCCTTATAACTTGGCATTATCCCTGACAACAATGCCAAAAATGAAGGTGCAAATTAACTAGAAATAATTAATATGTTGTTTACTAATTCATAGTCATTTAATCATCAAACCAAGGGATGTAAAATTTCAATAAAGCTAGTGTTGTATGCACGGTTACAAATAATTTAGGAGGTATGGAAAGAAATATTTGTCACTACGATAATTGAAATAACAATGCATGAAAGTAAAATGCTTGAAATAAAACTCAAAATTGAAAGCAAATGGATTATAACACTATGACTAAAAACAAATCTTGTAAATTCAGAATGGAGATAAGAAGATAAATCACTTGCTAGCCTACTCATGCAATAGAAAAGAACAAAAAAACTATGGAGGGGTTTAGCAGACCACAAGTGGGCTTGCATTGGGTATTAATACCTCCTAAGGCTTGTAACTAAAAGTTACTAAATAAAACTTATATTCTTTATTGAATTGACATGAAGACTACATTTAGGAGCAAAATTACTTGTTTATCTACATATCCTCTATTCTCCAATTATCCATATAGATATATATTTCCCAAGCTAATCCATTTCTTTTATACTCCTTAATTACATCAAAATGTGAGAAGAAGATTTCCACTAGGAGTTCAATCAGAATAAGTAAAAGATCTTCTACAAAAAAAGATAAAGATCTCAAATAGATCAACAAGAGTTTCAACACATGCAACATAATTAATTACCAAGTGCTGAGATATCAAACACATAACTTAAGTAACAATTAAGTTCCTTAGATCACATGTTTAACTGATCAATTAATTCTTTAGTGAGTTGCAATAAATAATTATATCTATTGTTGAGTTATCTTCCAATTCTCATGTTCCAATTGTAACTGCCTCTCTAATGACACATACAAATATGAGTTTCATTCTTCAATTTTCTAATAGATATTCATAATCACATATTCTTTGTTGTAGGTGAGTTGTTGCAGGCATGTCCTTTGGATGCAAATGATTTACTGCAGGTGAGTCCTTTGTTGCATATAATTTGCTACATGAAACAATTTTCTGGCAAACAAGAGTGGCATCACACAAACATCAATAGTTTTTTTTATTGAAATCAAGAGAATAAATGCATACTCAAAATACCAAAAAATAAAGATAATTAGTTATAATTATATTAATCAGTATATATGCCATAAGTTCAAGTTATGATGATAGTGTTAATAAATAACTGGGAAATACAAGGACATGGAATCAATGAATTAACAAAAGAACATATGAGGAGGTGTTTATAAAAAGGGATTTATATGACTCATCATACACAGGAGAAGAAAAACCTAAATATTTTTTTCATACAATGGAAGAACAACTACACAATGACAGAGACAAGATAAATATTTTGGTATAATCATTTAGAGGGATGGCATCATGATGGTGGGATACACAAAGAGATAATCTATTGAGAAGGTGCAAGATAATAATTTCCTTCTTAACACTATTTATTAGCAATAACGTTCCCTAACAATATCAAAATACAATGGAAAAACATCTCCCAAGACTCACATATGTATTTGTGAGAAGATTTGGTTAGAAGGACCAAAAGAAATACCACCATCCCTTTGGGCCCATAAGTTCTATTCCACCTTCAGTGGGTGTGCACGCATGTGGTATATACATGTCAAGCTCAAGTAAGAGACTGCTAATTAGCAAGATATGACATCAATTATGGTGCACACTTTTAATTAATTTTTATATAACCCTCTAGTGCATGAGGCCTTACAGTTGATGAAGCACATCACTTTGGGGGATAGAGCAAAAATGGAAGAGATTATGGCTCATATGTATGAGGATATAATTTTGGATGGGAATTCCAATAAACCCGCATGGTTGGAAATTAATGAGGATCTCTTAGAGCGTGCATGGAAGGAAAAGGAGAAATGAAATCTAGTATACCTGAGTGATGATAAATTGGTTGAAGATATTAATGTAGAACACATAGAGGATGATCAAAAGGTCCTAGAAAAGGAATATGAGTAGGCATACACATGTAATCTATTTCTTAATAAAAATTAAGGTGAATATTGGGACAAATGATGAGCCTAAGGAGGAAATCATTGGTAACTTCCAAGATCTCTTTCCTAATGGATAACATGAGCTAAAGGGTTTTCATCCTTCACTAGGGGAGATGAAGATCCAATTAAACGGGGGTGCAAGACCAGTCCAAAAGTGGACATATAAGATGAAACCTAAATTTCATGTCAAATTGAAGAACGAGATCGACAACATGTTGAAGGAAAGTATTATTGATCTAATTGAGTAATCAGAATAGATCAACCCAATGGTCATAAGTATCAATAAATATGGATGGATAAAGATATGTGTGGATTATATAGTGTTAAATGCATCTTATGTAATTGATCCATTCCCTACACTGTTTACCAGAAGAAATCCTCAAGTGTGTAGCAAGGCGCGAGATATATTCCTTCACAGCTGGTTTCTTAGGATATCATCAAGTTAGGATTGTGCTCAAAGATTAATAAAAAAACCATGTTTGGAACAAAATGGGATTTTTTATACATATATGGTCATGCCTTCTGGATTGAAAACTACACCAACGATGTTTTTTGTGTACTGTGGTGTAGGCATTTTAGGATTTCATCCATAATGTTCTTCAAGTATATCTAGATTATTGAAAAGTTTATGGGTTGGTAAAGGACAATTGTGACTACTTGCACTTGATTTTTAAATGTTGTATATAGGTAAGTATATATCTAAAGATCAAAAAATGCATCTTTTCTACACTTTTTGGTACTTTGTAGGGCCATTTAATCTATAAAGAGGGACTTCTAGTTGATACAGAAAAGATAGTAGTTATATTGGGGTTAGACATGAGCCAACTAACCAGAGTGGATACCATGGATTTCTTGGGCATATAGGTTATTAAAAGAAATTTATCAATAGATATGTCAAGATAGTTGCGCTACTGGATTAAATGTTGAAGGGTAAATGGAAATTCTATTAGAAATATGTGCAACAACAAGATTTTTAGTAGTTGAAAGAAATATTGACTACCGCGCCTATCCTTGGCTTCAAAACATGGAATTTTCCTTTTCGTGTCCATGTGGATGCACCTAACATTGAAATTAGAGTTTTCTTATCCCATCATAGAGAAGGAAATTTTGATCATCCCATTTATTTTACGAGTGGGAAGCTAACACATGCAGAACAAAATTATAAACTAATGAGCGTGAAGCTTTGTCTATCATGTATGTAATTCATAAATATAGGAAATATATTATTGAAACTCCATTCATATTTTATACTGACCATGTGGCTCTCAAGTATTTGATTAACAAATCAATATTGCAAGTTTGCATATGTGGATGGGTTCTCTTATTCTAAGAATTTGGATTTTTTGTAATAGTGAAACTTAGAAAGAGTAATGTGGTACATGATCATATTTTTTACATTGATTCTAGTGACGATCTGTAAATTATAGAAGATACAATTCTATATTCTCATTTTTTAGGTTGCACTTCTCTCCTAGTAATTTAGAGGATATCCAAGTATTTTTTTGCATAGGCCTTGCACATGAAGGAATGAAGAATATGGAGAAGAAGTAGTTAGCTATACGCACCACACCTTATTAGTTAATTAGTAGAAATTTGCATAGCATGGGAAGAGGTGAAGTATTTCCTAGATGCATGTTGGCACATGAATTCAAGATGGTAATAGAAGAGGTACATGGTGGAATTATGCGAGGAAATTATGTCATAGAATTTACCACGCATAAGACACTCCTCATAGGACTATTGTGGAAACACTTTTTAAAGATACATAGGAATTTATCAAGGCTTGTGACCATTTTTAAATGATTGGAAAACCAGGACAAAGGAGTGAAATACATTTGTGCCCCAAAACATCTACATAACCAGTTAAGAAGTTTGTTATAGAATTTTTTAGACCAATTGCATCGAAAATATGAAAAATATACACATGATACATTATTATGTACATTGATTACTTAAAAAGATGGACAAAAGATACACCTACCAAGGATTATAACACTACTATAACCATGTGTTTGTTATGGGATAACATTATTAGCAAGTATGGCTGCCCATTGAGCTTTATAAGTGACAGGGAGCTCATTTTATTAATTAAACAATCCAAATCTTATTAATAGAATTCATGATGGCTCATCTAAAGATAACTCCCTATCACCCATAGGTAAATGGATCTACATAAGCATTTAATATAATCTTGGGCCAAACCTTAAATAATATTTTTGATGTTGGAAAAAAGTATTGGGATGATAAAGTATCAGTTGTAGTATGGGCATACATGACTACCTATAAGAGGTTCAACAAATCCATACCATTTTAGTTTGTGTTTAGCACATAAAAAATAGTTCCTATTGAGTTGATGTTACCGTCCCTGCGTATTGCATGCATAGGAGGTCTCGTAGATGAACAAGAAGTTGGAGAGCAGATTTATAAGTTAATACAATTAAATGAATGAGATGTAATTACATGATGGATCCAAAAATAAGAAAAGGAAAGACAAAATACCCTGCATGAAAGGGACATCAATAACATGAGGTAGGTAGTAGAGAAAGAAAAAACTACTTGGATTTTGGCACATAGAAATGACAGGTGTGGTGCAAAAAGGCATGCGCAAGAGATTCTATAGATGAGGAAGTAGTTACGTCCCAGAAGGTTATACATGAAACATATAGAAGGAAAATGTGGAAGGTCTTGACTTGATGGAAAAGAGAAGGGAACAACAAAAAGAGTGAGAAAAATAACACATACTACATTAAATTTATTTAAAAATAAAAAACCTATAAATAGGTGTGAGGATTAATTGTAATTACACACTGCAAATTGAGAAATTTTGTGATTTTAGAGCTCTTACAAACCATTCTGATCAAATTAGTGATGAAGAAGGAAACTAAACAAACAATGACCACTATAATTATGCTCCTTGTGCTTGGAAGAGTGGAAAATGAAGTGGGATTGGGGTGCTGGAAATGGGAAGGAATTATAAGGGTTAGCCATCAAAGGGAGTTACAAAGTTAGGCCATGAAAGTTAGTAATCACCAAGAAAGTATTAAAATTAAGTAGTTGAACTAGTGAACTGAGAATTTGAGACCATGAAATCATCAGAGAAATTAATATAGGTTAATACCAAGCATTAATATTTTTTGAATTGAGGGTATGGAATCTTTAGAGTTTACAATTTATAGACTTAAATTCACATGTGTAAGCAATGGAACCTTTTATGAAGGAATCTAAGGGAAAGAAAAATATGGAGGAAGTTCCAAACGACTTGTACTCAGAGATTCAGTACCCACAGGAGGTGATCGTTGGAAAGTCGTGGGCATCAAAAATTTGGAGGTGGAAGATCTGTGAATACAAACACCACGCAAAAACCCATGAAAGTGACATAAGGTCATATACCTTAGTAGAGAAAGGTCAGCACACCACCGAAGGTCAAAGCATGGTGCAATTTGTTTGAGAAAGTGGCGAAGTGTTGGATTTCTATGAATTACCATTTTTCAGCAAGGCCAAAAAGTATTCAAATGGTTGATTTTACGCGTCTATGAGGAATATTTTCACTTTTCGGGGAGGGGGATGTACATCACAATGCAACTTATTTGAAAGGTGACAATGTTGAGTGGTAGAGGTGAAGAGATTGCGTTGGACATGCATGATGAGGTGAAATTGGAAGAAATAGCCACCAATTTACACTACCAATGAGGAAGTCGTGTTTTTAATGTATCACGTATCACTGACCCTAGAACCATAACAGATGCATGCTTATTAATATGTAATCTTGGAGCCTTAAAGAGGTGGAATGAAGTGAACAATAATTTTCTTCATTTCGCTCACAAGATGGCGCATGTAACCAAGTACAACATTTCTTTGTACGTCACGGAAAGTATTGTCAAAAAGGAAAAGATCCAATATGAGGAGGGAGATAAAATAACATGGGGATCAACCTTTTTGCTAATAGTGATTTATAATATTGGAGTTATGGATGGGCCAGAAGGAAGAGAATGGGAAATTTTTTCCGAGAAGATATTGTTAGCAAAGAGATTCACTAAGTACACTTGTGATAGTGAAATAAAAAATGCATACAAGGAGAACCTAAATGTGTGGTACAATAGGATGCATGAAGCATTCAAAAATGAATGGCATATACCTAAGGATATGCAAATATATTTCGATGGATGGGTAGAATGTGTTTTTATGCAACACTTCTACCTTGCATGGTTTCTGAATATTAAAGGAGAAATGGGGCCTTTATGCAAACTACCATTTTCCTTTACAACTATGTACTTCGAAAGCATTGTAAACATAATAAAGGACATGTATCCCTTAAAATTTAATACTGATAAGGTAGGTTTGGAGTACCATACTCTACTCCAAAACTTTGACTACACGGTGAAGCAACCTTATGTAGTGACAATGAAATATGAGGGGATGGACTTGAATCCCATCATGAATTTGGTGGTCGGTAAGGAAGATTACATGGTATACGTTTACTTGTAGAAAAAGTTGAAGGATGATAAGGTTTTGGACGATGTGAGATAACTCTTACACTGCCACCATAAGGAATTATGGACACAAGGATACCAAATAAGAAATGTGAGCCAACTCTAGAGAAATAAGAAGAATAAGATGAGATAGAAGTGGGTATGCATCATAGTAGAAGGAAGATGAGGTGAGTATAATGCAAATAAAATTTAGTGCGCACCCTTTTTAGGACACCTCCAGAAAGCACAATTGATACTACATGTGCACCTAGCCTAGAATAAGAATTGAAGGATGAAGAAACTATATGGATGGAAGGGGACTCAAAGGGATGGGGGATACATCATATCATTCATATTGTAAAGGAGGAAGAACTTGAGAAATTTGAGGGTGAGGAAGGTGATATTGAACAAGAGTTTAAGAATGAATAGGAGCAAGAGTAGGAGGAGTAGGAACAAGAAGATAAAGATAAGGAATACCAAGGCATTGGAGCGGACATTAGTCCCATGCACTTAGACATTGAGTAGGTGACACTATGAGAGCTTGCGGTGGGACTATGACCTAGATATTCATTGAGAAGGTCAGGAAGACTCTTACCCCCTAGCTCTATAATGTCATATACAGATGACACATCTAAATTCATAAGGGCCATATTTCAAAACTCTACAGAGGCTAAATAATTATATTTTTAGTATATGTTTGATGAGTATGAACCTCATGTCATTATGCATAATATGTTGTCCTTTTCAATGTAGATTCACGTGAAGGAGAGGAATTTTGAATTGAGCAAAGAGGCCATGTATGATTTACAAAGGATGAAGGACCCATCAAATACATTTCAAATTTTTGTTTCTACGTAAATTTTTAACTCATAGGAAACTAAGGACTTGATAAAGATGGCTAGTGAAGTTTCTCACCAAAATATTAATAAAGTGGCCGCACTATGTGACATGTAGAATTTTTTTTAGGATGCATACAGAAAGAACAAGAAGTTAGCCTTATAATTTAATAAGGCTAAAAAGAGGTTGGTCGTTGTAAATATTAAGGTGGGTGAAATTATGAATAACATCACGAACTCATGTCTTGATGTAATCGTGGAGGCCAAGTTTGAAGGAAACATGTAAATTAACAACTTGGAAGAGTTGGTCAATTTGTTACAAGTAAGGGTCAATACAGCACATGAACAGGAAATGGAGAATCAAGGAAAGATTGTAAAACTAAAAAAACAGTGAATACCTCAACATAGAAGTAAAGAAGGTTGTGGATAAGGAAAATAAGATATTCATCATTTTCATGGATACCTCAATTTTCAATATGTGCCTTGTAGAAGAGGAAGAGAGAATGGGTCATATCCAAGCCTCAATATATACATGGGACAAGGTTGCACAAGTGAAATTTTTTCAATAGGTAGAGGATATGAAGAATACTATTAAAATTAAGTGTAATAAGCTAGAGAGGAAGCTAGGAAAACTACATACTATGGTAATGAATCGGGAGATGTCTTGAAAGAACCAACTTCTAAGTGGAACATAATTTTTAAGGAACTACAAGAGAATGCACGTGGAGATATCATAGAAAATATCACATAATCATTGCAGTAAAGGTCAGATAATATGCTTGAGGAATGGAAAGGGATGGAAGCACCTGTCATTACAAAATTCCCAGAATTCCCAGAATTTGTGTGCGAGCATACATTTTTCAAAAATTATTTTATTCTTCAATAACAATTCTTTGGGGTATTTCTCACATTATTGTAGCCAGGATTTTTTATTTATTTATTGGTAAAAGGTTTTACAGGGACCTTACCCAAGAGTACAAAAAAAGGCTCAAAAACCAAGATAGAAAATACAGAGAAAAGTGGCAAACAAAAAGAAGGGGGCCACACCCCAGCAAAAATAAGAAACTAATAAAGCACTAGGGCAAGGTCTATCTTCCAACAAGAAGCCCTACTATGAGAAAAAATGCAAAATTGCAGCACTACAACAACATCATAACAATAGTTGCACCAAACATAGAGAAAAACATACACTAATTGATGGATTTTTTGTAGACCTTGATAGTAATTATGAGTGCCTTGTGCAGATTCAAAGAAGCAGTGTTGTTTAGATCCCAATTTGAGGTTTTGAACTTTTTGGAGAACTTCCCATTCTTTCATGTAAAGGTCGATATTCCACTGACATCATAGATCTATCTGATATGAACTTGCAGGAGCTCAAGAAATGCTGTTTGGATGGCCAAGAGTTTGTTATGTTTATCTTCCATAGTTGTGAAATTGGTGTCAATGGTGTTAAAATCCTCTCTGATGGTTGAGATGGAGTCAACAATTGATTATTTAATATCAGATTTTAGAAGAAAATCCACATTATCTTCTAGAATTTTCAGAGTCTCATCTTGAAATTTCATTTTTCCAAGAGAGTTTCGTAATCACTAACATCAATAACAGTAGAGGAGATACCAACCACCATGACTTATTTTCCTTTTATGCTCCTAAGAACCCTTTTTGGGTGTGGCTCAATGACATGTTCTTGATACATGGGGTTCTTGGAATGAATACGAGGTTGTTGTGGGAGTGGTGGGGCAATCGGGGGATGAGGATCATTGGCTACGACATCAATAATGTATTGGTGGATGAGATATATGACCCCCTGATGTAAAGGAACATTCATTTACCCTAAACCTCCTCAATAAAATTTTCCAAATATTACAAGATATAGTAAGACAAACTCACCTTGGCCTCATGCTTGAAATGATTTAGCAACACCAAGTAATGAAGTAGGATTATAGAAAAAAATCCCTCGAGAGTGATATAATAAGCCATCATATGAGCTACATCATCAAAGGGATTTGGAATTGTGTTAGAAAAAATTCATTCCTTAATAATTTCTAGATGTTTCCCATCATCTAGGAAGATTTTTTCCTCAACTTCCTTATCATATTTATTCATGAAGAACTTATTGCCATCTATGCTAAGCCAAATTATAAAAGAGATGAATTGCTCAAAGATATTGAAATATCTTCCTTTGTACTGGATGTTACTCCCTTTCCAATTTTCCACAAATTGGAAAGATATGTGTTGGATGTGCCCCTTGAACCTCTGAATAAAATCTAAAAAAACCCCAATGTTAAGGGTGTGCCAGAGTTCTACATTTTCCTTCCACTGAGGATCAAAAATAGTCTCAACACGACATAGATAGACCCCATAGTGAAAATAGATGACAGACGTGAAACATAACACTGATAATATCTATAAACAATCTTACCGACAACATTCCAACAACCTCAAAGCTTGGTAGTTGTAGAAATGAGCCTTGAATCCTTCCCCCAATTCTATTTAAAAATCAAAAATCACTCATTTTTCAAGGTGAGGGGGTAATAAGGACTTTTAATATCAATCTGCTTCAAAAATCCATGCTAAGGATTCCACATGTGAAAGACCCACCAGCTAGGGATTTACAATTTCTTCTTTAATGATGATTTTTCTAGCTTCATGAGGGGTGTCATGTAATCATACCATTTAGTGTACTTATTATTGTATACCCCTACATTAGCCAAGATTTAGTTTGATTTATTCCCCTCCCTATGTATATGTTGAAACATGATGTTAATACCATTGCATATAGAAAGGGGTTCATTGATAAATTCACTTATGCTTCTACTAGGAATTTGGGTCTTAGAAAGATTATTCATAATGTTCATTAAGTCACATTTCACAATGATGTTATCCACTTTGAGGTTCCTAGTAGTTTTGATTCCCTATAGGGATGCAAGGGATTCTGAATAGTTGTTGGTTTGCTTACCCATATAACCTGCATAAGCGACAGTGAGGTGACCCAAGTGATTTCTAATAAGACCACCACCACATGCTGACCCAGGATTGCCTTTGGAAGCACCATATAAGTTCAGATTATGCCAACCTTCCAGAGAACCAGGATTGTTTATTATTTATTCATTAATTCATGTATTTCTAAAGATGGTCAATATACCTAGTGTCTAGGGTAATGTTAGGCTGAGAAATTGACTGAGTATGAGACATGCGCAAAGGCCAAATGATGTGTAAGAGTTCACGAAGAAGAATCATTAAGGTATTTACAAATAATAAAGAAGTGCGAGGAACGAAAATTTGGAGTATGAAGAATCACATATGAAGGGTTTCTTGTAGGAACAAAAAAGTGAGGAGTTAGTTAGATTTCCAAGGAAGGCTAAAAATAGGAAAAACAATGGGTTGACATGATTGTCAAGGAAAGCTCAAAATAAGAAAAATCATGGATAAAGCGCATGCAGGGATAATATTAGACTTTAAGTATGCATGGAGGAGGTAGAACTATATATAGCACATGCAATAAAAGATATTTATAGTATACATGTTAAAGATGGAGCTAGCACCAAGTCTGGGATGAGTCAGAGTCATTTCAGAGTCAAAGGAATTACATAGAGGATTCAATTCAGTGTTGAAGAGTTAGGAAAATCAGCAGGATGACCAAAAAATTACACATAGGAAGGAAGGGCTCAAATCCCAGTTGAGAAAGGGATTTTATGACATTGGCTGATGCTCGTATGCAAGCTATAGGTGGAGAAGTTTCCATTTGAGCTTGGGCTTGATGAAAATTATGGCGAGGTGAAGTTGAGATTAGGATAGATTGAGCCAGGATACGACTTGACTATAGTGGAAAGATATAGATGGGGAGTTAGAAGAGATCAGGTGAGCAGGGAAGAGTTGTGGGAGGAGACCTTGGTTGAGCAAATATATTGGAGGGTAGCTAGTTTTAGTAAGGTGTGAGTTGGGTTGTAGGGAAGAGGCTCATGTTAGAAAAAAACACAACTCAACCAACCACCTCTAAACTTGGAACCTCCGCCATAAATAGTCATAACTATCCACATTGGAGGAGAACACTCTAAATCCTGCACATGAACCAAGAAACACAAAATAACTAGAACAACTCCATAAACAAAAAGATTAACCCATATATTGTTAATATGCACAAAAAATAAGAACTGATAAAAATGTTTCACTACTAGTTAAAAAAACCTGAAATCGAGAGTAATCAACAACAAGAGTATGAGTGACATGATTACCAAGATTTGAGATATAATACCATGAAATAGGGCATGAATATCATCTGGAATGCATACACATCAACCTAATTGCATTATTTATGAAAATGATAATAACTCAATGTAATTAGAAAGTGCCAAGAATTATCTCATACAAATTTTGAAACAAAAATGATCTATAAAGTCTCATAGATCAAAATAGATGAAGTGTAAATATGAGTGTTATATAACTCCCTTGCATGGACCAGTCATACCTTAAAATTAGGAGGGGGAGCTACAATAAAATAATAACATGTAACTCCTACTGACATATGATATATGATGGTTATGACAAATACTATGATAAAATCTACCATCTGTCATGGTAAATCCTATGACTCATCTAACTAACATATAGATCACCTAAGGGAGATGACCCACTATGCGGGAGGGTAATTCACAATAATAAGTAATAATAAAGTGAATAATACATCCCACACTAATAATTTATGTAGCATTTTACTAATTATCTTCCAGTGTTTCTTTTCATTTTTATCTCTGTGGGGTTACAAGTAGACATTGCACCCATTATAGGCAAGTTGAATAACACCAGAAGGTAAGTATGAGGTAGGTATTTGTAATTTGTTGGATTTCATTAAATTATTTAATACACATACATTTTTTATGTTACTTTTAGCAAATACTTTTGATTTCAAATGTTGCATCTTTCTTTTTCTAAAGAGTATCGTATGTTTCAATATTATGACACGTGATGATATTTGGTTGGGGCATATGTATAAAACTCATTTTCCATGCTTGCTAACCTTATCTCTTCTAGAGTGGATGGTGATGCATAATTGTAGTCTCAAAATCCAACACTTTAGAAATTATTTAATCCCAATCTCATACTACTATTCATATTGTTTTTGAGTGAAGAAAGTACTAATTAACCCATATCGTTTAACCATTTTACTTTTCTTTTTGTCCTCAGTTCCGACCTCCTGCATCTACTCACCCAGTCATTTCTTCCATTTTGCATTGTGATATCTTTGACTAGGGAACTTAGGCATCCTGAGCCTTCTTATAGTTTCCTGCGACTTTTTGGGAACTTTCTGGCCATTTTAGCTTCTTATATTTTTATTGGTCACCATTTTCGGGGTTAATTAGGAAATTAGAACAAGAGAACCATATAAATATAAAGTTATGAGACCATAATGAGGGACCAAGAACTAAACACTACTATCATCACCTAAGGTTGCATCCATCTAACTCCATCACAAGGCACAAGGCTGGTTTATCTATATCACACTACATATGAGGTAATTTTATTCTACTCCATCCACCATTTTATTACATTTTCTACACAGTTATTGATCAATACTTTCAGAAAGTATGACTAGCACAAGAGCACCGAGGGCATGATTGGACAAATACACATTGAACTAAATTTGTTTTGAGATGCAGTCTAGAACTCAGTTAGTAAGACCACCATTGTGGCATCCGAGGTCAGTTCGAAACCTTCATATGCATCTTTCTTTTTTACGGGTTTTATGCTTGTCTTGGGGCATGACTCATGTTCATTTAAGATTTCTAGCGACATACTATATAGTCTAGCGAACCTAGTGTGACATGAAGAGAATTTAGGAAACCATCAAGTGACACTTTGGAGGAAGGTTACAGAGCTTTTTCATAGACCAGGGTGCATATATCTCAGACTAGGGAATCCATAAGCACCCATGTACCTATCTAGGCTTCCCAATCCACTCAGATTTCCTAGATCTACACTTTTCTAGACTTGGGCATAGTCGTTTCCTTCTCCTTTTTCTCTAACCATCTCTACAACATAGTCTATAAATCTCGTCGAATCTACTAGGCTCTTTCTTAACCCCTCTTCCACATTAGGGTTTACATTTCTACTTTCTTAGTTATTTGGGTAACTTTTTATATTTATTTACTACTCTTATTTACCATTATTTACAGTTTTTACTTAAGAAATATCCAAATTTCCAGGATGTTTTGCAAAAATCCCTACACTCCTTGTATCTTGATGAAAATACACCACCACATGAAATAATTCCTATATTCACTCATCATTTGATGAACCTAGTGATCATCTATATAATCAACCTCTATTAGAATCAATTCAAGCTTTACATTCTTTATTTCAAGAAAATTTTACAGATATGGAATCCATGATCACATCTCTCAAAACTGAAATTCATCATCTTAAGGACACTTCTCAAGCTTATGTTTTATATCCCTCTCTATCTCATTCTATGACTACTAGAAGTCCTCATATTATTGAGCCTCAAGTAAAACCATTACCAGAGACTCTCATCCTTGATCACAATACTCAACAACATGACCTTCTTACTAAGCTCCTTCTTCATGACTTGATCACTTTACCGCCTACTCATTACTATCCTGCTTATTGGATAGCCAACTATAAAGGTCATCCATATTGAAATTATCATTGAATCAATGGACATAATGACAACGATTTCCATGCTTTACAATGAAGAATACAAAAATATTGAAATTCATGGATTTATCTCATTTACTATACAAAACTTTGTTGCAAACTCATCTAAACATGTTAAATCCACATGGAATCCTAAATTTGTTCCTTCTATGTCAAACGAGCATCATGCCACCATTTCTAATGTGCCTTGTTCAGATAGTCAAACACTGCCTAAGAAACAACTTATCAAAATAAATATAACATGTCTTCCCCTCAAGACATATACAATGTTACCAAGTCAAAGTACATAACCACCTCTCAAAATAATTCAACCTTCTTCTTCGGTAGCATCATCAATACCGCCAAATCTTCCACCATTCAATATTTCTAGCCATCCTACTCCATTTCTATTTCCTATTCATTTTATTATAGTCATTACCCCTCCACTCAATTTGTCTATGATATGACCACCTTCACATCCTATCACTTTTGTTAAAGAAACTACTCCTTACGTTGATCCGCTTAGTGTCTTTTGACTAGGTTTCCATTTCTTACATTCTTGGGGGGAATAACATTCACATATCCCCCTCCCATTTTAACATTAAAACATCTCTCATTTGTTAATTATCACACATCAACCTCATAGTATAATATTATTCATCTACATATTAGCGTTGACCATTACCCGATGACACACTCTTGTGCTTTGGTTCACGCTTGAATGTTGAGGGCTTACTAGACGTGAACCTCATACAGTACACAATAAGTATCATACACTGTGTTTCTCCACACATTTTGCATCATATGTATTACACCTTACACCATACACCATACACCATACATTTATACTGCATCATTTCGACCACCGCGCATTAACATATCATACATACTTTTCACATCATACTAGTCTTCATTACACACATGTCGTATTTCTAGTGTCCTCACATCTCACATCACATACTACACATCATATATCATACTAATATTCATCATACATGTATCACACTCTCATGGTCTATGAGTCTAGCATTACATATTCCTCACCTTACACATTGTAGTCTACATACATCATTCATTCTACACATCATTTGGTCATCTATTATCATCACACATACTACATTGTCTCTTACACGTTTCACTCATTACCCTATGACGTACTTTAGTTCCTCATTCCATAATCTAATTCCGAGGTTTTACTAATCAAATGGACCTCCTCATGCCTACATTTTCATCACTTTAGCATCTATCATGCGACATCCTAGGTTAGTGACATATGATTTAGGCTAAATGGTCACTTATTCCTTCATCTTGTAGTGGTATACATTTTAGGCTACATCACCACTCCCTCTATTCATCTTGTATTGATATACACCTTAGGATAAATCATCACTCTTTCAATCATCTTGTCGTGATATATGCTTCGACTATAAGGCTCATGTACACATCATTCCTAGGTCGCATTTCATCAATACACATACACATTCATCTACTATGCCCTTAATCATATATCTTACATTTTATATATATATATATATATATATAACCGACTTGTGGATATCATAACTTCTTATCATTATCTATCTCTTTCATATATCTTATATTGTCATGGGTGGGTCAAATTTGAGGATGGCCATAGCATAGGAATAGTATAAATAGGGGTTAGTAGGTAATAATTAATCTTCATTATTGAGCATTTGAGTCTTATTGTATGGTTTGGAGGGTGCCCCCTCGAAGTGAATAAGCTATTATACTTTCATATTGAGATCATTTATATGCCATATTGTGTTTTTTGGTGTCTTATTTCTTGTGATAATCTTAATTATTCAATTAATGTCATTACAAGTAGTATCAGAGCTGTGATCTAGACCAAATTAGGGGAAAAAAACCATAACTTGTTTTTTCTACTATATCTTTCTAACCAAAGATAAATTTTCAGATATATTTTTTACGAGAGCTACAAATCATTCCAAGAAAGGTTCCTTGAAAATTTCTGACTTTTTGAATTTTTTTTCAAAAGTTATTGCAAATTTAGTATTTTTGATAAAATCGCTCCCTAGGCTGTAAATTGTCAAATTTTTACAAGTTATTTACATTTTGGGAAAGAGGATAAAAACTTATTGGGAGTTTGTTCTTTAATGTTTTTAATATTTTTCCGAACTCTTATTGAATTCACAAACTCTAAAATTTGACCTTGAGCCTTAAATCCTACTATTTTGACGCATCATGGTAGGGCCTTCCACAAGAGGAAAAAAGAATCCCATCACTCCGGGTAAAAAAAAAGAAAAGGATGAGATATTAGTTGATGATTTTGAGTCAGAATATGTAACTATAGATTCCTCAAGGTTAGGGTTTACTTTGACAAACCATAAGGTAAACCAACTTGAGTTTAACTTGTGAGACCTCAAGTCTCGGGTGGCCAGCAAAGAATATGTCGAAAGGATTGGAAAATGATTCGAGGGTATCATGCATAAATTTAATACACATATAATTGGTAATAATAATTATATCAAGCAAGGTGGATCTTCATGTCAAGGTTATAGAAACATGATTCCGGGTGGATATTTGAGCATGCCCAATCCAAATAAAAACATTGTGTAGGCCAGTAACATGTTTCCAAAAGTGGAGATGCGTAATTTTGATGGAAAGGATCCACTCAATTTGATTAACCAGATGGATAATTTCTTTTATTTACATCAGATTCCATCAGGACAAAAGGTTACCATGGCATCATCATATCTCAAACCTGACCAATTCGTTTAGTATCAATGGTTATGTGCTTAAAGGGAAAAGAGTGGTCTAAATGTTACATGGACAATATTCAGTGAAGAGTTGCAATTACACTATAGTTATAGTGTGTCATAAAATTAATTTAGCCAATTAGCAAAATTAAGCCAAATAGGATCTGTTAAGGATTACATTCACCAATTTCAAAACCTTTCTTTACGGGTGGAAACTATTACTGAAGAGAATCTTGATGACCTACTTCTTGGGGGTCTTAAGGATCACATTGAGCATGAGGTGTGTATTATAGTCCTCATAATGTTTAAGATTCTATGATTATGGCATGAAGGGAAGACGAAAAATTTGTTTCAAGTAGGAAACAAAATTTCACTCATATAAGAGATCACAACACCTTTCCTCCAGAACTTCCTCGGCCAATTTGATTGAAACCTCAACAAATTGAAGAAAAGAGAGAAAATAGGTTATGTTTTAATTGTGACAGTAAATATGGACCAAGACATAAATGTGTTGAAAAAAAGTTGTTCTACATTGATGGGCCTAGTGAAGATGAAGAGAAGGACGATGATGCAGAGTCAGAGGTCATGGTCGAGTCAAAGAAGGAATTAGGATATCCCTAGCCAACGATCTCATTCCATGTAATTTCACGCATTATCACCCCTTAAACCTTCAAGGTGGTTGGATTGTTTACAAAAGAGGGTTACATTGTTGATTGAATTAGGAAGTACTCACAACGTTATCAATCATAAGTTAGCAATCCACCTCCTGAATGTCAAGTAATGAATGCTAATGGAGGTACTGTTACTTGTAATAGAAAATTCCAAAACATTAAGCTTTTCATGGGAGATTACATATTAAATAGCCCCATGTATGCCATTTCTATGGGAGGAGAGAAAATTTTGTAAGGATTTCAATGGCTTGTAACTTTTGAAACCATTGAGATGAAACTCCAATAATTGTTCATGCACTTTTAGTTTGAAGGAAGGAATTTTGAACTAAGAGAATTAAGATAAAAGTTTCCACAAATAGCAAGCTTTCATCAGATACAAAAAATGATTAAAAAAGGTTGCAGAGGGATTTGTGGCACAACTATTTTCATTGGAGGTGCATTAGTCTACAGAAAGTATACCATCAGATATGCAAGTAGTGTTGGATACACACTATGTTGTGTTTGAAAATATGAGAAAAGGTTTACCTCCAAAGAGAGATCATGATCATGTTATTCATTTAGTACCAGCGATCCAACTACCTAACATTAAACCTTATAGGTACCCATATGTGAAAAAGAGTGAGATCGAGAAGATTGTACAAGAGATGTTGGAAGCAAGAATCATCCATCATAGTCAAAGTGCTTATTGTTCTCCAATATTTATGGTGCATAAGAAATATGACATGTGGCGCATGTGTCTCAGTTATAGGGAACTTAATAAGATAAGTTTCCTATTCCTGTAATTGATGATTTACTTGATGAGTTGCATGGTGTTGTTTACTTTACAAAGATTGATCTTCGTTCGGGATACCACCAAATCAGAATCAAGGATGAGTATGCTCATAAATATACCCTTCAAACACATGAAGGACATTACGAATTCCTGGTAATGCCTTTTGTACTCACAAATCCACCTTCTACATTTCAAATTTTGATGAGTTATCTTTTTAATCCATTCCTGCAAAAGTTTTTTTTAGTATTATTTGATGATATATTAATTTATAGAAAAACATGGGAGGAACATATGCATCATGTAAATAAGTTTTTGGAAACCCTTGAGCAACATCAACTTTATGCAAATCCCTCTAGGTGTTATTTTGGAGTCAAGGAGGTTGAATATTTGGGTCACATTGTCTCTCATGAAGATGTTAAAGTTGATGCTAATAATATCACAGCCATGATGGAGTGGAAGGTTCCAAAAACCCTAAAGAATCTCTGAGTATTTTGGGGCTCACGGTTTATTATCGTAGACTCGTAAGGCATTATGGATGTATAACAACACCTCTCAAAAATTTATTAAAGAAGAAATATTTCCATTGGAATGAGGACGCTACCAAATCATTTGAGCAGTTAAAAGAGGCCATGTGTACCACTCCAATCTTGGCTACTCCAGATTTTTACAAAACATTCATTATTGAATGCGATGCACTAGGGTCTGGTATAAGGGTAGTTCTCCTGCAAGAAGAATTTCATATTTCCTATTTGAGCCATCAATTCAAAGGTATGAATTTTTCAAATCCAACATATGGGAGGGAAATGATATTCATACTTCATGCAGTAAAGAAATGGAGACCATATATTATAGGAAGACACTTTAAAGTGAAGACAAATCATGATAGTCTAAAATACTTCTTAGAGAAATGTTTATCATCTGAAAAGCAACAAAAATGGGTCTCAAAGATGTTGGGATATGATTTTGAGATTATCTATAAGAAATTTAAGGATAATGTAGTCGTGGATTCTCTATCTCAGAAAGATGAATCAAATGCAACTTTTTTATGTGCCATATCCATCTTACTAAAAGATTGACTAGAGGATGCAAGGTCCAAATGGATAAATTACCTAACTACACAAAACCTCATTCATAATCTCCAAAATGATCCAAGCGTGTATGAATCATTTGTATTGAAAGGGGATGCTTTATGGTGTAAACATAGATTGTACTTATGTAAGAGCTCCACTCTTAAAAATAGGGTTCTATATAAGCTGTAAGATTCTCCAGTAGGGGGCACTCTAGATTTTTAAAGACCTATCATCAAATCAAACAAGATTTCTTCTATGAAGGGCTTAAAGGGGATGTCCAAAAATTTGTGGTAGAATGCATGGTTTTTCAACAAAATAAGCATGAAATAGTTTGGTCCCCATGTCTTCTACAACCTCTATCTATTCCTAGCCAGTGGTGGGAAGAGGTTTCCATGGACTTCATCACAATATTTCCAAAATATGAAGGAAAAATATCATCATGGTTATGGCAGATAGATTCACCAAATATGCTCATTTTTTTGCCTTGTCACACCCATTTGCTGTAAGCACGGTAGCAACATTATTCATGGAAACAACTCGTAAGTTACATGGGACACTGAGGATTATAGTAAGTAATCAAGACCCTATATTTATTAGTAATTTTTGGACTAATTTATTCTCATGTTTGGGTACTTAGTTAGCTCGTAGCTCTTCTTTTCATCCTCAATCTAATGGGAAAACATAAGTTGTAAATAAGTGTTTGGAGGGATATCTTCATTTCTTCACCTTAGATAAACAAGTGAGATGGGTCCATTGGCTGCCACTTGTAGAATGGTGGGATAACACTTCCTTCCATACTTCATCCAAAATGTCTCCCTTTTTGGCACTCTATAGGTACCATCCACCATCCTTCACATCATCATTGAGAGGACAATCACTAGCTAGATCAGTAGAAGAATAAATTCAGCATTGACAAGAGGTTCTCTCTAGTCTCAAGGAGAACTTGTCCATGCCACAAAACTGCATGAAGCAACAGGCTGATCAACGTCACATGAAAAGACATTTTGAAGTCGGTGACTATAATTTTGTGCGTTAAAAACCATATAAGAAAATGTATTTGAAACAACAACAAAAAGATAACAAAATTTCACCTAAATATTGGCCTTTATCAAGTATTGCAGAAGATTGGTACTGTAGCATACAAATTAGAACTTCCACATGCAACTAGAATACATCTAGTCTTTCATGTTTCTCTCTTAAAGAAAGTTATTGGATAGAGAATATCATCCAAAAAAATGTCACCTGGGCTCAATGAGGAGGGGAGAGTCATCTTGGAACCTAAATTCATCATTGAAACATGCACTAAAATATTGAGGACACAGGTTATTACTGAGCACCTCATCAAGTGGAATAATATGGATAATGAAGATGCAACATGGGAGGATATGATGTTCCTGCAGTAGCACCCAAAGCTTCTCAACATTGAGGAAAATATTTCTTTGAAGGGGAAGGGCATGTTATGCCCTTAGTTATATATCCTACATTTTTTGTATATAGCCGAATTGTGGGTATCATAACTTCTTATCATTGTGTATCTATTTCATATATGTTATATTATAATGTGTGGTTCGGCCTTAGGGATCACCATAACATATGAATAGTATGAATAGGGGTTAGTAGGAAGTATTTAATTATCATATTGAGAATTTTTGTCTTATTGTATGGTTTGGAGGTTTCCCCTTTGAAGTGGATAAGCTATTATACTTTCATATTGAGATCATTTATTTTCCATATTGTGTTATTTGGTGTTCTATTACTGGTGATAATTAGAATTATTCAAGTAATTTCATTACATCATCACAACTCATTAGACACAACACACACTTTGACCATTTCCCGATGATGCACTATTGTTTATGGTTCATTCTTGACTATTGAGGGGGAAAACCAAATGAACCCCACTACATACATGTCAATTCACTCAGGGGGAATGCAATGCCTATCATTCCATCTTGCATTCCATTCCACCCATCGACAACATGATGCATATCTTGGTTGCGTTTATTCTTGTTTACATATGCCTATATATGGTTGTCTTATTATACATGCTAGTTATATCTCTTGTATGTAATTTATATATACCATAAACACATGCACGTTCACACCTTTTCTTAGTTGTGATCACATATATAGGTCTCTTACATGCAATAAAGATGCTCACCTTCTACCCAGCCAACATTGGTTGCTTAGGGCATCCACATCCGTCTCTCACAAGTGTTATTATTTCATTTTGTACTTAGCACATTATATTGCATGGTTATACATGCTTTTGACATACTAGTTATCTTTCTAACATGCTAAAAGGTGCTTCATGTGCAACATTTGTTCGTAATATTACTTGATTCAATGGTTATATGTTGTTTGTACTTGTTTTTCTACTATTTTCTATTATATGCGGGTATTTACCTTTATTTGGTGTGCACACATTTTTGTTGTATGCAATCATGATGACCTTGCATATATTACGATATCATGAGTGATATCCCATATTTGCATCCCACTTTGTGTGGCTTACTTTTTATTCTTAAGTATTTACATTACTATATTTCTTAGTAGCTTATACATTGTTTGTGTAGCTTACATATTGTCTTATACATGAATGTTTGTTTGTACTAACACTTTTATTTGGCTAGCCTCCTTTTTATGTTCTCCTTGGTTTCTACAAAGTGTATTTCCTTCCCAATGCAGGGTAGAGTTACAAAGTTTATGTGGTTGGTCTTCTTTTGCGGTTGCATTCTCCTATCAACAACGTCACATGAACCTTCAAAAGAGGGGGGCATCATTTGGGGTTTCACATACTACATAGTGCTTATACACCAGTTCAATTCAGTTCATTTTCTTCCCTTGGCATTTTGGGTTATACAACGAGTGGGTTCAGACTAGTTTATGAACCCCTTACACAACGGATTTTATAGGACATGGATGTCCTTAACATTCTAGGGAGAAGCTACAAGTTAAAGGACACAATGGATTTCCTCTCTACACTACTTCAACCAATGGCGTCAGATCGCCTAAAAATTAAAAAATAAAAAGATCTATTCATATGAATTCATGGAAACAGTTACATGTTAGAGAATAATCCAGCTTCCCCCCTACACTTCTTCATCCAGGGTCGAGTAAGATCACCAAAAAAATTGCAGTATAGTATATTCTTTAACACTTTTTCTCTTGACATGGATCAGATGCACATGTTCCATTTTCTACTTATGTACTTTACATTTACATGATTTCATATACATATGCATGCATCTTTTTACATGCATTTGTACATGTGTTTTTGACTACATGATTTTTTTCTCCTTGTAGGTCCATTCGTATGATAAATAAATAGTAAACAACAAAAAAAATGGGGGAAACAACAATATTTTATGGCAACACACACGATACTAACCATGCAAGTACATCACACACATCGGCAACTAGACATGCATTTATACCCTAGGTTCACTCTCACCACTTTTGCATCTTTAGTTTCCACACTCCACTATTTTATCATTCCATTCTTTGTCTATTCCATTGGCACCCTTTCTGCATCACTCTACATGGACATCAGGTACACATCTCTATCTAATTTATGTTACTGAACTTTCCGCTCACCAACATAAAGTGGGGGAAAATCTAGTCATAAAATCATGCACTTTAGACATTGTTTAGTCCTGGTCTCATACTACTATTCATATGGTTTTTGAGTGAATAAAGTAATAACTAACCCATTTCCTTGGGCCATTTTACTTTTCTTTCTTAGTCATTGCTAACCTCTTGCATCGACTCGCCTAGTCAGTTATTCCATTTAGCATTGTTTTATCTTTAACGGGGGTGCCCAACTGTGTACTAAGGCACCCCAAGTGCTCTAGTCCCATTTGGGACGCCCTGAGCCTTCTTACATTTTCCCACCACTTTTGGTTACTTTCTAACCATTTTAGCTTCTTATCTTTTTAGTGGTTGACATTTTCAGTGTTAATTAGGAAATTAGAACAAGAGAACCATATAAATATAAAGTTATGAGACCATAATGAGGGACCAAGGACTAAGTACTACTATCATCACCTAAGGTTGCATCCATCAAAGGCTCCATTTTCATCCATCTAGCTCCATCACAAGGCACAAGTTTGGTTCATCTGCATCACACTACATAGGAGGGAAGTTTATTTTATTCCATCCACCATTCTATTACATTTTCTACACATAGTTATTGCTCGCTACTCTCACAAAGTGTGACTAGCACAAGAGCACCTAGTGCATGATTGCACACACACACATAGAACTACATCAAGTTTGAGATTTAGTGCAATACTTAGTTTTTAAGATCAACCTTGTGGTAGTTGAGGTCATTCTGACCCCTTTATATGCATCTTTCTTTTTTAGGGGTTTGCTGCTTGTTTTGGGGTTTTGTAGGTCTCATCTTCAATTCATATTTTGAGTGACATACTACACAATCCATTGAAGCTAGTGCAATAGGAAGCAAAGGTAGGCAACTAACAAGAAACACTTCGGAGGAAGGTTGCAGATATTTTTCACAAACCAGGGTGCCTATATGTTAGACTAGGGTGACCACAAATGTCCCTGTACCTATCCAGCCATCCTAGTCCACTCATATTTCTAGGATCTATACTTTTCTGGACTTGGGCACAGTTTTTTCATCTTCCTATTTTTCCAGCCATCTCTATGACATAGTCCAGCAAGCTCATCAAATCAGATAAGCTCTTCCTTAACCCCTCTTGCATATTAGGGTTTACATTTCTACTCTATTAGTCACTTGGGTCACTTTCTATATTTATTTACTACTCTTATTTATTATTATTTATTGTTGTTCCTAGTTTAGATTAACTACCATTCTCCCCAATATTAGTTAATCACTAATCCTCTTAAGTGGGTATTTTAAGCATCTTGTTAGGATTGGGTGTGATCAAACTTGGTCATAGGGGATATAGTACAACACTTTGGAGATATATAACTATGTTTTATTTCTACTATCGATGCCTTATCTTTACATTGTTTCCTTCCATACTTTTATGCTACCATCATTATGTCAACTTGTTTACATTCATACATAGTATTACAATTTCTTCTTACCTTGTTGGAAGTTCTTCATATTTCTCACGTCTTTTCCCTCTATTTTACATTTTTTTACACCCTTGACTCTAGGTTTTCTCCCACACCTAGTGGGATCAATCACAATCAATAACACACACACACACACACAAAGATATTTATATCCTTCTTATGTCAATATCAAATCATCACATCACATAAGAAAATTGGAAATTTGTGCACATATTCACATTTTCTTGTATTTATGTTACCATATTGATCTAGGATTGGAGGTCTTCTTCTTTGTGCTTCCCCTTCTCTACCCATATCGATTCTCTTTCTATTTTTTGTCTTTAGGGAGGATGAATGCATTAACTATCACATCACATGTAAATATTTCTAAATATTATTTTTCCTTTATATTATGTCTATTATGGGAATGGTGATCATTCATTTCATTAGATCAAAGTAGATGTGTACTTTTTTTAGTTTATTGCCTTTTATTTTCTATGTTAGTCATGTTAGTTTTATCCACATATCTACCCATTGAATCCTACTAGGATACATATCTTTACATAAGATATAGGCTTTGGAAACCTATAACTATCTTATGGTTAGGGTTATTATCCTATAGAATTTTGACATGTGTGCTCCTAGGGCACCTTTGGTATCTACATCTAGATTTGACCCACACTATTAGAAATCACGTGGGGACCCATCTTATCTCATCATACACCAAAAAATACAACAAGTTTGGCTAAAGTGTAATGTGAGGAGATAGAATGGAGGTATTGCAAAAACTTATAAGAGGTGTGAGGTTGATTGAAGATGTTATAGGAACTCATGTGAAGATGATAATACTAGGTATATAAAATGGACATAAAGAGGTAATATGAAGTTATTATGATGACATGTTAGGGAAATCTAAGGCAATGCCATGATGGCTATTTCGCCAAGTACTTCTAACAAACCTAACCACACTCACAATATATCCCTTAAAGCACATACTCAAGAAAATTAATGTGATAATATGCTACAAAGAGAAAACATTACTAAGTGTAAAAAATAAGGTATAAACACCTTGTTAATGTAATTCCACTTTCAATTGCTACACCTACATCTTTCAAGTTTGATGTTAACTCCAGATTAAAAAAATTATGTTATAAATATTCTTATTGCCTATTTAAAGTGTATTGTCATTTTTTGATATGTTATTGATTACCCATGCATAGAGTTTTGACATAAAATTACATTCTAACTATAAATCTCTTCTTATATCCACACCTTACAAACATTTACACCCACAAATATGTATGTTCCATAGATGGGGCTACAATTTCTATTATTTATGAGTGGATGGACCCATGAGAAATGAAAATAATAGAACTCATTATTAAAAAAACAATCCTAAAAGAAAGACCAAGAAAGATGAGCCAATAGAAAAAAGGAAGGGATAGAATCTCTGCATAATTACTTCTATTTTATATGAATATGTTTATCAAAAATTGGATTTATGAATGATCAATCATTGTTGTTACCATTTAATGTAAATAAAAACATGCATGTTTAGAATATCATTTTACAAAAAAAAAAAAAAAAAATTGCATGTCATGTATGTAGTCATTGATGAAGGAACTTAAAAAGTGGATAAATATAGTTAATTAAGTTATTATCATTGGCCTATGAAATGTAGAAATATACACTCATCCAAATTTAAGCAATTTTTGCTTTCATTAACTTTATGATCAATTTCATCCTGTTGAGGGATTTAAGATTTCGGTTGTTTATTTATAGTCCTGAAGGAGTATCTTTGCATTGGGTAACTTTGAAATGTAATGACATAAGCTCTGTCAGCGCAATTATTATCTCAGATCTTAGAATTATTTTTCAATGCATCCACAATCTTGTGGGACATCAATTACCTTGAATATAAATAAATAAATTATCATTGATCTCTTGTGCTCAATCCACATTAATGAATCTTTATATATATATATATATATATATATATATATAACATCTTAAAATATCTGTATTTGGTTTAAAGGCTCTTATAATAATATGCAAGAAATAAATCTATAGTCAATGAATCTATAATAAATGAATATAGGAGAAGTAACATATTTGAATTGAATTTAAATAGATATAAGGAAAATACACAACTTAATATGTTAAACTTCACCAACACAAAATCACAAAGATGAATATAAAGACGATAATATATTTCAATGTAAAGGAACATATTCTATTCACCTAACTTCACCAAATCAAAAAAATACGTACAAAAATGAAAAACAACATATACATAATAATTCTAAATATAGAACTTGGGAAGTACAATATAATTTGATTTATTTTATGGCCTACAACTCAAACCCAACTTGAAAATTAAATAGATAAATATAATCAACATAAGTATAGACATTAATGATAATGCAGTTTTTTAACATCATCCCATTCTCAATAATTTAAACTGAATCTTGTTACATGACATTAAAAAAAAAATTGAAGTACTACATTGGCATACATGGTAGACATTCGTATAGAGATTACAAAGAGCAAAATGAGAAATACTAGAAGCAAAATGAAGAAACCACAAAGCCCAATCCAAATCCATGTGTTTGTATGTGTTGCAGCAGCAGCACTGAGGTGAACAACCCCTTCCTCCATTGCATTGCCACTATACTCCATGTTTTTCTCAATGTCATCCAATGTTTCCCCTTGATCCCAAACCAGTATTGACAGATCCATGAATATTTGTTGCAACTCCTCCAGATCTGTTTCGATCCCTTTAATATCTTTAAATGTGTCTTCCATAATGCCAGTCCTGATCATGTCTTCTTGTGATCCCTGAATAGCTTGGTGGAGGATCAGGAAACTGTGGTTCTGCCCACTCTGTATCATCTCATCCACTACTTGCTGTTCTGGGTGTTTCCCAGAAACAATATAACAATATCTCTCCACTTCTTCTCGATACTCGTCTCTGATGTCTTGACGAAGATTGTTGAGAAGAACCAATCGATCTTTCAGAGATTTCCTGATACCATTTGCCACGGGATCTGTTCGATCATTGTTGAGATCGTCCAACATATGTTGAATAGATCTAACCTTGTGCAGGACTATAGTAATAGTTTCTTTCACCCTCACCGTTCTTAAGCATTCTTCTTGGATATTAACCAGGTTATTCTTGCTTTCTTCATGATGTTTTTTGAGACTGTCCAGACATTCGTCTATGGCCTTCAACTCATTTTGGGCTTGTGTGATCAGAGGAATAAATGAATCCACACGAACACCATGAATGCCATCAGAAGGTGAAATTTGAACAATATGCAGATCGTTCATGTTTAGTAAATAAATATCCAATAATCTGATTGATATGGATGATAGTATGTCACAATTGTTACAGCATTACAAATTTTTGAAGATAAATACCCATCAGCCTTATGAACACTAATCCGAAGAAGATCCAGCCTGCAACTGAATCGTAAAGTTTGTTAAATGTATTCAACAAAATAGAAATTTTCACGGATCTAATGGCTAAAAACCAGTGCTTGCCAGACAATGTTTGCAATTTCGAGGTCATCTTTTCACTAAAATAGCAAGATTCTTCAAATGTCAATGAGTGTTGTCTCTTAAGTGTGGACAAAATTCATTGGAAGAGGGGCCTATTTGAATTCAACGCATGAATGCGCATCCACTTCAACAACTTTCTCGCCTCGCGAGGCATTATAACAGTTTCCCCATTTACACTTAAGGGTTGATAATTGATGCCCGTCCCGTCCGTTTTGGAAAGTTTTACTTGTATTTCTGTCCATTATAATGTGAGTTCATGTTTCGAACAGTTCAAATTTAATCAATTGAAAAAATTATGTAATACAGTAATAGTGTTGTAGTGTATTTTAACAATAAGTTCTATTGAACATAGGTTTAAATTATAATTCAAAGCTCCACCACAATGGAAATAACCTATGAGCGTTCAATATATATGTTTCAGTCCATCCATATTGGGTTCAAGATCCATGTTTCTCATTAAATATATTTTCCAAACCAAGTTAAGTCAAAGTTTAAATGTATCAATACATTGTTAAAGATTAATTTGTAAAAGTAGTTGCATGCATATAGGTATCACATGCTAGGTGGATAATTACTTGTGGTTTTAGGCCTCATTAGACTAGTTTCATTGTCATAGATGTAAGAGCACTTCAACTAAAGAAAAAACCTTTTTTATGGTCTTCTACCCATGATCAGGGTTTCAAGGTATTTCACATCACCAAGAGGATTTCATAGATGTGCAAAACCAAAGTTTAAAATGAGAAGGTCATCACAGAGTTTAATAACGATATAAACAATTATAGAGCGCCAAAACATCCCTTTCTGAAACCATACAACTTGGGACTAGACATTAAATTGCTCTAGGATAGCTCATATAGTTTCATACCAACGTAGTTTACAATCACATTTTAAGATGCAAAACATATCTACGTTGTTTGTTGTCTTCAGAATCACTTTGCACTCCCATATCACCTCTTTGCATATGCAATCATCTAAGTCCATGTCTCCTCTTGTGTTTTGAGCAATCATGTTTAACTTTATATATTGCCAAAAAAAAAATATGAAATATATTTTCATTTCTACATTAACATTTATTAATTAATCATAATATACAACCTATACTACCCTTAATCATTTTAAACAAATAAGACTCACATCGTGACACAACCCCTTTATTTATTTATTTAAGATATGAGCAAAGCTATATGTAAACAAATATAGCTAAGTGATATACTTGCATGCTTGAGAGTACCATAAAAGAAACCAACTATCTTGTATTATGACAACGAACATATTATTGAGCTTGTGTGTAATATAATTTTTCACGAACACATGAAAAAAAGTGTGGTACAAGTTCATATCACACACAGACATCATTAGTAACGTAATATCTAGCTCTAATTTTTCCCATTACAAGATTTGTGTCTAGATGTCTTCATGAAGACATTTGCACATAATAAGTTTGAGGCATTTTTATATGCTCTCTCTTATTCTCTTCAGACTATGATAAATTATGGGAGGGGGGAGGCGTTTATATAATATTATAGTTTTTGATCCTATATTACAGGAGTCATATTTGGCTATGCATTTTGTATAAATAATGAAAAATTTGTAATGTTTTACTGATTAATAATATCAATGTTTCTATACTGAAAACTTATTTCTCTATCACGACCTTTACCCATAATGGGGTCATACATACACAGGTCCATCAAACAAAAATAATGGGGTCATACATACACATCGGTGTTCGTGCGTGTGCGCACACGTGCACACACACACACACACACATTACTTATTTTATCTTACACTTCTGAGAAAATCTCCCACATTTACATATGGAAGTAGTTGCAAGATGATACACAACACATTTTCTTATTTTCTTAAAATGAGGAAATTATAGGATATTACTCATCAAGTTTGACTGAGTCTCATTTCAAAAAACACTTACACTATATTAAAATACAACACATATTTTGGGATATGGATTCAAATGGGAATATATTCATACTCTTCAGGATGAAAAAGTTTATTCATTCATGTACTTCATGTCACTCCTAGAGTTCAATATATTGTATGTATCTATGTGTGTGTAAACACACACACACACACACACACACACACACACAACACACACACACACACACACACACACACACACACATAGAGAGAGAGATGCATAGATACACATACTCTAGACACTTAAATTTGAAAATCTACTCTTTGACACTGATATTTTGGACAATATGGTCTTGCTAAGATAAATACAACCCTCCCATTCCCACCAAGCATATTTTGAGGTGTCTTGTCTAGCTTGTTTATCCTTACATATTGACATGTCATAGAACTGTGAGAATAAAATCCATAAAAAATATCAATTGAAAAGTTGCAAACTTCAAATCGAATGTTTTACATCCCTGGGTAATTCCATACATTTTGGTCAGGATAATATATCTGGTCCTGACCTACTTTTACAGTCTTAGACTGATATGTTCTTCAAATTTGCTTTTAAATTCCTATCCTTTTTTGGGTCTTATAATCCCTCTAGGTCATTCTTTCATCACCAAATCATCTACAAAACCCTATATAAGAAAGTAAACATTGCCTCATATGCTATCATTGAAATCCTATGGCACTACATTGATACACTCACTTCCAACACTTACAACAGGCACACAAAGGACCCTAAATATCACAAAATCACACCTACAATCATTAGGGAAGAAATATCTATAGGTTTGAAGCTTCCTACCAAGTCTAGAAATTAGTCCATATTATCTATAGTCACTCAAAAATCCCTTCTCCAAGTATTTTGGTAAGTGCTAAATAAAGTTAATAATTTTCAAAGAGGATTAACAAATCTACTTCCATTAATTCAAATATCACATGTTAGTTAGAGAATGGAATGTGGTTTGATTCCTAATTGGAGTAGTGCGAATGTTTGTAGTACACAGAGCTGCCCATAACCTAACTAAAGTTTTTTTATAGGGTCTTTTTCCTATGTTTAGAGTTTGAGACCTCATTCAGGATGTTCAAAGAGATTTGTAGCATGGTCAAAAATTAGGTTTTGATAGCGATTGATAGCTTGTAGTAATTTATTTAACCTTAATACCTTTACCAACCCCAAGCGCGCCTACCTATCACCCAGCTGGCACTAGGTTCTCACCTGAGGCACGCATGAGCACCGAGCCCCTCCTTTATGTGAGCTTTGTGAGATGGTTCCGCCATTAATGGAGGATGATTTGTAGAAGTAGAGGTACATTCACTTATTTAAAGAGGTAGAAGATGAAACTAACAGATCCACAACTTAATGCATTACAAAAACTAAATAACATTGTAATAAGCATAATAAACTGGATCTGAGCCATGATAAGTCATATAGCATGAAGGTTTACACCCATAAATAAGATATACCAAATGAGCCCATATATATATATATATATATATATATATATATATATATATATATATATATATATATATATATATATATTGATTTAACATAGTTTAGGTAGTCACATTACAATGAAAAGGGTCATCTCAGACCATACATATTAAATGTCAGAGACCTAACTCCTATCAGCATCTTTGATATGAGACCCCCACTATACTCTTCCCATTTTATCCCTTATTATAGATCCCATTACCCATACATATGCTTGTGGCATCCTTTATAACCCTCAAGCACCAAGTTCTCTAAACCCTAACATTACTATAGCACTTTGTTGCTCTATGTATCTCTGCCAAAATGTCCTACTTATCTCTCGCCTCTATCTATATCTACATGTTCTTTATTTTCTATTATGTCTTCATCTCTTTTTACAGGATCTACACCCGTCACCATGCCTTCTCTCTTGAACAAATTGTGTGCCAAGTTTCGATGTGGTCCCCCAATGGTGAACATTTATCCCTTTACAAACATTCCATCCTCTGTAATGATGTCTTCTAGGAATATTCCCTGTAAGGAATATCTTTTTCTTGACCTCCAAGGTTCTAGGCTGACACCTTATCCACTCATCACGCCTAGTTGGGTCCTCATGTTTTTCCTCAAGTGCCTCTAGAATTCCAAATATCGCTAAGTCCCTTAAACCCATGTTTTCCCTCCCGTGTGTGCCCTGGTTTCACTTAAACCCTTCTTAAACCCCTTTGTCCTTCTCACTTTCCCCTGAGTGCCCTTCTTCTCACTGGTCCTGCACACATTTTCCCTTTATTACTTAGCCAATATTTCAGTGCCCAACATCACCCCACACTAAGTGTGTTCTTTATCCTTGGAAACATCCTACTTCTTCAAAGAATAAAGAATAGTGGAACAAGGAAAATATGAATAAAGAATGAACGAATAGAAGAATCTACTATTGTTGTAACAGGAGTGGGAATTTTTTCTTCACTGTTTCCTTAATCTTTTCCCAAGCATCTACCTTACCTTGTGCCTGCTAGAGTAGGTCACCCACTAAAGGAATAACCTCATCAAAACTTAATCCATCACTCTTAGCATTCAACATATCTACAATTCCTTCTAACTGCTTGCTAAGATCGTCCAGAGCATCCATTCTACAGGTGACTCAAGGATATAGTTCGTTAAGCCAATTCTTAACCAAGCCCTGCAAGGTTTCAACTGTTTCCAAATTTTTCTCAACCTTGACTAGGATCTTATCCCGCTCCACCCTGTTTCCTTTTTTCTTCTCTTATAACTCCTTCAGATACGTCTCATGTGTATCAACTAGTATGCTTGTTACCCTATCTCTATCAGCGCAATTTTCATATACAACCTCAACCATTTGTGTGGTGGTCATTACAGTGGAAAGGAGCTCAGAATATGAAGTAAATGTCTCCCTAATCTTACATTTTTCTTCCTCCTTATGGCACACCAATGCCTCTTCTATTGAATCCAATGTGAGTGGTTGTCTTTCCATGGTGAGGATGTTGTCAAGTCTTCTAAGCATTGCATGGTTGAATCATATTTTTACTTAGGCAGGGCCATATCTATGTGCTTCAAGATTATGGATTCTAAAATAGTATATCTATTCTTATGGATCTTATGCACCTTTGCATTCTCCTCCGTTAATTCACACCTTAACTATGCACTGATCATCTCTTCCTGCTTTAACTCCTTTTCCTTTTCAATGATATCTTCATTTTTATTTTCATGTTCTTCCTCCAAGACCCTTACTCTGTCATTTATCCAGAAGAGCCTCACCTCAACCTCCACCGACACTTTGTTGAGTGTGTTACAAACTTTCTCATTTGAGAGTTGTTGAGCATTTACTAGAGGCTTTAATCCCTTGTTATGTGGTAACTTCATCAATGGCTCACGGTTGACCTTAAATTCGGGCTCATCAGAAGGGGACTCAAAAGCCTAAGACAACAAATTCCTTGTGAGTAGGTATGCACCATCTTCATCAAGTGAAGACCATGCAAATATTTGGTTTGAAGGCATGGTACTTTGGAGATGTGTGTACAATACCTTATTTAGATCATTGATGTAGGTCATTCCTTGTTCCTGCACCACTTCCATACCATTTCCTCCTTTGTGTGCTGCCTTTGGGAAGCTTACATTTAGGATGGGATCTCCGCCCATGCTTTTATACTCCTTTTCTACACTTTTTCTTCCCTTCATCTCCTTGATTACTTCTTTCTTCGGTGCTACATTCCACCTCTTGATCCACCAAGTATTTTATGATCCCTTCTACCTCCCTTTCCCTAACATCCTCTATCTGATCCTTGGTCAAGTTTGGAGTCTTTTTATCCTTCATGTTAACCTCATCACTTCCCCCTTGTCATGAGCACCTCCTTTGTCCTCGTCCTTCTCTTCATTTCATTCTTATTCTAACTCGTGTACATCATACACAGGATGGTCCTGAGCCTCAACATGTTCTTCATCATCCTCGTCACCCTTATAGGCATCCATGCTATCTGTTTCTTCCGATTCTTCCTTTTCTGTTACTCTTTTCTTCTTCCTAACTAGTGATTCCAATATAGGAGACTCTTCTTTTTCTTCTTCCCTAGGTGACTCCTTTCTTTCCAGTGATTCTTATTTTGTAGGGGGCTTCTCTTGCTTTGGATCCTCTTCCTCAAGAGTCATATCTTTCTCTTCTACGGGGGACTTATTCCTCTGTGCATAGGTACTCGGCCTAGCACTCGAATCATATGCGCCTACAAATTTCATTATCTGTGTACTTGGTGTCTTTTTCTCAAGGGCCTCTTCTCTCTCCCTTTTCATCGGCATAGCCTTCTTGCTTATGGTGGGGTCTTAGAGAGATCATTTTCAACGTAAGTTCCCTTCTCATACTTTAGCCTTATGCATAGGTATATCATTTTTGTAGTCCTCCCAACAACATGTAATGTTACTGGCTTCAACATATGTACATCATGGGAGACATACTTCTCCACATAGGCACACTTATTTGGATATATCAATGTCCTACGTAGTTCACGGTAATCCCAGTCTACCATGCTGAGGTCAAACCTTAGTTTCCTTTCCTCTTTAAATCTATTGACTCTGGGCTAGAAGTATTGGACTGTGAAGGAGAACGACAATTTGCACCAAGGACCCTTGGTGCAATCTTCCGGAGTAAAATTGTGAATACATAAATGTTGACATATGATGAATTCAGCTTCACCTTGCAGTAAAATAGCTAACTACCAAGGTATTCTCCACTCTTTGCCAAATGCCTCACGTATCCACTTATACCATTTTTCTAGGTGTGCCTTATGGGTGGTCATCATAGTGTCATAAGTTTACTTCTCAAATATTTTTGGCAAGGAAAGGGTTCTCATCTGAGTACTCCCAAACAAATTTATCTGGCCCATCGAGCACTCCAATCTCTGAAAAGATGATGGTAAGGAGGACATTACCAAACATGATCTTTTCTCCATCGCGCATGGCACTGATGATTTCTTTTGCTATGAACTTCAAGAGGTTATAGATGGTCCCTTCTGAGATCTTTCAGAAAACTTTTAACCAAGCCTTGTTGATATGTGTCCATCTCTCCTGCCCATTTAGTTTTGTTACCAAGCGCGTAGCCATCCTCATTACAAAGTCAGAAATCGTAGAGATGTTGAATTATCGTGAACCCTTCTTGTAGTCATAGGGTTCAACAATATTTTTGATGGCATCCTTATCATCTAAGTAATCATCAAAATATTTTCCCTCACAGGTAAGACCAATAAATTTAGAAATTAGTTGGGGAGTTATCCACATCCTACGTCCTACGAAGTAGAAATGGTATTCATGTAAGCATGACATTAACCACTAGTAAAGTTTCTCAAGTTTGATGAAATAGGGAAAATCGTAGATTTGGAATAACCTAGCCTTATGCATTTTCATCTGTACCTCATCATCATAAATAGGCATTCCATCTAGTGTCCTTTTATCTGTATGGAAAACTAGTTCCAATGCCATCTCATTGTCTGTGGTGCTCGTTCGAGGGTTTTAGTCACTCACAGACATATCTCTAACATAAGTCATTCATTCTTTTCCAAGAAATAGGTTGTTTGGGTATTGCATCTCCACGTACAATTCCTCATTGTAGCTAGTGGAAACATCTTGTTTCCCTTTTCCCTTGCCCTTCTTTTCTGAAACATTTTTTGCTCTCCTTGGTGCCATTTCTCCGTCAGGTCACTAAAATTTATTTCTTTCTCTTGATCCTCATTGTTTTCAACTCTACATCTGTACACCTTTGTGATAATCCCTTCAATCTGGTGCCCTGGCTGTGAAACCCTAACCTAGAAAACCCTTCTTTCCATAAGATGATGTATTCTTCTATGGAATTCAAAAACTTCTCCAAGCTTCTCCCTCACGCTCGTGTACTCTTTTCCCACTCTGGTTCACTAATGAAACTAGCTATGTCCTCAAATCTTCACAACCTTTTTTCATACAAATTTTCTTCATGGATGCCCTAGTTTGCAAGAGCACTTCGATATCACAATTGCAAGGTAAACACTAATGTACCCTGACCTTCTACTTACAGTTGTTGCCTTTTTTGCGATAAATGCCATGTCACCTACCAACATACCTTTGCAATAAAGGAAAAAATTTCTTCTAAATCCATCCTTCAATGCTTTTACCCCCATGCCCAATCGTGCACAAAAACTTTGAAAACCTTCTAACACACAAAAATCCTTACTAACCGAAGATCCTTATGTGCGTGCTTGCAACGCCAAAGGCACTTCTTCTGTCCTTACCCTGATTTTTGACATCACCTACCTCATGTTGTTCCTATAATTCTCACCCTTGTATGTCATTTTTGTAAATCCTTCTTGACACCAAACTCCTTATGTTCACCTTTTCTACGCACTCTCTTCCAAACTACATGCTTTTGATCCTTCAACCCAAGACATCGAAACACAACTTCCACTACCAGCTTCCAATACTTGTCACATCACTCCGTTTATCCCACACAAAAATAGACATGTGGTCCTCTGTGCAGAGAAAACTTTTGAAATTATAAGTGGTTATCGGTGCTCAAACGTGCACATAACAAAAAAAAAAGGTAACAAACAATGAGAAGGGGAAACAAAAATAAAGGAAACGAATTAAAGGAAATCCTAGACTAAATGGCAATACTTCCTTATTTGTAAACACAAGGAAGACTTATTTATAGTAGGGATTCAGCCTACTGTTATGATACAAGGGATAAAATATGCGGAATAATCCCTCACAAAATCGCAACAGTAGAAACTAATATGCAGAAAATATTATAGATCTCAAATAAAATTGTAGAATAAAATAACACAACACAAAGAGACAATATTTAACTTGGTTTACCCAATTTGGGCTACCTCCACCAAGAATCATTTGCTAATATTTTATTACAAGCCACCACTCTCTCAATACAATACCTAGATCTGTTTGGAGCTATGCTCAACAAACTCTACAGAATTCACACCCAAATTCAAAACACATCTGTAATGTTTTTATATTACCTACCATATGCACAAAACCATATAAATAGACAACTACTTAGGTAGTTTTACAAAACCATGGGTATCAAAACCATGGGCCAAAACCATCCCATAAACCTAAGGGTCAAAATCCTGCCCATATGAGAAAATAACGTTTCCCTATATAGATCAGGAATGTTTTAAGGCCAAAAAAACACCGGAAAGACAACTCTGGAAATTGTACGGTACTCTTAGTGTACAGTCTTCAACACTTTCTCACATAAAAATAGGATCCACAACCTAACACCTACTCCCATTGAAATGTCCTGGTAACTGTGTTCCATCTAACGCTTGTAACTAGAAAGCACTTGAATCAATTATATATGATACAATATATGGGCCCATCCAATGGAATTTGAATTTCCTAGGATGGTGTAAAAATTTGGAGTCATACAATAGAACCATCTGCCCAACCTCAAACTTTTTGTTCTTGATGTGTCTATCACGCCATGCCTTATGCCTGACTTTTTCTATTTTCTGACTCCAACAAGCAATATCCAGTCTCTCATCTAACTGCATTAAATTATCAATCCTCTCCTCAAGTGCTTGTTCCTCAGCTAACCTTCCTACGCATGCTATATGCAGTGATGGTAACAGGAATTCAATAGGTGACACCACTTTCGTGCCAAACACCAATTGAAAAGGTGTGGCCTTTTTCAGACTTTTATAAGTAGTCTGGTATGACCATAACACAACAAAAACTTTATAATCCCAATCCCTTCTTCCCACATCACAAACTGTAATCTACAAAAAATACACTACTAACAAGGAAGTAAAATACCAATAATCATACCTCCTCCTTCGCATTCCGTAGCAAACCTCGGAATGGACAAGGAAACTTGGATTGAGCCCTGATTGTGTGATATGTAGGTGCTTTTCTTCAAGACAGAGCAAAACCTTCCTGCAAAAATGATCCTCTTACTTTGCACCAGATGGGAAAAAGGATTATGAGATTATTTGGGCATTAGGACGAGGCAAAAGGATGTTCTTTGCTCAAAGGATGAAATAACTTAGATATGGCATTCAAGCTTATTCTCTGTGTCCTTAGAGGGGAGGGGTAAGGTTGTATTTATAGCCTATGGGAGTGATTAACTTAGAGTAATTTAAGTAATCATGGTTTGAAAATGTGGGCAAGATTAAGTGAGTAGTTTGAAAATGTGGGCAAGATTAGGTGAGTGGTTTGAAAATATGGGAAAGATTAGATAAGTGGGGGCCACGAAGAATGGTTGAGGATTTGAATTATATTTTTTAATTCATAAGTGGAGGATTTTAGGTGAGTGGGGACCACGAAGAATGGGTGAGGATTTGAATTTGAATGTTTAATTCAATAGTAGAAAAACATGGATAATAATGACATGTGTTGAGGATTGGCTTATTTTTTGGATTTTGAAATGGATAATTAATCAAATTATATTTGATTAATTGAAGTGTATTTTTGTGAGAAATGAGGAAGGGGAGTTAATTGATTTATGATAGATGTGAAATTATGATGTCTACATTTTCCCCTCTTTGGAAGGGTACTATGAAAGTAGTGTCCTTTCAAAGAAAATAGATAGCATGGGGGAAGAATTCAATCTACTTTTCTTAAGCAAAAGGTAGAGCAAATTTTTTTGGGGGAGAATAGAAAGTGGTGAGTGATGGATGTCATAGTATCCTCCAAGACAAAAATTTCATGAGAAGATGTGATTATGGATAGATGTGATGATGCCCCCTCGAGAGGACTGATGAGAATGGAATATATGACAGAACTCTCAAAAAGAAGATAAATGAATTATGCGGAGAAGAGGACAATAATGGAGTGGAAGAGACTAGAATGACTGCATGATGTAAATGGATAAAGGATTCAATCAACCTTGAATGTTAGGTGTGAGGGTGTGTGGGAAAGAGAAAAGGGAATGGATATGATTGGGGTTGATTACGAGAAGAGTAAGGGAGATAGGGGAGGGGGAAAAAAAGGAATGAAAGAGGTAGAAATAAGAGAGAGGGATGATAGGGGAAGAAGGGGATGATGAAGAAAAAACAAGGCAAAAACAGGAAAACGATAGAGGAGAGGGTGAAGGGATGAAATAGAGAGATGCAAAAAATGAAGGAAGCAATAGAGATAGTAAAGAGGGATGTGTGAAATTGAAATAAATGAAAGAGATGAGAAAAGTAGGAAACGGGGAAGGATAAATAAGAAGGAGAAACCAAGGTGGGAGTAGGGGGTGAAATGGATGAAAATAGAAAGAGGACGAAAGAAGAAGTAGAACGGATAAAAAAAAGAAACTATGAGGGGCGAGGAAAGTGTGAAAAAGAGGAGAGAAAAGAAGAGAAACAGATACATAATGAACGAAAAGGTAGGGGTGGTAGAGAAAAGGAGAAGTGGTCAGAAGAAACGTGAAAATTAGGGGAGAGGAAAGGAAGATAGAATGAATACAAGGAGAATATTGAAGGAATCATGTCATTGTAAGGAATACCAAGGAAAATAATATGGAACAGACCATATGGAGATGCATGTGGAGGGTGGTATGATAAAAAAGACAGGAAAATGCTAAAGTGCCAGGATATCGACTAGGTTGTAAGGAGGAAACGTGATGGAAAAAGGGGAAGAAGACGATACAAGGGAAGGGAAATAAGATGAGAGGTGGGAGAGAGAAGATGATAACAAATAAAATGATGTAGAAAGAATGAAATATAAAAAGGGGGTAATAAGTGGAAAGGGAATAATATAAGGAATGTTCAGAGAAGAAAGAGGAGAGGAATGACATCGATTGAAAAAGATGCAAAGATGCATGAAATTAGGATACTAGGATTACGAGAAAATAGAAAAAGGATGTATGATAAAGATAGTAAAGATATTGAAGAGGGCGAAGAGAATATGAAGAGATAGGTAAGAAGTGACAAGAAAGGGTGGGATTGAAGGAAAAGAATAGGAGAGAAAAGAGAATGGGGGATAGAAGAGGCAATGCCAATGAGGGGACGTTAGGGAAATCTCCCTTACAATAAGTGGTGGGGAAGGGTGAGAGAAAAAAAGAAGAAAAGGAGAAAGCTAACGAGGATTAGAAAGGGTAATGCCAACAAAGGGACGTTAGGGAAAGCCATTTTACAATGAATGGTGGGCTTAGAGGAGGGAAGGAATGAAGGGAAACTCTACAAGGTCCAAGGGAGTGAATGAGGTCGTACGGAATGAAGATTGATGATTTTTAGGGAAATCCCATTTACAATTATTAATGCGAGAATAGAAGATGATGATGAAATAATGATTGAGGAATGTTAACAATAATGGCGAATGCGTGTGTGGGTAGAAATGTGGGGGGAATTTGAGAAGATGAAGTGGAAAGAGTAAACAAAATGGGAGGGATGAGTTGGTACTAGGTGAAAGTGAGGAAATGATGAGGATGAACGAGGTGAGGATGAAAAACCAAGACATGAAAAGATTGGGAAGAAATGGTATGAAGGATGATGGATCAAGAAGGGGAAAATGGGGGAAAAGAACGTGATTGTAGGAGGAAGAGATTAGATGTATGTTGTAAGAGGATATGTGGAGAAAGGATAATAGTAGGAGGAAAAATTGGGTAGTAGGAGATACCAGGTGGAAGAAGTGATCAAAAAAGTGAATAAAGAATGAGGCAGGGGAGAATTTCACGATGAAAAGTTAAGTGTAGGGAGGACCCCGACATAAGATTGTCATGTGACAGAAGTGGTTAAGTAAGATTGCCAAGTGAGCGAAACTGGAGATGACAAGTGGTCAAGCGAGAAGTGGTGTTTTCGAGAATTGAAAAGGAGGTGAAAGGATGTTAGAATGGGGAATGCTAAGAAAAAGGGAAGGGTGAAGGATGTGTAGTGATGGGGAAAGGAAAGGAGACAAATCATCCTTAAGAGGGACTCTTAAGTGAGATCGCCATGCCAGGTGAGTGGTTAAGTAATATTTCCAAGAAGAGGAGGGTGATAGTGGTGGTAAAAAGATGTGATGATGGGAATGAAGAGGAAATATGGATGGTGAGATTGTAGAGTGATGGGTGAGTGTAAGATGACATGTCATGCTTAAGAGAATCTCTTTAGTAAGATTGTCATACTACTGGAGAGGTTTCGTAGAATCACCTAACTGACAGGGATGATATGTAAGGAGAAAGACAAGATGATATTAGGGACAAGGGTGAAATGGTAGGTTGAATAAGATGATCACGACGAGAGGTGGGAGAAATAAGATGGGGGAAATATGATGGGATGGGGGAAGGCCATAGGGTAGATCAACCTTAAGTGGAAGTCTTAAGTAAGATTGCCATGCGGCCGGAATGGTTAAGTAAGATCATGAAGCTGAAGAAGAAGGATGATGATAGAGTTGGTGGGAATAGGGTATGCCAAAATGGATTGAAGGGGAACTCTCAAGTGAATTTTCCATGCTACGAGAGCATGTAAGTAGGATGACCAAGCATAAGACAGATTTGGGGAAGGATGAGAAAAGAATGAGTGAGGTATGCCTGAGTAGTATATGATATGAGATGAGGTGATAACAAGAAAGAAAGGAAAAAAAGGAGTGTAACATGAATGGATGAAGGAATATATGTAGTGGAGGGCGGAGAGTGTGAGGGGAATCCTTAATTGGGATGCCCATGCGGTAAGAGCAATGATGCGAGAATGAGAAGTAGAAGAGGTGGAATGGGAAGATGTGTTTGGTGGTGATTTTTGTTAGATGAGAGGGGAGGTGGTGAATAAGCTTCTACATCGAGAAGATCTTAGGGAGAGAGTAAACCTCCACCAAGGATCCCATATAGAAGGGGTTATTAAGTAATATTGTCAAGCGGGAAGCAGAAGGGGGAAAGGAAAGAATACAAATGGGTGAGAGGGGACATGAGTGGTGAGACGGGTAATATGAGGATAAGTGGCAAAGGAGTAAATATGAGGAGCAAGGATGAATTGATCAATTACATGGTAATCATGGTGGGGGAGAAGGAGATGTTGGATAGTTAATGCTACTTGAGAAAGATCATCAAGTAGGATTCACAAACTGCAATAGTGATCAAGTAGGATTCCCAAACTAGGGAATTTATTAGTATGGGTGAATGGATGGGGTGCAAAGTAAGATGTTGATCATGCAGGAAGATACTCATGTGACAAAAAACATCTTAATTTTAATATAGCACATAACAGGATGTATCGTGATATAAAAGATTAGGATGACTAGACTATAATATACGTGATAGCATAGACAGGGGCCATCAAAAAGGTTTGATGCCCTAGTACGATATGTAAATGGAAGAGAGCATAGAAAAAGGCCATCAAGAAAATACGATGCCCTAGTACGATATGCAAATGGAAGAGAGCATAGACAGAGGCCATCAAGAAAATATGATGCCCCAGTACGATATGCAATCAGATAACATAAGAATATTAGAGAGAACGCTAGGATACATAAAATCAAGATGCCCCCTATAATATATCAAGATACAAGAAAGCAATTAATAATTTATAAATAATAATGCAACACAAGAACCAATAAACATATCCCTAACGTGTTCCACAGTGAGGATTGATCGGATGTGCCCCCAAGCAGGGGTACGAGGACATAGTAAAGTATTGGGTAATTGTCCTCAAACAAGGAAGCAATGAGAGCCAGATTTGCCTCAAGCGAGGATTCATGCGAGGAGAACTGTTTTGAATTCAATGAGAGCCATATTTGCCTCAAGCGAGGATTCAAGCGAGGATCATCTGTTGGGGTTAATAGTTCAAAGGTTGAATTGTGCTGTTAATTTTAGAGTTTTTGCGATTTTACAAAAAAATTGTTTTTTTGTTTATGATATATATATATTCTAATTTTTTTTGGATTTTTGATAATCGTTTCTATTTTTTTATTTTTTTATTTTTATTTTGTGATGATTTTCAAATGTGTTTGGATTTTTGATGATTCTTTTTAATGTTTTTAGATTTTTGATGAGTGTTTCTAATGTTTTTGGGTTTTTGACGATTTTCAATTTTTTTTGTTGGATTTTAGACTATTATTTCTAATGTTTTTGGGTTTTTGACGATTTTCAAATGTTTTTGAATTTTTTTATTTCAACACTGCTTTTGGATTTTTGACAATTTTCACACTGTTTGTGGATTTTTACACTGTGACTAGCAATTTATGGACCAGATTGTAGAATTATTTTTGAGAGGCGATAAACCAAGATATTATCCGTATGTACCGTGTTCCATGTGGTAACTTATGCTAAGAATAACACAAATTCTCTTTCCATTGGCAGGATATGGTGGTGATTATATGATGAAAAGAAGTCCAGCTCCATTCTTGACTCCACATAACTAGTAAGATGTGTGTGCTCATCAACGAGAATCAAGAAGGACGTAGGAGTTAGATAATGAATATAGAGATAAATGTTAACAACAATCCCTTTGGGAAATTGTGACTCCATTCTTCATAACGGTATTGAACCAGTTTCAAATGTGGCTTTCACTTTATGTGTCATGTGTTAGACTTAGAAAGTTATGTGGCCTGTTGATTGGTAAGATATGAGGTTAAGGGATAGTTCTCTCTTCACTTAGGCATCTAAATTACTTTTTTGGGGATTCTATAATTTGCAAGCACTGTAAGATTTTATATTTTGGAAATGACTCCCTATGCCTTGCCCCATGCTACTAGTGAGAAGCAAGGGCTCATCACCGAAGGAAAAATATATGTGAGTGAATTCCCTTTTTGTGTTTTTTTTTGTTTTGTTTTTTTTTAATATTTTGTGATATTTTTATGCTTTTATGAGAATGACCCTCTACACGTTGCCCCATGCCACTTGTAAGAGGCAAGGGTTTATCACCAAAGACAAGACGTAGATGAGTAAGAACACCTTCCTCCATTCCCAATCTCACACTACCAGAAAGAAGTGTGGGCTCAACACAAAATACTATGAAGGATGAAAGATGTGATGATGAATTATTCATAAGGTATTGAATTGATGGATTTTTACAATAGCGCTTTGTATTCGGGAAGGAACATCTGCCCCCAATCTTAGCCCGACATGACTAGTAGGACGCGAGGGTTCAACACCGAAGACTGAGATGGATGACCAAATGAACTGGGTAAAGAAGTTTAGAGCTTTGTTATGAAAGAGAGAATGTCTTTGAAGGGAATATATTACCATCAGTAACCTTCTAGGTATGACCATAGGTGAAAGCGATTGAAAATGGGAGATATTATAAGAAATATGATACTCACAAACTTAATAGTATCTATATTAGCACCTATCTCATGATGATAAATATGAAGATATGATTTAGATAAAGAACATATCTGCCAATGGAAATGAATAAATTTAAATTATTCAAAGATAAGAAAGACATAAGGAATAATGTACATGTTGTTACTTGGAATACTGAACATCTCAAGGATAATTTTTTTTAAATGAACTGAATTCATTGGTTCATCAAGATCTTGACCATCTTCAGTGGCCAATTTATAGGCTCCATAGCCAAATTTAGCTATAATTACATAGGGTCATAACCAATTAGGCTCAAATTTTCCTTTTTTTCTCATTCTTTAGTTGTATTCTTTTGATTTTCTTTTAAAACAAGGTCACCAATTTTGAATTCTCTGGGTCTTACCTTTTTATGGTAACTGCGTTGCAATCAATTTTGATAGACTTGAAGATGATTGAGAGCATTAAGACATTTTTCATTGAGAATCTCAAGCTCTTGAAACCATGACTGTTGCTATTCATCCTCATTAATTACATCTTTAAGGGAGATCCTCAAGGATGGGAGTTATATCTCAATAGGTAAAATGGCTTCACAACCATAAACAAGGGAAAATGGGGTAGCTCCGGTAGGCATGGGGTTAGATGTATGGTAAGCCCAAAGAACGGAGCAAATTTGAGTATGTCAATTACGTCCATGGGTGTTGACAATCTTTTCCATGATGGATGTTAAGGTCTTATTGGTTGCTTCTGCTTGACCATTGCCCTGAAGGTAGTATGGAGTGGACCATTTAAGTTTGATGTGAAAACGTTTGGCTAGGTATTTTACATCCTTGTTTTTAAATGATTTACCATTATCTGAAACCAGAGTGGATGGAATACCAAATCGACAAATGAGATTATTAAAAATGAATTTTGATATTTGGCTACCGGTAACATAAGTGAGAGGCATAGGTTCTATTCATTTAGTGAATTACTCAGTAGTGTTAATGATGAACTTATGTCCATCGGACGATGTTGGTTTGATTTTACAAATGAGGTCAAGTCCCCATTAAGTGAAGGGCCATGGTGTGGTTATTAATTGTAATGCCTAGGATGCTGCGTGTATAAGATTTCCATGCTTTTGACATGCGTGACATTTGACAAAATGACACGTATCAATTTCCATGGTGGGCCAATAATATCGAACTCGTAGGATTTTCTTGGCTAAGGTGATACCATTCATGTGTGCTGCACAGATACCAGAATGGACTTCAGCTAAGAAACTTAAGGATTCTTCCTGATTAAGACATTGGAGTAGGGTGTCATCATATCCTCATTTATAAAGAGTTTCTGCTAAAATGGTGTAATGAGAAGCACGTTGTGCTAAAGCACATTTATGAATTGGTTTCATGTCGGCAGGAAATTTTTTATCATGAATGAAGCTATAAACATCGTGGTATTAAGGGTTATTTAGACCCATGATCTCACATCTGTTGTCGCCAAATCACTGCACCCCCCGAATGGCCAGGATGTGAATAGGACGTTCGGTGTGATTGGGACACATGGGATCACCTCTCAAGCTGTGGGACTTGGGCTCGAGGTGAACCTCCGGAGAAGGCCGGCTTCCTCTTCCTAAACTAAGTGCTGTACTACTCCTAGTGTAACAAAAACGATTATCTAGTCCTATGCTAACATTTTCATGGGGTTTTAGGGAAAGAGTTTTACAGAAATGAAACTATACTAGGGATGGTGATGCACCGAATAAAGGGTGTCTTCAGATTTAGGAAGGGTTAATTTGAAGAGGGTGTGTGCACCACAGGTCAACTTCACCTACTGCAACTTAGAGAGGGTACAGGATACCACAGGCTAAGAGACACGCGTTCCTTTTGTTAAACTTTATCAGACCGAGAAATATACCAGTTTCCCAGTGAAGAAGGATGAACTCAAGAAGGGTGAACAGACACCACAACTCAACTGCATGCAATACTTCACCACTCGATAAGCACAGAACTCCAAGAACCTGCAATAGAAACTTAAACTTGCACAGTGTACCTGCAAGTATGAGAAAGGCACAAAGAAGCATAGAAGGATGAAAGGACCGAGATTAGTCACAAAACACACACTTTTATTGCTTCAATAACATGCACAATGCATCATACATTCAGAAGAGGCAATAGTTGCCATTACAGTCTTGAAGAGGAGGCTTGAAAGTTCTCTCAACACACAAGAACAACTTGCAGAAGAGAGAGGACCCTTGAAAAGTATACACTCTTGCCTGAGATATCTAACTGTCCAACTTGTCTGAACTGTTGGAACCCTTTGAAATGAGCTTCCAACTTACATTTATAGAAGAATATGTGAGAAAGAAGAGGAAATGGTCATAATTACATTCCTAAAATGAAGGCCCATGATGTATTTATTACAGTTAGTTGAACTACCTGAGAAGGTTCCATCATGGGTCATTAATTGCCTGATGACCAAGTCTTCTCAATTAATTAAAAGAATATTTAAATAAAATATTTAAATAATAATAATAAATATTATTATTAAAATATTTAAATAAAAATATTAATTTAATTAACATAATGTTGGGACCCCCCCGTTGACCCGTTTGACTTGAAGAGGAGGGGGGTCCATGTGGATGGAATCTGCACATAACCAAATTCGATGAGCTTCGAATCCTCTAACTCGGTGTTGCACTCGATTTTTGACCCCGCACTAACTCTTTCCTTGCTTTGGTAATCGCGCTCTTTTGCATTGAGTCCTTCGAATGGTGAGCTATCAAACTCGATTCTTATCATTTTGCTCTGTTAACTCGAAGCCATTTATGCATTCCACATTCAAACTTCATGAAACATCACCACGAGCTCCCTGCGAAGTCACTGAGCTCTTCATCCAGCAAATGATCTTGCCTTTCCTAGGCTCAAACTCACTTGAATACCAAGCTTAACCCAATATTTCTAAAAAGAATGGTTTTACCACAATGCTTAGGATTCTTCCTCATCATATAACACTTGTAGTAAGAATGTTTTGACTCTGCCATAATAAGCACAATTTGTACCCTCCAAACGATGAGAAAATACCATTATCAATAAAGACCTAGTGCTGCCATAATGATGACCCAGGCTCATGCCTGTAACATGTCACTAGACACCCTAAGACTGATTTTTTGGCCAAAGAGCCCTTCGGTATTCGGGTAGTGCACTCGGCAATCTCAGCTCCAATCAACAATTATGCCACTATTGGGATCTTAGTATGGCATAGGTAGCTGTGAGCTACACAATATACTCATTTTTCCAGAACTAAAAAGATCCTTTATGTTACAATTTGCAACACATAACAGAAGCCCTTCAAAAAATACATTGAACAACTGGGGCAGCCAAGAGGACCTTGGAAAAATGTACAGGTAACAACCATATGAATTCTCCCTTAGTCGTGGATCAAAGCTAATAGAAATAAGCAGATAAATCCAGCTCGAAACTACAGTATAATCGTCCATTGTTAAAAATAACACAGTTTCTCTGAACCTGGTAAAAGAAAACTGTTATTGTCTGATTGGACGTATATAATGGAAGGGTATAAATATTGCCTACTGCCCACAGAGTTTCTCAAAGGGACCATTTACGAGTGACAGAGATGTGGCATACAAAACGGACGACCAGGTATTTCAGAGTTGACCTTCGCATTCGTTTCTAGGAGAAAACATGCTGAGCAATATGAATCGTTTCACTCTGCACGTAATAAACCAACATCTCCTGATTCAAGGAAATTTTTATGAAGCCTCGAACAGCGTGACTCCAATCCATCGTATACGGCAGTGAATATTTGTTTCCTGCAGCTGCCATAGGTCCGAGTTCAGAATAAGGATAAGCCACAGAACTGTTTGCTGGAAGCGTTCAAAAGGCTTCTACTGTACTGCAAAATGCCTGCTGCCTGTAGAGTTTCTCAAAGAGACCATTTACAAGTAACAGAGATGTGGCAACAAAACGGCCGACCGGGTATTTTCAGAGCTGAACTTCACATTTAATTCGTTTCTAGGAAAAGAAATGCTGAGCAATACGAATCGTTTCATTCTGCACCATAATAAACCTTCATCTCCTGACCCGGGCAAATTTTATGAAGCCTTGAACAGCGTGACTCCAATCCATCGTACATGGCAGTGAATATTTGTTTTCTACAACTGTGCGTGGGAGCTTGTCTTGCGACCACTGAATGCTCAGTGTGGTAGGCAGAACGTGTAGAGCCTCCTTCGCCCATCTCTGTTTACAAAACGGCCGACCAGACAACCACGTCAATCCTATTAAACACCTCCACTGCCTCATTCCCACGTTCTCCGACTCACCCTCCGTGTGACTCGCACAAAGACTCGGACCACTCCAAGCTGCGCGGAATTTTCATTCTCTTGCCATGCGGAAGTCTCATGACGGATTGCCATCGTCAAATCTCCACGCCTGGCAGTGTTTGCCCGAATCTCCCCTTCACGGAAGTTTGGTCATGGTTTGCCACGGTTATATTTCCACGCCTGGCAGTTTGACCGGATTTCTCCCATTTTTTGGCTGTAGACTCAAACTTCTCCCACGCCCGGGATTTCTTCTTTGGCTTGACATCACGTCATTTCCCCTTGGCATTGCTTGCCTTATTTCCCACGTCCAACGGCTTGGCCAAATTAATTCACGGGCCCCGGCCTCAACTTCGCCACGCAGATTTGGCAATCCGACCCAATTTCTCCACTATTCCCACCAGCGCGCGGGATCTTCATGAATCTTCTCCTGCCGAGTTTTCCTTCAACAGATTTGAGGATAACATTAAACTCTCAGTGCAAACATTTCAGCTGTAGCTTGTAAGGTGTGATAATCCCGACAGAATCCTTTGTGCCCGCCAACTTAGTGACTCGCTGAAGATGCTCATATAATTGCAAAGCAAATTATGCTCCATGAATATTCTGATATGAAACAGTTCCACCTCTATGAGATCCGTTTCCATGAGTTGCATTGTAAAATAAATTTAATCAAGTCTCCCGGTAACATTCTTACTGTCACTTAATTGATTTTCATAAAAATATCTTGAAGGAAAATCCTGAATTTGAGGATGCATACGATGCTGATCAGATAACAACATTGGACAACTTACTTGCTCAAACGGGCTTCTACTATACTGCAACATCCCTGTGCATCGAATGCTCGGCCGCTTTGAGCGTAGAACTGAAATTATCCTAGGAAAGTGCCGTGAGGAAGTAATTGGTTATACGCAGCAGCTACAGGGTAGAGAAGTAAAACTTATCTCAGAAAATGAGTGGCCTCCAGAGAGAGTTGATTGCGACAGCTGCCGCAGGGTGATCCCAAGGAACCGTTGGTGTTGATCCTGATGTTCTGGTTGCATGCGACCATAGTCGTGATCAGTTGTTGTAAAATCTTGCCGCTGTAGTAGAAGAATGAGATAAGGTTTTAATTGAGTTGTCTCGCCTTTTCATTTTGGAAATTCTCTTCCATGGAAGAAGCTCGACCAAATCTTGAGGCAGCTATTGTCTTTGTCGAGTCATTAAAACTGAATTCATAATCCAACAAGGAAGCATCAATCTCTCCATGTTGAATTAAACCGAGTCGAGCTCGTCATTTCTCTGCCTCAATGAGCCAACCATCGAAACATTATCCGCTCCTATCGAGACTCTTTTATGACAAGCCAAAGTTGGACAACCGAACTTACATTTCCTACTCATGAACTCGTCTCTTTATTTTCGATTTGACACTGATGACCAGAAGTGGGTCCATGGGACCAATGTCGTGATTTGATAGCAATAAGGCCCTGTTTTCCAATTTTTCCATGTGCGTAAAATTGGATAACATTTTTGGCGACCTCTCGGGGATGATTGCCTGCTAAGCATGATTCCAGTAGCCTTAAGTCATCCATTGGGCATGGAGTCTGTGTTGGAATCCTGGAAGTAGTATGATTTTCTTTGACACATCCTGAAATCCCCTTGAGTATTGTTGATATCCTGGACCTCCCTGGAATGCTAGGCATGAAGTATACTGAATCTGTTGAATGCTTGACATCCATGGAACACTGCAAAAATTTGAATGAAGCAGATTTTGAACTGTTATGGAAACTTTGAACCTTTCTTTTCCTTGACACCTTCCAATGATGAAACAATGTGCAGAACAACACAAAACACAACAACAAGGAAAGCAAAATAACAACACGCAACAATGTGCATAAGCACTTGGAGGAAAACACCTAATTTAACTGTACAGGGGGTGGAACGCTTCTCAAAAACAAGCTTTGAGATGTATCCCATTCACATGAATGGGCAGTTCTTCTCCATTGAGCCTAGATAGACGAAATGAATTTGCCTCTTTGCAACTTGTGATGATGTATGGTCCACTCCAGAGAGCGTCAAACTTGGCATGCTTGCCTGGTTTGGCCCTGTCTTCATCCCATTTGAGAACTAAATCTCCCTCTTGAAAATGTCTGTCGGACGCCTTCTTGTCAAAAGATTTCTTAACTTGAGCCTGATGCTGCTCCAAAGTTTTCATAGCCTTATCTCGTACTTCCTCTAACTCCATGAGTTCAGCAAACCTTACTGTCAGAGGATCACTCTCTATAACTTCAAGTTGATGAGCTAACTCCAAAGAAGGTAACTCCAATGAGAGCGGGAGTTTTGCCTCTCTTCCATATACAAGAACGAAAGGAGAATTTCCAATGGCCCTTTTAGGTGTGATTCGATCTGCCCATAAGGCTGTCTTAAGCTGTGTATGCCAAGTCCTCTTGTTAGTCTCCATTGTGCGCTTAATAATCCTTATGAGGTTTTTGTTGCTAGACTCAGCCAATCCGTTTCCTTGCGGATAGTAATTGGATGAAGTTTTGAGGTATACCCCATTTTTAACAGCCCATTCACTCAGTTTCATACCAAGAAAAGCCAGCGCATTGTCTGAAATGATTGTAAACGGAACACCAAACCTCGTCATTATACCCTCCAAAAAATCTAGAACTGCCTTTTCATTGCTCTCTTTTAATGCTACCGCCTCTGTCCATCGAGTAAAATAGTCTGTTGCAGTAAGGACCCACTTATGTCCGTCACTAGATGGAGGATTAATCATTCCGATGAAGTCCAACCCCCATTGAACAAAAGGTTGATCCACTTGAATTGGATGCAGCGGAAGAGCTGCCAGCTTCTGCTTACCTGTGAAAAAGGCACATTCCTTACATTTCCTTACCCAGAGATGGGCATCCTTGAATAAATCCGGCCAATAGTAGCCGGCTCGCATGATCTTGGTAGCTGTTGTTCGTGCGGAATAATGTCCTCCAGATAGGCCATTATGAAATTCTTCTAGTATCTTACTTACCTGTTCTGGTCCTATGCACCGAAGGAGGACGCCGTTCAAATCTTTTCGAAAGAGAATGTTATCTACCAAAACATATGGGATAGATTGAAGACGGAAAGTTCGTCTTTGGTTTTTATCCATGTTTGCCGGGTATGCTCCTGAGAAGATGAAATTCTTCATTTTGGATAACCAGTCAGCTTGATCAACATCCTCATCAGTATTTAGGAGTGTCACATCCTCATTACCTTTTGATTCCATGTCTGCAGCAAGTTGCTCACATAAACCCTTACCTCTGACAAGTTTAGTGACTTTGATATGCACGTCATACTCCATTACCTTCGTGATCCATCCAGCACGCTTTTCGTTCATTTCTTTGTTCAGCAAAAACTCCTTGACACCTGGATGAGACACCATCAGATGAATCTTGTTGTTGGACAACATGTGCTTGAATTTCTTCAAAGCTCGAATAACCGCAAAGACTTGCTTTTCAATGAATGAGTATTTGAACTCGTAGTCTTTGAGGGATTGACTGAAGAAAGCGATTGGTTGCTCCATCAGGTTATCGTTTTGTTGGGTGAGGATCCCTGAAATGCTCTCTTGACCTGCAAAAGCATAAAGGATAAAATCTTTGTCAAACCTGGGGTTCACAAGCGTGGGAGCTTGGGAAATGGCTGTTTTGATGGCTTCGAAGCTTTCTCGTCCTTCCTTTGTCCATGAGAATGGCATGTTTTTCCTTAGCATGGCTGTCAGTGGTTTAGCCAATGTCGCGAATTGGGGGATGAATCTCCGCACGAAATTTATGGTTCCCAGGAAGCTCTGGAGGCCCTTCTTGTGACTCGGGAGAGATAAGGACATAATCGAATGAATCCTGGCTGGATCGATTGATAATCCTTCCGCTGAAACAACATGCCCCAACAATTTTCCCTCGTGCACTGCGAAAATACATTTCTTGGGGTTAAGTGAAACCCCAAATTCCCTACACCTTTGGAAAACTTTCCTTAGATGCGTGATGTGATCTTCTGCATGCTTAGAGTATACAGTTATATCATCAAGGTAAACCAAAATAATATCGTTGATTAGTCCCTTAAATGCCATGTCCATGGCTCTTTGGAAAGTAGCCCCGGCATTGGACAATCCGAATGGCATTTTATTGTAGGCATACGTGCCCCACTTGGTAGTGAAAGCCGTTTTGAATTGGTCAGATTCTTGGACTAGGATTTGATTGTAACCTGAATATCCATCGAGCAAAGAAAATCTTTGAGCTCCTGCCACCGTTTGAAGGATCTGCTCCATCGAGGGAAGAGGATAATGGTCCTTTAATGACGCACGATTCAAATCCCTGAAATCTACGCATAACCGGATCTCTCCGTTCTTCTTCCTCACGGGCACCAAATTGGCTACCCATGAGGAATGCTTGATGGGAAAAATTATACAGGCCTCGATGAGCTTGGTTAGCTCCTTTCTCATTAGTGGCTCAATTTTGGGATTAATTGGTCTCTGTTTCTGACGAACTGGCTTAGCATTAGGATCCAGTTCGATGGTATGTTGCGCAAGACCTGGATCAAAACCACGCAGATCTTTATAGCTCCATGCAAAGATGTCATGATACTCTTGACAAAGTTTGATGAAAGCTTCTTTCTCCTCAGAAGTACACACTTTTCCGATCTTAAGAAATTTTTCATTTGATACTTCGACTTCCTCAAAATATTCTTCTTTGACCACCATGTTAGGGCTTTGTCTTTTGGCTTGGTCATCTGAATTGAAAATGGATTCCAAAGTGACTAAACCTTTTGGTAACTTGTTGCTTTTCAATTGGATAATTTGTTCACCATATGACTCTTGTAACTTATCTTGATTTCTTGCAGCAAACTCCGCCTCTTCTTGTAGGAAGAGGACAATTTGGTTGTCACTATCGAACACTTGCCAACTACTCACATTATCAGGGACTGCTGGTCGAACCACCATTTTAACAAATTGCTGCCCTTCTTTCATGATATCAACTGGTATGTTGTATTGTGAACCAATTGTAGCAAGCCTGTCTGCATCTTGATTTTGATCTCTAGGGATTGCATGGATCCCAAAAGCTTCGAAATCTTCAATCAGGTCCCAGACTCGGTTCTTGTATGATCTTAAAAGATCATTTTTGGATGCACTACGTGCTGAAACTTGATGAACAACTAACTCACTGTCTCCAAAAACAGTTAGGGCCTTGATTCCCTTCCTTTGGGCTAGCTGAATTCCTTGCACAAGAGCCTCGTATTCAGCAACATTGTTAGTGCAACTGAACTGCAACCGGAAAGATGAGAAGTACTTATCTCCCTCTGGAGAAATTAACATAACACCAGCACCGGATCCATTCTTACTTCTTGAGCCATCGAAGAACAATTTCCATAGTCCTTTAGAATCACTTGGTGTTTTGACAAGTTGTGGTATGATTGTATCTTCTTCATGGATACAGTAGGTACCTAATCCTGTTTCTTCCAAGACCAACAAACCAGCTTCTTCTTCTGCCAATACATCAGCGTAGGGATCGTACTGATGATCTCTACTTACTTCATCCAGTAAAGTATCAGGGACTTCTTCAACAAGGGTGGTTGGTTCATGATCGGCACCTTCCTCTTCTGGATCGCCAATGGTGTAATTTCCATTTATGGGACTAGAAGTGTAGGGTTCTACATGATTATGGCAGATTGGTTCTGCCCTTATAGTTACTTTGGTTCCGTATCGAGTCCTGAGAATCATATGTGACCAATCGGCTGATAGGTAACCGCCCATCTTGGCAGTGAAATCCCGTGATAGGCAGATGGCAAAGAGGGGAGGGAGGTCAATAACCGATATGTCTTGAGTGAATGACAAACTTGGGCATGCATGAATGGTAAGTTGAAGTCCTTTGATAACCCCAACAGTCTTAACAGCTGTGCCATCCAGCTGAACAACCCCTCTTGCAACTGGCGCATATTGTATGCCTAGTACATCTGCAATTTGTTTCGGCATGACAGAGCTACTGGCACCAGAATCGATCATGCAATTATGTACCAAGTGGTCTCCAATGATCAGGGAAATGTAGAATGGCGGTGGTTTGTTTGCTGTAGGAATGATTTTCCCTTCCGGTTGACACAAATTTGTAGCATTTGTCACTCCATGGCTTGGTGATCCGTTGGTTGTACTAAAACTGTTCAGAGCTTCTCGCAACAGGTTTCTTTGAGAAGGAATCGAGAGTGCATCCCACATGGTAACGCTCAGATTGGTTTTCTTCATTTGTTCTACTATGCTGAAGGGAATCGCTCCAACTTTATTGACACTTTTTTGGGCATTGGGGTCCTCCTTTGGAAAATGTTTGTTGGGTACCGTGATGCCTGGAGAACCATCTTTCCCTGCGGCGTGGCTAGCCGATGTTTCTGGTGATTTCTTTCCCGCATTTCTATCAACCGCCATTTGTAACCCACGTTGAGAAGTGGATGCTAGATCAGCTTCGAGAGGTTGAGGCTCCATTGCTCTCTTTTTGGAACGAGTGTTTGCTGCCACTGATGAAGAATCTATATTCAATCCACAAAAATCTTCTTCTTGCCAGTTTAGCAACGTGGATTCTTCAGGTGCCTGCGGTTGATCTGCTGCTTCTTGTGTAGATGAATTGTTTGTTAACTCTGAAGGGGCAGATACACTTTGAACCATAAGGGCCTGGCTAAGAACCCCATTGGGACAAAGATTTTGATTGTGAGGTTGAGAGCAAGGATAACACCATTCGTAGTCTTGAACTAGATTATTTTGAACAGGTACTATAGCTCTAGATGAGCTAGCTGCAAGAGGGTTCCGGAAGTTCAAGGGCCTGACATTTGCAACTTGACTCGTAGTTTGATTTTGAGGCTGATTGTTTCCTTGAAAAGGAGGACGGTTAGCCTGATACTGCTGATTTTGTGGTTGATACGGACGATTGTATTGAAATTGTTGCCTTTTGAGTGCAACGAGCTCATTTCCAAAATTTTGCAGTAGTGATTTGACTTCAAATAGGTCATTTGAAGAGGCAGGGGAAGATTGAGATGGTTGCTTGGAGTCCACTGGAAGAGGAGCAATGATAGGCTGATGATTCGTAAGATCTGGAGAAAAGGGCATTGGTGGTCGTGGAGCTATCTTTCCAGCCTGAATCAAAGAATTCTCTGCACTTATGGCAACTTCGTAAGCATCAGGAAGTGTAGTCCCTCCCATAGACTGGATCATAACTGCTACATCGCTATTCAAGGCTCGCAAATAGTACAAGAATGCATTATGTGCAGAAGGCTTTATGAGCGCCGGAATCCTATTCCAAGTCCTGTGGAATCGGAAGTTGAAATCACTCATGTATTCTTGGGGAGCTCTCTTTATGGTAGTAAGTTGTTCCAAAAGTGATAGGTGATCACTTTTGTCTTCAAATTGTTTACATAGCTTTTCTCCCAACTCGTCCCAAGTGGTTATAGTGCCAACACCTAACCCGCGAAACCATTGAAGTGCTTTTCCCTTGAAAGAGGTAGCAAGAAGTCTAACTGCAACATTGTCTTCGGTGATATTATGTACTGCGCAGATGCTGGCTACATCAAAGATATGCTCCACTGGAGTAACGTGAGTTTCCCCCGTGTAGAAGGGTAAACTTTTGAGTGCCGCAACAGGTATCGGATCACGTTGAGCCAACATAAGAGGACTGCTTGCATTGAAAGGGGGAAAAACTTGGTTCCTCGCCATAGCAACGAAAGGTTGATTGTTCCTGGGTGGAGGAAATCTTCCGTAAGGAGGAGTTGAATGACCCCTACTAGGTAAATCTGCAACTGGGGATGTGGAAATGCCTCTTCTTCTTCTCTTTGGAGGAGACAAGGAAAGTTCGGTATGCTGATAATTTCCTTTCTTTGAAGAAGCTCTTGTCTGAATTCTTCGCATAAGTTACTGCACTGAGATTCGGAATCCAGAGATATAGAGTCGCCAGGTACTTTGACTTGTGTAAGTGAGAAGAGAAGTACCAACTCTGTCCCACCGGGCGTGCCAAAAACTGTTGTGTGTGGTCGCACGGTGGCTTAAGATTTACTGTTTGATAATGAGACACCTTTGAAAGATGAAACTATGATGTCCCACCGGGCGTGCCAAAAACTGTTGTGTGTGGTCGCACGGTGGCTTAAGATTTGTTGTGATAATGAGACACCTTGAAAGAAGAACTCTAACTTCTGTAAACTTGTCCCACCGGGCGTGCCAAAAACTGTTGTGTGTGGTCGCACGGTGGCTTAAGATTTGTTGTTTGAAATGAGACACCTGAAAGATGGAACAACCCCACCGGGCGTGCCAAAAACTGTTGTCGCCAAATCACTGCACCCTCCGAATGGCCAGGATGTGAATAGGACGTTCGGTGTGATTGGGACACATGGGATCACCTCTCAAGCTGTGGGACTTGGGCTCGAGGTGAACCTCCGGAGAAGGCCGGCTTCCTCTTCCTAAACTAAGTGTTGTACTACTCCTAGTGTAACAAAAATGATTATCTAGTCCTATGCTAACATTTTCATGGGGTTTTAGGGAAAGAGTTTTACAGAAATGAAACTATACTAGGGATGGTGATGCACCGAATAAAGGGTGTCTTCAGATTTAGGAAGGGTTAATTTGAAGAGGGTGTGTGCACCACAGGTCAACTTCACCTACTGCAACTTAGAGAGGGTACAGGATACCACAGGCTAAGAGACACGCGTTCCTTTTGTTAAACTTTATCAGACCGAGAAATATACCAGTTTCCCAGTGAAGAAGGATGAACTCAAGAAGGGTGAACAGACACCACAACTCAACTGCATGCAATACTTCACCACTCGATAAGCACAGAACTCCAAGAACCTGCAATAGAAACTTAAACTTGCACAGTGTACCTGCAAGTATGAGAAAGGCACAAAGAAGCATAGAAGGATGAAAGGACCGAGATTAGTCACAAAACACACACTTTTATTGCTTCAATAACATGCACAATGCATCATACATTCAGAAGAGGCAATAGTTGCCATTACAGTCTTGAAGAGGAGGCTTGAAAGTTCTCTCAACACACAAGAACAACTTGCAGAAGAGAGAGGACCCTTGAAAAGTATACACTCTTGCCTGAGATATCTAACTGTCCAACTTGTCTGAACTGTTGGAACCCTTTGAAATGAGCTTCCAACTTACATTTATAGAAGAATATGTGAGAAAGAAGAGGAAATGGTCATAATTACATTCCTAAAATGAAGGCCCATGATGTATTTATTACAGTTAGTTGAACTACCTGAGAAGGTTCCATCATGGGTCATTAATTGCCTGATGACCAAGTCTTCTCAATTAATTAAAAGAATATTTAAATAAAATATTTAAATAATAATAATAAATATTATTATTAAAATATTTAAATAAAAATATTAATTTAATTAACATAATGTTGGGACCCCCCCCGTTGACCCGTTTGACTTGAAGAGGAGGGGGGTCCATGTGGATGGAATCTGCACATAACCAAATTCGATGAGCTTCGAATCCTCTAACTCGGTGTTGCACTCGATTTTTGACCCCGCACTAACTCTTTCCTTGCTTTGGTAATCGTGCTCTTTTGCATTGAGTCCTTCGAATGGTGAGCTATCAAACTCGATTCTTATCATTTTGCTCTGTTAACTCGAAGCCATTTATGCATTCCACGTTCAAACTTCATGAAACATCACCACGAGCTCCCTGCGAAGTCACTGAGCTCTTCATCCAGCAAATGATCTTGCCTTTCCTGGGCTCAAACTCACTTGAATACCAAGCTTAACCCAATATTTCTAAAAAGAATGGTTTTACCACAATGCTTAGGATTCTTCCTCATCATATAACACTTGTAGTAAGAATGTTTTGACTCTGCCATAATAAGCACAATTTGTACCCTCCAAACGATGAGAAAATACCATTATCAATAAAGACCTAGTGCTGCCATGATGATGACCCAGGCTCATGCCTGTAACATGTCACTAGACACCCTAAGACTGATTTTTTGGCCAAAGAGCCCTTCGGTATTCGGGTAGTGCACTCGGCAATCTCAGCTCCAATCAACAATTATGCCACTATTGGGATCTTAGTATGGCATAGGTAGCTGTGAGCTACACAATATACTCATTTTTCCAGAACTAAAAAGATCCTTTATGTTACAATTTGCAACACATAACAGAAGCCCTTCAAAAAATACATTGAACAACTGGGGCAGCCAAGAGGACCTTGGAAAAATGTACAGGTAACAACCATATGAATTCTCCCTTAGTCGTGGATCAAAGCTAATAGAAATAAGCAGATAAATCCAGCTCGAAACTACAGTATAATCGTCCATTGTTAAAAATAACACAGTTTCTCTGAACCTGGTAAAAGAAAACTGTTATTGTCTGATTGGACGTATATAATGGAAGGGTATAAATATTGCCTACTGCCCACAGAGTTTCTCAAAGGGACCATTTACGAGTGACAGAGATGTGGCATACAAAACGGACGACCAGGTATTTCAGAGTTGACCTTCGCATTCGTTTCTAGGAGAAAACATGCTGAGCAATATGAATCGTTTCACTCTGCACGTAATAAACCAACATCTCCTGATTCAAGGAAATTTTTATGAAGCCTCGAACAGCGTGACTCCAATCCATCGTATACGGCAGTGAATATTTGTTTCCTGCAGCTGCCATAGGTCCGAGTTCAGAATAAGGATAAGCCACAGAACTGTTTGCTGGAAGCGTTCAAAAGGCTTCTACTGTACTGCAAAATGCCTGCTGCCTGTAGAGTTTCTCAAAGAGACCATTTACAAGTAACAGAGATGCAACAAAACGGCCGACCGGGTATTTTCAGAGCTGAACTTCACATTTAATTCGTTTCTAGGAAAAGAAATGCTGAGCAATACGAATCGTTTCATTCTGCACCGTAATAAACCTTCATCTCCTGACCCGGGCAAATTTTATGAAGCCTTGAACAGCGTGACTCCAATCCATCGTACACGGCAGTGAATATTTGTTTTCTGCAACTGTGCGTGGGAGCTTGTCTTGCGACCACTGAATGCTCAGTGTGGTAGGCAGAACGTGTAGAGCCTCCTTCGCCCATCTCTGTTTACAAAACGGCCGACCAGACAACCACGTCAATCCTATTAAACACCTCCACTGCCTCATTCCCACGTTCTCCGACTCACCCTCCGTGTGACTCGCACAAAGACTCGGACCACTCCAAGCTGCGCGGAATTTTCATTCTCTTGCCATGCGGAAGTCTCATGACGGATTGCCATCGTCAAATCTCCACGCCTGGCAGTGTTTGCCCGAATCTCCCCTTCACGGAAGTTTGGTCATGGTTTGCCACGGTTATATTTCCACGCCTGGCAGTTTGACCGGATTTCTCCCATTTTTTGGCTGTAGACTCAAACTTCTCCCACGCCCGGGATTTCTTCTTTGGCTTGACATCACGTCATTTCCCCTTGGCATTGCTTGCCTTATTTCCCACGTCCAACGGCTTGGCCAAATTAATTCACGGGCCCCGGCCTCAACTTCGCCACGCAGATTTGGCAATCCGACCCAATTTCTCCACTATTCCCACCAGCGCGCGGGATCTTCATGAATCTTCTCCTGCCGAGTTTTCCTTCAACAGATTTGAGGATAACATTAAACTCTCAGTGCAAACATTTCAGCTGTAGCTTGTAAGGTGTGATAATCCCGACAGAATCCTTTGTGCCCGCCAACTTAGTGACTCGCTGAAGATGCTCATATAATTGCAAAGCAAATTATGCTCCATGAATATTCTGATATGAAACAGTTCCACCTCTATGAGATCCGTTTCCATGAGTTGCATTGTAAAATAAATTTAATCAAGTCTCCCGGTAACATTCTTACTGTCACTTAATTGATTTTCATAAAAATATCTTGAAGGAAAATCCTGAATTTGAGGATGCATACGATGCTGATCAGATAACAACATTGGACAACTTACTTGCTCAAACGGGCTTCTACTATACTGCAACATCCCTGTGCATCGAATGCTCGGCCGCTTTGAGCGTAGAACTGAAATTATCCTAGGAAAGTGCCGTGAGGAAGTAATTGGTTATACGCAGCAGCTACAGGGTAGAGAAGTAAAACTTATCTCAGAAAATGAGTGGCCTCCAGAGAGAGTTGATTGCGACAGCTGCCGCAGGGTGATCCCAAGGAACCGTTGGTGTTGATCCTGATGTTCTGGTTGCATGCGACCATAGTCGTGATCAGTTGTTGTAAAATCTTGCCGCTGTAGTAGAAGAATGAGATAAGGTTTTAATTGAGTTGTCTCGCCTTTTCATTTTGGAAATTCTCTTCCATGGAAGAAGCTCGACCAAATCTTGAGGCAGCTATTGTCTTTGTCGAGTCATTAAAACTGAATTCATAATCCAACAAGGAAGCATCAATCTCTCCATGTTGAATTAAACCGAGTCGAGCTCGTCATTTCTCTGCCTCAATGAGCCAACCATCGAAACATTATCCGCTCCTATCGAGACTCTTTTATGACAAGCCAAAGTTGGACAACCGAACTTACATTTCCTACTCATGAACTCGTCTCTTTATTTTCGATTTGACACTGATGACCAGAAGTGGGTCCATGGGACCAATGTCGTGATTTGATAGCAATAAGGCCCTGTTTTCCAATTTTTCCATGTGCGTAAAATTGGATATGGGTATAACGTGTCCACTAGGTGTGATAAGCAAAATACTAGCCCCTGAGCCATGAAGATTACAAGATCCATCAAAAAATAGAGTCCAAGCTAGTGCAATGTCTATGTGTAGAAAATCTTCATCAGGAAAAGAGAACTGAAGTGGTTATGTGCCAAGAAGGGGTGCCTCGACAAGTTGGTCTGCAATGGCTTGTCCTTTAATTGCTTTCTATGGAACAAATTCAACATCGAATTCACTAAGTAATACAACCCAACTAGACATTCTTCCCATGAGAATGGGTCTGGATAATATATACTTGAGAGGATCAATTTTGGAAATCAACTTAGTTGTGTGATTGAGCAAGTAATGACGTAATTTATGGAATGCAAAGGCAACCGCTAAGCATACTTTTTTGATTTGGGAATAACGTACTTCATGCTCAATAAGTGTTCAACTAAGGTAATATACAGCCTGTTCTTTTGCTTGATCATTATGTTGTGCTAGTAGAGCTCCTATGGCATGTTCAGTGGTAGATGTATAAAGCAACATGGGTTTTTCGACAACTAGTGACATAAGAACAAAGGGACTAGAGAGGTATTCTTTTAACTTAGCAAAAGAGTCTTGGCAATCATGGTTCCAGTGAAAGTGTGCATCTTTCTTGAGCAACTGATTAAAGTGATGGCACTTGTCAGCCAACTGTGATATGAAACATGGAATAGATTGTATCTTTCCTTGAATACTGCATAATTGTTTTAGGTTTTGAGGAGGAGCCATTTCCATAATGGCTTTGAATTTGGTAGGATCCACTTCTATGCCTCTTCGTGAGACAATAAACCCTAATAATTTACCAGAAGTTACTCCGAACACACATTTCTTTGGGTTAAGATGAACCTTATACTCACGTAATCTATTGAAAATGCATCTTAACACACTTGGATGCCCTATTCATGTTTTGGATTTCGCTAATATATCATCAACATAATCTTCCATGATATCATATAACATGTCATAGAAGATGATAGTCATTGCTCGTTGATAGGTGGCACCAACATTTTTCAAGCCAAAAGGCATGACCTTATAGTAGAAGTCACCCCATGGTGTAGTAAATGTTGTTTTATGTTGATCCCCTTCAGCAATACGTATTTGATTGTAACCAGAGAATCCATCCATTAAGGAGAGCATTTCATGGCCTGTCGTAGAATCAATAATCATGTCTATATTTGGCAAGGGAAATTCATATTTGGGACAAGCCTTATTGATGTCGTGAAATTCTATGCATATTATGATGTCGAGAGTTTTTTTAGCGACAAGAACTATATTAGATATCCATGCCAAATAATCAATAGGTTTGATAAAGTGAGCTTCCAAGAGTTTCTCGAGTTCAGCTTTGACAAGCAATGCAACTTGGGGATTCATTTTGCGTAGTTTTTTCTTTACAAGTTTTACATATGGATGTACCACAAGATGGTGTACTACAAGAGATGGGTCTAGGCTTGGCATGTCCTTATATGTCCATGCAAATATATCTTAGAATTCAATAAGGAGTGTTGTGAATTCCATGCATTCTTGGTTAGACAAACTAATGCCAAGTTGTAAAATTTTTGGTTGTTCGGTGGTGCCAATGTTTATGTCTTTTGTTTCTTCTACAAGCATTTTAGATGTATCCTTTTCGGAGAATGATGCTAATGTTTGATGTAGTTCATCAGTGTTAAGTGTTTGTTGGAACTTTTTGTTGACATGTTTTTTGGATAGAGTGGTGGTGAAGTTTTGACTATGAGAAATCCTCTGTTTGCGCTTTTGATCCAAATTTTCTAAGGGTAAAGGATCTGAATATATTATCTCTTCAACAAAATAGGCCGATTCATTTAGATTGATTTCAAATCATTTTCTATGGTTGGAAGTAGTGATTTGGTCGCGAGTTCCAAGGAATTCTTCGATGGCTTCATCATTTTGGAACATGTCCATGGATGCATGATGTGGTTGGCTATGGTCTATGAGACTCAGATGTGTAGGCTCAAAATTGATGACATTAACAGATGAATGTTCAAAGTAAAGATGTGCTTCAGCAAGGTCCTCAAAAAGACTACATGGAGACCTGATGTCATTATCAGAACTAGTGTCATCATTGTCACTTAAAATTATTATGGGAGAAACATAAAACACCTTTAAACCTAGACCATGTTTACCGTGATGTTGTGTGTAATTTATTGGGTCTAAATGACCTTTTTCATTTGGACTGAGTCCTTTACCCTTCCATCGCATGTTTTTCATTATTCGGTGAGCTTTGGTAAATTGAGGGAACTCATAACATGGAGAAAAGTTGTCATTATATAACCAAGATCCTGAAGAACTTGGAATATGTCATTGTCAAGATAACCAAACTTTTTCCAAATTGACTATCCCATTTGATAAGTGGGCTAGATTCTTATATGTGGATCGTTAGGTTTTCCATAGCTATATGGGGATTTGGTGATATAAAAAGAGTCTGCCATCTTTGGAAATTGATATTCACCGCATCATGTGTCAATGATTTTAAATGTGTGAGATGGGGGACCAATAGGTACCTCATGTGGTGGGAAAGTTAGTTTGGTAGTCTTAAGAGATGAAGATAATGGATTATAAGAAAAAAGGGGTGGATTGAAGGATCAAGGTTGGTTATTCACAGGAGGAGGTATCTTAATAGAAGAGGTGTGGTTGGATGAAGAAGATTGGCTAGGTGAAGAAGAAGATGGTGTTGTGGAAGAATAATTGTTGCTAGAAGAAGAAGCTTGGTTAGTAGAATAAGGTGATTGATTAGTGGGAGGAGGATTGGTGGAAGATGGTTAACTAGCAGAAGATAATGGATTAGAAAATGTGTTTTGGTTATGAGATGATGGTTTTGGATCGTTGTTAGGGAGTGTATCAGGACCAATGCGTATTTTGTTTAGGATTATGCAAGGTGGAGCATATTTATCTGTTGATGGACAATAGTGATCATGTTAATACCATCCTTTGAGGAATCTATAATACTCAAAAGGTTGAGGATCTGTATGTAATGTAAATTCCTTGTCCAAATGAGGAAACTTAATGCATTGGTGGAATGTTGATGGGATGTCTTACATGGCATGAATCCATGGTTGGCTAACGAGAATGTTATATGAAACTTCTACATCTACCACATGATAGACCGTGTCTAAGGTGATGGGTCCAACTTGGAGAGGCTACGTGATTGTGCCTTTAGACTTTCTTTCGCTATTATCATGCCCATGAATGGTTATGATATTGTTTTGTAAATCATTTTCAGTATAACCTAGACAACGTAAAATTTTCATGGAACAAATATTTAATGTTGATCCATTGTCCATTAAGACGCACTTGATTTTATGATGAGTTACATAACCCTCGACATATAAAGAATGATTATTAGTGATGTTGGGATTAAGCAGGTCAGTGAGACTAAAAGATAAAATAGGATTGGGGACTGTAAGATGCGCAATTAAATCCTGGAATTGTTTTGAATTGATGTTCTCAGGGACATGAGTGTTATTTAATGTTTGCATAAGGATGCGTTGTAGTGTGGGAGAAGAATTAAGTAGTTCTATGATTGAAATTTGTGTGGCAATCTTCATTAATTGTTTGACAATATTAAATGATGGCATAGGTTGTGGAGAGGAATTGGCAGCAGAATTAGATGGTGGATTAGGAGGTGATGTTGGGGATGAAGTGGCATATTTTTTTGTTGTAAGGACCCACCATTTTTTCTATCTAGTGGTGATCGTACAGTCAGTTTTGATCTTTATAGTTGCCACTAAGTCTTGGTCATAATCTATGGTCGAGATGATTGAGTCATACTCGAAATTGCTTGACGATTGACCCTTATCTTTTGAATTGTTATTATGGTTAGGGAAGGTATTTTTGAACATGTGAAATTTTTTAATAGGTGTTTTTGTCTCAGAAGTATTTTAAACTTCTATGTCTCCACGTTCAATCAGGTCTTAAACGTAATGGCGGAGTTACATGCATCGATCTGTGGAGTGCCCTTTTATGTGATGGTAATCAGAATATTCGTTATCTTTATAACAATTTGGTTTGGATTATCCTTCTTTGAAGGGTCTGACAAGGGGATATGTAATCATATTAGCATTTTCCAAATGACAAAAGACACTAGATAGACTTTCTCCAAGAGGAGTGAACTCTCTTCGTCGATCCCGAGAAGGAACTTCCTTTCTAGGGATAATGATTGGTTGTCTAGATTTTAATGTGTTGATGGGATGGTTTTGGACATTTCAGACATGATGGTGGGAATCAGTAATGCCATCGTTGACGATATTTAGATTCCGGTTAAAGAATTTATATTTTTCTTGGTTATGAGGAGTGTCTCGATAAGGTTGGTCCCTAAAGGGTGCTTTAAGTAATCCCTTAGAAATGAGGGCTTTTTTTATTTATGTGCCCTTTTCGATGACTACTTCGAAACTATTTAGACAATGCATTTTCATGTGGAATAATAATTTGGCATTGAGATTAGGGACAAAAATGCTAACTAGTTGTCTCTCAGGTACTGAGCAGGGAAATCGATTTGTAATTCCACACCATCGTTGTAAACAGGAGGTAAAATTTTCATTCAGCCTTTTCCTAGTGTTGCAGACATCAAGCATGGTTATTTTTGACTCTAGGTTATAGGAAAAATATTTGAAAAATTTCTCCGATAAGTTTTCAAATGTCGTGACTAACCCTTTGGGCAAATGGAAAATCCAGTGTGAAGCCTATCCTCTTAAACTTTGGGGGAATAATCATAAAAGGTACGTGTCTCGATAGGAAACTTCTTGACATTGCATGTAAAATTCCTTGACATGTTCATGGGGGTCACCTTTTCTTTTGTATTTATCAAACTTAGGGATTTCGAAGGATGACAAAAATGGTAATCATGATATATTTGTATCAAATGGATAAGGACACAATTCTTCAAAGTTGAATTGTTTTGATTGTTTATGTAGTCCCTGAATGGTGTCTTTCATAAGTTTTCATTATTGTGTGGATGGAGAAGTGGGGGATGGTTTATCAAATATGTTGTGAGTATTGGAATCTAGATTGAGGTCTTTTAATCTTTCAGCTCTAGTCGTTGCTTCCTCAAGTTTCTTTGTTAAGTCTTGGATTTTAGTGAATAACTCTTCAACCGAAGAACCATTTGGATTGTTTGGTATTTCATTGTGATAACTTGATTCACCGTTGTCGATGAGTTTGTTTAAATTTTTTGCCCCGAAGTTAGGAGGTGGTTTTTCCCCCATGGCTAGGATGCATAACAGATATTCATTTTTAGTTTTTTCTATCACCCTATTCACTTGTTCTTGTTCTTCATTAGTGAGTTCTAGTTGTGCGAATTCTTCATCGTCATTTTCATGATTGTGACTGTGAGTGACTACCATGATGAAATGTGTCTGATTAAGCTGAAAAGTGGGTAGGAATTTTGAATAGGTGTGAGGAAATGAGAACTTGATTATTTTAGATTTATCTCAAATAAGCTCGTGATGACTGATAAGGAGAGTAACTCAAACAAGTTATCTCGATATGTTGATGATGTAACTTGAGACGAGTTATTAGAGGATTTGTTACATGTTGTGTAGATTTGGCTTAAACAAGCTCTAGACTATTGATGAGGAGAGTAACCTAAATAGGTTAATCACGATATGGTTGTGATATAACTCAAAATGAGTTATGAAAGGATTTGTGTTAGTTGTGATTTGGATAAACGTGATGGTGGACAGAATAATGAGTGAACTCAAACAAGTCACCCAATATTAGTTTGATATAACTAGAAACAAGCTATGAAGGATGTTTTGACAATTGACGATATGGGGAGTGAATGCTATTCACTCAATATCAGTTGAATATAGCCGAAGACAAGCTATGACAGATGTATTGTTGGATGAAGCAAGCTAATGAAATTGGTCTGATGTTTTGGTCTGTGTTGTTAGATTGTTTGAATGTTTTCGCTTGGTATTGAATTGGTCGAGAACTCTCTTTTTTGTGGAACACAACTATGGTTTGAAATTTTATAATGAACACATTGATATCAACCAAGTTTTATGATAAAAAAATGCTAAACTATTTTATTTTCAAATAGCAAGAAATCATGTGGATTTAATTGTTTTGGATTATGACGTAAATTCTTCAGGTATGATCATTGTTTCATACATTCATACAAGTATGTTGTGAAATGGTGGATGCATGCTCTTATTACTCTAAGAAGATGCGTCCTCTGATATACCCTAGTCTTGATATATCTAATTCTGTACGGGGACATAATTGGTATGGGGAACCCTTAGAGCATTGGAGGAGGCTCACCAATTCTTACTTGTCTGTTTCGGAGTGAATCACCAAGTCTAAAATAGGTTTTGTGAAAAGGTGGAAGGTAATAGGGGAATGAATGTGTATGTTGTCCTTATAACTCCTCGAAGATTTACAAGGATGATTCCTAGGCTTCGTTGTTACAGCTATTTAGGCGTGACTCGTATGCGCTGCATGACAACATTACCTATAAGTGAAGAGTAGAGGTGAGGTAAATACCGAATGATGTGATGAGACTAGGTCTCAAAGTGCAATGCAGATGCAAATATTGTTGGTGCGTGGTAGTCAAGACCATGTCACTGACATAGCTTTGGTGGTGATGAAATCCACCTTGTCTACGTGTAAAAAAAAAGGATAAAGTGATTAAAAACAGAGTTCTTTCCGACTTGAAATAAATCACTAATAGAAAATAATTACGTACCTAAGTGTACTTTTCTTTTTTGGTTTCAACAATTTTCTTTGAATGGTGGTATTTTTGTGGGTTTTTTTTCGTTTTTATGTTTTTGTTTTTGACAATATTCTAGTGACGCAGTTCTACAAAAAAAAAATAGTAGTTATCCTGCAAACGAAATGTTGGAAAAGTGATCGTGGCTTTTTTTTAGTTTCCAGATTGCTTGAAGGTGTAAGAAAAGAGCATACACAACTAACAACCAAACAAATATTAATAATATGACAAAGGAAAATAATGATTGAAATGACAGTTGGAAAACAAAGCTAGAGGATCTTGCAATGTTAGAACAAGAAACTAAAAAATTCTGACCGTTTCTAATTTTCTAGATCGCTCGAAGGCGCAAGAAAAGAGCATATGCGGATACAATTGGAATAGATTTTTTTTTTTTAAATGTTAATAATTATTGCAATTAATCATGATTGTGAAATAGCAATAATGATTATTTTCACAAAAAAAGAAAAACAATGAAGGAAGAGTGTGAAAATATTACCTAGAAGTGTTGTCGTGGAAAATTGAAATGTAAGGCAAAAAAAATAATAATTTTTTTTTTGTAGAGCCCAGGTGGCCTCATGTTTCTGATTTCCAAGATCACTTTTGAAGTGTGAGGAAAGAGCATATGTGTTAGGTTGTTACGTGAAATAAAATATAAAAAAACAATAATTTTGTTGTTTTTTGTTAAAAAGACAGGTGTTAGAAGAAATGAAACCAAAAAATTATTTTTTCATTGCATAGATATTTTTGATACCTTTCTATTAAAAAAATGAAGTCATTCTGAGTTCGGGAACAAAATTTATGGCTTCCAGAAGATGGGCTCCGGTAGCACTTTGAATGAAAATTTTGAACGTGAGAAAAATGTCCCGGGAGATAGTTTTTTTAATTTTCTAACTTCTATACTTCACCTGAGAAGCTAAAATTTTGACAGCGAGGTTAAAAAATAACAATAAACAAAAAGAAAGAGTTAGATCACAAAATTACTAACTAAAATGAAAGAAAATAATAATAATAATAATAAACTTCCTACAAAGTAGTTATTTTAGTAAAAATAAATAAATAAATGCATTTTTTGGATTGGTTGTCCCATGACAATAAGATGATAAACTAATGACTAGTTCATGTGTTTCTACAAATGATGAGAAAATAGAAAAATCAGATTTGGGAAATAAGTACCAAGCGCCTAGGAGATCAAAGACATGATGATCGTCATATTTTCATTGTTGTTATAACCTGCAGATACACCATAAGACACTGCACAACAGAAACACAACCCAAAGCATAAAGGTTAACCAAAGAAGGCCATAAGGAACAGAAAAATAAATAATAATGAACAATAATAAACAAAGAATAGATAAAACCACTAATTGGGAAATTAATGGTAACATATCAAAAGTAATCGGGCGTGCCAGAATGTAAGCTAGGAAAATACACTACTAACAAGGAAGTAAAATACCAATAATCATACCTCCTCCTTTGCATTCCGTAGAAAACCTCGAAATGGGCTAGGAAACTTGGATTGAGCCCTAATTGTGTGATATGTAGGTGTTTTTCTTCAAGATGAAGCAAGACCTTCTTGCAAAAACGATCCTCTTACTTTTCACCAGCTAGGAAAAAGGATTATGAGGATATTTAGGCATTATGATGAGGTAAAAAATATTCTTTGCTCAAAGGATGCAAGAACTTAGATATGGAATTTAAGCTTATTCTTCGTGTCCTTAGAGCGGAGGGGTAAGGTTGTATTTATAGCCTGGGGGAGTGATTAACTTAGAATAATTTAAGTAATCATAGTTTGAAAATGTGGGCAAGATTAAGTGAGTGGTTTGAAAATGTGGGCAAGATGAGGTGAGTGGTTTGAAAATGTGGGCAAGATTAGATGAGTGGGGGCCACAAAGAATGGGTGAGGATTTGAATTTAAATTTTTAATTCAATAGTAGAAAAACATGGAGAATAATGACATGCAGTGAGGATTAGGTTATTTTTTGGATTTTTAAATGGATAATTAATCAAATTATATTTGATTAATTCAAAGTGTATTTTGTGGGAAATAATGGGAATTAATTATTTAGGACAGATGTGAAATTAGAGTGTCTACACAAAGTTTGGTCATCGTGTGACTCAATATCTTGTTAAATGCATCAGCGGTTCCATTAGTTTTTGGGTGATTGGGGGTGGTCTTTTGGTGGGCTACCATGAATTCTACCAACAAGATTCTAACTGTCTCATTCAAGAAATGAAATAAGCAAACATTCATATTTGTTGATTAATTTTTCCCACAAGAACCTAGGTATTGTTGCCATTGTGCAACCCCTTGTAGGCGCCGCTTCTACCCACCTCGTAAGATAATATGTGTATGTAATTATATATCACGAACCAATCCTTCGCGTGGTAGGTGAAATTGGTCCTAAAAAATCAATCACCCACTTCTCAAATGCTTTTGTGCTAACAATCGGTATCAAGGGAATGTCATCTCTTCTTCATGGTTTTCCAAGGTGCTTGAAATAGTCATAGGCCTTGCAAAACTCAATACAATCCTGGTAGATTATTTCCCACCAAAGCACTAACAAAATAATAGCACACGCGGTTGCATTCCCTGCATAGTGTCCTCCTGCAATACCACCATGTGCTTCCTCCATGATTACAACGTGTTCATTCTCTAACACACAGTGAAAAAATAAACATCATCGCGGCCTTGCTTGTCTAAGCCTCCACCTATTACCATGTAGGGCACAACATGTATGGCTAACTTCTTCATTTCCAAAGTTTTCATTCCTTCTGGTGCCACACCTATCTTGAGAAAATACAACACTATCTTCCAAGTCACAGAGTGTTTGCCGCAATCTAAACAATTGTGCATCTGGAATTATATCCTCAATGCTTTGTGCATCCTCTCCTAAGTCAATTCTCGATAAATGGTCAGGTCCTAAATTACTCTTTCCTTGTTTTAGAAAAAATGTAAACTCAAATTCTTAAAAAAATAGGACCCACCGATATATGTGCCCTTGTAAAACGGGCTTGTTTACTAGGTACTTCAATGCCATGTGGTCCGTGTAGAAGATAAATGGTGTTGTAAACAAATACTTCTTGAATTTATGCAATGTGTAGATCATGGACAATACTTCGCACTCATTAGTAGTATAGTTTTGTTCTGTTGGGGTTATCTTTATATTATAAAAAAACAACCTGCGTGATCAACAATTCCTTCTCCAGGTTGTGCTAAGATTGCCCCAATCACCATCCCTAAAGCATCAATATATACATGGAATGGCTTACCCCAAAAAGGAAAGCATAATATGGGTGAAGTGATAAGTTTATTCTTCAATGTATCAAATGTCATCTGCTACGCCTCTCCCTAATGAATTGCACTTTTGTGTTTTAGTAACTCTTCTAATGGCACAATGATCTTGGCATACCCCTTAATAAATTTTTGGTAATACCCCATACGTCCAAGGAATCCATGCACTGCGCTTTGGTTGGTAGGTTCCCCCAATCCGACAATAACGACAACTTTGTCAGGGTCCACCAGAAAACATTCCTTACATATGATATGCCCCAAAATGGTTCCAGATGGAGTAGCAAAGAGTCATTTATTGATGTTGAGGGTATGCACAACTATCGGCATCTCTCAAACATCAACCGTAAATTTTCACAACGATCCCTCACGAATCCATATACTATGTAATCATCAAGGTAGACCTAAAGGAAATTATGGATAAAATCCTAAAATGCCTGCACCACAATGCGTGAAAACATAGCAGGTGCATTATTTAGTCCAAAAGGAATGACTTTTTAGGCAACGCTTCCCCATTTAGTGGAAAAAGTTGTCTTTTCTTGGTCCCCCTTTGCAATCCTAATTTGATGATATCCTGAGAATCCATCTGTGAAAAGAAAAAATCTTGCGCCCAGCTACTCCTTCCAGGATCTCCTCAGTGAAGGGGGTTGGAAAAGGTTCAATAATACATACTGCATTCAAATCCTTATAATCAACACAAATCCTTATCCTCCCATCCTTCTTAATGTTGATGGTCATCGGGCTTATTTATTATGATTCTTCAATAGCCTCAATGATGCCTAATGTGATCATCTTGTCAATCCTCTCCTTGAATTTGAGACTAAGATTCAGATTCATTCGATAAGGTATTTTCTGAATTGGGTGCGCTCCTTCCTCTAACTTGATTTTCATTTCCCCCGAGTGGTGAAATCCTTTAAGCTCATGGTACCCGCGTGGAAATAAGTCCTAAAATTCATGCAACAAATCAATGATGCCCCTAACCTAAAACTCAACCATACCTATAACCTATATTCAATCAAGCCTAAAATCTACCAACCCATTCCTCTAATTCATCGTATTCTTCCCTCGCTTATGGGAGAACTACATCGGCATGAGACCCCTTTTCACTGAGGCTATGTAGACAGCACTCTGAGGGCACATGGCCCTTGGAGGTTAGCTCAGCCACTCTTTACCCTAACCTATTTTCCCCCATATTCCTATTCATATTCTATCTTAGTTTTCATTTTCTACAACACTTGGCAATTAATACAAACATACATATCTACCATGATTCACATCACAAAAAAGAACCAATCAATCATTTCACATTTCCATAATATCAAAAAATTTAGAAATCGAATCCATAACATACATATAACTCATCATGTATTTCCCATATTACCAATAGCTTGGATAGTAAATCAAAATTAAAAATAAAACTCCATCATGCCTATACCTAACTCAAACATGCCTACGACCTGACTCCATCATGTCTATGACCAAACTCAAACATGCCTGTGGCCTAACTCCATCATGTGTATGACCTAACTCAAACATGCCTATGACCTAACTCCATCATGCCTATGACCTTACTCTATCATGCCTATGACCTGACTCTGTCATGCCTACAACCTAACTCCATCATGCCTACACTAACCTGACTACATCATGCCTAGTCCACCTATTTTCCATCAGATACACAATAACAATAGAAATCGTAACCACCAGTACAACATCATATCATAAATATAACCATCGTCCATAAATATATACATCCTCAAAACCTGTGTATATATGCGCACATGTACAATGACAATACATGTCCCTCATATAAAAATGTCTCAAAAGCTTCGGCACATAGGCCAGTATAATATACAAAAACTCAAAAATATCTCATATACATCCTTGCTATCTTTGGAACGTAGGCCAGTATAAATAAAAAATATACAAAAAAATCTATATCATGAACACATATGGTGACTAATCACATGATATCCATATATATCTCATTTGTCTCCTCCTCTCCTTTAGTCCAGTGCCCTGCCAATATCTCTCCACCTAGCATGGGTCTAGCCCTCACCTCTTCTCGGCCTGCAGTTGGTTTCGGCCTCTGTGAGCTAGTAACCTCTCTCTGACCCCGTCTCTGGGCTCGCTGACCCCCTGTACTCTCGGCACTATGTGTGCAAGATTTGGTCCTCTCACTTGAGTCTTGTTGTACCTTTTACTCCACATAGGAAGGGATGTTTATCCCAACAGTAGTCAAATGATCATGGTAGTACATGGCCTCACTTAGGGAATTTCTGAATCTGGCCATCAACACTATCTGTGGTGGTTTCATGGGTCTCACAGCACCCTGAAAGCCCTGACCTGCTACTGACGTACCTTATGTTTGTGCACTCTACCCTTCTCTCTGTACCATGAGACCCTGTCCCGCTACTTCCTGAACCATGGGACTCTATCCTTGAGTCTGTGTCATATCCTGTGCTGGTGCCTGTGTCGCGACCTGGGCCTATGCAGTGGCCAACTGGCCCTGCAACCCTACCACCTCTTCTTGTGACCCTGCCAACTACTCCTGTAAACCTGTAATTTTTCCCTTGAAGGTGGCCACCTGTCCCTATAGTGCATCCCTCTGAACTGTGAGGGTGGCCACATCTAGCTGGCTTGGCCTAGGTGGTGCTACTCATAGCTGGGCTGCCCACCCCCATCTATGTACATATGTACAGCCCACATCATCAATCAAATAGTCAACGGGCTGGTCCTCATGCGTGGTCAGCACTATAAGTTGTGGTAGAGACATAGGTCTCTCCACGTCATCCCTCCTATACTGTGGAAATGGAGGTGGCACGTCCTAAGGAAATCTGAACTGCCGTTTGACCCTGTCAATGGGGATCATCTCATTCTCGTTGGCATGACACTCCTCTATCCATCTCACCAATTGTAATCCATCCATCTCCATTTCCATCTACTTGTATGAGGGAAAGCTAACATATGACCTCTAGATAATGTCTACACTAAATATACCCTCCAACATGTGCCTGTAGTATGCTACATCATGTGTAGCCCTAGCAGCCCTGTGCTTTCCAACAACATGCACCTAACGCTTGTAGCCAACTTGAACAGGTCCCGCCTCGAATGCATTTAGTCGGGGCATACCAAATAGATGCATAGATACGATGTGCTCGTATTCCTAGTAGTGTAAGAGAAATGTGCAGCACAAGCTGAACCTTTACAACCTCCCATAGGCCCATAGCTCTTGGTATGGCTACACTAAGTATGCTAGTGCCCAATCAAATTGGGTCCTATCCTCCATCATGTCATGGATAACCCCCATCAGTTCTCATTGGAATATCCCACCCTCCACATCTGGCAATGTATAACAACACACTACCTCCATAATCAGGACCACTAGCCTCATCTCCTTAGGATGGGCTGCGTACATCTCTCCATAACTCAGGCTTGTGCTATGGAACCTCATCTTTGCCATCCCCTCTCCAAATACTGTCAACATCACCTCCTCTAATGCCTCTGAATGAATAAAATACACCTACGTCCCCACTATCGGTAACCACAGGATCCTGTACATGTCCTCTAGGGTGACTATGATTTCACCTATTGGTAGATGAAATGTGTTGGTCGTTGAATCCCATCTATCGATGAGTGCTACCATCAAGCTCAGATCATGAACTATGTGCCTATACCGTCTGACCCCAATAAGGCCGACATCTATAACGAGATGCCACTCCTCTTCTGTCATGCTCCCTCGTAATGATAATAATAGAAGTTGTACTATGTCTTTCATCAACAACTGGTCCCTTTCCTGCACCTAACAAATAACAACATTTTTAAACCTTCACCATGCCCCACACATATCTTACCCAATAAATCTATTCCCAAAACCTTTCTTGTTTATCATACCCTAGCCCTACTGATCACCCCTTATTACCTCAATCCACTCATACCATTTATACATATTACCCTACTCATTACCCCCTGTGAATAAATTACCCTACCCATCATCACTCCACTTGCTGTTATATCCCATCACCTACCTTTTCCCTCCCAACCTTTCCCACTTATTGACCTATTACCCTCTAACTCCAACCGGCATCGGTGCCTTGTGACCAACATCAGCCACCTACTACCTGACCGATGTTGGCCAATGCCAAGTGACGTCGACCAAACCTTGACCGACGTTGGTCACTTCCGTGGCAACCAAATCCGTAAAAACCCCAATTTTTTTTCCAAAATCTTTCAAACTAACCTAGAAACTTATCCTACCCTACCCAAAACCTATCCTAAACCCCTCCCCACCACAATCTAACCTACCTAAAACCTCCCCCCTCCTTCATTACACCAATTTTAACCAAATATTTAATTATACACCTCTACCCAAAAACCCATACCCATACCTTATTTTCCCAAATAAATACATATAAAGGATGAAATCCTACCTCATCTCGATGTTGTTGGCATGGTGGCATGGCTGGCTGTTGTGTTGGTGGCCCACCCAAGCCCTCTCCTGCTTTTGCCATGCCCAAATTACCACAACCCAATCCTCTAATCCAACCAATCAAATCGATACCCTTGATCACATGGACCCGTCTCCCTAGCTCCTCTCACCCACTCAAACTCACCACCTCAATCGGGTATAATTCCCTGTCCTTCTCTCTTGAAAACATGGCACAAAATTCAAATGGCTTTGTTGTTTTCTCCAAAGTTACAAAACAACAATGATTCCATAAAATATGGAATTTTTTTTTTTATAAACCCAACCCGATATGACCAATGCCGATCATATTTATGCCCTAGCTAACCGATGTCGGTCACCCTATAACCAACATAGGTCAAAATTTCTAACTATTTAGCATTTCTACACTTCCTTTTCCTGCAACCATTGGTGCCAACACACTTGTTATCATTCCAGCCACCGATTGAAACATACCTACAAGCTCAACCTACGTCTACATTTCCTTTTTTGCGTCTTAGGAGTTGTTATTTTACCTATATCTTGGCCTTACCCTTCCCATGACCTGTTTTCCTGAACCCGACCTACTTGGTGTGACCATTGGCCTTATGTACTTGTTATTCCTTGTGATGTTGTTACTGATGTTGTTTAGCCTAATAACCATACCTTTCCTATTGTCGTGCCATTTATCCCGACCAAACCTTTGGTGTACCGGAACATACCTAAATGTTCCCGCACCTTATCTACATTGTGTTTCTCGACCATATCCTATACCTTGGATATCTGAATTACTTCAGCCTTGTTTGGATAGACCTATCGACCTTGGATGGTGTGGAGTTTGCAAGATCTTCAACCTAGTACCATGTTGCAATCTATATGTGTGTGTGTGTTTGATTGTCATTACCAATGACCCAATTTTTACCATGGCTTACTACCCATTACCCGAGTTGACTTTAACCCTTTCCCTCAATACTCAAACCCTTCCCCACCTATCTTCCCCACCTACACATTTATCAAACCAATCACTAATTCCATATTTCACCTCATTAGTGCTTGGTTTGAGGGGGATCACCTCCACCCACACATTGGGGAATCACTTCCTATTTTTTTCAAAGTCACTTACCAATACAAGCTATGCAACAAAAAGGGGCAAAATGTAAACACCAAAATTGGGTCACACTTCCCTTGATCCCCTTTTGAATAACTAACTTAAACATACTCACCTAGCATTAACCCCCTTTCACCCCATATTAACATTAATTTAATCAACCATAATTAAATCAATACTCACCCTCACTCCATTTATTAATTTAATTACTTTAATTAAATGGATGCACACGTCACCTAGCCACCTCACCATAGACCTATTCATAGCATGTTTCCATAACTAACTAAGACTTATCCCTACTTACCTTAATGAACTAAGACTTAGGACAACCCTAAAAGAACATGCCTATTATCCCTCTAACCAATTTCCTGCGTATCTAAGTGCAACGTTTCATTTAGACCTGGCACAAACGAGAAAAATCTAGAAGAGGATAGCCAAGATCTATTATTTTAGGCAACCTAGGATATCCCGCCTTAATCGATGTTGGTCAACCTAAAACCGACGCTGGTAACCCTTAACCATCATCAGTTACCATATAACCATTTTTCTAACCTTGTTCGAGAGGTTAGACACATTCTCAAGTTTTGGGAGCAAAGGAGATCTGCATGTAAGCAATAACCAAACCTCTTTTACACATCCAGGCAACCATAACTAGCACAACCATTTATCGGAAGGTATTTGCATTCACATGAGCACTTCGGGAAGCACAACCATGACATTGATTGCCATTTCATTGATCAACCATCACCACCACCTAGCCATTAAACCTGCATAGTGGTAAGTGTGTCTCTAACCTGCATCACTTCATTTCCATTTAGTTTATAAAGTTCTTCACCTTTGTTTATCAATCATTAGTTATATTTTCATCCCACCACTATTGTCTTCGTGTGAACCTGAACCTTTCCCATCAATCAAAACCATTTTAATCACCTCTGTCTAATCCTGAGTACCTTTGGATACTCCCAACATCTCCCCAGACCTAAACCAACTCCTCACCATCTCTGATCCAATCTCAGACAAATCCAAAACCATGAACTATTGAGTTATTACCAGCCCGTAGTAACCGTCATCGGTCATACCAGACTGATGTATGTCTCTGTATTTGGCAGTCTTGCTAATACCAGATCCCAATACCTCTTTTCCAGTGATTCAAGTGACCCATAATCTGACCCTGACCTACTCCAGCACCTTAGTTATTCACCTTATTTCCAGATCTGATCATAGCCTATCCTGTTATGTTAGATTTGCTTATTGTATTTAGATGAGATACCTAAATCATATCAACTACAGTAGGATTCTATTTACTTATGTTATTTCTTGCATTAAATTGTATTAAATAGTGGGTTGACTACCACTGAGGAAGTATCACACTTCCTGGATCTAGCACACGATAGGAATTCCATTGACATATATTATTTAATCCTCTTTTTTTGGTCTTTTTGTTTATTTCAGGTAGTTTCTCCTAGCCAAAAGGAAGCTCTCACAATCAACATCGGATCCAAAATTCAAAACTCACACACAACCTTCAACCAACCATCACAACAGGTATTCTTCCTTAGCCCACACCCTCTTCCGTTTCGTCTAAAAAATTAAAGAAAATGGTGAAACAGATCCGTAAACAGGATCAAAGATGAAAAGAAAATAAAAATTGATGCATTAAATATTTATGCAGACATACACACCCTCCAAAAAAATTATAAATATGATAGAAGGAAGACCTATGTGGAGAGGCATGAATTGTATATTTTATCACTTATCCATGAGGAGAAAAAAGTAGTATATAATAAGGTACACTGGTTGTTTTTCTACTTAAGGCCAAAAAAGAAGTCAAATATGGTAGAACCATGGGTGGAAGAAAAATTGGATGAAAAAATTCTTCCACCTTCTAGGACAAAGGGAAAAGCAATTAAAATATTGAAACATAGAATGGCCAAGTTTTAGGAAGAACATAAGGCCTTGTCTAAAAAGAGGTAAAGAGTGGACATTGTACAAATTTTTGTGCCAAAAATGGACTCTAAGGAAACTCACAAAACAAGGTAAATGAGATAGATAGCTCAAAGATCTCATGGAATGGCATGCACAATGACAAATTTGTACTCAAAAGATATCATGGATTTCCTTCAAGTAATCAACAAGAAAAATATGAACTCAAGGATAGGTCAATCAAGCATGTTTCCAATATGGTTCAAACCTTACACAAGGAGAGGAAACAACACAAAATAAAGAGTAATCAACAACTAAGGGTGAATGAAATGATTACTAAGACCAGTTATATTAAGTTCTAATAACCTAACAAAACCACACAAACATCGATATTTTTGCACCCCATAGAATCTAATATGTGAAGGATACAAGAATCAGTAAGAGATTAACCAAGAATCAAAAAGAGTGTGCATAAGGAAAAATAGTCTAGCCTTCTCATAAATTAAAAAAGGGGTACATATATGCAGTGTTGTATAACTCCCATGCATGGAAAATCATTCCCTTTAAGAGGGAAAGAGGAATTACAATTCCAGTTAGGGAATGTAACTCCTATGAAGCCACTAACGCATATGACAATGACAGATTCTATGACGCAATCTGCCATGTGTCATATAACCCTAAGACCTAGACCTATGATCTCACCTAAATGAGATGACTCACCATGGGTGAGGGAAAATCACATAATAAAATAAATAAAGGTGAATAGAATCCCTCACACCAATAGTAAAGTGATTCAAATAAAGGGAATGATGGGAAGGATACTGGTGGCATAAGAACTACTACTGATCCATAAGTGTCTAGCATGCCAGTTCACATAGACACAGGGGTAGGGGCCTACAATGACAAACTACTTTCACCTAAGGAAGGGGAAGAAATAGGTTTGGGTGCAAAAATGTAACCAACTCCTCCAAGGCATCCTAACCCTACTTTATGACATTCCCACATAGAAAATGATCCAGAATAATAAAAGAGTCCTAAAGACTTAGGCATAGGGACATGTCCATAGATCCAAAAATGTCTTTGGAGGTTATCACCATTGAATATGAAGAATAGGAATTTAGTGACAAGGAGGAGAAGTAGGAGGAGGAGAAGGATTAATATGGAAATGGTGGTGTATTAAAAGGAGAGTGCACAAATGAAGAGGAGGAAGAAAAGTTTCACCAAGACAAAGGAAATCACACATTAGAAGAGTTAGATGAAGGAAAAAATGATGAAGAAGATGAAATATTCAAGGTTGATCTAAAACAACCTCGAAAATCTCTCCATGTAATATATCAACAAGGGAGAGATGTTAAATATATATTTGTTGAGGGTTGTATGAAGGATTCAATAGGAATGAAGTGTCATAAGAAGGTTTTATCCTTTTCCCTCAATGCCTCCATAAAGGAACCCCTAATTGAGATACCTCGCGACTATTTGTACCACATTCTCACCGAATATGGAGACTATGTATCCCTTGCAAAAGCTTAATACCTATCTAAAACACAATAAGGTGAGGTGCTACTAAAATAGTGTGTGAAGTGGTACTAGCATAATCTGAATAACAACATGGAATTCCATATACAAAGAAGTAGGGTGAATGAACTGGATAAGGAGCTTAAAATATCAAGAGTAAACTGCATGATTTAACTAGGGAACACAAGGACCCGCAAGATAAATATCAACACACCAATAAAAAGGAAAAATATTTAGGTGATAAGATATTCTTCAATGAACCTAACCTTACAAAGGAACATCCAATCATCCCGAGTGAAAATAAAGAAGAATTGGAGAAACTATTAAACCTCCTATTGAAGAAAATAGATGATGATAGGAAAATGGAAAGGAATATTAGGAGAGAACAATTAAAACTTAGGGGTGTTTACGGGGAGAAATTGGAAATGTGAAAAAAATTATCAAAGGATCCTGAAGGCAAGGCAATGTACTCGGATAAATTGTTCAAAGGATTTTTCAAGAAAACAAGAATAATTGATGCATGCACACAAGAAGAGACCTAAAAACAAGCCACTTTAGAAGCCCAAATGAATATTAAAGGAGATGATAAGGATACTCACAACAATATCATGGAGGAGTTTGAGAAAGGAGAATAGGCCACTAAAAAGAGGGAAAATATCAAACAGTGACTAAATGATCTATGGAAGTTCACTGCCAAGGCTGAAGATGAGCTAGAAGCCACAAACACTGAGGCCAATAAAAAATTAAAATCAATACATACAACATCCACTACTAGTGTAAAAGGTGTTAAATATTTTACCAAACTAACCATGTAACTGAATCAAATCACTCATATATTCTAAAAGTCAATAGATGATTGGAAGGCATAAGAAGATGTGCTTAGAAAAGAGGTGTCATATTTTTTTGATGAGACACATAAAAGGTTTCCTAAGGGAGGGAAACCAAATTATTGTTGGGTGATTTTGGAACCCAAGATTATTATATTATTTTATTTTTTAAGTTCCAAATCAGGAACTAAAACTCTTCATTTTTTATTATTTATATTCTTTTAGTTGCATGTAAGAAAGATATGATAACCAAGTGCAATAATATTAGAAGAACCAAACACCATATTTATGAAGGAACAACATGAAAAGGTTGGTAAGCATATAATTTTTAGAAGGAAGAATAGATGATTTTGGATAAGGTAGGAGGAAAATCAACACCTAAATATAGAACCTGAAGGTACACGTGCATGTTTAGAAGGAAACATGTACATGAAAGAGAGGAAGTCATATGCTTAAATTGTATAGGTGATATGTGGCCATTTAGTGAGGACATAGCTAATCCAGCCTAGTGAACAGCAACCACAAGATTTCAACGCATTTCTAAACTCTTCTCCACCGTCGATTTTCTTGTATGTGTCAGATGCAACCGGTCTTACTTCACTATAGAACGCCTCCGGTGTAATGATAACTAAAAGCTCATTTATAAACAAGGTCATGATATGGCAAATCTTGTCGAAAATGAAATTTTGTGATGTGGAGGAGAGGAGAAAATATTCAAACATGTTTTTACACTGAAGTTTGAATTTGTATAAGTAAAGGGCATGCGGGAAACCCTCTTGTAAATGGTTGAAACAAGATGTACAAATCCATTTGTTATTTGAGAAGACACGCGAATAGTAAAAAAATATTGTTTGCATTTTGTAGGAGTACTTGATTAAAGCAGAGGTGTAGAAGTACATTAGATATTTGAGAGAAGATGCGAAAATAGAAAGAAACATTTTTTAAATTTGTTGAATTGAATTCTTCTTTTGTGGGAGTTTGAGTTTGAAAATTTATTTATCTGAAAGACGAATACGACTAAGAAAATAGTTGTTGTTTATGTAATTCTTGAATTGTGTATGACAATATTTTAAACAAAATGTTATTGTATTTTTGTAGATTATTATGTTTTTCCAAGCGTAATTTAGATATGCATGGGAGGATTATTTAACACCATGTATTTTGTGTAGAGAAAATTATATTTTATTTACCATGAAAAGTGAAAAATTATATTATTTTTTTCAAAGAGGAACAAAACCCAATTATTTTTGAGTGCCTAACAAGTTTATAGTGGAGTGTGTCACTATTTGTAAGAATACACATGTCAGGATTTGGCATGTATTTTTTTAGAAATCATCTATGTGGCTTTTATTGTTAGAATGACCATCAGTTATTCTGAGTGGATGCTTCGTGAATGTGTATGAGCAAGATTTTGGGAAATCATGATGCGGCTTTTATTGTTGTTTTCAGTGTCCGAGTGAAGGCTTCGTGAATGCGTATGAGTAGATTTTGGGAAATCAAAATATGCGGTTTTTTGTTGTTTTCAAAATTATCTCCAATAGTGGATCAAAAATGCGTATGAAGTTTTGGGTCAATGACCATTTGAGATATTCGAATGAAAACAACGTGAGCTGTTGGAAAATTGCGTGATGAATCTTATTTTTTTTTTTTAATTTACAATGCAGTGTGAGTGGAATGAAGCTTTGTATACTCATGATTTGTAAATGGCACATGCAAAATTATTAAAATACACCACAAAATACATAATGAGAAAATATAAGTAATCTTTGAGTATCAAAATTGTTATGCTTGTGATAATCATATTAGAAAGAGCTTTTCCTTTTTACACAAATGAGGTGGTACTTCTACTTAGTTGAACCAATGCTATAAGAATGAAAACAAGTAGAACAATAGTTTAGACAATAGACATTATTAATGTGGGTTGAGAAGGTGGAGAATGCAGGGGAAATAAAGGATGCAACTTCGGATCCTTTTTTGACCATTAAAAAAGTATGCTAAGAAAACCAGTGCTCTTCGACGTCGATGACATCTTTGATGGTTACACGTAGACATGAACCTTTGTGAAAATTTTTATTGTGAGAAGGTTCATATTGCAATGGTGAACTTGTTGTTTGTCCAACACGTCTTAAAGTAATAGATCTTTATTGACTTTGAGTATTACCAATTATTTGTAGCGTGAGAGCATAAAACCTTTCCAATGTGGCATTGATTGAAATCAGTGAATGTCTTGCAATAGTTTGTTTTGGATGAGGGGAAAGTATGTATTTTTGACTTCAATTCATTTCATTGCACATAACAGCAATAATGAAGATAGAAATACAGTTCTCACCATTGTTTCACCTTTATTTAATGTGAAAGCAAACTGCAGATTAGCAGGACCTGTTGTAATCTCTAGACTTCGATGAAATTCTTAGCGCATATGGTTATGTCAATTCATTTTTTTTTAGTTAAACATCAGGTTGTGAGCCTCCTTAAACCACTTTTTTACACGTCATTTTTTTTTTCGAGAAGCTTCACTCAGCTAGCTGAAGACATTAGCTGATAAAGTAATCAAAGAAAAAGATCAGTATAAAAGGAAAATAATGATGACCTCCATCAAAAGAACGAAGCCTTGTGAGAAAAGTAAAATAGTGCCATTTAATTAATGACATGCTTCAAAGAGTTTGAAGGACTATGTAATTAAACAAAAGGATGTGGCCCTTGAGAAGGTTCATTCTGAGCATGAATTTGAAAGGAAGTATTAAACATTATAATGGTCAGAACTTGGTTTACATGAGGAACGTGAAAACATTAGCATTTAGCAAGAGTAAAAGAAACAAAGCATGCCTCCGATCACATTTCTAAGTGTGTGCTAGAAAATTTCTAGCCAAGGGGAGAATGGTCGCGAGGCTATGCAAAAGGCCGTTGGGGATCTGAAAATGTCATTTCTCTGTAAAGGATGTGATTGCTAAAATTGATCTCCTGAGTAGCACTTCGACGATTCAAACCCTAGTGTGGGTGCTGGCAAACAGAAAGCTCTCGTCAAGATTGAATGTTGCAGGCCTTGTGGAGAAGGTGGCTGACAATAACAACAACACAAAACACCATTGCGATGGAATATTTCGAGTCTTATTAATGAAATCACAGACAAAATGTGGAAGCTGATTCAGAGAAGGCCACTTATACCACCGCCATTAGGGTTTGTGTCAAATATTTTCTTCCTCTCTACTGTGTGGTTACGAATCGTGGGGCATAGATCTGCCAATGCAGTTGGCGTGGTAATTGTTTTTGATCAAAGCGAACCATAAAGAAAGTGTGGTGATCACAGAAGCATCAATGTTGTTTTGGAGGTGATTTCAGCTACTTGGGAAGGGCCCGTTATCACAATAATAGTTGTAAATTCTTGTGTAGTGCCTCTTATCGTCACAAACCTACTACTAGTCTCCCGCGTTGCCAGACAAACTATCGCCCATATCTGACAGCCATTAATGCATAGATTTTCGTTGAATAAAAATATTAAATGATCTCCAAATTTGGATGTTATTTTTTTGCTTTGATTTTCGTGCTAAATAAAGGGAAATGTTGACCATCCAATAAAATGAAAGATAAATAACATTTATAAATTTTAGAAATTATATAAATATATATTTCTTTTACAAAAACTATAGTGTAAGAATTAAATATTCCACATGACAAAAATTGATTGAAACAAGAGAAAAAATTAATAGATGTGGTGAAGACAATATCCTTGCCTTCGACATGATGATAAATATATTAACAATAAAAGATTAGGTAGAAATACACTAAAAAATCAAGTGACATGACTATATGTATGACAAATCCTAGAGATGAAAAACATAATGAATGTCTCCTAAAATAAAGTTGTTTGGTATTTTAAGAGGCCACAAAAGAGGAAAGGGAAATTTTGAGAATGTAAACACAATCTTGCTACCAATCAACAATTTCTTAGCAAGAGGAATTTTTCCATTATGGTGTCAACCCAATTGGTATAAGAATCACTCTTTAAGGTATTAATGATGGAGATTAATTATAAAAACCTAGGTAAGTGAATGAGACACTCATGTATATGGATTTTTATAAGTTATCTTAAAAATGAGGAGAAGGGAAGGTCCAAATAGAATATACACTCATTTCATAATGTAACCAATCAACCATTGTGTTAGTAGGAGAACCAATTCCATTATGGTGTCAACCTCATTAATAAAAGGATAATAGTTTAAATGAGTTAGAATTATAGCGATTAAAAATGGAAACCTAAGTCAATGAATGACATACTCCTCTAAAAAAGGATTATATTTGATGGTTGACCCTACCTCTAAAAGTTTTTTTCTCTGATAGTGATGTAATCAAACATAATTGAATAAGATAGCCAATTTGGGATAAATTGTTTGAATGAATGATCATTTCTGAGTAATAAAGTAAATATCAAAACCATTTAAAGGAATATCCAACATGGTGTAGTAAGGAATTTTTTAAAGATAATAATATAATGATTATTTTACATATCATGAGGTTGTACAAGAGTAAAGGAGGAGCTCAACCACGTAAACATACTTATCTTTCAGCCATCCAACAATTCGTTAGTAGGAGGACCACTTTTAAATTATGTTTTTAACCCCATTGACCATGTATAAAGGATTTAGAACAATAGAGACTCAAAATGAAAATCAAGGGGAAGGATTGAGGCAATCCTCCCACACAGGGTTAAATATGATACCAAAAATAAAGTAAACCATCCAATATGTGATTAATTGTTTGAATGAATGAAAATTTCTTAGTTGTAGAATAAAATTTTAAGTTGTACTTAAAGATATATCATACACGATGTAGTAATACATTTTTTTAAAGATGGAATATAATTTGTCTTTAATGGTACTGTGAGACCACATAAGAGGAGAGGGGGAGGTCATGGAAGTAAACATAATCTTGCAAGAAACCAAAAATTTGTTAGAAAGTAGAATGTTTCTAAATTAATGCAAACCCACTTTGTGTAAGAATCTTAACATATGGGATTAATTACATGGAGATTGAATATGGAAACCTATGTTAGCAAGTGAAACACTCCTCGAGCACAAGGTTGAATATTTTTTATGACCTTACTTATTAACAAAATTTTCTATTCAACACTTATGTATTTAATTACAAATGAATCAAATATTTCTCTTATTATTATGAATCCAAAAAGGAGGAGAAGGTAAGGTCAAACAAAAAAACACTCTCATATCGTAATGTAACCAACCAATCCGCTAGTAAGCACATCTATCGATATAAAAATAACTAGCATATGTATTTTAAACCCTAATAAAAATGGTTCCTAGTTATTAATAAGAAAATGCTACTTTTGTAGAATATGACTATGCAACATTTCATTTCAAGGGCCTACACATTACACATTACCATCGAAAAAATGTATTAAAATTAGATAAATATTAAATCCGCATAAATATCATAGTATTTCAGAGAACACAATCACATTTTTATCGTTGTAAAATGAAATCAACACAAGCCCTAAAACAAGGTGATCATATCCAAATGCTCAATTCGAGTCCAAGTATAATGTAACTGAGTAACACCCATTTATATATACATAAATTAAATCAAATGATCTCCTTAAGAGGGTTAAAATAGTATGAATCTAGATCATCAACATCTTCCTCATGTACACTCTTCCTATAATGAACTAACAATGAAGGATAGTAAAAAAAACCCGATACAAACAATAATAAAAGAAACACATTTCTGAGACCCCTATAATCATTGAAAATGTACTTCCATAAAATTTTCTAAGAGATATAAATAGTCTAAGATGGATAGCATAGTCAATGAAACCATCATGATCTTAAATGGAAAAAGAAAGCACAATGTAATATATTCATAATAGAAAGAAAGCAACACACACACACACACACACACACACACACACACACACACAAATATTAACATTTCCATATTATAACATGCGGGTTTCATCTAATAATGTGAACATATAACACATTTATCCTTCATTTTATACAAAAATATTATAAGGATATTCATTTCATTGAGGTGGATGTGGTGGTATTTCTTCCTTAATTTCTTTAAATAATCCATACCATGATTATCTTAGTCTACGGATAAATTTATGTAAACGATCTAGAATACATATAGACCTAGTGTAGAAGGTTAATATGAACACCCTCCAAAATAATGTGTCAAAGGAGTGGCGACAGATGATTGAACATTTTCATCTCTTGTTATAGGGGATTTTCGACGAGGTTATGGAAGTGCAACTGATGGTGATAATGAGAGGTTTAGAATAGGGAATAGACATTCATCATAGCATAATCGAAATCTAATTTATGTTTGTTTTAGTTACAAGTTCCCTAGTATAAATATATGAAAAAGTGGAAGCATACAAAAGGCACGTGGATTGTTTGATAAAATACCTAGATTTTATCTCATGGACGACAATGATTGTCATATATCACAAAATAAGTTTACTTAAATACATTTGTGAGATTTAAAACCAGACTCCACAAATTTTTTTGGCGTATTTCTAGCCTATGTAAAAAATGGAAGTTTTAGAATAGGGTATGGACATCCATCAGAGCATATTAGAAAGTTATTTTATGTCAAATTTTGTTCATTGTAGTTACTAAATAGATAAAAAATTGTATCATACTAAATTAATAGAGATTATAAGTTATAACTTACAAAACTTCCATTTGGAGATAATAAACTTAAGAAGCCTCTTGCTTATTAAAATAAATAGAATTGGGCATCCTACTGTTTAAAGTGATATTAGAGGTTTTTGGGATGTTTTTGAATTTCTTGCCAAATTGCATTCCAGTGAGCTTCTAAAACTGCAGTGAAAATGGGTTGAGTCAATTTTTGTAATCTTTGGTGGAGAAACATGTTTGGGAGATAAACATGTTTGAACAAAGGATTATCCACCCATTTTCATCTACACTTTGGTTACATATAAGATGGTGATAAAGGGTATGTTCAATGGTAATGAGAGATAGATGAAAATTTTAATTTAAGGTTGATTTATAGTTTCATTTTGAAATGATATTGGTTTAATATATCTAATAAAGTTTTTTAATTGTGAGAGAAGGGGATTGGGTTGATTGTAATACCTTCTCTCAACGACCAAGAAAACACATTCACACAACCACCATAAATTTAATTGGCATTTTAATGATAAATTTTAGAGTTTCCTCAAGATAGCTAACATGTCAAAGAATCTCAACCATGTTTACAAAATGAACAATTGTAGCATAATGTCGTTTATGTATTGATATATTTAAATTGGAGCTTTAAATCAAGATACAAACATTCACCAAACCATGATGGAAATACTTTTTTAAAAAAATTGTGTGTAGATGGTTTGGTAGACATCTATGGAAAAAGTAGAATCATACACAAGGAACTTAAACTGTTCGAAAATTTTATGAGAAATGAGATGTGATATTATGCACGTTGCAATGAGTGAACGATATGCACAATGAAATCCATCAAAGCATGATAGAAGACTCACTTTTTTAGATGTGAAAATTTCAAAAATACTCCTTGATAAGATGTTGTCTTATTGAATACAATGAATGCATGACATGAACATAATTGTTTTGTTGAAAAGGCCTTCAAAAATGTCAAGAAAATGCATTTGGTAGGTGTAAAGTGAGAGTCCATAACCTTTCTACCATACTCCCAACCCATGCGAAAATTGGAGCTTCAAAATAGAGTATGGACATCGATCAAAATACAATGAAAAGTATATTTTTTTCAAATGTTCTAGTTGTTAATACTCGTGTAGATATGTATATAAAATTCATAAGCATACAAAAAAACATAAATTGTTTGAAACAATGACTCGATGATATGTTGGCTCATGGAATGCATTTCGATAATTTTTTTGATTGATATCAAATTAAAATCAATAGCTAACTTCAAATCGATATCACTCATCTATGATTTTTTAAAATGGAAATTTAATAAAAATAAAATAATAACTTACCTTTTTATTTTAAGCAACAAAAAAACCTAGAGTTTTTTAGCCTCTCTTTCTTCTTCTGAACAATGAAAATGATGTTTGGTAGTGAATATGACATTTACCTAGAATTAACTAGGCAATGTGGGGCCGCACATTCTAAAATACTATGACACAAATGTGACGCACAAGTGACATAGTTTTGCATCACATTTGCACCACTTTTGTAGCACTATTATTGTGTCACAATTACATTGGGTTTCCCTTCAAAATATAATTAAAAATTGAATTGGGAAGCGACATGAAATTGACACAAATTGTGACACAAATTGTGATGCTTTTTAGCACTATATGTAATAGTGACATCACTCCGTACATGTTTTGTGTCTGAAGAAGATCTTGGTACCTCATCTTTGTGGGTGTGGTCTATTTCCTAAAAAAAAAAACGCACGCACTATTCGATGGCCTTTAATCCAACAACATCCATTACCTGGATAACTACATTCATATAAAAGTAATTTATAATGTCATGATAACCATAAAGTACTAATATTAATGTCACGATAACATAAAGTACTCTCTTCAAACAATGTCGTCCATTTTGCATTATTAAGACAGAATCCCAAAGAGTGAATAACTGTTTCCTACTGATCAAACATAAAAAATCCAAAATACTCATAAGATAATTTGAATACAAGGGAAAAAATATGACTCTTATTTCTTGTATCACATAAAAAGAATTGCACATTACATACAAAAAATATATATAACTATAACAATGTTAATGTAAACATACCCATTAATAGCAGTAGTAAGGACCATAATTAGTGACTGACAAAACAATCATGGAGTGTGATATCGAAGAGTAATAAGAAGTAACTAACTTGAAAATCTACAAAGTCGGCGGAAATATTTTTTAATCCTCTTGCCATCAAGAAATATTTGGTGCTCACAATGATAGAAAACTTGCATCCATGGCATGTTGGCACTTTGGAATATTGGTGATGCTGGATTTTGAGGAGGGTTACATGGAGAACATGATGGGTATGTCCTATTTAGTGACCTCATCATAGTCGTTAGGTTATCCAAACTAGGGGTTGGGAACATGGTGCTTATGGTATAAAAATGACATGCATGAATCATTGTTTTAATCAATTTTCTTTTTCTATTGTAAAATGTGTTTGTTGAAAAAAATTACTAGAATTGATCTTGTCAGAAAAGTACTATCAAAAACTCAGACGTGTTTTAGTAAATGACACCTCATAGTTAAACACCTGCAATGTAAAGAATTGTTTATAGTAAAATTAGAGCCATTTTATTCCCTCATAAAAACAAAGTCACATTTAGGAGGCTACTCAAAATTAAAGTAAAGACACATGGCCGTTAGGGAGGTCAATGTCTTACTATGTGATGCGAAAATGAAATATAGAGAATCTGATAAAAGAGGATATGGAACGAGAACATTGGGGATTTAATCCCAATAAAGGAGGCTAAAATGGTATGAAATAGAACATTGGGGTTTAAACCCAATATAGGAGGAGAATCTGATAAAGATGATGTGGTAGCTCATGATGTGAAAATAAAACCTAACGAATCTGGTAAAGAGAGTCTATGGAATTTTATTGATGTTCGTGCAGCAATAAAATTTGTAGATAATTTGGACCTACGACATCCTTTTGATTTTGTCTTCACTTTTGATTTACATATAACTTATGTCACTTTGCTTTTGAAAAGAGCAAAGAACACTTCTCCACTGGACTGGCCATTGAAATTGACGAAATTAATTTAGATGAAACGTCGTCTTCGTTTCCATGCATCGGTTGCTTCCACGTGCAGACATTACATACACTCAACTTTCTCATCAATAAATTATAGGGTTTGTTTTTTCTACTCTGTACAATGCGTGGGCCATGCTTTTCCTGACTCAAATGGAATCCGCACCTTCATAATTAGATCAATTGAAAAAAGAGAGAGGGAAAAGAAGCATCTTAGATGGCATATTATTGAATTATAGTGAACCATTGTGGAGTACGAATGACTTGTTTTTAAGCTGGGTTTTGTATGGATGTTAGACTCACTCTGCGTAAATATAAATCTTATTAGAAGAGCTTATCTATTAAAATTTAAGTTTATCACTTCTAGATCATTAACTTAACAATTAATTATTTTTTATTAGATAAGGTAAGAACATGGATTATGGCTCAAGGGGCCTTAAATTATGCATTGTGAGCAGGAATAAAAAGAACAAAAGAGGAACGAGGCATAAAAAGGGTTAAACAAACTTAACCTAGACCACAACCCATAAAACCAAAACAAAACGAGCCTTCTACTAGGAAGAGAACAAATAGATCGAAGACGACAAAAAACAGAGAGAGAGAGAGAGAGAGAGAGAGAGAGAGAGAGAGAGAGAGACCTTCCCAAGAAAAAAATCCAGAAACAATCCACCAAAAGCTTTGAAATTCTAAAATTGTTTAGCGTTCAAGCACTTGTACGGACCAGTGTGGTGAACATCTTGACCTTTTTGTTTGTCAACCTGGTCGACAAGGGTCTGAGTACCATCCTTCATCCTCTCGTCCTCATTAGAGCTGTTGAGATATAACTTTAACCTGTGATTTTTGGGACCTTGCTCCAACTTTTCCAACCTCCCCATCATATCCATAACCATATTCTTCAACCCAGTAAGCTCCTCTCTAAAAGTATTTTGAAAATTACAAATTCTCTTGGAAGCCTCAATACAATTAATTCTTATATTATAATATTTTTTTCATTTTTTTTTTTTCGTAAAAATATGATATTAATGTTGAATGTTGATATGTGTGAAGTTTAACTTTATTGGTGTAAAAGACCAAATGCCCTTGCAACTCTAATTTCTAAGCTCTCCAATAGTATAAGAAGATTGGTGCTATCATGATCGAAGAGTTTATATAATTGGTATATTAGCTTGGTCAACAAGAACTTTTTTTGTATAGTTAGTTTTTAATATTAATTTATGTTAATTGTGGGTAATCAATATGAATACAATATCTTATTCTCCAACACACTGCATGAACACTCTATAAAACCATCACGAAATCCCTTGCAGAGTGATTTTTTATACAATTAATGAGTAAAACCTTATATAATGAAATTGGATATTCATTATAAAGATGAATCATACAACATTGTACATATTAATAACAATGTAACATTGCCCAAATACAAAGATAGACAAAACACACAATGTAGATAAACTTTTGTGTGTGTGTGTGTGTGTGTGTGTGTGTGTGTGTGTGTGTGTGTGAGAGAGAGAGAGAGAGAGAGAGAGAGAGAGAGAGAGAGAGAGAGAGATGACCATCGATATATCTTTATCACAAAGTTTTTACATGATACCACATTGATTAATAAGTTCATTACCTTCTTAAGAAAATTTTCCACTTGCTAACTTGACAACTGGTGTTAGTTTAGTTGCACCACTATCTTAGGCTCAAAAAAGCTTGGCGAGAATAAATGTTCAGATCCAAAATTCACTATATGACTAACATATTACATTTTTTTGATTAACTTATCCAAACAAGAGGAAATAAAATTAAATCAAATCAAATAAATATTAAATTTAAAATTGAAATTTATCTTATAACAATAAAATTTAAGAGTGAATAATATTCATTTTTAACAATTTATGGTCATCAAAATCCACTGCTTCACCGTTGTCCATTACTATTGCCACCCACTAGCCCTATCAATATAACCACACAAAGTTGAAAGCCAATCAAACTTTCTCTTTCCTTATTTATTTTTTTATAATAAAAACATTGCATATTTAAAGGGAATAATTTTCTACCTTCAAAAACATAAACTTGATTTCTAATCATTTATCTATTATAAAACTTAAAAAATCAATTTGTACTATTAATATGTTTACAAACATTAAATATTTATGTTTTTTTAAGCCACATTTTTCTGAATCCCAAATGAGAAAGAAAAGAAATATATATAAAAGCATTCAATAAGTATCAAAACTACGGATGAAGGTTCCTTTACTTAGTTGTAATTGTCAAAACTTTATCCTAAGTTAAATCTAATGATGAAACCATTTGCAATAGAAAATTTTGCACTTCACGCTCAATTGGATGAACAAGTTCAAGTGGAATTAGAACCCATTTAGGGAGTAATTAAAATTTCTTGGCATCCCTTTAGTTATATGTGATCCGATTAATTGAGAAGAAAGTTAGATTTTAGGTTTCTAAATTTCTATCTCTTATAGGTAAGTTTCAAGTTTGTTCCAAAGTCTTAACTCCCACATATGATTATTACTCGTTGTTGCCCCCCTTCCAAGGTTTTCTATGCCAAGTTGGAGAAAATTATGAGATTTTGTTTCGGCCAATGCTGAAGCTGGTAGTAGATTCCATAGAATGTCATGAGTTATTTTCTATATACCCAAGGAATTTTGTGGCCTTGGACTCCTTGATATTCAAACTCAAGGTTCTATTTTATGTGCCAAATGGGTCATTCAAGCTCTTGGTGGTGAATCCTACAAAGTTCTCCTTAGGAATTGCATCAATCTTGGAATTCTTATTATCAAATGAACTTAGAAAGGATTAAATGTTCAAACCTTTTTGGTCATTCAACTCCCTATCGGATTTTTTGGTATGTTTGTAGCCACAAACATTTGGAAATCTTGAGAGTTACTAAATTAACACTTGATTCTAGACAAATAGCTTCATGAGTGGAGACTCTATCAATTCCCACTATCTTTGTTGGTATCCCATTCTCTCCTTTTCAAGTGTTCATTTTACCTTTCCCCTTGATCTAAAATATTATGCTATTTTGGAAAGGCATCCAAGTACTTTTTTTTGCAAGGTTTCCAGGGACTGGATACCCTGCCTTTATTTAAGATCAATCCAATGATTTGGAGTTGACTATGGAGATTCAAAATACCATACGTAACCACCCTCTCCACGAAATTGGTGTGTAATTTCGCATGAGATGGTGGATTGATTGGAAATTGTCTGTTAAGATTTCATTCAACTAGTACAAACCTTGGCTGTGTGTCAACTCTTCTCCCCATAATAATTGTTTATTGAGCATCTTACCGCTCCTTAGAAACTTAATTCTAATGAATAGGTGTTGGTAATGAGGTACGATTAAATGTGACAGTCTATTATTGAGCATTATTAGGAACACTTTCTTTGGATGTATTCTTAATCCAGGTTTACAAAATAGACACAATTTTAACATATTTTCCGTTCTATAATTCTTTATCAACCATGGAAAGATTGAATGATTCTAAATTCAATCCTATCTCTCTTTAAAAAAATGTTTTATGTCACGGCTAACAAAATGGATATGGTTTCCAATGTTACTCTCTAGGTTCATATGCAAATGGAGAATGTCTGGCTGGATGGGGTGCACTTCCAGAAATTGCTAGATCAATAAGACAATACATCTTTTATTATAAGAAAAATTCCTTCGTGCTCACCTCACAACTGCTCTCTCCCTTGGTATCGTGGTTTGTATGGCTAGTACCGAGGATATTATTCTCATAGCGAGCACTAAAGTTGGGGGTCAGTAACCCTCATTATTACTGAGGTATCCACATTCCCATACTGCACGAGGCTGTTGATGATTGTAACACAGGAAAGCAGGAGATTCGAACTTGGCACAGACATGGTACTTGCTGAAATGATTGTCATCTAAATAAGAAATGTATGATGATCATTGTTGCGCAGTCCCGTCAAGCATGGGATCGAGATAAAATTCTGGCATTAAATGGTTGAAAAACTAACAAAGAATGTTTGGTGATCAGTGATGATCATGTGTATGTGGGCCTCAATATATATGCACAAACATGCAATATCTAGATGAAGACAAACATGCTATGAGTTGTTATGAGAAATGTAGAAGACAAACATGCTATCCTAAAAAGTAGGGGACTTCTTAGAGGCACACATATATATCTAGATGAAGACTTGACATTTGTTCAACAAGAAGATAAAAAGAAGGAATGGGAGAAAGTGAAAGAGGCAAAAGAGGCAGGAAAATGGGCATGGTTGAGGAATGAGAAAGCCCAAATCAGCAATTGATTGTCAAGCAAGAAATAGGGATTTGGGGCCCCACGAGAATCCATGCGCATAGTAAGTTGGAATTGTAGGGGGTATCCATGCAAAAGAGAACCTAGTTTGGGGCCCATAATAGAGGGGAATTTTTTTTATTATTCTTATGGAAAACCATGAACACGAGGGTTGCAAAGTCCCATAATTTGAAGGGTACAAGAAAATTTCGGTATGGAACGAAGGGAGTGAAACAGGTAAAGATTGTGGGGAAATCACAATGTTAATCAAGGAAATATGGCTTGAGACCATCAAAGTTGAAAAGGAGGACCCAAATAATCAATACATATGGCTGAAAATATCACATAAAAAGACGATAATAATATTAGTTGTTTGATACTTTGCACCAAAAACCTCAAAGACTTATAAGAGAAGTAATCTAGATACTAAAGATCCATGTGCTTTGCTAAAAAAAGACATTTCTATGTTTAATACCACAAGGGAAATCATTTTAATGGGTGAGTTTAATACAAGGACCACAAATTATCAATCTCCCCAGTTGAGCAACGAAGAAGGTGGGGATGATAGTCCTTTATGGCTTAATGAAGAAGAGGACCAAATTTGGGAAAGAATAACTCAAGATGGTAATGGAGGGGATTATCCTATAGAGATAAAATCTGGTCATAAATCTCTCTTTATCTTGGTACCATCTCAAATCAGCACCAAAGTAAAGAAGTTCACCGCATGAAAAAGACAACTCAACAACAAGGAAAAATCATTGTATATAAAGAAAATTTTGAAATATTAGCTACTTCCCTCGAGCAAAAAATTTAGACGACAAGAAATGACATAGAGAGCAAGGCAACCAAGGGGACAGGTGGCTATGTATGCAGTAATTTGCTGATGCCTTTAATTCAAAAGGATTTAAGTGCTTGCGAAAGATCTAAGCCTAGGAAGGGAGCTGCAAATAGTTTTCCAACAGATTTTTTGGTATGATGAAGAATGTAAGGCTGCCAAGAGAGATTTGAAGAAAAGTGAGATGAACAACGAAAATAAAAATAAATATGAGAAATTGGTACAATACAAAAAAGAAAGCTATGTGAATATGAGGATGAAAGAATGAATTTCTCTTGGATAAGACAATCCTAAAGGCTTTTGGAGGGAGTTGCAACAAAAGAAAAAACACATAGAAAATAATATCACAGATGCTCAATGACTAGAGTATGTGAGGATCCTCTATGAGCGGTCTCAACAGAAGGATATTCCTACCATAATTAATACTTCGACCAAACTTTTCTCGGTGGAAGAAATCAAATAGGGCATAAAGAATCTAGCAAGTTGTAAAGGTACAAGATATTGATGGGTTGCAGGCTGAATTTTTAAAGTGAGGTGTTGACATCCTCACTCCACAAATCAGAAAAATATTCAATGAGATTAAGCAATATGGCTTCCCATTGGAGTGGATGACTAGTGTTGTTATTCCTCTATTTAAAAGCGGTGATATCAATAATCCATCCAATTACCACAACATTATGGTCAATCCTCTCCTTTCTAAAAATTGTAGGGGCATGATAAATAGTCGAATTAACAATTGGGATGAAAGAGATAAAAGATAAAAAGGGAAAGCAGGCTTCCGACCTAGACATTCAACCATCGACCATTACATCAATCTTATGCATTTGATTGAAAAAGTATGGGATACCCAAGGGGAGGAAGATTTTTTTTACTTTGTTGATTTTAAGAAAATTTTTGACATGATACCTAGAGACAAAATTTGGAACAAGATGAAGGAACTAGGGATTATAAAAGAGTTTAGAGAAGCAGTGCATAGGCTTTACGAGTAGGTCAGAGCTAAATCAGAACTCGAGAGGGTATGTCAGAATGTTTTGGTAGTGACTTTTGTGTTAAGAAAGGTTGTCCTCTCTCTCCCACCTTGTTTGGCTTATACATTAATAATCTTGAAGAATGTTTAAACAAACCTGAGGGAGGGGGCATATAATGGGCAGGTTATGTGGTGAAGTTACTCCTATATGTCGACGATGTTATTCTAATTACAAATAAAACTCAATGATTGAGGGATCATTTGAAATCCTTAGAACTATTTTTCCAGGAAATCAGGATGCAAGTGAACATAAGAAAAACCAAAGTCATAATTTTTTCTTTAAAAAGGAAAGAGAAAAAAAAATAAAATAAAATTGAGGGGAGCCTGCTGGAAATTGTAACAAAACTTAAATATTATGGGATTGATATGTAAAACAAGCTTATTTGGGAGACTTGTAGAAAAAAAGATATATAGGGGTAAGAAATCATCTTACCTACTTCAAAATAGTTGTATGACAACTGAAATTTTGGATTGGAAAACAAAGAAAACCCTTTTTAGATTACTAATGACCTTGGTTTCACTTTATGGTTGCGAAGTATGGGGAAGTAGCATGTAAAAGCATAGGTGGAGTTAATTATAAAGAATCTAGAAATGTATAATCACAAGAACTATTAAAGGTAAATCAACAGTCCCTTATGAGATCCTATTGGTTGAAGCAGGTACTTTCCTGATGGAAGAATCAACAATAACTTGGTTGCTAAGTTATCTAAAAAATGTTGAAAGCACAGATAATCATCACTGGCCCAAAATGGTTGTGGAGGAAAAATTAGAGCATAGAAAGATATAGATTAACTAAAAATGGACTAAGTAGTGTGGGGATAGTTAATCTAAGCTATGACTAGTTTTACCAAAGTAAATAAATGCATTAAACAAGAATGTAAATGAGCGAAGCAACTATGCAAAACAAAATGCTAACTGTAATATATAAAAGAGAGTAAGGAATGAACTCAACTGATAACATATGCCTTTCAGACAGTGTCGCAGAGGTGACTAAAAAAATAGGAGTAGGAATGACTGTGCAGAAGTCTCGAATGTCACCAATATTCCAAGATGAATAAAAGACCTACAAGACCCCAAAACCAATATCAAACTCTAAAAAGGAATAATTCAAGAGTTGATCTGGACTTGAGTGCCTAAAGGAGGACTAGGGCACCTGCAAGCACTTTTCTTTGTAATCTAGGCTCCATGGTCTATGCAAAAGATTTGAAACTACCTTTTACAGGGTCATATAGTGTTACGAAACCCTTGTTATGTGTCGCATCAACTTTGTTGTCTTGCGTTGAATGTCACCAATACTCCAAGATGAATAAAAGACCTACAAGACCCCAAAACCAATATCAAACTCTAAAAAGGAATAATGCATATGAAGGGGTTAGACTGATATCATCTGCCAAAATGGTGGACTTACTAACAGAGCATTACACTACATCTCAGAAATAGTAATCTGAAATGATTATCAGTAATCTGAAATGATTGTCATTTAAATAAGAAACATATGGGTAAGTACACCAAGTTGGGGAGCCAAAAAGTGGACAAAAACCTGAAAATAGTCGAAGCAAGTACACGTTTTTCCATAATGCTTTCACGTTATATATATTTTGGTTTGGTTATTACCAATCCTAAAAAGCGTACACATTTTATTGGAGGAAAAATGCATGCACATTACACGCGTACACATTTTACATAGTATGAACTATATATGTGTATTTGGGGGGCTAATGCTTACAAAAAAATGTATTAAAAGTATTAAGAAATAATAAAAGAAATCTTATACTTTAAATTTATTCTAGTAAATATAAGAAGTTAGGGTCACTCTAAACCTCATGGAAATGGTCCCTTAGCTCCAACAGTTATAATTAAGAATATAGTTTTTCAAAATCTAATCTGGTCAGCACTTACTCATTTTCAAGATTTTAGTAAAGGACCTAAAATTTTTAGGGCATATATATTGTAGTTAGTCTTTGTTTTGGGAAAGCATATAGTCATTTTGTAGTTTTTTTTACCTTCTAAATTGGATTTTGGCCCTACCACTGCTCGAATTGGTACCAATTTTTAAATTTTGTCTATAATTCACTTTAGTGAACATGAATCAACTCTATGTTGCTTTTCTACTTCTTTACTAAAATTAGATCATCACTTTGTAGATAGAGGATTACTCCCTGAATGGGATTCCTATCCTATGACCAAAATGAGGTGATTGTAATGCAGCTCCTCCTTAAGGTGTGATCACACCACTAGGTGTTGAATGAGTTTTTACGAATAGTACCAAGTGAATTGTATCAAGTGAACTCAGATGATTGCTCATTCTTAGAAACATGGTGCTCCATATATAAAGATCATCCTTTCATCAAATCAAATTAACGATTCTCATACGTGTTCTTGCTCATATGTCTCTCATGGAGATAAATGATTCCTTAATACTTCACACACAATGGTCCTTGATACCTCAGTGGCATGACTAGATCATTTTAACTTGCTCTGAAGGGTATTCAATTAGCTAGAGAATGGCCAAAAATGGTCTTTTCAGGCCTTTAGAGGAAGTAGTCTCTCATCAAAACTAAATGAGTTGATCGATCACCTTAGACAATATTACCTACACACTAAAACACATTGAATGATCTTATTAGGAATTTCCTTTGGGTTAGGGTTTATGATTAAGGGTTAAGGGCTCAGGGTTTAAGGTTAGGGCTCATGGTTCACATTTTAGGGTTTAGTGTTTAGGGCTCATGGTTCACATTTTAGGGTTTAGGGTTTAGATTTTAGGGTTTATGGCTCAATATTAAGGGTTAAGGGTTTAAGATTTAGGGTTTAGGGTTTACGGCTCAGGGTTGAGGGTTGAGGATTAAGGATTTAGGGATTAGAGTTTAGGGTTTAGGGTTTGGAATTACGACTTAGGGCTTAGGGTTCAAGGTTTAGGGCTCAAGGTTTAGGGTTTATGTTCTATGGCTCAAGGTTTAGGTTTTAGGTTTTAGGGTTGAGGTTTGAGGGTTTAGGGCTCAGGGTTTAAGGTTAAGGGTGTAGTAATTGTTTAACTCTCAATACCTCTTTCTAACCCCAAGTGCACTGGCCTATCACCTAACATCCATTGGGTGCTCACCCTAGGCACGCGTGGGTGCCGAGCCTCTCCTTTATGTGAGCTTTGTAAGAGAGTTATTTCATTAATGGAGGATTATTTGCATAAACATAAGTATATGCATCTACTTAAAAGACAAAAAATAAAAACTAACATATCTACACATCAATGCATCACAAAAGGTAAATAAACATTTTATGAAGCACAAGGAACTAGTTCTGAGTCATGACAAGCCAAATAACATGAGGATTTACACCCATAAACAAGATGTACAAAATAGATCCATGTATATTGATTTAACGAGTTTATAGTAGTCACACTACATTTAAAAGGGGCATCTCAAACCATATAGATCAATTGATAGAGATCCAACCCATCTAAACTAATCTAATCAAAGATCCTAACTATGGTTTCCCCATTATAACCCTTGTTACAAACCCCAGGACCCATACATATGCTTAATGATATCCTTTACAACCCTCTAGCATCAAGAACTCTAAACCATAACATCATGAGCTCCAAACCCTTAGCATTACCCAACATCTCTGTAATACCTCATTACCCTCTTTCTTATCCTAGCACTCACATATCCTTTAGGGCCTTCGCACTACCTTTTCCTGTTTTGTTTCTACCCCAAATACTCCTTTAAATAGGATCAGTGTCCACTACCATGACTTCTCTCATGAGCAGATCGCATGCCAAGTGTCCAAGTGGTCCTCCATAGGTGAATGCTTATCCTCTTTGCAAAACATTCCTATAACTGTAGTGATGCCTTTAGGAATATTCCTACGTGGATTATCCTTTTCTTGCCCTCCAACATTCCATGCTGGCACCTTATCCACTTATCATGCCTAGTCGGGTCCTCACATTTTTCCTTAAGTGACTCCATGCTGCCAAATATGGCTAAGTCCTTGAAACCATTTTCCTTCCTCCCGCGCATGCCCTAGTTTCACGTAAACCATTTTCCTACACATTTTTCCCTTTGCACCATTCTATTTACTAATCTTGTGCCCTGGTTTCACGTAAGCCAATATTTAGGGTCCTACATCACCCCAAAGTACGTGTGTTCTCTATCCTTAGAAACATTATTCTCCTTCAAAGAATAAACAATAGTGGAATTGAAAATAATCTAAATAAAGAATGGAAGAATGTAAGAATATACTACTGTTGCATGAGGAGTGGGAACTCCTTCTTCATAGATGCCTCAATTTTCTCCCAAGCATCTACTTCTCCTTGCACCTACTAAAGTAGGTCACCCACCAATGCAATAAATTCATCAAAACTTAGTTCATCACTCTTAACTTTCACTGTATCTCCAATGATTGCTAGCTGCTTGCTAGGATTGCCTAGTGCATCCATCCTGTGAGTGACTTGGGGGTATAGTTCCTTTATCTTGTTATTAATCAAACCTTGCAAGGTTTCGATTAATTTAAACTTCTTCTCAACCTTAGCCAGAATATTATCACTCTTTGCCATATTTCCTTTGTTCTTTTCCTAAAATTCTTTCAAATCCACCTCATGTGTAGCAACCAATATGCTTGTTACCCAGTCTCTATCGACACAGTTTTCATACATGACTTCGGCCATCTGTGTAGCGGTCTTTATTGTGGTGAGGAGCTCGAAGTACAGAGTCACTATTTCCCCAATATTCAACTTTTCTTCCTCCTTTTGGTGTGCCATCACCTCTTGTGTCAACTCTAATGTGAGTGGTCACCTTTCCTTGGTGAGGATGCGGATCAAGTATTATGAGCAGTGCAAGTTTGAATCATATTTATTCTCAGGTGGGGTTAAGTCAGGGTGTTTAAGGATAATGGCATCTGAAACGTCCTCTATCTTTTTATGGACTTCACGCATCTTCACCTTTTCATCACTCAGTACACATCTTAACCGCGCACTGATCAAGTCCTTTTGTTTTATATCCTTATCACTCTCAATGATCTCCTCATTATTTTTCTTGAGCTTCCCCTCCAAGACCCTTATTCTATCATTTTTTCCAAAGATTATTTCTTCCACCTCCACTGATACTTTTTTGAGTGTGTTACAAACAGTAACATTTGATAGTTGCTAGGAATTTACAAGAGGGTTTATTCCTTTTACATCTGGTGTCTTCATCAATACATCACAATTTACCATGAACTCGGGGCTCATCAACATGGGACTCAAAAGATGAGGATAGTATTTTCCTCATGCGGTGGTATGCACCCTCTTCATCAAAAGAAGACCAAGTGAGGATTTGGTTAGTGGGCATGATACTTTATAAGTGTAGACACAATACCATGCTTAGATCATTAATATAAGTCATAGTGTGTTCCTACACCACTATTTTTCCATTCCCACATGTGCGCATTGCCATTGGGAAGCTTACTCCTAAGCTGGGGTCTCCTCCCATGCTCTCATATTCCTTTCCTACACTTGTTCTCTCTTTAGTTTCCTTCAAAAATTCTTTGGCTCTTTGTTTTACTTCATGCTCCACCAACTGTTGGATAATACCCACCACCTCCCTCTCTATAGTGTTATCTATCTACTCCTTATTCATGGTTAGGATCTTCTTATCGTGCATGTTTACCTCCTCACTTCCTCCTTTGGTATGGTCACCTTCCTTGTTCTCATCCCTATCTTCATTTCCTTCTTCATCTAACTCATGTACATCGTACATAGGATGATTCTGAGCCTCACTTTTCTCTTCATCATATTCATCACCATTTTTTGCCTCCATTATTTGTGTTTCTCCTAAGCTGGACCCTTTTAACACTATTTTCTTCTTCCTTATTAGTGACTCCAATACAGGGGAATTATCTTTTTCTTCTCTCTCGAGAAACTCTTCTCATACCGGAGACTCTTCCTTCTACTGTGAATATTTTATAATAGGAATATTCTTCTGGAAGACATAATTACTTATACATGCACCCAAATCATGTGCCCCTATTGTTTGTAGTGTTTTCATGCTCTGTGCCTTTTTCTCAAGAGCCTCCTTTCTTTCTCTTTCCTTGGAACAACCTTTTTCCTCTATGTGGGGTCCTTAGGAATTGAGACATCATCTTCAACATAAGCACATTTTCATACTTAGGCTTTAGGCATGAATAAACCCTTGTTGTCCTCCCTACAATAGGAAATGTTACTGGTTTCAACATGTGCACGTCATGGGAGACATACTTCTCCACATACATGCACTTCTTGGGGTATATTAATTTCCTGCACAACTCACAATAATCTTGATCTACTACATTTAGGTCAAACCTGAATTTCTTCACCTCTTTGAATCGATTGACCCTGACTTGGAAGTACTGCACCATGAAGGAGAAAGGAAAATTACAACAAGGAATCTTGGTGCCATCTATCAAAGTAAATCTTCCAATACAAAAATGTTGGTATACGAAGATATCATCCTCTCCTTATACTAATGAAGAAAAATTCTTGGGTATTCTCCATTCATCCCAAAATGTGTCGTGCATCCGCTTATACCACTTTTCCAAGCGCACCTTATGAGTGGCCATCATGGTGTCACAAGTATAATATTCAAACATGTTAGAAGGGAGGGGTTCTCCTCTAGGTATTCCCAAAACAAAATTATACAGCCCATTGGGTACTTCAATATCTGAAAAGACAACAACAAGGAGGACATTAGCAAACATGATCTTCTCTTTGTCACAAGTGGCATTTATAATCTCCACTGTAATAAAAAATGAGAGGTTATGGATGGTCCCCTACAACATCTTACAATGTACATTCAACTAGGCCTTGTTGATCTGTGTCCATAACTCTTTCCCATTCAGATTTGTGACCAAGCATGTGGCCATCATCATCATAGGGTTGGTGATTACAGAAATGTTGAAGTAGCGTGAACCCTTCTTGTGGTCATAAGCTTAAATGGTCTTCTTAATGGCTTATTTTTATTCCAGATTACTGTCCAATGATTCTCCTTCACAAATAAGGCTAGTGAAATTATAAATCAGTTTGGGGGTTATGTGCATCATCTGACCTACAAAATAGAAGTGGTCTTCATGCACGTGTGACATCAAACATTGGTATAATCACTCAGGCTTTCTGAAATAGGGAAACTTATAGAGTTGCAACAACCCAACCTTCTCCATTTTCACCTTCACTTCATTGTCGTAGATAGGAATTCCATCTAGTATCCTCTTCTCTATAGGGAAAACTAGCTCTAGTGTCATCTCATTTTGTATGGTGCTCGTTCAATGGTTTTAATCACTTATGGCCATCTTTTTTATATGAGACACCCATTCCTTACCAAGTAATACGTCATCCTGGAACTACATTTCCATGTACCATTCTTCATTAAAACTTGTAAAAATGACTTGTTTTCCTTTTCCCTTGCCCTTATTTGGTGAAATGTTTGCTACTTTCATTTATGTTATTCCTTTGTTAGGTCCTTAAAACTTATTCCTCTCTCTTGGTCTTGGCTCTACTCAACTTTGCAGCTCCACTCTTTTGTGAAAAATTCTCCAAATCACGAGCCCTAGTTATATAACCCTAACATGGAAAACCCTTTTTCCATAAAATGTCAGAACACTCATGGGATCCTTTTACACAACCTTCTCAAATTATGCCTGTTTAATCCTTTCCACTCTACTTTGCTGATCAAACTAGCTATGCGTGTAATTTTTCACAAATATTCTCAAACCTTCTTCACAAGGATTCCCTATTTCACGAGAGATATTTGATAACTTAAAATGCAAGGTAAAGAATGACACACCCCCAATCTTATATTTATAACTTTTTATTTTCTTTACAATAAATTTCATGCTACTTACCAATGTACTTTTACAATAAAGGTAGATTTTTCGAATGCCAACCTTCAATGTTTTTCCTTTGCGCTCAATCCAACATGAAAATTTTTGGCATCCTTAAGGTTCCAAAAAACCCTTACTGACCACAGATCCTTACGCATGTGTTTACATCGCCAAAGGCATTCATCCTCTATGCCCTAATCCTAGTTCTTGACATCATCTACCTCATGTTGTTCCTGTACTTTTCATTCTTGTATGTGGTTTCTATAAATCCTTTTGACACCATCCTTTCCTCATGTTCACCTCTGCTACACATGATCTTCCAATCCATGTGTTTTTTATTTTTCAACCTGGGCCATTAACAACCATAAATTCTAACACTTGTCACATCACTCCACCCCACACAAACATTGATGTACGATCCTCTGCGCATAGATTTTTTTTGAAATAATAAGTGGCTACAAGCACAAAAACATGTACACAACAAAACAAAACCAACCAACAAAACAATGAGAAAGGGAATAACAAAGAAAGGAAACCACGTTAAATCAAATCCTAGGCTAGCTGACAATGCTACCTTATTTACAAACATAAAGAAGGCTTATTTATAGTAGGGCTTCAACCTATTGCCCTTGAAATACCAAGGAATTCACATTTCGTCTAGAGCCTATAACTGAAAAGCACTTGAATCAAGTATATGGGTAATATAATATGGTCCCAACCAATGGACTTTGCACTTCCTAGGATGGCACATGAACTTAGAATCATAAAGTAAAACCATGTGCCCAACCTAAAACTATTTACTCTTTATGTGATGATCATGTCAAGCCTTTTGTCTTGCCTTCTCAATCTACTGCATCCATCTAGTAAGAGATCAGCTTTCACCTCTCATCCATACTATTATCAATTTTTCAATGTTCTCTTGCAAGCACTCCTGTTCATCATCCAATCCTCCTATGCATGCAATACGTAAAGAGGGTAGCATGAAATCTAACAAGAAACATTAGCTTCAATTCCAAACACCAATTGAAAAGGTGTGTCCTTGTTCTTAATCTCTTGTAATTTGTTCCATATGACCAATAGAACGGTTGAAACTTTTTCATCTCAAACCTTTCTTACCCACATCACAAATCTTGGTCAATATGTGATTCAAAAATTTGTTAAACACCTTAGTAGTCTGATTAGCTTGTGGGTGATAAGGGGTAGTCTTATGATGGACCAATATGAATTCTGCCAATAAAATTCTGTCTCATTTAAGAAATGAGTACCCCTTTCACTTGTTAAGCTCAATGGGAATCCATACCCATTAATTATATTTTCCCACAAGAACCTAGCTATTTCTTCCACTTTGTGCAATCCATTATGGGTGCCACTTCTTCCCACCTTGTAAGGTAATTTTTGTTTATGTAATGATATAGCAGTAAACATTCTCCTTCATGCAGCTAGAGAAATAGGGCCTCCAAAGTCATTTTCCCATTTATCGAATGGATCTGCACTGAGCTATCAGTCTTAATGGCATATTGTCATCTATTTTCCACAAGTTTATGAAGGCACTGGCAGTGGTCACAGGCCTTGTAATACTTGATACAATATTTGTAAACCATTTCCCACCAAAATCCTACAAGAAGGGTCTTACACGTGGTTGCATTCCCTACATAGTGTCCCCCTGACAATACTTCCACCATGAGCCTCTTCCATGATTTTAGAGTGCACTCATGCTTAAGTACGTACTGAGCATAAAACCTCATCATGTCATAGCTTGTATAAGTCTCCACCTAATTAACATGTAGCTAGTGAGCATGTATGGCTAACTGCTTCCTTTCCAAATTCTTCATTCCCTCTAGTGCTACACCCATTTTGAGAAACACAACAATATCTTCCAAGCCACCTGGTGTGCACTACAATCTGAAAAATTATACATCTAGAATTGTATCCTTAATGCTTTGTGCATCCTCTCCTTAGTAAATCCTTGATAAATAGTTAGGCTCCAAATTACTCTTACCCAGTTTTACAACAACCATTAAACTCAAACTCTTGAAACAATATGACCCACCTACATATGCACCCTTGCAAGGTGGGCTTGTTTACCAAGCACTTAAATGCCATGTGGTCCATGTAAAAGATAAAAGGTGTCACTAGAAAATACTTCCTGAATTTTTGCAGTGCATAGATCATTGATAATGCCTTGTTCTCCATGGTAGTATAATTATGTTCTACTTTGGGTTAGCTTCCTACTAGATAAAGCATAAGGGATGGTCAACAATTCCCTCTCTAGGTTTTGCTATAGATTTCTCCAATCGCCATCCCTGAAGCATCAACATGTACATGGAATGGCTTATCCTAAGAGGGAAAGTGTAATATGGGAATGTGGTGATAAGCCTATTCTTCAACGTGTCAAACGCCATCTACTATGCCTCTCCTCAATGAAATTTACTTTTTTGCTTCAACAACTCCTTCCAACAATGGCGTAGAAATCTTGGTATAACCTTTAATAAATTTCCATGGTAATACCCCATATTCCCAAGGAATCTATGCACTGCGCACTCTAGTTGGTAGGATTCCCCAATCCCACAATAATAACAACTTTTATAAGACCCACCAGTAAGCCTTCTGTACAGATGATATGTCTCAACAAGGTGCCAAATGCAATAGTGAAAACACATTTCTTAATTTTGAGAGATATACTCAACTGTCGTCATCTCTCAAACATGAGCCTTAGATTGTCACAATGGTCCCTCACTAACCCATATACTTTCCATTCATCCAGGTAGAATTGTAGAAATTTATGAATGAATTCCTGAAACACGCCTGAACCACAATGCGTGAAAACACATCATGTGCGTTATTCAGTACCAAAAGGCAATGACCATATAGGAGAAAAATGTCCCCATTCAGTAGCGAAGGTTGTCTTTTCTTGGCCCTCCTTTACAATTCTAACTTGAATGATATCATGAGAATCTATCTATGAAAGAATAGAACTCACATGCCAGCTACTCCTTCCAGGATTTATTTGCTGAAGAGGGGTTGGAAAAACTATCATTGACACACACCACATTAAAATCCCTGTAATCAACGTAAATAATCTAATCCACCCATCCTTCTTAATGTTGATGACCATCAGAATTATCCACTTTGATTCCTTAATAAACCTTAATTATTCCTGATGCAATAATCTTGTCATTCTCCTCCTTGAATTTGACATGTAAATTTGGATTCACTTGCTAAGGTGTCTTCTGAAATGGGTGTGCACCTTCCTTTAAATTGATAGTAATTTATCCCAAGGAGTGGTGAACTCCTTTAAGCTTATGGTAACTATGCAAAAAAAAATCCTGAAATTCATGTAACAGATAAATAATTTTTGAAACCTCCCTTTCTGTCCAGTAATCTCCAATAGTATCTTCCTTAGATTCCAGCCTCTGAACCAATGTTAACCTTCTTGATTTTTAGGGGTTCATGATAGGTGCACACACTTGCTTATCAAGTACTATCGATAACCTTGTGTGTACTGATAGTATAGTTAACATCTAAGTTTTCCACCTCTTCACCATATATCATGTAGGCCAATTTTCCTTTCTCCTTTTCCATGCATGCGCTCAAGCTTGTACCTCCTCTGATTCTTCCTCATCAAAGCAGTGCACTTCAAAGCTAGGTTCACCCAAAAAATCCAGTACTCTTTCCTCTACCATGGCGACTATCTCCCATAGTTAGGTGCTTAACATACCTGTAGTACCTCATTCAATGATGGTTTAGTACTGTGATACTTGAAAGCTTGAAGGAGATCAACCGTCAACTCCTTCTAGTTTCCTATTTGAAGGTGCAAGTATGAGTCAATGTACCATGCATGCACACAACCTTGTAAGATGGATTAAAGATTATGCACCCATAAAAATGGAGGTAAGGCTTCTACACCTTCCATCTAAAGCCTTCTCACATGCCTAGACGTGAAACGAGGCAGGTTCCTTCCTGATGATAATCTTATATAGCAGTAGGTGCATTGCTTTAGAGAAACCTAACAGAGAACACGATTCTCACCTCGCACCACTCTAGAAGGTTATCGCAATGGGTCACCCACCAACATGTTGCGGTCTCAAGAAAATTATATCTAAGCATACTTCTCCTTTCGATCTCACATCTCCACTGGGTCTCCATTGCTCGCAGGAAAACATCAAGGGGTTGGCTCCCCGAGTGTAACTTGGTAACTATTTTCCTCCCAGGCCTTACTGAGTGAAACACCTTTTTTACTCTCATCATAGATCCTCTTAACTACCTTTCGACTAACTCATATGTTCCGTTTACCTAATTATCACATGCCACACTAGTTGTATCACTTATATATTGAGTGTATTCCCATTGAATAACACCTTATTTTGTTTTTTGCACAACCTCAGGGTCTTTGATAGTGTGCACATAGATTATTTCCAGGTCTTCTTCTCCTAAGGGCTCAGTATAGGGCGCTGAATTTCCATACGTTAAAGGAATGATAACACATTCCTCCTTGTTTTCAAAACTTATATACCCCTTATTGAAACATAAGTCTGACATTGTTCTTATAGCACCAAGGGTGCCCAAGTAATGTTGGAAAGTTTTCTGCCTTAGTAGCACCAAGATTTCAAGTCTACCAATGAATATCACCACTTGGATAGTGATAGCAACATCCTTTAAAACACCAATGGGCATTTCCTTTTTCTTGTTAGCCATATACAACACATTTGAAGATGGTTGTAATGGGGGCCTTCCCATTTGGTTCCATGCATCCAAGGTGAGAACATTAACTTCTACATGCCATGTGTCAATCATAATATTACTTAGGATCCATCCATCAACAATTACATTCAAGGTAATCTCTTTATCATATTCAAGGCTATGAGGAGGTAGATTATCATTCAAACCCTACCTCTCGTTCTCTCCTCTAGTGCTTGGTACTTTTCCCCTTAGCCACTCTCCTAATAGAGGGATGATATTCTCCTATCTCAACATCTTACACACCTCTCTAACATCACTTCATCTATATACCTTATGTGGACTTCAGTGCTCTTCTTCTGCTCTAACTTCCATGATTTCTCTTTTAGACACTGCGATCTCTCCTTGTAGACTTCTTAAAATAACATCCATGGTTTCTTGATAAACTTCCTTCTGATGCATAGGGTCCAGGATACTTCCCATGTACCACTTCTTCTCTTGTAATGAGTCGTCTTTACTTTGGTATCTCCCTTGGCATGTAGCCTTAACTCATGTCATCACCAGTATAAGTTATAAACTCTGACTCATGCATGCACCCTTGGCATCCACTATTGATCAACACACTTTATTCTCACCATCCCAGCTCCCTTATCCTTCTGCTGCTTCTGGCTCATGTGTTCAAAAAAATTTGGGCATTCCTCATACTTGTGATTTTTTCCACACCAAAAGCACTATAACAAATCAGGACATTCACACTTGTAGCGTTATGTAGATCCAATGTTATAGTAGGTTCCACGAGGGAATTCACTCCTTTCTACCCCCATGATTGCCACGACCTCTAAATCCTCCTCAAAATCCTCTACCTCGACCTCCTCCATCTACGTGCCCTTCATAATGATGACCATCATCCTTGGAGCTACTTGAAATGCTGGTCTGGTGCACACCAGTATCAATGACATCATGTATCTGGTCAATCAATCTACAATCCTTGGTGTCATGAGTAGTAGAGGTGAAAATTTTACAATAGACAAGACACATTCTTATGGATTGCATGCACTACAGTAGAAAACACCTACTTACATCATGATCTCTATGGAAAATCTCACAGTCTACCATCATTGCATGTACCAATCTCCACGGAAAACTATCCTTCATATGCCCTTCTACCTCATAATCTGTACACCATAACCCTGCTGCGAGTCTCATGAGTTGAGTTCGCTAGACAATTTCTCCAGCTGCTTTGCCATTGCAAAAATTTGGACTTCTAGGAATGGACTAAATCCTGTATCAATGCTTCCTACTACCTCAACCCGCAAGGTAGCCTCCAAGGCCTCGCATGGATCTGTGTGAAAGCACCCTCCTGAATGGTGTGATCAGTCCTCTGATGAACCACTGAGCATGCTACAAAGGGTGAATGTCATAAGATAACTTAGATAGGAGAGTCTTGAAACGTGCATCATACTCCCACACACTCTCTTCCATTCCTTGTTGAATTTCCTTCAACATGATGATGCTTTTCTATTCAAACTCAGGTATGTGGAACTCTACCAAAAAGGCATTATGTAGCATAATGTAATCCACCACTGTCTGGTGTGGGTCATACTTCTTGTACTAGCTATGCACACATCCTTGACAATGTGGTTGACAAACTGAATTTGCCTTCCACTCCAGGGTAGTGATTCCCTTCATGCACCATAGTAACTCACACTTGTGTACATGTTCTCGTGGACATCCTCAATGTCCTTGTAATCAGGTAAGTGGAGTGACATCTCATAAAACACATGTTGATGGTGTTGTGGACCTTGTCTGCCAGATCCAGGACCTTGATTTACTCTCTGGTGTTACCTCCACCACCAAACCCACTAGATCCACTAGTGCCAACTCCTCCAGATCCACAATATCCTCCTCCTATCATAGGTAAGGGGCCTAATGCAGTTGTACACTGTGAACCCACCATTGTGCTAATTACTATGCACTCAATAGATTGTGATACCGAAACCACTCCTAGATGTGTTTCCCATGCCACTCCTAGATGCAATACTCAAATATTTGTGATCCCACATACTTTCCCAAATGTTGTGTCAGAGACAAAATACCCCCAAACACAGGAAATGATTATGTAGCCATAGATGTACCAAATGAAAAATTATACCTCCTAGGTGTCACTTGAATATGAATATTGATACCAACTATACTATCAAAACTTATCTTAGGAACTAAAAAACTAAGCACAAGGGTCTATTCACCATGTGGGTTAAGATGTGCACCTACAGCTCTCCTCCTTTCTTCATATGATGAGCTCTCTCTAAAATCCAAGGGGGTTTCTCTTCAACACTTTCCAAGATGGGGTAGCTCAGACTGCTCAGGTTCCACGTCCTCTGATGTGAACCTCAAATCCTTCCCGCAACGTCTTCCTCCATAAATCCATCACTCATTACATCTTCGTACTATCTTATCAACTCCCTCTCCTGAGATTCATTAAAATTGAGTCGCCTCTCCTCACTCTCCATTTTTCACCACAAGGTCTACCATCCTCTACCATGCCAGCTTACATGCCCCGCACCCTAGCAAGAGTTTAGCCAGCCATGGGAAAGGCTTCCAAACTCAAAGTAATGACTAGGATCTTGATAGCTAGTGGAATAACATGCAAGAATGATCCTCTAGGCTCCCTCAAGAATTCAAACTCAGCAATCTCTAGGAAATAATACGTAGAAATAACATATTCTAAGGTATAACTAGTCAGCACTCTACTCCACCAGTGATCAACAACATGGGTCCAGGTCATATCAACATCATGCAACCACTGATATTCCTCCTGGGTCCAAACATGAGGTCTATAGTACCAACTTGTCCTTGATGCATATGCTGAGAGCCATTCATACAACTCTACTGGGAAATAGTAGAAAAATGTCTCATATAACTCATGATACAAGTGATCCTCTACCCATTTACATGCATCAAACTCAGTTCTGTGTTAAATATTTGAGAAAAATCATCCTCCATGTTTTTGAGCCATGATTCGACACTATCCAAGGTCAAGCGCTCTGTCATTACACATTTCTCTCACAATAGCTTCAAAAGAGGTCCCGAAAATGGAACCAAGATGTAGTCATTATTTTACCCTCAATACCTCTTTCTAACCCCAAGCGTGCACATTGACCTATCACCCAGCATACATTGGGCACTCACCCAATGCATGCGCAAATGATGAGCCCCTCCTTTATGTGAGATTTGCAAGAGATTTCTGCCATTAATGGAGGATTATTTGTAGAAATAGAAGTACATGTATCTACTTAAAAGGAGAGAAGATATAACTAACATATCTACACATCAATGCATCACAAAAGGTAAATAAACATTGTATGAAGCACAAGGACCCAAATCTGAGTCATGACAAGCCAAATAATATTAGGGTTTACACCCATAAACAAGATGTATAGAATAGATCCATGTATATTAATTTAAAAGAGTTTCTAGTAGCCACACTACATTCAAAAGGGTCATCTCAGACCATATACATCAAATGATTGAGGTCTAACCCCTCCAAACTAATCTGATCAGAGATCCTAACTATGCTTTCCCCATTATAACCCTTGTTACAGACCCCAACACCCATACATATGCTTAATGATATCCTTTATAACCCTATAGCATCAAAAAATCTAAACCCTAACATCATGAGCTCCAAACCCTTAGCATTACCTAACATTTCTGCAGCACCTTCATTACCCTCCTTCTCTCTAGCACTCTGTACCCTCTAGCACCTTCACACTACCTTCTCTATCTCATGTTTTTTCCCAAGAACTCCTTTAAATAGATCAACGTCCACTCGCCATGACTTCTCTCATGAGTAGATCATGTGCCAAGTGTCAATGTGGTCCTCCATAGGTGAATGCTTATCCTCTTTGCAAAACTTCCACTAACTGTAATGATGCCTCTATGGGAATATTTCCTTCATGGAATATCCTTTTCCTTTGCCTCCAAGGTTCCATGCTGGCACCTTATCCACTTATCATGCCTAGTTAGGTCCTCACGTTTTTCCTCAAGTGACTCCATGATGCCAAATATGGCTAAGTCCTTTAAACCCTTGTTCTTCCTCCTGTGCACCCCCTAGTTTCACTTAAACCCTTCTTAAACCCCTTTTTCCTATGCACTTTTCCTTGATCACCTTTCTATTTACTGATCTTGCATGCATACCTCTTAGTACATAGCCAATATTTGAGTGTCTAACAGAGTTTGTTCAAGTGAAGGATGTAATGATTCTTAAGTATGGTGGAGTTATTATGGTGGAATATAGGTGCATATTGCTTGACGTTATGGTTAAATAGGAAACGAGCTTTAAATTACATTATAAGTCACCAAACAAGTTTAGGGCACTGAGGTATTTATGGTTTAAGAATCAGGCATTTAGGGTTTATGGGTCCTAGGAAGGATAGTGACTCAGGTTTTAGGCTCAATCTAATCACTCACTAATGAATGTTCTAGGCATGGGCCATTCTTATAGGTGATATTCCAGATTAGTGATTCGATTGTGTTGGGAATGTCATCTACTAGATAGGCTGGGGAATCAAAGGGATGGTTATCACAATTTAATTTCTTTCATTGTGTTGATAGTTTGAACTTCCTCAGGGAAATGCCATTAGTATCTAAGAACCTCTAATTCAGTATAAATAAATAGTTACCCAATATAAATATCTTCTTTTTCCCATCGCATGTGGAACTATTTCACTCACTGTAATATTTTGTGTCTTACCCATTGTTATTAGTATTAACAGAGAGCTATTCAACAGAAAAGGGTGACATCGATTTGGTAGGAAGATGTGAATCATTCAAAGCAAAGTCATCACAGTTTGATGTCTTTCATCTGTTGATATTTTGAAGGAGGCAAATTCTAGATATCCAAAGAATAATTTGGTACAAAGAAATTTTTTTATGCTCTTTTGAATAATTATTTCAGTTGCAAGATTGGTTAAGGAGATGAATGCTTCAATCGAAGAACTAGGAATCTTGATATGTCCAATGTTTGTGTAAGCTATACAATTTGAGAGGATTTTTGAAGGTTCCAATTTTATTTTCCAAGATGCATTTCTCCAATGTTTGAAAATCTGTTTCTCCTGATGTGGATGAAGATTATGATTTAATACACTCAATGATTCCTGAATGTCCAATCCTTATTCATGGACCCCAGTAGTCCTTGATCCTTATGATACAGGGAGACAGTGTTACTTGGTTTAGCATTTATAATGATAGAGATATTTGTAAATTCAGGTTCATGACCTCTAAATCTTTATGAATTTCAAGTTTCTTTGGAAATCACATCACACACTTCACTAGGCTTGATGACTACATGGTATCTTTTTTAAGGTGACTTTTGAAATGGCATTGATGGGTTTATCATAGAAGGAATTATCAATGAATGAAAGGCCACTAAGTCATAGGCTAACTGAATCTCATTTCTGAACTAAACAAGAAATATTTACTAGGTGATTTATAACCCCTTTTTTTCTTTTCCATTCCCATATTGCTATGATTATTTTAAAGACTTCAGGAAGGTGATGTCAACTTTTTTATCCATTCTTGTAGCAGAAGATGACTTTCTTTTTCTCTATACGAGACGGATCCTGCCAGTTACACGTTGGTATATTCACAATATGTTTATTGGTCATTTCCTTTGAGATTAATTTTTGTGTTGTGATGGTCATATTTTCAGAAGACTTCCAATGGGTCATCCTTACTTTCATAATATGGATACATGGAAATATGAAGCGCAATGTGAAATATGTAAACTCAGAGTGTGAAGAAATTGACATTCAAGAGTGCAAGTATATGTGGGGAGAAATAGGTTTGGCAGAGATGTGTAATATGCATTGCAAAGCACAAGGTAGATGGCAATATCCGTTTAGTTACTTGTCCCACCTCTCATAGGAAAGCCACATGTATAAACCTATATTAAAAGTGAGTGGGTCTAGGCACATAGACTAGGAAATATGTTCACTAATTCTTCTGAGTGGAATAGAAATGATGAAAGGTTGCCCCATGGACCTGGCTAGAACTATAGAGGTTTAGGGGATAGACCCAAAGGATTCAAAATTAGCGTAAAATATTTAGAGTGCAATTCATGGTTGTAAGGTTTAGGGTTTAGGCCACTGTTAAGGTCTTATGGTTAATGGTTTAGGATATTGGGGGATTAAATGTTTCATCTTTTAGGTTTTGAGGGTTTATGGCTTATAGGATTTTTATCAGGGAAGGGTTGATGGTTAAGGGTTTGTAGGGGACATAGTTAAGGGTTCTAGGATTTAGTGTTTAGTGCATCAGGGTTTAAGGTTTAAGGGTTAGGGTTTAGGGTTCAGAGGTTTAGTTTAGAGTTTATAATTCCTATGATTATGGTTTAAGGTTTAGGGGTCAGTTTAGGGTTAATGTTTAGGGTTTTTAAGGTTTATTGTCACTAATGGTCTTAGGGCTTTAGGGTACATGGTTTAGGGTTTAGGGTGACCTAAGGATCAGGATATAGCATTCATAGGCCTTAGGGTTTAGGGTTTAGGGATCATGGTTTAGGTTTTGGCTTAAGGGTTCTAGTAGGCCCACATGATGGTTAAGGGTTTAAGGAAATTAGGGTACTTAGAGCCTCAAGGCTTAGGGTTTAGGGTCCACTTTCAGCGTTTAATGGCTCAGAGGCTTAGGGTTTATGAGAATTATGACTTTATAGAGTTTAGAGGTTTAGAGCTCAGGGATTTAGGGATTTAAGGTTTTATGGTTTATGGCTCAAGATTTAAGGGTTTATGGCTCAAGGATTATGGTATATTGTTCAACACCCCATGGTTTATGGTTTACGGTTTATAGTTTAAGGGTTTAGGGTTTAGGGTTATGGTTTAAAAGAAGGTTTATGGCTCAAGTTTCAAGGTAAACAGTAAAGTTTAGGGTTTACAGATTTTAAATGCATAGGGCTCTGGATCCCCAGTGTTTAGGGCTTAAGGCATTAGGGTTTAGGGTTTAGGTGATCATAGAGTTTAGGGTTTAGGGTTTGGATTGTTTAAAATTTAAGGCTATAGGGTTTAGGGTTTAGGCTACATATGAGATTAGGTTTTAAGATTAAAGGATTTAGTTTGTTAGGGTTACTGGTTTAGGGTTTCTGATATTTAGCATTTAGGGTTTATGGTTCACCAGTTTAGGGCTACATGGTTCATTTTAGGGTCTAAGGTTTAAGGTTAGGGCTTAGGGTTTAGGGCTTAAGGATGACTTAGGGTTTAGGGTATTCACAATGTAAGGGATAGGCATGTTTAAGGTTTAGGGTTTAGGGTACTAAGGCATGAAATTTTAGGTAATTTAGGGTTTATCATATTAGGTTTTAAGGGCTCATTGCACTTTAGGGTTTAAGGTTTATGGTTTAAACCAGATTTAGGGCAGTATAGAATTTTTGAGCCTAGGGTGTTTAAGGTTTAGGGTTCAGGGTTAAGATTGTATAATTTAAACGCTAAAATCAAAGTTGGGATGAATGCTGAAATTTTGAAAATTACCTATCAAGTACTGACCAAATTATAATATAAATATCCATCTCCTAAATTGTGACTAATGGAGTTTTGAGACTAGTTCCATAAGGTGTAGAGTGACCCTAATTTCTTATATTCACTAAAATAAATTTAAAGTATAATAAATAATAAAATATAAATAAAATAAATGAAAAACTTAAACATTTATTTTTGTAAATAGAAGCATACCAAAAATACATACAATGTTCATACTAAGAAGAATGTGTATGCATTATAACGCGTACGCTTTATAGTGCGTGCACGTTATAATGTGTACACTTTATAGTGCATAAGCATTATACTGTGTACATATTTTGCATTTTTACTTTTTCCAAGCCATGCCTTGAGGCTTGGATCCGGTTTGGATCCCCAAGCCTGAGGCATGAACCTGCACAAACACAGTAAACAATGTGTTTTTGCAGGAAAATGCAAAAAATCCACTTGCTCCATGATAAATCGACATAAAAAGATCGATTTATTTTTTAAAAATTATACCACAATGTAGATCAGAGTTTATTCTTTCTAAATATATAAATTTCCAATTTTTTTGATTAATATAATGTTTCCATATTATTTATTTCTAACTATGCCTTTTTATAGCTATTTTTTTATGTTTAAACATGTCTATATTTTGTCATGTATCTATTTTTTGGCTCATCTAAATTGAAAAAAAATTATACTAGCCCAAACTAGGCCTAATTCTATACATATTAAAAAAATCTAATTTTCGATATTTTTTGAGGTAGTTAGGGGAGGCACGGTTGGAGCTCTGTTATGCTTTTAAATTTAAAATTCATGTACTAGAAAAATCATAAGAAAAAAAATTCTCACTAAAAAAATATTTAATAAAATGTAGCCCAAGCTACATGCTCCTAGTTATCTTTCCACCAAAGGGTTTTCAAAAATACTAAACGGTACTCAAAAAATGGTGGGGGGAATGTAAGTCACTATGTTATGTTTTCTAACAAAAACAGGAGAACCTATTGGTATTTTTGTTATTTTACCCACTTAAACTAATCCGTTTTCAATAAAATTTAGTAGCTTACAAACTAGACTCAAAATTCTATGATTCATGTTTATATAACATCTTCAAATTTTGAGCACAACTATTTCTAAAAACTCATACAAGTTGAATTTTTTAATTTTTCAGAAAAATGCGTCCACTTAAGATCCCCTTTTGGCCCCCCAACTTGGTGCACTTACCCATATCATGATCAATGTTACATAGTCCCAAAAAGCATGGGATCGGGTTAAAATTCAGACATTAAATATCTTTAAAAAGCAACAAAGAATGCTTAGTCATCAATTTTGATCATGTGTATGTGGGCCTCAATCTATATATATTTACTCTAATGGGCCCTAACTGCTGATATAAATGGCAGACACATCCAATTTAATGAAATCCAACAAATTATTTTTCTCTGAGTTAACTCCCACTGATCCCTCTTTGAGAAATGAATTACCCTTCAAAATATAAATATAAACCGCTAACTCAATAGTTCTCTAAAATGTATGTTTATGACAGTTATACTAATATTGAAGTGTAAATCACCTAGAAATGTCCCCTTTTTTCAATTTAATACATGTATTCAGTAGTTGGTATGATTGTACCATGTTGTTTGCTTTTTTAATGAGAATACTCAGGATTTGTCCATATGCTGGCTTAAAACTATATTCTGAATAAAAAATAATGTCTCCTTGCTACAAAAGTTACTTGGTTGAGTCTTTGACCACTAGTCCTTTAATCCCATCAAAAAAATAATAGAGTACTAATTTATGCTTACATTGTTTATAGTTGTGACAACATAAGGGTAATTTATTTTTATACTTTCTCCCTTTTGACGTTCATCCTACAACTCAAAAGGGAACACATATAATTTTTATTTTAGCTCAAGCCTCTAGGACACTTTAACTTGTACATGTGGAAGAAATTGTAAGATGGTACACAACATGTTTTCTTTTTTCCCTAAATGGAAGCAATCCCAAGATTTACTCACTAGTTTGTATTGGGTATGACCATGAGACATAACATACTAGATTAAGATATAACATATACTTCAGAAAATGATTTCACATCATGGGCACATATTCATATTCTTCAACATGACCAAGTGTATTCCTTTATATTTCTTTTTGGTCCTAGATTTCAATAGTTCTTTGGTCATGGGTTTATATCTGTAGAGACTTATTAACTTGTATATGTTTATATATGTTGGTAGAATCACATGTATCTAGAACTAAGAGAAAAGATACTAACCATGCGATAATCTCAGCCCCCCACTATGGATATAAGATAATATCTCTTTAATTTTCATTTTAAACTCACTATTATTTTCTTAATAACTTCAATAACCTCAATATATAGTGAAAAGAACACAACAAAGAATTCTCAAGTAAGTTCTTCATTTGTGTTAGTTTGATATATTTGTATTTAAACCCAAAAAATTAGATAGGAAAGCAATTGATAAGATTTATTTCCTTACTTATTATTAGGTGCGAGAATGTTTCCCCCAAAGTATTATGATTAAATTAATCCACATTAACCAAAAAATCCTTAATATAGCAATTAATATAGCAAATGATGATAAAATAATGAAAAGATAACATAAAATGCAAGAAGGGATGAATACTTAGCTAATCAGAGAGGTATAGAAATGATATGGGTAAAAAATTTCTAAAAGGGATAATGAGAACCTAGAAGTGCTTCATTGTTGAGACTATAACTAGAAAATACTCTCATACAAAATTGTATAGATCATGTTGGGATGGTGTATAGTATGGTCCTGCTCTACATGGTTTCAAAGCTATAAATATTGGGGCTATGTAACTTTAGGTTCATGTTAATGGTAAGGAAATTAGTTTTTTCATTTGTTGATGATCTCACATAAATATGGCACCTCATGTAGTGTTGACCTGAAACTAGTTGAAAACCCTAAATACCTGAAACACACTTCATACAATGATTAGATAATAAAAGCATAAATTAATGTGAGGTGAGGTTCAATTGACCCTGGTGATTGACCCCTCCTTAACAAATCTATGGTTTTCAAGTTACATCCCTCAGAGAAAGAGAAATCTTGATGCAGCTATCTTATTGTAGGAGCAATAGTGTATATAAATATAAGCCAACCCCTATCACTCCCATGTGTCTCTTAACACAACGCGTAGTAGGCATAACTATGTTGGCATGTGGTCCTAATAGGTGTTGTAATTAATCAAAATTTAATGTTGTATTAAGGTCAGTAGATTATGTAAATGATGCTAACATGGTGTTTCAGATGTATACTTTTTGGTACAGTGAGATTTAGTGAGGTGTGCTTTCTCTTCCAAGCCTATAGATGTGACTAGGTGATGTGGCATGGAAATAGGAGCTTCTTGTATGCTTTTGATACATGTAAACTTGATTGCTATCATGTTTTGAGTGTTCTTGGGAACTCACAATAGTGGCATGGTACAGGTACAACTCATTTACTATGTTACAGGTGCTCATTGGGAGCAGGTATAATAGATTGGAGGTGTGAAAATGTGGTTTGTAGCCATATGAGATCATGGAAGCATGGATTCAGGTGTATCATGGCATTTCAGATATCTTTGGGTCATTTTCATAGGTTTCATGATTAGTTATTGCATTATTTCAGTTGACCCTAACTTCTATAGTGAGGAACATTCATGTAAACATAGGTAAGTCTTAATGACTGAAGAGATTGAATTATGGCATGGATATTCTGATGATTTAAGATATTAGAGTGATATGTCATAGTTTTTTTACAAAATAATTTAGGTTTCCATGATGTGAATTTCACAAGATATGACAATTTATGTGAGATAGGGAGAAAATCAAGTGAATTTCCAGCTTGAATTTGAACTTCAGATGCTCGTTGTGAATAGTATCATTTACATGGTAAATTGTGGATTTTAGGGAGGATTTCATGGTGAATTTATAAGGTTTCAAAAAAAAAAATGAGGTTTTTTTATTGTCAAGATTTTATGAACAAATGTTAAGAAGGTAAAGTGATCTAAAACCTTAGTTAAAACCTAGCTAGGAGCATTTTGTAGAGAATAAAGTATACTGACCCAATTTTGATTGGTCCATAAAAAGTTATTATTGGATGTTGTAGAGGACTCTGTTACCTTTCCATAAATGTATGGTTGAGGTCATGGTGATAAGTGGGCCCCACCTAAAAATATAAGTTTATGAAGAAGAAGGTTTTTTGACAAGATGGTCCAAAGGAGTAGCATACAAAATTGACGGCGAATGATGATTGGGAGTTTTTATTGATATAAATTGAGGTTTTAGGAAAGTTTCATACAGGTACTTGGTGTTTTGAGGTACAAATAGGTTGACTAGTCAAAGGGTAGTTTTAGGATCTCAAATAGCAGGGCTTAGTAAAATGAGCATAACTTGAGCTATAGGTGGAGTTTTGAAGTGATTAAAGTTGTGTTAAAAATATTATTCAGATATATTTCCATTGATATGATGTTTTTATCATGATGAGTTAACTTGACAGGGTTTCTAACTAATTATATGGATAGGAATATATTTTGCATTTTAAGACATGATGTGTTCTAGTGAAAGTTTGAAGGTGTTTGAAGCATGAGATGGATTGGATAATGCTTGATATTACCTGGAATGTGAAGATGGATTAATTTGGCATAAAATAAATCAATTTTTAGGTATTTAATATATGTATAAATGTTTTTATGAGCTAACCTTTGGAAACAACTATTTTTGGTAGGTTGTTTTGGTGAAGGAAAAAGTAGTTGTGGTTTGAGAAGGAAGTTTCATGAAGTATTATAAATTGATTAGAAGTGTTCTAAAGGTTATTCAAATTTGTATAAAGTGGTTACATGTCATGGTTTTATCATTTTGAAGTGATGTGGGGGCCTTATGAAGTTTGTAGGGTGCTGAAGGGTATATGAAACAACTATTTTGAGAATTACAAAGTGAACTGGGCCCAATAAATGAAATAATTTGATCGGTTGATATTAACTATTATCATTTATGAATGTTAAATTATATTTTAATCATTTGCAATGGTTTATGGGTCGTGACTAATAATGGTTTTGATTTAAGAGAAATTTTATCTTTGTGCGCATGGGGTTTTGAGCCATTTTTGGCACATATAATGAGGATTTTAGCTAGGCTGGAATACTTGGGTCAAATGTGATTATTTTAATGGATGTTTTATAATTTTCTAAGCATTTATGGTTCCAATTTATCATGATAGACTGACCTAGTTTGGTTTGGAAGAAAGAAAAACTATATTTAAGTGCTTGTTTAGTTCATTTTTTAACTAGTGCTCTTAGAGGAAAGATGTGCGACCAAGAAGAAGATATTTTGTAAGTATGAGATCATGATTTTAAGTATGAGGAATAGAATGAATTTTTTTTGAATAATTTATAGAATGTGTGCATGTTATTAGATCTTTGACAAGTGAAGAAAGACCAAGATTATAAGAGATTGAAGACCTGGTGTGTGAGCTAGGGTTTGTGAGCTGAAATTGTGATCTCCATTAGTTGTAGAATAAGAAAAATAAGAGATCAGATATATTCGGGTGGCTGAGTTGGTGCTTGGTCATATTTTTGGGGTTGTAGATTCCTTGTGGAATTGGTTCTTCACTAAATTAGGGGTTGGTGTTCCTTGTGGGGTTGGTGCTCTCACTAAATCAGGTGTTGGTGATCCTTGTGAATTTGGTTGCTTCACTAAATTACTTTTATTTGCGTAATATAAGTAAAATTTTCAGTGGGTTTTCTTCCCCATGAGGGTTTCCCACTTAATATTGTGTCTTATGAGTATCTCTTTCTCTTGATCTTGCTTATGGATTGTGTTATATGCTTAAGTTAACACACATATTTTATATGGTTGAATGAATGGTTGTATGAATGGTAACATATGATGAATAGTAAATTAATTAATTTTTTTTTTTAACTGATTCACCCCCTCTCAGTCCATCATGCTTCCAAAAATTGGTATTAGAGTAGGTCCTTGTGAAGCAAGTCTAACAGCTTGAAGGAGATCCTTTCAAGAACAAGCTACTGGGTAAGTCTACATATATTGAGGCTATATTGACAATAAGGAATGAAATATCTCACTCATGTATTAAAGGCTTTCAAATTTAGGTCAAGGATATGTAAGCTAAGTATAGTCAATCATTCTTTCTTTTGAATCTCAAGTTGAAAGTTTGATAAAAGCCCTAAAGGAGAAAGAATACTCTCATTTCAGATATGAATAAAAATTGAAAGCTCTTGAATCAAATTTAGAGAATGCTTCTAACAGGTTGAAGAAGTATGAGAGACTTGAAAAAATCTCCAAATCTCTTGATGATGTTCTAGAAGGTATGAATGTCATAGATGAAAAAACAAGCCTAGGGTTTGAAGGAAAGAATGATGATGAAGCTGGTCCAAGTACTAAATCAGTTGAGAAGGTGACCAAAAGGGAAAATCCAAGAAGGTATAACTCAGTTAGACATCCTAATTATATGAGGTATGACTCTTTATTCAATGGATATTGTTTTATTTTTCATGAGTTTGGTCATAGAGCTAGAGATTTCCAAAAGAGGAATCCAAGGAATGAAGTAGGTGTCTTTAAAGGTGAATGCTTTTCATGTTGTGAATATGATCATCGAGCCAAGGACTGTGGTTGGTAATTGAGTTTATTTTAGCCTAGGAGAAAGAAGGATGTTGTTTTCTTCAATTTCCAACAATCAAGTCATATTATAAGATTTTTACAAAACAAGAAGAGGTTTATTCCAAGGTATAATCAAAATAACAAGAAGGAGGTTTCTCAAGTCAAGAAGGTCATTGAAAACTAATAATCAGCCTATGATGCAACATATGAAGGTTGTCAAGGAGGATTCTAGTGCCATAAAGATTGGAAACATCGTCAACAAGCCCAAGTCAAGTCAAGGGAGTATGTTTGCACTTGTTTAAGAAGAGTACATCTGTTTGAATGGATTTCAAGCCCTTGTGTAAGACTAGTTGAAGAAATTGGGACTCTGGGATACCTCTAAAGTAATAGGGTATGGAAAGTGACTCCTCCCTTGTATTTTTGAGTTCTTGCACTTTGTAGGTGTTCTTGTTTGCATAAGTATGTCATTCTTCATTTCCTTTAAGGTTTTTTTTGTCATGGTTAAGGTCCATAATTTTCAGAATCTGAAATCTTGCTTCATAAATGTATTTTGTATATGTGTCTTCAATGTGTTTTAGTTTGAGTTATGTACTATTTGTAACTAAGACTTGTACATCATCAGATTGTCTTATTTTCTCAATTTCTCTTTGTCACTGTCTGTATGGTCTGAACTCACAAGAAGTCTATATAACCTTAGTTGAGCTTGTGTATCTTCCATGAGTTGTCTTGAAAAACTCCAAAAAGATCAATGTGTGATCCTGCATCAAAAAAATAAAGCAAATTTAGTTAACTTGGTCTAATTCTAATATGTGTTGAATTGACATTAGTGTCAAAAGGTCTAAGTTAGCAAGAATGGTAGAAGGAAATTATCCTTTTCAAGTACAGGTTTTGGTTGCCCAATAAATGTGTCAAAATCTGAGAATTTGCTAGTGCCTCTAATTCTTGTCATAAGGTTTCTGTGTGAGGAGTTTGAAGACACCATAGTTACAAGACTATTTATACTCAATATTAGCTACAAGGTGTATCAAAAGTGATAAGGACTCTACGTGTGCTTCAAGAATGAAGAAAAATTAACTTCTACAGGTGCATATGTCTCAAGGAAAGATTGAATGATAGAGACAAAAGTGTCAAGCTCAATGAACATCATGATGAAGGGTTGTGTGCATGTGTTCTCAATTAAGATTGATGGTACAATATCACTATTAAAGATTTTATAGGTTCCTTTAGTTAGATTGAACCTCGTGAAATGGCTAAAACATGAATATGAATTAAAGGACATGTACAAGTTAGGTTCTTCTAGTGTCTAAGCGTTTTATGAGCTTAAGTCGGAACATGAAAGAAAGACATAGTGCAAGGTAGTATGAATTCTATTATGAACAAAAGTATATGTTCTCTTCTCATTGTGTATTTATAGAGGTGGAAAGTATATGAATAAATTATATGAAGTTGTTTAAGGAATGTGATAAATGTTTAAACCTTGATGAAGATATCAATAGATTCATTTGTGATGTTCTTAAATCTCAAAGGTGTGAAGTAAACATAAGTCTTGTGAAGATTAATTTAAGTGATTATGCCACTATCATGTTCAGAGTTAAGTAAGCTAGGGTATGATAAAGGCTGGTTGGAATTTTCAACTCTCAATAGAAGTGACAGAGATTATAAAATAATCCTACAAGTGCTATGAGTAGAGATGTCATCATTTCAAGCATGTGTTGAATCCTCACCTTACCATGAAATGGGCTATGATGGTTAGAATTTACAAGGCTTTGATGGATCACCAATAGGTTCTCATGGTAATATGGAAAATGTTCCTTAATCCATGTCAGTATGAAAACATTAGTCTACAAACATATACAAAGTAAGCATGGTTAAATACAATTTTTTTGAAAAAGAATGGTATATTATAGGTTAGTTTAGCTTTAGGATTCAGTTTATGTACAATTCTATCAAAGTTTCTATATTGTTCATTGTGCAAGTGTTAGAGAAAACCTTAATACATCAACAGGGAGGGTTTTATGGTACATAACCTAGCTTATAGTGAATGTGCTCTAGGTGTGAATGAAGCCATAAATTGAATGCTAATTTTTTCTTAGAACTCCTTGATTGTGTAAATGACCCATCAAGGGTGAAGAATATCTAATAGCATTAAATTTTGTGATGGTGAAATAAAAAGACTTATGATGGGATTGTCTCTTAAAGCTAAAAAAATCATCAAGATTCACAAAATTGATGATTAGGGGACTTACAAGCTTAAGTGAAAGTTCTCACAGGCTGCATCATTAGGACTGTAAGGTGTGGATTTTTATTTGATTATGAGTTTAAAGATTGTGAAGTACTAAGGTTTGAACTAAGTTCACTGTAAAGGCTATCATGTTATGCTACAATGGTATTCAAATTGGTTGACATATCAATATGAGGTATATGAAGTATGAAAAGTGCATTCCATGCTCAATGTGAGTTGCTACATGTCTGATAGGATGATAATGGGTTATGTATGCCTTGAATGGACAAGTATTTCAGTAATCTACTTGACAAAGAATCCCGTTAGAAGTTTCCAGGATAGAGGAAGTGATTAGAATCCAAGTGGTAGATATAACATTTGAAGCTACAGGTTTTTGGACCATATGTGAAGGGTAGATGTTCTTCAAATAGGTATGGTTGTGATATATAGTGTTTTGTGACTCATGACAGTGATGAACAAAGATGTAAAATATGTAAAATGATTTGTGATTTGTGCTAGAGACTAAGAATGCTTGTTGAAACCTACAGATGTTGGAGTACTATAGTTCAGAGGCAGAGTATCATTCATAGAGGTGTCACACTCAAGAGTGAATTTTTTGCAAGTATCAAGAAGATGATGAACTCCAAGGTGTAGTCTATAGGTTTTATGATGCGTATAATGGATACAATGGTCTAGTATGGATTATTACATGTAAAGGGCTATATTTGATTTGCTAATATCTTGACAGAGGATTGTTTGATGGTATGTGTACTTGAAGATAATGGAAAATCCTTCATGCTATCCATAGGTGAGAGATGATGTAATATGAGTCAGAGGATGTCATTTCATCACCCATCAAGGTGTCTTGTAGTACTTAATCCAATGAAGTTTTCCTAAAAATAAGGTATATTCATCTCAAAGGTAGAGTCAAGAAAATTAATGCCCTTGATAGTTGTATACATATTTCTCACCTGTACTCATATTTCTCAGTTGGATGTTTTGTAAGTATTATTTCCTATCAAGATAGGGGGAATTGGATCTACATTTGAAACTATGAGCTTGCACTAGAACTAGTAATGCAAGATCTATGATACTTGACTTGGCCATAAGGGGTTGAAGTAAGGTGATTACATGATTACAATGGTTAGGGTGAGCAAGTGAATATAAGTTATACATGCCAGATGGTTAATTGGTAAAGTTTCCTTGAAGACATATGAAGCATTATGTTGTATAGGTGTTTTCATGAAGTGATTTAGAGGTATCTTGCAATGAACAAGGGTAAGTTTCTTTCAATCAAATTTGACTATACATTGTCAGGACTGAATAAAGTATGTCTGAGACCTGAGAAAAAGTCCATCCAAGGTGATTTCATGCCTAGAATCAAGGTAAGTAATATGTTCTTGTGCTTGGATATATTGGAGATAGTGTTCTTAGGCCTAGGGGGAGTCAAAAAAGGAAGCTTCATGATAATTTTGAGATCCTATTGCTTTCCGAAGATTGTTCATTTTTTCTCTAAATATGTGGTTCAGGCCTTTTAGAGTCATAATTGATATATTGTTTGCCTTAAAGGAATAATTTATGGATCTTTAACATGAATCAAGCCTATTCGTGATGATATGAGGTCAAGAAAGATAATATGATGATGTCAGATGTTTGGAATTGACATTGTTGGCATGATTAAGATGCATATGTCTTAGATAACAGGTTGCTACAATACTCCTATGAAGGCCAAAACATGAGTAAAGGAGAACATAGTTATTTTTGCATGCGTAGATGGTGGAACATGATATCATCACTCTTAAAAAGGTATTTTCATGATTATTTCATGTTGATTTATGATGTTCAAATGATGGAGTTTCTTATTCTAGGGGTGGCATGGTGTTTGCATGCTTGAAATGAGGCCAAAAATCAGATATTGTGTAAAAATAAAGAAAATGGACCTATTTTGAGACCTTTGGTTGATGTTTCCAACTAAAGCGTGCTTTTATAAAGCTGAGGTAGGTGAAGAATGTGAGATAGGAAGTATGCCTTTGTCATTAATGTAAAAAGAGGGAGAATTTTAGGGTGTTTTCCATCAATGACAAAGGGGGATATTGTTGGCATGTCTTCCTAATAGGTGTTGTAATTTATGAAAAAAAAATTAATAATAATGCAAATTTTGGATTAGGATCATTAGATTATGTATATGATGCTAAGTGTTTTAGATGTATACTTGTTGGTATAGTGAGATTCAATGAGGTGTGTTTACTCTTGCAATCCTATGCATGTGACTAGGTGACGTGGCATGGTAGTAGGATCTTATTGGATGCTTGGGAAACATGTTGAATTGATGGATAACATGTTTTTAGGGTTATTGGTCACTCAAAATAGTGTCATGGTATAGGTACATCTTGTTCTCTATGTTACAGGTGCTCATTGGGAGCAGGTATATCATATTGGCGGTGTGACAATGTGGTTTAGAGCCATATGAGCTCATGGAATCATGAATTTAATTACATAGTGGAATATTAGGTATGTTTTGGTCATTTCTAGAGGTTTTATGTCTAGTTATTGCATTATTTCAGTTGACCCTAGTTTCTCAAGGGAGGAATAGACATGCAAATATAGGTAAGTCTTAATGATTGAAAATATTGAGGTATGAAATTGAATGTATGATGATTGGATATATTAGAGGGATGTGTCATATTTATTTTATAAAAAAATTAGGTTTCCATGATGTGAATTTTGCAAGATATACCAATTTATGTGAGAGAGGGTGAAAATCAAGTGAAGTTCCAGCTTAAAGTTGAGCTTCAAATGCTCGTTTTGAATAGTTTTCTTTACATGGTACCTTGTGGATTTAAGATAATATTATATGGTGAGTTAGTAAGGTTCTAAAAAAATAATGTGGTTGTTTGATCATCAGGATTTTATGAAGGAATGTTAAGAAGGTAAAGTGGTCTAAAACCCTAGTTAAACCCTAACTAAGAGCAGTTTACAGAGAATGAAGTATTATAGTTAGCCAATTTTGATTGATTCATAAAAACTGATGATTGAATGTTGTAGAGGACTATGTTATCTTTCCATAAATCTATAGTTGATGTCATGGTGATAAGTGGGCCCAACCTAAAAATAGCAGTTTCTTAAGAAGAAGGTTTTAGGAAAAGATGGTCCAAACGAATAGCTTGCAAGATTGATGGGACATGATGTTTGGGATTTTTTATTTATTTAAATGGATATTTTAGGAAAATTTCATGCATGTACAAGGTGTTTTGAGGTCCAAACATGTTGATTAGTCAAAGGAAATTTTTGGGGTCTCAAATAGCAGTGCTTAGCAAAATGAACATAACTTGAGCTAAAGGTGGAGTTTTGAAGTGATTAAAGTTTTTTTTGGAAATATGATTCATATATATTTACATTAATACAAGGTTTGTGTCATAATAAGATCATTTTATAGGATATCCAGGTCATTCTTTAGATAAAAATATTTTTGGTAGTTTAAGATAGGATGTGTTCTGGTGAAATTTTGAAGGTCTTTAAAGCATGAGATGGATTGGGTAATGCTTGAGATCACCTGGAATGTGAATCAGGAGGAAGTTTTCATCTGATGAATCTATTTGGAGGTATTGAATGTATGTAGAAATGGTTTTATGAGATACCCTTTGGAAATAACGTTTTTGGCAGGTTGTTTTAGTGAAGGAAAAAGAAGATGTGGTTTGAGCAAGAGGTTGATTCAAGTCTTATAACTTGCTTATAAGTGTTGTACAATTTCTACGATTTCCATAAAGTTTTTACATGACATGGTTTTCACTTGCTGAAGTTATTTGGTGACCTTATGAAGTTTCCAAGGTGCTGAAGGGTGCAAGAAATAATGGTAAGTACATGAAGTTGGTGGGCCAAAAACCGGACAAGAATCTGAAAAAACCAAAACGCGTACGCATTTTTCTCAAACGCACTCACGTTTTAATTTTTTTGGATTGGGAATCACTGAACCATAATGCGTACGTGTTTTGTAAGTATAAGATTTCTTTTATTATTTCTTATACTTTAAATTTATTTTAGAAAATATAAGAAATTAGGGTCACTCAGCACCTTATGGAAGTGGTCTCGTAGCTCCAATAGTTATAATATAGAAGATAGTTTTTTAAAATCTAATATGGTCAATTACTTACTCAGTTTCAGGATTTCAGCAAATAACCTAAACTTTCAGGGCATATATATTGTAGTCATTTTTTGTTTTGGGAAAGCATATACTCATTTTTAAAGGTTTTTTGACCTTCTAAAATGAATTTTTGCCCTAACACTACTTGAATTGGTACTAAATTTTTAACTTTGGTCCATAATTCACTTTAGTAACCCATGAATTAACTCTATGATGTTTATCTACTTCTTACAAAAAAGAGATCCTCATTTTGTAGATAGAGGATTGTTCCTTGAATGGGATTCTTGTCCTATGGTCAATATTAGGTGATTGTAATGTGCCTCCTCACTTAAGGTGTGATAACACTACTAGGTGTTGAATGAGTTGTTATGAATAGTACCAAGTGAATTGCATCAAGTGAACTCATATGATTGCTCATTTCTTAGAAACATGGTGCTCAATATAAAGATCATACCCTCACCTTTCCTAGCTCTAAAAGCATCCTTTTATGGAATCAAATTCATGATCCTCAGACATGCTTTTTCTCATATGTCTCTTATGGAGACAAATGATGCATATATACTTCATAAATAATGGTCCTTGATAACTCGGTGACATGACTAGCTCATTTTAGCTTGTTCTAAAGGGTGTTCAATTAACTAAAAAACGGCAAAAAATGACATTTTTAGGCCTTTAAAGGAAGTAGTCTCTCATAAAAACTAAATGAGTCAATTGATCACCTTAAACACTATTCCCTCACACACTGAATGATATTTTATCATACTTTCCTTTGGGTGAGGGTTTTATGATTTAGGGTTTAGGGCTTAGGGATTGGGGTTTTGGGTTTATGGGCTAAGGGTTTAGGACTCAAGGTTTAGAGTTTAGGGTTTAAGGTTTAGTGTTTAAGGCTCATAGCTAAGATTTTAGGGTTTATGGTTTAGGGCTCAGGGCTTAGGGTTCATGGTTTAGGGTTTAGAGTTTTCGGTTTATGGTTTAGAGTTAAGGGTTTAGGGTTTAGGGTTTAGGGCTCAAGGTTCAAGTTTTAGGGTTTGGGGGTCAAGGTTGAGGCTTTAGGGTTTATGGCTCAAGGTTCAAGGTTTAGGGTTAAGGGATCAAGGTTAAGGGAGTAGGGTTTAGGGTTGAGAGTTGAGGGTTCAGGGTTTAGTTTTAAGGGCTTAGTGTTAAGGGTTTATGTTTGAGGGTTCAAGGTTTAGGTTTTTTGCTTAGGGCTTAGGGCTTATGGCTTAAGGCCTATGGTTTAGGGTTTAGGGTTTAGGGTTTAGGGCTCAAGGTTTAGGTTTTAGGGGTTAGCGTTTAGGTTTTAAGGTTTAGGATTTAGGGCTTAGAGTTTAGGGTTTAGGGATTAGGGTTTATGGTATATGGTTTAAGGTTTAGTTCTCAGGGTTTAAGGTTTAGGGTTAAGGATTTAGGGTTTATGGTTTAGGAGTTAGGGTATAAGGTTTAGGGTTGAAGGATTTATGGTTTACGGTTCAGGGTTTAGGAGTTAGGGTTTAAGGTTTAAAGGTTAGGGTTCGGGGTTTAAGGTCTAGGTATCAGGGTTGAGAGTTTATGGTTGAGAGTTGAGGTTTCAAGGTTTAGGGCTCAGGGTCTAAGGTATCAGGGTTGAGAATTTAGGGTTTATGGTTTAGGGTTGAGGAGTTAGGGTTTAAGGTTTCAAGGTAAAGGTTTAGGACTCAGGGTTTAGGGTTTAAGGCTCGAGGTTTAGGGTTGAGGATTTAGGGTTTATGTTTTAGGGTTTAGGAGTTAGGGTTTAAGGTTTAAAGGTAAAGGTTTAGGGTTTAGGGTAAATGGTTTAGGGCTTTAGGGTTTAAGGCTTGAGGTTTAGGGTTTAGGTTTTAGGGTTAAGGGTTTAGGTCACAAAGTTCAGGGTTTAGCGTTTAGTGTTTAGGGTTTAGGGCTTAGGGTTTAGGGTTTATATTTTATTGCTTGGGGTTAAGAGTTTAGGGTTTAGGGCTAAGGGTTTAGGGTTTATGATTTAGGGACCTTTAGGATTTAACATTTAGGCCTTAAGGTTTAGGGTTTATGATTTAGGGCTCAGGGCTCAAGGTTTAGGGTTTAGGGGTTAGGGTGCATGGTTTAAGGTTTATGACTCAGGGTTTAGGGTTCAGAGTTATGGGTTTAAGGTTTAGGGGTTAGAGATCAGGGCTATAGATTTAGGGTTTAGGGCTTACGGTTCAATTTTTATGGTTTAGGGCTCAAGGATTAGGGTGTAGGGTTCAAGGCTTAAGGTTTAGGGTTTATGGTTTAGGGATTAGGGTTTACAGTTCATGGTTCATGTTTTATGGCTAAGGTTCAGGGTTCAAAGTTATTGGTTTAAGGTTTAGGGGTTAGAGCTTAGGGCTATGGATTTACTATTTAGGGTTTAAGGCTTAGGGCTCAGGGTTTGGGGTCCAGGGTCAAGGGTTTAGGGTTATGAGTTTAGGGTTTAGGTTTTAGGGTTTCATATTTAGTGTTTAGGGTTTAGGATTTATTATTTTGGTTTTAGGGTTTAGGTTTTAGGTCTCATGGTTGAGGGTTAAGGGTTTAGGTAACAGAGTTCAAGGTTCATAGAATTTGTAGGCAGAACATTCAAAGAGAGTCATCAAAATTTAATGTTTTTCATCTGTTGATATTTTGAAGGAGGGAAATGTCATATTTTTGACTGTCCAATCCTTCCAAAGACCCCAGTAGTCCTTAATTCTTGGATGTATAGGGATACACTGTTACTTGGCTTCCATTTATAATGATGAAGATATTTGTAAATTCGTGTTATGACCTCTAAATCTATATAAATTTCAAGTTTCTTGGAAATCACATCACACCCTTCACTAGAATTGATGACTACCCCTATATTTTTGTTCACAAGATTTTGAAAACATACATGGGTTTATCATATAAGGAATTATCAATGAATGGAAGGTCACTAAGTCGTAGGCCAGGTAACTCCCATTTAGAACTAAACAAGAAAGATTTACTAGGCGATTGATAACCCCTTAGTTTTCTTAGCCATTCCCTTGTTTCTATGCTTATTTTGAACACTTTAAGAAGTTATGTCAAATTTACTATCCATTCCAGTAGAACACTTGAACTTTATCTTTCTCCGGAGGAGAGGATACTACAGGAAATTCAATTATGATCCTACACCTCTGCATTGATATATTCTCTATGTTTCTTTTGTTTCCTTTAAGATTATTTTTTTTGTTGTGATGGTTATTTTTTCCAGCTTCCTATGGGTCATCCTAGCTTGCATAATACCATACATGGAAATATGAGAATTGTGAAATTTGTTTCAGATTGTGAATAAAATTACATTCAATAGTGCAAGTATATGTGGGGAGAAACAAGTTTGGAAGAGATGTGTAACATATTCATTACAAGGCACAAGGTAGATGTCATATCCATTTAGTTACTTGTCCCACCTCTCATAAACAAGGTAGTTCTATAAGCAAACACAATGACAGTTCTAGGCACGACACTAGGAAATATTGATGAAATATGGTTTGGGGTTTAGGGTTTAGGGTTTAAGGTTTAGGGTTTAAGGTTTAGGGTTCAAGGTTTAGGGTTATGGTTTATGATTTAGGGTTTAGGTTTAGGGTTTATTGTTTATGGATTAGGATTTATGGTTCAATGGTTAAGGATTTAGGGTTTAAGGTTTATTGTTTAGGGTTTATGGTTAAGGATTTAGTGTTTAAGTATTAGGTTTTATGGTTTACGGTTCAGGTTTAGGGTTTATGGTTCAGGGTTCAGGGTTTAAAGTTTAGGTTTTAGGATTTAACGTTTAGGGAGTAAGGTTTAGGATTTATGGTTTAGGGCTCGGGGTTTAGGGTTTAGGGCTTAGGGTATATGGTCTAGGGTTTAGGGTTTAGATTTTAGGGCTCATGGATAAGGGTTTAGGGTTCAAGGCTTAGGGTTTAGGGTTTAAGATTCAGTGTTTAAGGTTTAGGGTTTAGGTTTCAGGGTTTAGGGTTTAGGATTTAGTTTTTATGGTTCATGGTTTAGGGTTTAGCATTTAGGGCTCATGGTTTAGGGTTTAGGGCTTATGGCTTAGGGTTTAGGGCTTAAGGCTCGGGGTTTAGGGCTCACGGATAAGGGTTGAATATTTAAGGTTTAGGGTTTAGGGTTTAGGTTTCAGGGTCTATGGATCATGGTTAAAGGTTTAGGGTTTAGGGTTTAGGGCTCAAGGTTTACAGTTTAGTGTTTAGTTTTATGGCCTATGGTTTAGGGTTTTGATTGTAGAAGTTAAATGCTAAAAGATTTAGGCTGAATGCTGAAATCTTGAAAAATTACCTATGTACTGACCATATTATACTTTTAAAAACTATCTCCTAAATGATGACTCATGGAGCTGTGAGACTAATACCATAAAGTGCGGAGTGGGCTTAATTTCTTATATTTACATAAATAAATTTAAAGCATAAGAAATAATAAAATATAAATAATAATAAATGAAAACCTTGTACTTCTATTTATTTCTATAAATAGAAGCATGTCAAAAGCATACATAATGCTTATACTACACAGAACACGTGCGCATTATGTAACGCGTACACATTATGTTTATACTACACAGAACACATACTCATTTTGTGTTTTCTCTTTTCCCAAGACATGCATAAAGGCTTGGGATCCAGTTTGGATCCCCAAGCCTGAGGCACGGACCTGCACAAACACACCAAACAATGAGTTTTTACAAGAAAATCTAAAAATTATGATAAATCCAAAATAAAAAAATCAATCCATTTTTAAAAAATTATACCACGTCGTAGAGAAGAGTCTCTTATTTCTAAAAATATAAATTTTCAAATTTTCTAACTAATATAAGGTTTCCATATTATTTATTTTCTAACTATGCCTTTTTATAGCTATTTTTTGAAGTGTAAATATGTCTATCTTTCATGGTGTATCTTTTTTTGGGTAATCAAAATTTTAAAAAAAAATTATACTAGCCTAAACTAGGCATTATTCTATACATATTAAAAAAAAATTCTAATTTTTGATATTTTTTGAGGTAGTTAGGGGGGGAGCATGGTCAGAGCTTTGTTATTTTTAAAACATAAAATTTATGTACTAGAAAAATCATAAATAAATAAAATATTCACTAAAAAAATCTTTAAAAAAAGGAGCCCAAACTTGATGCTCCTAGCTATCTCTTTACTGAAGGGTTTTCAAAAATACTAAATGGTGCTAAAAAAATGGTGGGGGGCACGAAATTCACTCTATTATGTTTTTTAACAAAAGCAGGAGAATTTGTTGGTATTTTAGTTATTTTACCCACTTAAACTTTCTGTTTTCAATAAAATTTAGTAGCTTGGAAACTAGACTCAAAATTCTACGATTCATATTCATACAACATCTTCCAATTTTGAGTGTAACTATTTCAAATAACTCATACAAGCTGAATTTTTTTTTTTAGAAAAATGCATCCACTTAAGACCCCCTTTTGGCCCCCCAACTTGGTGCACTTACCCATAACTATTTTGAGAATTACAAAGTGAACTGGGCCTAGTAAATGAAATAATTTGATTAATTGATATTACTTGCAACCATTTATTAATGTTAAATGATATTTTAGTCATTTTTAATGGTTTATGGGTTGTGACTAAGTATGGTTTTGATGTAAGGGTAATTTTATCTTTGTGCCCATGGGGTTTTAAGCCATTTTTGGCACATGTAATGAGGATTTTACCTAGGCCCACATACTTGGGTCAAATGTGACTATTGTAATGGATGTTATTGAATTTTATAAGCATGTACGAGATGAATTTATCATGAGGGACTGACGTCCTTTGGGTTGGAAGAAAGAAAAGCATATTTAAGTGCTTGATTAGCTCATTCTTGAACTAGTGCTCTTGGATGGAAGGTGTGAGACATAGAGGAAGATATTTTGCAGGTATGAGAGCATGATTTGAATCTTGAGGAAGAGAATGAATGGTTGAGTAATAATTTAGAGCATGTGTGTATGTGATTAGAGATTTGAGAAGTGAAGAAAGAGCAAGATTATGAGAGATTGAAGACCTAGTGTGTGAGCTAAGGTTTGTGAGCTAAAATTTTGATCTCCATCAATTGTGGCAGAAGAAAAATTAGAGATAAGATATCATATGGTGGTTGAGTTTGTTCTTGGTCATATTTGGGGGTTTGTATCTATTGGGCCCCTAAAATATTGGCTAAGTACAAAATGTGCATAGGTGCGCAAGGCCTAGTTGAAGAAAGGCACACAAGGATAAAGCCCACATGGCAGGGTTTAAGGAAGGGTTTAAGGAAACCCATGGCACGCGCGCGGGAAGATTCAAGGTTCAGGACTTAGCCATATTGGGCGGTTTGGGTAGAACATGTGAAAAACATGACTCGACTGCGCATGCGGAGTGGATAAGGTGTCATCCTGACAAAAAGTTTTCCCAAGAAGGAGCATGCCTGCGGTAGAAGCTTCTTGAAGCACATAATAGTAGAAAGTGGAAATATTAGGCCTAGAGGAGAATTCTCGCATAGAGGACCACATTCAAACACTTGGCATTGGATCTGAGGCCACTGGAGGATGAGTTTATAGTTTAGGAAGGCTATATATACAAGTGCCTGTAGAAGTAAAAAAGGGAGAGACAGATAGAGGGCGGAGATCTACAAAAATACTACAAGAACTCTATCACTTGGGTAACTGTGCTTAGGAAAGAATGTATCAAGGGTATGGGGTTATAAATTTATTTTAAGAGCCTAGCTAGATGAGTCCTGTTATAATGCATGAATGTGGTATGCTTCTTTGTGACTTTCTGTAATGGCTCCATGGATGTAATGAGGTTACCTGTTTACATGAATATGAACATTAATGATTCTGATGCTTACATCTTTCTCATAGTTCTCTTTCATTTATGTTTATGACTAAGTATGGATGTTTGTACAACTTATTTCTATTTTGGTATAAGTTCTATAATCTGTTAAGAACTTTCTATCCGGAATGACTATAAGGACCTAGAAGCCGTTTTGAGCTCTATGGTACTTGTATGTCTTAATTCCTTTCAAATCTCTTAAGCATGGATAATAGATGATGTTTCCCACTAAAATCACATAAAAGAGAAACTTGGCACCTACGCATGCCTCGGGTGAGCACCCGACATCCACTGGGTGATAGGCCGATGCACATGGGGTTCCTTTTCTTTGTGATAGGGGTAAAAATGTCTATGTCTTGGTTCCATTACCAGGAACTCTTTTTGAAGTTGTAGTGGGAAATGGCATACATCATGATCTGTGTAGTGAGTAATGACAAACAAGTTAACTTTATAAAGTGTTGAATCCTAGTTCAAGGGCACAGAAGATGAATTTTCTCAAAGATTCAACACTGGACCTGAGTTTGATGCACATGGATGGGTAGAAGAGAACCTCTACCATGATTTGTATGAAACTTTTTTCTGCTACTTCCCAGTAGAACTGTATGAATGGATTTCATCCTATGCATCTAGATCAAGTTGGTATTATAGGTCATGTGTTTGGACCCAAGAAGAATACCAGAGGCTCCATGATGAAGATCTGACGTGGACTCGTGATGTGGATCGTTGGTGGAAAGGAGTACTGGCTAGCTACACTCTGGAGTATGTCATTTCCACATATTCTTGATCAGAGGTTGCTGAGTTTGAGTTTCTGCGGGAGCCCAGAGGATCATTTCTACATGCTATCCAGCTAGAAATGAAGATCTTGATGGTTACCATGGGTTTAGAAGAATTTCCAATGGCCAGCTAAACCATTCTGAGCATCAGATGAGGAAGATAGGGTGGAGGAAGATGGAAAATGTTGCGATGGAGAAGGAAAGGGAGGAGAGATGACTCAAGTATAGTGAAGCATGTGATAGGGAGATTGCTATACAATGTGAGGTTATAGGTGTGATGGATATATGGTGGAAGATGTTGCGGGAAGGATTTAAGGTTCACGCAAAGGACGTGGAACCTGAGTAGTCTATGTGACCCCATCTTGGTAAGCACGTAAGAGAGACCCCTTTAGTTTCTGATGAGAGTTCATCATGTGGAGAGAGAAGAACCATTGGCGTGAATCTGAGCCCACCTAGTGACCAAAACCTAGCGCTTGGTTTTCCTGATCAAGGGAAAATATTATTAGTCTAACTGGTTACATTGGAAGTGATCGATCTACACCCATGAGATATAATTTCTCATTTATAACTTCTATGGTTGCAAACACCATTCCAGTGTTAGGAGGAATTTTTAGGCAAGGTATAGAAACACAAGCTTTCGGTCTCACATCTGGGAGTGGCGCGAGGTATACTATTGGTAGTGGGGCATTACAGTGGAGCTGTGGGGACCCTTGGCATGAACACTATAGGATCTGGTGGATCATGATGAATAGAACCTGGTAGATCTGGCGGGTTAGGAGGCATAGGACCTGGTGGACCTAGTGGGTCAGGCGGCAGAGGAAACACCAAAGGAAACCAAGGCTCTGGCTCAAGAGGACACAAGCCCCAGCAACCCCCTTAAGTCTTCTTTGAAATGTCTTTACATTTTCCCGATTACAGAGGTATTGAGGATGCTGAAGAACATGTTCACAAGTGTGAACTGCTATGGCATGCAAAGGGTATCACAACCCCAGAGTGGAAGGCTAGTCAATTTGCAACAAAGTTGCAAGGGTGCGCGCATAGCTGGTATAGGAAATATGACCCTCATCAAACAATGGTGGATTATACTAATTTAAAGAATGCATTCTTGGTAGAATTCCACATCCTCGAGTTTGAATAGAAGAGCATTAGCGCCCTGAAGGAGATTCAATAAGGAATGATGGAGAGTTTGCGGGAGTATGATGCATGCTTTAAAAATTTCTTGTCTAAGTTATCATATGATATTCAACCTTCACAGTATACTCAGTGGAGGATTGATCACACCTTTTAGAAGGGCCTTATCCCATAAAACCTTCACATACCCACATGAGGCATTGGAAGTTGCTCTGCATGTTGAGGCTATTAGTAGTGTTGATACCGGTGTTAGCTTGTTCCTGGAGGCTCAAATTGCTACTATGGCTAAGCAGCTGGAGAAGTTTTCTGCGAACTCAACCCATGAGACTTAAAGTGGTTTATGGTGTATAAATTGTGAATTAGAGGGGTATGTTAAGGATAGTTTCCCCTAGAGGACAGTACACACCATGATAGTAGACTGTGAAATTTTTCATGGGGACCATGATGAAAGTAGATGCCCCTTATTATAGTGCACAATTCAAAGGAATGTGTCTTGCTACTATAAGATCTGCACCTCTATAACCCATGATACTATGGACTGTAGGCTCATTAATTAGATCCATGAGCCCATTTATTATAGGGTGCACCAGACCAACATTACTAGTAGTTCTAAGGGTGATGATATCTGCTATGAGGAGCACGCAGATGGAGGTGCGTGTAGAAGGGGATTTTGCGAAGGATTCTCTGGTCATGGTAACTACGGGGGACGAAGGAGTGAGTTCCCATGTGGAACTTGTTTTAATTGTGAGTCTACAAAACATTACAAATGAGAGTTCCTAGACCTATTGCAGTGGTCATGGTGTGGAAAGAAGCACAAGTATGAGGAGTGCCTAGAGTTGTTTGAGCACATGAATCAGCAGCACCAAAAAGACAAGGGCACTGCAATGGTCAGTATTAAGAAGGAAAACACACAATGGATGCCACAGGTGACATGTGATGTAGGCTTGGAACCTATTTTGGTAACAAGAGCAAAATCCATGAGCACAAACGAGATACCAAGGCAGAAGAACCTGGTTTCAAGGGAAGAAGTGATTCATGGGAAGTACCTAGACCCTCCGCATCAAAAAGAGGTATATCAAGATACTATGGATGTCATTTGGAGTTTACAAGGAGAGATCCAGTGTCTAAAGGATCAGCCCAGGAGGGAGGAGCAAGGAAGGAAGGTCGAGGTGCCAAAGGATGACCTAGATGAGGTCAAGGAAGTAAGTAAAATGCAAAGGTAAGAGAATATTATTCCCTTGTTAGGATCATGGTTAAGAGAGAAGGTACCACGCACTAGAGGAGAGAGTGAGAGGTAGGTCTTGCATGTAAACCTTCCCCCTCAGAGCCTTGACTATGACAAGGAGATCACATTGGATGTAGTTGTAGATGGATGGCTCCTTAGTAACATCCTCATTGACATAGACATAGAGGTCAATGTTCTCACTTTGGATGTATGGCATCAGATGGGGAGACCTGAATTATAGCCATCTCTGAATGTGTTGTATATGGAAAATAAAAAAAGGAAATGGCCATTGGTGTCTTAAAGGATGCAACCATCACTATCCAAGGAGCTATGTTTACTAGGGACTTCGAATTCTTGGTGCTCGCCGAGGCAAAAATTTTCCCAGCACTACTTGGGTGCTCATGGTGTTACAAGAACAATGCGGACCTTCGATTCAAGAAAGGGTACATCAGATTTGAAAATAAGGAGGAGCGAGTCATTATATCCCTGGATGATGGGAAGTCGACACCCTATACTAAACCTTTAGGGGAAGAGGTCCTGGATAGGATATATGTGTGTTCAATCAGGGACCCAGAGGTAATCCATCCTACCAATGAAGTTATCCAGTTTGAGGATGTTTAGTAAGTAAGTGATACCACCAGTCTCACATGTGATAATTGGGTGCATGGAACTTATGAATTGATTGGACGGTAGTTGAGAGGATCAATAACAAAGGTAACAAAGGAACATATAGTCCGATGCCTAGGAGGAAAGGATCTCCCTAAGTATTTAGGAGGGGCCTTTCCTGAGATATTTTTATAGGAGATGGAAGCTCAGTGGAAGGAGGTGAAGGAACAAAGAGGGATGTTAAGTTATGTTCTGCTCGACACAACAGAATGGTGGTGGGATACACATTAGGAGATCCTTTTTTAATGACGCGAGGTGAGAATTTCTCTCTCTGTCAGGTTCTCTAGAAGTAATGTGCCCACCACCATCAAGGAATACCATGGGAAGGAGCCCACCACTTTCCATATCTAGGAGTGTGAGAAGATTTGGAGAGAAGGTGCGAAAGCTTTTCCACTGTCCGTTTGGGTACACAAGCTATATTCTACATTACAGGGCTACGCGCACGCATGATACATTCATTTTTAGACATGCCGCTAGACAAGGAATTATCAAGAGCTAGCGGCTGACCTCATTCAAACATTTGAGTATTGAAGTACAAAGCCATCAGTTGATAAGGAATTGCAGGTTGGCAAGTGTCTTACCATGGGGGATAGTGTCATGGAAGAAGATAGGCTATTGGAGTTGCTAGGTGGCCAGGTTTGGAGGCTTACTTGGAAGAAGAGGCAGAAGAAGAAAAAGAGATACAACTTGAGCACTCGTGTTTGGAAGAGGAGAAAGGGAAGTTGGTATATGTTATTGATGGGGAGGAAGTAGAAATCTTGGATGTTAACCATTCTATAGGGACATGTGAGGTACTGGACAGTGATGATACTCATGCACGCACCTACCATGAGCCCTTAAAGAAAAATAAGGTTTACATCGGCTCAGGAGAAGAACCTAAGGAAGATATCATTGGAGATAACTGTTCGGAGAAGGAAGTCTCTTTATCATTGATCTGTTACGTGAATTTGAGGACTAATTACCACGTGGGTACAATGAGCTCAAAGGCATCCACCATTCCTTTAGGGAGATGAGGATAAAGTTGAAGGACGGTGCATGCCTGGTTAGGAAGAGACCCTACTAGATGAATCCCAATTTGTGTGTGAACGTAAAGGAAGTGATAGAAAAAATGATAGCTTTTGGGATCATTGAAGTGATGGAAGAATCAGAATGGATACTTCCAATTGTAATCAACATCAAGAAGGATGGGTGGATTAGAATCTGTGTGGATTATAGGGAGCTGAATGTAGTATGTGTCATTGATCCTTTTCCAACCCCCTTCACTAAAGAAATTTTGGAGGGAGTCCTTGGGCACAAAATCTATTCATTTACGGATGGATTTTCAGGGTACCACCAAGTCCGGATTACAAAGGAAGATCAGGAGAAGACAACTTTCGCCACTGAATGGGGAATTTTTTCATACACGGTCATTTCCTTTAGGTTGAAGAATGCGCCTATTGTTTTCTCGCGCATTGTGGTACAAGCATTCTAGGACTTCATCCATAAATTTATTCAGGTCTATCTAGATGATTGGACGGTGTATGGGCTAGTAAAATACCATTGTGATAATTTGAGGTTGATGTTTGAGAGGTGTCGGTAGTTGAGGATATCCCTCAACATTAAGAAGTGTGTCTCTGCTACACCCTTTGGGACGTTATTTGTGCATATCATATGTAAGGAGGGCTTGTTAGTAGATCCTACTAAGGTTACAGTTATTTTGGGGTTAGGGGACCCTACTAGCCAAAGTGTAATGAGTAGATTCCTTGGGCATACGGGTTATTATAGGAAATTCATCAAGGGGTATGTCAAGATCACCACGCCTTTAGAAGAATTTCTCTGACATAAAACTTCCTTCCATTGGGGAGACACGCAATAGAAGGTGTTTGACACATTGAAGGATAGGCTTGTCACCGCGCCTATAATACATTTTCCCTCTTAGAACAAGCCCTTCCATGTCCATGTAGATGCCTTAGGAACCGCCACTAGAGCAGTGCTTGCATAGCCAAGTGAAGGAATTATTGATCAGCCTCTGTGTTTTGGAAGTAGGAAGTTGACACCAGCAGAGTAGAATTACACCACGACTGAGCATGAAGCATTGTCAATGAGCTACGAGCTTTTCAAGTTCAGAAAATATATGTTGGCAACACCCTTTTTGTTTTACACCAACCGCATACCATTAAAGTACCTGGTGAACAACCTCATTCTACAAGGGCGCATATGTTGGTGGGTGTTTTTATTTCAAGAGTTTAAGTTCACGGTAGTTGTGAAGCCTAGAAAGAGTAATTGTGGACCTGATCACTTGTCAAGAATTGATTCATGAGAGGAAGCGCAGAGTATTGAGGAGACTATGCCAAATGAGTAATTGTTTAGGTTGTGGCATGCACCCTCAGATTTGGAGGAGATTACAGTATTTCTAAAGGAAGGTGTTGTACTGGAAGGGATGAAGGAATTAGAGAAGAAGCAACTAGCCATACGCGTCGCACCCTACATGTTGATCAGTGGGGACTTATACAAGTTAGGGCGTGATGAAGTTTTACACAAGTGTGTACTAGAGCATGAGTGCCTCGCCATCATAGAGGAAGAAGATAGAGGAAGTGAAGGTGGACATTATGTAGGTGACGCCACCACGTGTAAAATATTAATGGTAGGATTATGGTGGGAAACTCTGTATAAGGATTGCAAAGACTATTGTAAAGTGTGTGACCATTGTCAGTGCATTGGCAAGCTAGGAAAAATAGATGAAATGCCTTTGTGCCCTATTCCTAGTGCTGAACCTTTTGAGAAATGGGAATTAGACTTTGTAGGCCCTATTGCACCAGAAATGCGTAGGACTAGATCACGCTATATAATCACTTACACAGACTATTTGACAAGGTGGGAAGAGACAACCCCAACTAAAGACTGCACAATAGCCACATCAGAAAGATTTTGGTGGGAGAACATTATCGTGAGGTATGGATGTCCTTTAAGTTTAACCAGCAATAGGGGTACACATTTCTTGAATGAGACCGTTAGGATCCTATTAGTAGAGTTCATGGTGGCTCATCACAAGACTACACCCTATCACCCACAAGAAAATGGAACCGTGGAAGCATTTAACAAAATACTGAGTCATACCCTGACAAAAATTTGTGATATCAGAAGACAAGATTGGGATGACAAGGTATCAACCATATTATGGGCTTACAGGACAACTTATAAAAGGCTAAACAAAGCCACAACTGTTTCAATTGGTATTTGGCGTGGAAGCTATTCTTCTGGTTGAATTCATGTTACCTTCTCTGCGAATAACGTGCATAGGAGGGTTGTCTAATGAGCAAGCATTAGAAGAAATAATTGATGAACTGAAGAAGCTAGATGAAAGATGATCACTTGCCAAGTGGAGCCAAACAATAGAGAAAGTAAAGAAAAAATCTTTACATGATCGCCACATTAGGAACAAAAAGTTTGAGGTTGGGCAGATGGTCTTACTGTATAATTCTAAGTTTCTTCACCATCTTGGGAAGTTGAAAGTCCACTGGTTGGGTCCCTACACAATATCGTACATCCTTGATTCAAGTACGTACTATTTATAAGAACTGGATAGATTGAAATTACCTGGACACTTCAATGGGAGTAGGCTGAAGCCCTACTATAAATAAGTCTTCTTGGTGTTTCTAAATAAGGTAGTTTTGCCAGTTAATTTATAATTTCCTTTAACCATTTTCTTTTCTTGTGTTTCCCTTTCACGTTGTTTTGTTTTGTGCCTTGGGTTCTGGTAACCTTATTACTTTCTGAGGATTTTTGAGTGCGCAGAAGACCACACTTCATTTTAGTGTGGGGTGGAGTTATGTGAAGGAGAGCATGGGTAAAGTGCAAAGGAATTTTGTGTTAAAAATCCCAGTTGAATGGTCATGTTGAAAGAGGTGGATGAAAAGAAAAGGTGGTAAAGGATGGTTGATGTCAAGATAAGGCTACTTTCAGATCCCATGTACAAAGGAGGAAAAAGTGCATAAGAAACATGAGGTCGGTGAGAGTAAAAAACTAGATAGAAGAAGTGCCTTCAGTGCCAGTGACATTCACGTTAGAGTCTCCTATCTAGATGGATCGGTTGCACACCAGAAGGTTGGAGGATTGTCCGCGCAGGTCTGGGCGCATGAGTTAAAGTGCTAAACTCGGAATTTGTTTGAAAAATCTGCATTAAACATCAAAACTATGGTGATAGGTGAAGTAGCATTTAATTCTTAAAAAAGGAAAAAATATAAATAAAGGGTCAAGGAATTTCATTATTCACTTTTCCTATAAGGAGAAAGAAGCACTTTTGCATCTTGGAAAACTAGGGCTTCCAAAAATTGATCTGTGTGAGGAAAAATTTGTAGAGTTGGAGCGTGAGTAACTAGTTTGGATTTACGAACCAAAAGGAAGGGATTTCACGTGTGTAAGAGAAGTTGTAAGAAGGAATCTTCTTGTGAAGGAGTTACCCGTTTAGGGTTTAAAGAACTAGGGCATAGGTTTAAGGAATTTTCCTCACAAGTTCGAGATCTAAGGTTGGAGAGAGCGGAAGAATAGAGTAACAAGAAGTGATTGAAGTGATATAAGGACCTAGACAATGGCACCCAAGAAAATAGTTAGCACACCTAAGAAGGGCAAGGGAAAATGTAAGGGAAAGCAGCAAGAAATTGATGCATGTATAAACAAAGAGTGGTATGTAGAAATGCAGTACCCAGATGGAGTATTGTTGGGGAAGGAGTGGGAGTCCCATCTAAGAAACATGTCTATAAATTACTACAATCATCGTACAAGCACAATTGAGAAGGAGATGGCATTGGAGTTAGTGTGCCCAATAAATAAAAGGACACCAGAGGGTTTACCCATCTATAACAATGATGTGAAGGTCAAGTTGGGGAAGGAAAGGTTATTACAACTCTTTGAGTTGCCCTACTTCAGGAGCCGGAGCTCCTATATCAATGGTTGATGTCGCGTGTGCATGAAGACTAATTCCATTTCATAGGGCGTAAGATGCGCATAACCCTTCAGCTCATTTCACATTTCACAGGCCTCATCTGTGAAGGAGATAATTTGGAGGATGACAACTTAAGTGATAAAGAGTCAAAAGGAGAGTATTGCCTCCTATGCATACAAAAAGGGGTCAAGGTACTTTGATATCATGGACATCAAGGAAACAGTGATGAAGATGGCATCGCACCTTGTGAAAAATTTAAATGCCCAGGAGAGATGGACCCAGGTAAAAAAGTCTTGGCTAAATGTTTGTAGGAGGATTTCAGAGGGCACCATCTACCTCTTCCTAAACTAAGTGATGTACTACTCCTAGTGTAACAAAAATGACTATCTAATCCTATGCTAACATTTTCATGGGGTTTTAGGGAAAGAGATTTATAGAAATGAAACTATACTAGGGATGGTGATGCACCAAATAAAGGATGTTTTCAGACTCAGGAAGGGTTAATTTGAAGAGGGTGTGTGCACCACAGGTCAACTTCACCTACTACAACTTAGAGAGGGTACATGATACCACAAACTAAGAGACACGTGTTCCCTTTGTTAAACTTTATCAGACCGAGAAATATACCAGTTTCCTAGTGAAGAAGGATGAACTCAAGAAGGGTGAACAGACACCACAACTCAACTGCATGCAATACTTCACCACTCGATAAGCACAAAACTCCAAGAACCTGCAATAGAACTTAAACTTGCACAGTGTACCTGCAAGTATGAGAAAGGCACAAAGAAGCACATAAGGATGAAAGGACCGAGATTAGTCACAAAACACACACTTTTATTGCTTTAATAACATGCACAATGCATCATACATTCAGAAGAGGCAATAGTTGCCATTACAGTCTTGAAGAGGAGGCTTGAAAGTTCTCTCAACACACAAGAACAACTTGCAGAAGAGAGAGAGGATTCTTGAAAAGTATACACTCTTTCCTGAGATATCTAACTGTCCAACTTGTCTGAACTGTTGGAACCCTTTGAAATGAGCTTCCAACTTACATTTATAGAAGAATATGTGAGAAAGAAGAGGAAATGGCCATAATTACATTCCTAAAATGAAGGCCCATGATGTATTTATTACAGTTAGTTGAACTACCTGAGAAGGTTCCATCATGGGTCATTAATTGCCTGATGACCTAGTCTTCTCAATTAATTAAAAGAATATTTAAATAAAATATTTAAATAATAATAATAAATATTATTATTAAAATATTTAAATAAAATATTAATTTAATTAACATAATGTTGGGACCCCCCCGTTGACCCGTTTGACTTGAAGAGGAGGGGGTCCATGTGGAAATAGTCTACACAAATCTCAACTCAGTGAGCTTCGAATCCTCTAACTCGGTGTTGCAATCGATTTTGAACCCCACACTAACTCTTTCCTCGTCTTGGCAATTGAGCTCTTTTGCATTGAGTCCTTTAAATGGTGAGCTATGTTAGGGATCACGTTACGTGGCACTGTCAACATGAATAGATTGATTTCTCATGTGATAGCTCTAGTCTGACAGATCGAGGTATTGCTCTTGTTTGGACCACATATTCAAATGCATCCACATCAAACCATGAAACAAACACCCGAGCTCTCAACTGATTCAAACTGGGGTGTGTTTGCATATCAACCCGAGCAACCGGTGGGCAAACTCACTTGACGGTCGTGCTTAACCCACATTCTAAAAAGAATGGTTTTACCACAATGTTCCGTTCTCCTATCCTATAACACTTGCAAGTAAGAAGTTTTAGCTTGGCCAATAAGCACAATGTACCTTCAAATGCTGAGAAAATGCCTTATCAACAAAGGACCTAATGCTGCCGATGATGACCCAAGGCTTATGCCCAAACATGTCGATAGACACCCTTGAGACTGTTTTGGACAAGCGCCCTTCGGTATTTGGTAGTGCACTCGGAAATCTCGGCTCCAAATTTCTCCCCTACGCGGGGAGTAAACAACAGGTTTTCCATCCCAAAATTTCCACTTGGCGGTGCTGCTCGAATCTCCCACCGCATGGAATTTCTTCCCTTGGCTTGCCATCCACCCCGAAACCCACTTGGCATTGCCCCTTATTTCCATGTTGGGATTGGAGTGGGGGGTTTTGTTATCATGTGGCATATTTAATTTCGGACAGATGGCCACTGACTTCCACCTTTCCGCTCACGTGAGGAGACATCATTTGTTGGTGCAAAAATTTCAGCTGTAGCTTGTAAGGTTGATGATAATTCGACATATCTTTATGCCTGACAAATTAGTGACTTGTGAAGTGCCTCATAGAATTCAAAGAAAATTGTGCCTCCATGGAATATTCTGACATGAAACAGTTACCCTCTATGAGATTAGCTTCCAGAGTTACACCCGTCCCACCAGTCAGGTCTCGATAGAGAATCTTTGTACAATCATCAGGTCTCCCGTAAAACTCTACTGTCAAGTAATCGATTTTCCATAAAAATTATATTAAGGAAAATTTGAATTTGAGGATGCATTCGATTTGAACAGATAAAAAATCGTTGGATGACTTGCTTTGGGGGGGGGTGGGGGGGGATGGAAGTGTCAAAAGGTTTCTACTAATTGCACATGTCATGCCTATGACACCAAATGCTCGGCTGAGGAAGGTCTGAACACCATTATAATTTCGTAGCTCTTTTTAAAAATTCGGTTTGACTCAATTTTACATGGGTATTCCAGGTCTTATACTAGCTTCCTGGGTCAAAGAAGTCCTTCATTATGTAATACAAACCCGAGATTCATGAGTTGAACCTTCCCATATCTTTATAATTCATCTCATCTCGGTCAAAAAGATAATTCTCCCCAAGTGGTTGGTCGAGATGTCTTACTGGATTAAACCTGGCATCATGTTGACTTTGACTCTCCCTGACTTGGCCTTAAGATATTGTTTGCTCGATTCCACCGAGATCTTGTACAGTCCTTTCATTGTCAATTTTCAACGAGCTCTATTGTGCTTAACAAGACCATCGTCGAGCTCTACAGCTGAGAGTCTCTACTGAGATGATTCCGAGATAACTTCAATTGGACACCGGGTTGCTTTAAAAAACCGACCCTGAAGCTCTTCACTAAGTCGATCAACTGGGTGCCTTCGATGCTAGGTGATTCTCTTCATATGCAATTTAGGAATTATTTTTTAATTATGCATATCGATAATAAACGAAGGTGGGTTCCTGGGATAGTATTTCATTTTGAACGTGACCAGGACCCCTGTCCAATCTTGCCAGGTGTGTAAAAGTGGATAACATTTTTGGTCCTCTCGGGGAGATTTCCGTAAAGGGATTCCAGGAGCCTTACGTATCCATTGGGCTGGATTCCTGTTGGAATCTTGAAGAGTAGTATGATTTTCTTTGACACATCCTGAAATCTCCTTGAACATGCAGATTCATAGACCTCCCGGATGCGAAGCATGAAGTATTACTAATCTCATGAATGTTGACATCCAGGAACAATTACCAAAATTTTGAATGAAGAATATTTTGACCACTCTTATGGAAACCTTGAACCTTCTTTTCCTTGACACATTCCAATGATGAGCAATGTGCAGAACAACCTCTAAAATCTACTTAGTGGTTTTTGATCCAAATACATTGGTTGTACCCACAGAAGTTAAACAATTAATGAATTTAAATATTCATACGCATGTTGCGCCGATTTAGAATGGATTTTCGAGCTATGAAAATTGTTAGGGATCACGTTACGTGCCCTGTTCAAACACTGAATCGATGATTTCTCTGTGATAGCTCTAGTCTTGACAGATAGAGTTATTTCTTCTTGTTTTGGACCACATATTCACATGCATTCCACATTCAAACTCCATGAAACAACACCACGAGCTCTCAAACTGATTCAACCTGGGTTTGTTTTGCATATCAACCGAGCACCCGGTTGGCTCAAACTCACTTGAATTCGTGCTTAACCCAACATTTCTAAAAAGAATGGTTTTACCACAATGTTCACGGTTCTTCCTTATCATATAACACTTGCAGTAAGAATGTTTTAGCTTGGCCATAATAAGCACAATTGTACCTTCCAAATGCTGAGAAAATGCCATTATCAACAAAGACCTAATGCTGCCATGATGATGACCCAAGCTTATGCCCATAACATGTCGATAGACACCATTGAGACTGATTTTTGGACAAAGAGCCCTTCGGTATTTTGGTAGTGCACTCGGAAATCTCGGCTCCAATTTCTCCCCTACGCGGAGTAAACAACATGGTTTTCCATCCCAAAATTTCCACTTGGCGGTGCTGCTCCGAATCTCCCCCGCATGGAATTTCTTCCTTGGCTTGCCATCCACGAAAACCCACTTGGCATTGCTCGCCTTATTTCCCATGTCTGGGATTGGAGTGTGGGGTTTTGTTATCATTTGGCCATATTTAATTTCGGACAGATGGCCACTGACTTCCACCTTTCCGCTCAGCGTGAGGAGACATCATTTTTTTGGTGCAAACATTTCAGCTGTAGCTTGTAAGGTGTGATAATTCAGACATAATCTTTTATGCCTGACAACTTAGTGACTTGTTGAAGATGCTCATATAATTGCAAAGAAAATTGTGCCTCATGAATATTCTGACATGAAACAGTTACACCTCTATGAGATTAGCTTCCATGAGTTACACCGTAAAACCAGTAAGGTCTCGATAGAGAATCTTTGTAATAATTTTCATCAGGTCTCCCGGTAACACTCTTACTGTCACTTAATCGATTTTCATAAAAATATCTTGAAGGAAAATCTTGAATTTGAGGATGCATTCGATGTTGAACAGATAAAAACATCGTTGGATGACTTGCTTGCTGGAAGTGCTCAAAAAGGTTTCTACTATATTGCAACATGTCAACTGCCTATGCACCAAATGCTCGGCTGAGGAAGGTCTGAACACCATTATAATTCGTAGCTCTTTTTAAAATGTCGGTTTGACTCAATTTTACATGGGTATTCCATGGTGCTTATACTAGCTTCCTGGGTCAATAGAAGTCCTTCCATTATGTAATTACAAACCCGAGATTCAATGATGTTGAACCTCCCATATCTTTATAATTTCATATCATCTCGGTCAAACAAGATAATTCTCCCAAGTGGTTGGTCGAGCACTGTCTTAATGGATTAAACCTGGCATCATGTTGACTTTGACTCTCCCTGACTTGGCCTTTAGATATTTTTGCATCGATCTCCACCGAGATCCTTGTACAGTTCCTTTCATTTGTCAATTTTCAACGAGCTATATTTTGCATTAACAAGACCATCGTCGAGCTCTTACAGCTGAGAGTCTCTACTGAGATGATTTCCGAGATAACTATCAATTTGACACCGGGTTCTTTAACAACTCGACCCTGAACTCTTCACTAAGTCAAGATCAACTGGGTGCCTTTCGATGCTAGGTGATCTCTTCATATGCAATTTAGGAATTATTTTTTAATTATTGCATCTCGATAATAACCGAAGGTGGGTTCCTGGGACTATTATTTCATTTTGAACGTGACAGGACCCCCTTGTCCAATCTTGCCAGGTGTGTAAAATTGGATAACATTTTTGGTGACCTCTCGGGGATGATTTCCTGCTAAGCATGATTCCAGTAGCCTTAAGTCATCCATTGGGCATGGATTCTATGTTGGAATCTTGAAAGTAGTATGATTTTCTTTGACACATCCTGAAATCTCCTTGAACATTGCAGATATCCTAGACCTCCCTGGAATGCTAAGCATGAAGTATACTGAATCTATTGAATGCTTGACATCCATGGAACAATACAAAATTTTGAATGAAGCATATTTTGAAACTCTTATGGAAACCTTGAACCTTCTTTTCCTTGACACCTTCCAATGATGAAGCAATGTGCAGAACAACACAAAACACAACAACAAGGAAAGCAAAACAACAACACACAACAATGTGCATAAGCACTTGGAGGAAAACACCTAATTTAACTGTAAAAGGGGTGGAATAGTTCTCAAAAACAAGCTTTGAGATGTATCCCATTCACATGAATGGGTAGTTCTTCTCCATTGAGCCTAGTTAGACGAAATGAATTTGCCTCTTTGCAACTTGTGATGATATATGGCCCACTCTAGAGAGCGTCAAACTTGGCATGCTTGCCTGGTTTCGCCCTGTCTTCATCCCATTTGAGAACTAAATCTCTCTCTTGAAAACACCTATTGGACGCCTTCTTATCAAAATATTTCTTAACTTGAGCTTGATGCTGCTCCAAAGTTTTCATAGCCTTGTCTCATACTTCCTCTAACTCCATGAGTTCAGCAAACCTTACTGTCAAAGGATCACTCTCTATAACTTCAAGTTGATGAGATAACTCCAAAGAAGGTAACTCCAATGAGAGTGGGAGTTTTGCCTCTCTTCCATATACAAGAACGAAAGGAGAATTTCTCATGGCCCTTTTAGGTGTGATCTGATCTGCCCATAAGGCAGTCTTAAGCTGTGTATGCCAAGTCCTCTTGTTAGTCTCCATTGTGCGCTTAATAATCCTTATGAGGTTTTTGTTGCTAGACTCAGCCAATCCGTTTCCTTGAGGATAGTAATTGGATGAAGTTTTGAGGTATACCCCATTTTTAACAGCCCATTCACTCAATTTCATTCCAAGAAAAGCCAACGCATTGTTTGAAATAACTGTAAATGGAACACCGAACCTCGTCATTATACCCTCCAAAAAATCTAGAACTACCTTTTCATTTCTCTCTTTTAATGCTACCGCCTTTGTCCATCGAGTAAAATAGTCTGTTGCGGTAAGGACCCACTTATGTCCGTCACTAGAATGGAGGATTAATGATTCCAATGAAGTCCAACCCCCATTGAACAAAGGGTTGATCCACTTGAATTGGATGCAATGGAAGAGCTGCCAGCTTCTGCTTACCTATGAAAAAGCCACATTCCTTACATTTTCTTACCCAAAGATGGGCATCCTTGAACAAATCCGGCCAATAGTAGCCAGCTCGCATGATCTTGGTAGTTGTTGTTCGTGCAGAATAATGTCCTCCAGATAGGCCATTATGAAATTCTTCTAGTATCTTACTTACCTGTTCTGGTCCTATGCACCGAAGGAGGACGCCATTCAAATATTTTCGAAAGAGAACACTATCTACCAAAACATATGGGATAGATTGAAGACGGAAAGTTCATCTTTGGTTTTTATCCATGTTTTCCGGGTATGCTCCTGAGAAGATGAAATTCTTCATTTTGGATAACCAATCAGCTTGATCAACATCCTCATCAGTATTTAGGAGTGTCACGTCGTCATTACTTTTTGATTCCATGTCTGTTGCAAGTTGCTGACATAAACCCTTACCTTTGACAAGTTTAGTGACTTTGATGTGCACGTCATACTCCATTACCTTCGTGATCCATCCAGCATGCTTTTTCATTCATTTCTTTGTTCAGCAAAAACTCCTTGACACTTGGATGAGACACCATCAGATGAATCTTGTTGTTGGACAACATGTGCTTGAATTTCTTCAAAGCTCGAATAACCGCAAAGACTTGCTTTTCAATGAATGAGTATTTGAACTCGTAGTCTTTGAGGGATTGACTGAAGAAAGCGATTGGTTGCTCCATCAGGTTGTTGTTATGTTGGGTGAGGATCCCTGAAATGCTCTCTTGACCTGCAAAAGCATAAAGGATAAAATCTTTGTCAAACCTGGGGTTCACAAGCATGGGAGCTTGAGAAATGGCTGTTTTGATGGCTTCAAATCTTTCTCATCCTTCCTTTTTCCATGAGAATGACATGTTTTTCTTTAGCATGGCTGTCAGTGGTTTAGCCAATGTCGCGAATTGAGGGATGAATCTCCGCACAAAATTTATGGTTCCTAGAAAAATCCAGAGGGCCTTCTTGTGACTTGGGAGAGATAATGACATAATTGAATGAATCCTGGCTGGATCGATTGATAATCCTTCTGCTAAAACCACATGCCCCAACAATTTTCCCTCGTGCACTGCGAAAATACATTTCTTTGGGTTAAGTGATACCCCAAATTCCCTACACCTTTGGAAAACTTTCCTTAGATGCGTGATGTGATCTTCTGCATGCTTAGAGTATACAGTTATATCATCAAGGTAAACTAAAATAATATCGTTGATTAGTCCCTTAAATTCCATGTCCATGGCTCTTTAGAAAGTAGCCCCAGCATTGGACAATCCGAATGGCATTTTATTGTAGGCATACGTGCCCCACTTGGTAGTGAAAGCCGTTTTGAATTGGTTAGATTCTTGGACTAGGATTTGATTGTAACCTGAATATTCATCGAGAAAAGAAAATCTTTGAGCTCTTGGCACCATTTGAAGGATCTACTCCATCGATGGAAGAGGATAATGGTCTTTTAATGATGCACGATTCAAATCCCTGAAATCTACGCATAACCGGATCTCTCCATTCTTCTTCCTCATGGGAACCAAACTGGCTACCCATGAGGAATGCTTGATGGGAAAAATTATACAGGCCTCGATGAGCTTGGTTAGCTCCTTTCTCATTAGTGGCTCAATTTTGGGATTAATTGGTCTCTATTTCTGACGAACTGGCTTAGCATTAGGATCCAATTCGATGGTATGTTGTGCTAGACCTGGATCAAAACCACGTAGATCTTTATAGCTCCATGCAAAGATGTCATGATACTCTTGACAAAGTTTAATGAAAGCTTATTTCTCTTCAGAAGTACACACTTTTCTGATCTTAAGAAATTTTTCATTTGATACTTCAACTTCCTCAAAATATTCTTCTCTGACCACCATGTTAGGGCTTTGTCTTGTGGCTTGGTCATCTGAATTGAAAATGGATTCCAAAGTGACTAAAACTTTTGGTAACTTGTTGCTTTTCAATTGGATAATTTGCTCACCATATGAATCCTGCAACTTATCTTGATTCTTTGTAGCAAACTCCGCCTCTTCTTGTAGGAAGAGGAAAATTTGTTTGTCACTATCAAACACTTGCCAACTACTCACATTATCAGGGACTTCTGGTCGAACCACCATTTTAACAAATTTCTGCCCTTCTTTCATGATATCAACTGGTATGTTGTATTGTGAACCAATCGTAGCAAGCCTATCTGCATCTTGATTTTAATTTCTAGGGATTGCATGGATTCCAAAAGCTTCAAAATCTTCAATTAGGTCCCAGACTCAATTCTTATATGATCGTAAAAGATCATTTTTGGATGCACTACATGCCAAAACTTGATGAACAACTAACTCACTATCTCCAAAAATAGTCAGGGCCTTGATTCCCTTCCTTTGGGATAGCTGAATTCCTTGCACAAGAGCCTCGTATTCAGCAACATTGTTGGTGCAACTGAACTGCAACTGGAAGGATGAGAAGTACTTATCTCCCTTTGGAGAAATTAACATAACACCAGCACCGGATCCATTCTTACTTCTTGAGCCATCGAAGAATAATTGCCACAATCCTTTAGAATCACTTGGTGTTTTGACAAGTTGTGGTATGATCGTATCTTCTTCATGGATACAGTAAGTACCTAATCCTGTTTCTTCCAAGACCAGCAAACCAGCTTCTTCTTCTACCAATACATCAGCGTAGGGATCGTATTGATGATCTCTACTTACTTCATCCAGAAAAGTATCAGGAACTTCTTCAACAAGGGTGGTTGGTTCATGATCAGCATCTTCCTCTTCTAGATCACCAATGGTGTAATTTTCATTTATGGGACTAGCAGTGTAGGGTTCTACATGATTATGGTAGATTGGTTCTGCCCTTATAGTTACTTTGGTTCTGTATCAAGTCCTGAGAATCATATGCGACCAATCGGCTGATAGGTAACCGCCCATCTTGGCAGTGAAATCCCATGATAGGCAGATGGCAAAGAGAGGAGGGAGATCAATGACCGATATGTCTTGGGTGAATGACAAACTTGGGCATGCATGAATGGTAAGTTGAAGTCCTTTGATAACCCCAACAGTCTTAACAGCTATGCCATCCAGCTGAACAACCCCTCTTGTAACTGGTGCATATTGTATGCTTAATACATATGCAATTTGTTTCGGCATGACAAAGCTACTGGCACCAGAATCGATCATGCAATTATGTACCAGGTGGTCGCCAATGATCAGGGAAATGTAGAATGGTGGTGGTTTGTTTGCCGTAGGAATGATTTTCCCTTCCGGTTGACACAAATTTTTAGCATTTGTCACTCCATGGCTTGGTGATCCGCTGGTTGTACTAAAACTGTTCAGAGCTTCTCGCAACAGGTTTCTTTGGGAAGGGATCGAGAGTGCGTCCCACATGGCAACGCTCAGATTGGTTTTCTTCATTTGTTCTACTATGCTGAAGGGAATTGCTCCAACTTTGATGACACTTTTTTGGGCATTGGGGTCCTCCTTTAGAAAATTTTTGTTGGGCACCGTGATGCCTGAAGAACCATCTTTCCCTGCGGTGTGGCTAGCCGGTGTTTTTGGTGATTTCTTTCCCACATTTCTATCAACTTCCATTTGAAACCCAGGTTGAGAAGTGGATGCTAGATCAGCTTCGAGAGGTTGAGGCTCCATTGCTCTCTTTTTGGAATGAGTGTTTGCTGCCATTGATGAAGAATCTATATTTAATCCGTAAAAATATTCTTCTTGCCAGTTTAGTAAAGTGGATTCTTCAGGTGCCTGCGGTTGATTTGCTGCTTCTTGTGTAGATGAATTGTTTGTTAACTCTGAAGGGGAAAATACACTTTGAACCATAAGGGCCTGGCTAAGAACCCCATTGGGACAAAGATTTTGATTGTGAGGTTGAGAGCAAGGATAACACCATTCGTAGTCTTGAAGTAGATTATTTTTAACAGGTACTATAGCTCTAGATGAGCTAGCTGCAAGAGGGTTTTGAAAGTTCAAGGTCCTGACATTTACAGCTTGACTTGTAGTTTGATTTTGAGGCTAATTATTTCCTTGAAAAGGAGGACGGTTAGCCTGATACTGCTGATTTTGTGGCTGATACGGATGATTGTATTGAAATTGTTGCCTTTTGAGTGCAACGAGCTCATTTCCAAAATTTTGCAGTAGTGACTTGACTTCAAATAGGTCATTTGAAGAGGCAGGGGGAGATTGATATGGTTTCTTGGAGTCTACTAGAATAGGAGCAATGATAGGCTGATGATTCGTAAGATCTGGAGAAAAAGGGCATTGGTGGTCGTGGAGCTATCTTTCCAGCCTGAATCAAAGAATTCTCTGCACTTATGGCAACTTCATAAGCATCAGGAAGTGTAGTCCCTCCCATGGACTGGATCATAACTGCTACATCACTATTCAAGGTTCAAAAATAGTACAAGAATGCATTATGCGCAGAAGGTTTTACGAGCACCGGAATCCTATTCCAAGTTCTATGGAATCGGAAGTTGAAATCACTCATGTATTCTTGGGAAGCTCTCTTTATGGTAGTAAGTTGTTCCAAAAGTGATAGGTGATCACTTTTGTCTTCAAATTGTTTACATATCTTTTCTCCCAGCTCGTCCCAAGTGGTTATAGTGCCAACACCTAACCCGTGAAACCATTGAAGTGCTTTTCCCTTGAAAGAGGTAGCAAGAAGTCTAACTGCAACATTGTCTTCGGCGATATTGTGTACTGCACAGATGCTGGCTACATCAAATATATGGTCCACTGGAGTAACGTGAGTTTCCCCCGTGTATAAGGGTAAACTTTTGAGTACCGCAACAGGTATCGGGTCACGTTGAGCCAACATGAGAGGATTGCTTGCATTGAAAGGGGGAAAAACTTGGTTCCTCGCCATAGCAACGAAAGGTTGATTGTTCCTGTGTGGAGGAAACCTTCCGAAAGGAGGAGTTGAATGACCCCTACTAGGTAAATCTGCAACAAGGGATGTGGAAATGCCTCTTCTTCTTCTCTTTGGAGGAGACAAGGAAAGTTTGATATGCTAATGCTTTCCTTTATTTGAAGAAGCTCTTGTCTGAATTCTTCGCATAAGTTACTGCACTAAGATTTGGAATCCAGAGATATAGAGTCGCCAGGTACTTTGACTTGTGTAAGTGAGAAGAGAAGTACCAACTCTGTCCCACCAGGCGTGCCAAAAACTATTGTGTGTGGTCGCACGGTGGCTTAAGATTTCTTGTTTGATAATGAGACACCTCTGAAAGATGGAACTCTAACTTCTGTGATGTCCCACTGGGCGTGCCAAAAATTGTTGTGTGTGGTCGCATGGTGGCTTAAGATTTCCTGTTTGATAATGAGACACCTCCGAAAGATGGATCTCTAACTTCTTTGATGTCCCACCGGGCGTGCCAAAAACTGTTGGCACCAAATCTGTCCCATCGGGTGTGCCAAAAATTGTTGTTACCAAATCACTGCACCCCCCGAATGGCCAGGATGTGAATAGGACATTCAGTGTGATTGGGACACATGGGATCACCTCTCAGGCTGTGGGACTTGGGCTCGAGGTGAACCTCCAGAGAAGGCCGACTTCCTCTTCCTAAACTAAGTGTTGTACTACTCCTAGTGTAACAAAAATGATTATCTAGTCCTAGTGTAAATAAAAGGACACCAGAGGGTTTACCCATATATAACAATGATGTGAAGGTCAAGTTGGGGAAGGCAGGGTTATTACAACTCTTTGAGTTGCCCTAGTTCGGGAGCCAAATCTCCTATATCAATGGTTGATGTTGCGTGTGCGTGAAGACTAATTCCATTTCATAGGGCACAAGATGTGCATAACCCTTCAGCTCATTTCACATTTCACAGGCCTCATCTGTGAAGGAGACAATTTGGAAGACAAATTAAGTGACAAAGAGTCAAAAGGAGAGTATCGCCTCCTATGCATACAAAAAGGGGTCAAGGTACTTGTTATCGCCAAATCATAGCACCCCTATGTTTATACAAGTGCATATACTTAAACTCACGGTGTGATTGGATAACATGGGTACTATCTCCAAGTTGTGGGACTTTCTACTTGAGATAGACCTCCAGAGAAAGTTGGTTCTTGCTCCTAAACTACCTACCACAATCTACTCTAATGCAGGGGAAACTAACTATTCTAATCTAACCTTTCAAGGGACTAGGGAGGGAGAATGCATAAAATGAAAGCCTACACTAAAGCGGTGATACACCAGAAAAGGAGGGTGTGAGAGTAGTCTCCAAATGCGTGAAATATAGAAGCAAAGTGCACACTAGAAGAGGTGATGACTGTTCTCCATAATCTAGCAAAACGCATTCACAACATTATTTCAAACATACACAATAATAATGGATCCCTACATGAACATAATAATAGACACAATATTCTTGTAGTCAAGGTTGAAGGGGCAAGAAGAATGCAGAAAACACAGCAGGGGAAGATACATCCACAAACTTATATTTTATTGCTTCATGATATGCACAGTTCAATCTATTACAAGATAAGGGCCTGGATCACCATGCAAGGAGTCCACAACAAGGGCCTGTAACATATCAGCTTCACAAATAAATCTTGGTAGAGCTTTGCTACAAAAACTACCTCTCTTTTTTACAATGAGCCCCAACACTCCCATTTATAGAAAAAATGAGAAGAAAGAGAGAAGGGAAAAGTGGAAATCCCGAAATCTGTCCTTCAACCACTTGTAAGAGGAATTAAATGGAGTAAAATGATTATATATTACTAGAAAAAGGCTCCCCATATTGTCCCAGGTGCTGTAGTAGAGAAAGAATGATGACCATGCCTCTTAATTGCACTCCCAACCACCAAATAAAACACTGTTATGAACCCGGCCACGTTTTCTAAAAAATCTCAATCAATCTCTCATAAAATATAGAATTTATTGATTTTTGTGTGTCAGGCTTGGAGCCATGATTCCAATGGTACCAATTTTGTGCGATTTCGTTGAGAAATGCAAAAGTTATGGCCTTCTGAGTGCGGGCAGCTATTTTGGGTCTGGCAGACGTTTTCTGTCATTTGACGGGAATGAGCATTAACTGACTGGAGCTGAATATGTTTATTTTAATTAAATATATCTAGAGGACATCGTGCTCGTTCTAAAAAGTCCAATTTTGTGAAAATCGAAGCTTGGAGTCAAAAGTTATGGCCGTTTCAAGTTTCACGGGTCAAACGTTGACTTTTCTTCTTTGCCTTTAGCCGTTTCAGCTTCTCGCGTCCCTCACGTACCTTTTTCCCGGCTGTCCCGGATGAAAATATCCTACTTTGGCCGATTTGGGCCTCCTTGTTCCTATTTGTGGCTTCTTTGCCTTTTCGTGTCCCACGCATCCCTCGTGTACTTTTGTCCCAACTGTCCCGCGGACTGCCTGGGACAAATACCTTTGAACCGCCCGAAATGCACTATCTTTCGGCAAACCGGCCAATTCATGTCCCACGCATTTTTTTGTCCCGGCTGTCCCAAACCATGCGAAACAAAAGACTTAGATGATTTCTCCTGCTCTCGGCCGTTTCGGCTTTTCGCATCCCGTGCATCCCGATGTCCCAACTATCCCGCGGACCACCTGGGACAAAAATGTTCGAACCACCCGAAATGGACTGTCTTTTGGCCCCAAGATTGGTACGAAAAACCTCAGTACGACCCGAACCCTTTAGACCTGAAATGCCTTAAAACAGTCCTGCAACCTTATTTTTTGCATTTTTTCCATTTTTTCTAACTCGTTGGGATTTCTTCTTGAATGGGAGAGTTAGAAAAAGGCTAAGGGGACCCCGAAAAACATGATTTTGGGCCTCGAATCAATCTACTTTCTCAGGACTGAATAATTTGATGCATGTTATCAAAATTACCTTGAGGGGTGAATTTTAGATAACAGTACCATAATATCACAGACATTAAGGACCCGGTAATGAAGATGGCTGTGCACATGGCGACAAATTTTAATGGCCAGGAGAGATAGACCCAGGTTAATAAGCCATGGTTACATGTTTGTAGGAAAAGTTTAGGGGGTATCATCTACAACTTGTCTGCATTCATCGCAGATGAGATTTTCAGCTATACTAAGGAAGGTGATAGAATCATTTTTGGTAATGTCCTGCTAACCATTGTGTTTTCATAGATCGGGGTACCAGATGCATTAGATAAATTCGTGTGCGAGTACCATTCTGAGGACCATTCACCCGTAAAAATATTTGAAAAATACACCTATGACATTATGACAACCATACACAAGGCATGCCTAGAGAAATGGTATACGCGCCTGAGGAACACATTTGGGGCAGAATGGAGGATTCTCAAACAACTACCAGTAGCCACCAAGGGAGAAGCTAAATTTGTTGTGTACTATCATTTTTACCTGGGTAGATTTAGACTAATAGATGAGGCATGGAGTCCATGGTGCAATCTCCCCTTTGTCTTCACAGCTCAATACTTCCAAGCGGGAGTAAACAAGATCAACGAATCCAAGAAGTTGAAGCTGGACCTTGGTAATCATGACCAGGACCACAGGGAAAATCATAAATGGTTGGTATACCTCAGCAAGCATGCGTATGTGGAGAGGTACGTGTCACAAAAATTTCAGATGACAAGTCCCACAACTGTTCCCATTACAGGAGGATCTGCGGCGCACGTATACCTCCACATAAGACCCAAATCTAAGAAGGGCATGTATCTAGAGAATGAGGTGTCTATACCTGAGGACCCAAATGTCAGGAAGAGACCCACATCCAAATAGGAAGAAAAAGAGCCAAATAAGAAAGATCCTAGTGTAGTAGATACATAGGTAATAGGTTCCCATGGGACAAGAACCAGAACCAGTATGTACTCGTGTAAGAAAAGGTCCATAGTCAAAGATAATACTCCAGACCCACTAAATCCATCAGACAAGGAGTCATCGAGAGAAGAAGAAACAAAGTTGCCTACACCAGAATCCCTAGTTAGGAAGAAGAAGAGGATAGAAACGGAGATCGCCTTGGAAGAAACTAGGAGTTTGGAGAAATACATGTGTGAAAAAGATGATAGTGAGGAAGATGATAGTGGAATATATGTTAGTGGGGAAGAGGATCCTAAAAAAGATCAAGAGCCATTGGTCTTCAAAGTGCATGATTAAGAAGAAGAAGGAAGAGAAGAGGAATAGGGGTTCCTTTTTGTGCGGTGCAAGAGTAACCAGGAGGGGGAAGGCACCCAAGACATGGGAAAATGTGAGGAGGTTGGCACGTGGAAGTAGAAGGACCTAAACCCTACGCTAGAATAGATAACCAAGATGTCAGAGAAAGAAGAAACAATTATCATTGAGACCTTGGTGGAGGAGAAGCTGGAATGTAGCGTTGAGCTAGTGTTGAACAAGGAAAAGGAGGAAAGTGTGGAAAAGGATAATGGAAATACTGGATGCCCCATTGTGACTGTAATTATTCCTAAGGGCACGTGCATGGGAGGAAAGTGCACAGAGGAGGAGAGGCCAGGGATGGGTTATATTGATGACCCCAAAAAAGTGTTCCGCATGTGGTTCTAAAGCATGATTCTAGTAGAGGAGCTTGTGGCAATGTCATCTTTTGACAAGGAGGTTACATACCCATGGAAAAGGAAGATGCTCTCATGGGAAATTGAGTCCCATCTTGATGAGACAGAATTTGAAGTAAGCCATGGGGAAATAATAACATTGTCAGGACTAAGAGAAGACAACCTAGTGGTGGATGCCCAATAGCTCTTGGATGAACAACTATGCAACATGCTCAAAAATATCTCCATTGAAATAGATACTAGACTCTTTGAGTGGAATGATAGAATCAGAGATTTGGAGGATGCCATGAAGAATAAAAAGGAAGAGCTAGCTGTGAAGACAAAGGAGCTAAGTCAAGAGAAGTTGATCAGCACCTAGTGGCAGCATGAGTTAAAAGATGAGAAGACTAAGGTATGCATAGTATACAAAAAGTTGGAGTCCATTAATGATGTTATAGTGTTGAAGCATCCAGACCTAGCACCCCCCACACAAAAGTATGGATTTTCATTGGGATTCCTAGAGGATTTAATAAGAGTCGTCATCATGGAGAGACAACCGATAGCCTTTGAATATGCAGAAGAACTGGCCATGCGCTTAGAGAAAGAAGATAAGTTAAATTTTGTAGCGCTCATAGCTGAGTACAATAGGGTTCTTGTTGATGTAAAGGTTTCTTCCCGAACTAATGAGGCCACATACGACAATTGTGTGGATAGAGACAAAGTGGCAGGCACCTTGGCCACTACTCATGAAGCAAAACTCAAGGAGTTTTAAGAAAAGAATAAGGGAAATAGGGCGGAAAGGGACAGAATCCTTGGAAAGGTCAAAAATAAATTTTAGGCCATTGAAACCTTAAGGGCTTCCATTAAAGACCTGTTGAAGAAACTATACCTGCAGATTATACGAAGAATGGATGCGCTGGAGAATGTATTCAAGGATTTAGAGAAAATTACGGACACCATGAATGCACAATGAAATGGACTAAGTTTTGGGGAGGTGAGCGCTCTAGTCAGAAACCTCTTTCAGAGAGCGCAAAATGAATTCGATGCCTGGAACAAGTTGGATGACGACTTGCAAAAATATTTTCCTAGGTTATTGTAGTGATGCCATCACTTCCCCATTCTTTCTTCTTTCCCTATATCTTCATCCCCTTATTCTTGTTCCAAGGTGTAAGTATACTATATTCTTTCTTTTCACTAGAGAAGTGTTCTTGCAAACATAGAATAGGCTTAGTGTGGGGTGATGTTAGGCCCCTAAAATATTGGCTAAGTACAAAAGGCACATAGGTGCATAAGGCCTAATTGAAGAAAATCATGCAAGTATAAAGCATGCAGGGCAGGGTTTAATGAAGGGTTTAAGTAAACCCATGGCGTGTGTGCGGGTAGAACCAAGGTTCAGGACTTAGCCACAGTGGGCGGTTTGGGTAGAACATGTGAAAAGCATGACATGACTATGCATGCGGAGTGGATAAGGGGCTATCCTAGTGACAGGTTGACCCAGGAAGGAGCATGCATGTGGTAGAAGCTTCTAGAAGCACATCATGGTAAAAAGTGGAAAGCTCAGGCCTGGAGGAGCATGCTCACACAGAGGACCATATTCAGACACTTAGCATCGAATCTGAGGCTGTTGGAGGATGAGTTGGTAGTTCAAAAAGGCTATATATATAACTTCCTATAGAAGTAAAAAAGGGCGAGATAGATAGAAGGAAAAGCTCTGCAGAAATACTGCAAGAACTCTATAGCTTGGGTAATTTTTCTTAGGAAAGGATGTATCAAGGGTATGGGGTGATAAATTTCTTTTGAGAGCCTAGCTACATGAGTCTTATTATAATGCATGACTGCAATCTACTTCTCTAGATATAATAAGAAAAAGGGAATTAAAATTATAATTTGAATTAAAATAACTCACAGATATCGTAAATTTTTCATAAGTAGTTTCTTATTATAATGCATGACTACAGTCTACTTCTCTAGATTTCTTTAGACCTATATGGTTTCTGATCTAAGTAGTTTCTTATTATAATGCATGATTGCAGTCTACTTCTCTAGATTTCTTTAGACCTATATGGTTTCTGATCTAAGTAGTTTCTTATTATAATGCATGACTGCAGTCTACTTCTCTAGATTTCTTTAGACCTATATGGTTTCTGATCTAAATAAGGTGAAACTACTTATGAAAAATTTACGATATCTGTGAGTTATTTTGGAGATTAATTTACAGTGTATGCTCTTAAAAATGTTAGGTGAATTATTAACTGAATTAGACTTCCTTATATAGAATTTATAACTAGGTATTTATTTAAGGTGAACTTAGGGGACATGAAAATACCCATAAAAGATATTCAAATAAAGAAAATAGTCATTAGAAGAGATAGGGTGGGACTTTATAAATCATCTGTGACCATTGTACGACCATGAGCCATACGGTACTATTGACTGGATATATGTGTGGACATTGAAGAGCTAGATGGAGGTAGATTAAGGCTATGTGAATGAACAAGTGCAACTAAAGTCCTATCAGAAGGAATAGAGCTATTTGAATTAGTGTGTGAATTCAAAGCCAACTTATCCATAAGTGTGCTAAGAGTAGGGATAGAGACTATAGGGGAATGATAAGGAATTCTACGGTAAAAATCCTCAAAAGGAATATGTCAGATAGTAATAACATGTTTATTATGAGTGAACGTGATACACTAGTGGATAACTGATGAGATAGATTTAAGAGAATGTAACCAAGGGATGCCGAGATGTAAGGTAATAGATCTAAGAGAACTAGAAACAAATAATTAAACTTATTTTGTAATAGTACCAATAATGATACATAACATGAAATGATGATAGAGAGGATCAAAATCATATGAAAGCTTCCGAGAAGAGATATTGAGAGATTGAAGCTATGACTAGGAATAAACATTTTATTTATTGTGTGTATCAACCAATACACCACATATATGTACTTGATGAATAGAGAAAAGAATATAAATGTATCAAAAATAATTGTGTCATCTATATAAAAGTGATGAAAATTAATCCATAGTGTAGAAGGAGGCTTACGAGTAATAGTGTTGATCATAGAATCTAAGAGATGATCATAAAAGGGTGGTGGTGATATCACATAATGAAGATTATGCACTTTAGAAGTAGATGTATCATTTTTATGCTTAGGCTTTGGATCATTAAATATATTTAACTTAGAATTATTGCATTTCGGCTTAGAATATTGACTGGTCTCATCCCATTCAATGGTGTTAGAGTCAATAAGATCCTGAATAACATGTTCAAGATTTATGCATATATTCATAGAATGACCAATACATTGATGGTAATTGTAATGGGATATGACATCAAAAATGTTACATTGATGATTTCTTACGTCAACCTCAGACAATAGAGGGAGAGACACAAGATTGCACTGAATTAATTGTCTTACAAAAATATGAGGAGTGTATGGTAAACATGTAAACTATCATCGTGTGGGTTATAATTTTAGCTTAGTATGTTAATTAATAACATTGAAAATTTCTTTAGAATAATCCTTAGCATTGTTAGTCTTACCCTTAAATATAGTTTTACATTGAAATTTGGCATTAGATGTATAGGAGTGCTAGAAACATACTCGAGGTTATTCATTTGTAACAACTAAGCTTCACAATATCTTAGTGTATGAAAAGTACGGTAAAATGATCTAAATTTTTCAAAACCAAATAATTCTTGTAAAGGACGAAGTAAGATTTATGTAAATTGTCTTGTAATTCACTAGTAACTAGAATATTATTCATCTTGTTAAACATGGTTCGATAATGCAAGACATGATCATTGATATGTTTATAAGAGGATTGACATAACTTATAAATTTATACATAAGAAACCGTATCTCCAATGTTGATAGAAAACTGTGCCAAAAATTGATTTGAAAATGTAGTGAAAGAACACACACAATGTGTGAGGATATCATGAAACTAGTGCAATATAGAGTCCTTAAGACTCGTAGGGAACAAATTTGCGATAAAGATGTCATAAGAGGCATAATCGATGCAATCCACATGAAATGAATTAAGATGTTCCACAGGGTCACAATTTCCATCATAGATAGGACTATTAGGTGCAACAAAACTAAGAGGAAAAGGGTAAGACTCCACCTCAAGAGCTACTGGGTTAATTGATCAGATTTCATAGCATGATGAGAACTAGACTCACCTTGTTACAATTCTAATATTTGAACTTGTAATTTCAAAACATGGGTTTCAAGAGCTTGTGTACCAAACTAATAAGAATGCAAACTATTAGATATGAGAGGTGTAGTAGAAACAATGGATGTGTGATTATGAATAGAAACATTGTGCATCCCAATGTTAGGTTCCCCCAACAATGTGGACATAATCAATACATTAATAGTATATATATGTAAGCGAGATAATGGATCGTGTTTAAGTTGGTCTCATGCAATATATAATCTTATATCAATGGTAGGAGGATTCTCTTTTTAAAATGTGTTAATTATTGGGCCTCATCATCAAATATGTCCTACTTATGATTTTTATAGTGAGAACTAGAACCACCACCTTGTGCTTAATTACCATTGATGGTAAAAATAGTATTAGCAAATATATCATCATGGACTTGGGCATAAGAGAGAACATGGGTGACATGGGATTGAAACGGTGTGCAAAAGATACATAGATATTAATAATGCTCTTTTAAGAGTTAGCATGATAAAGCACAATATAAAAACACAACTAAACAAAATAAATACCCTAAGACCACACATGGTTGGAAACACAATGTAGAAATCAAGAGGCGGGTTCACCAAATGTTTTCACCCTTTATAGATTTGATTAAAATTTACACATATCGCCAAAAATATATAAAATGGAGGCTACATGGGGTAATGCGATTAATTATCCTCCAATATTAACCATTAAATATTATAATAATGCATTAATACTTACAAAAAATGTACATGATACAATACAGGTTCAAAAACATAAGGAATTGAGTGCACTCAACTAATTACATGTGACTTTGAACTGATCTTGGTGATCTCAATGATGCAACATGCAAGTATAGACCTGAGAGTGCCTTGATAATGAAACTATTACCTGAAGATTCTCGTGGGAAGGAATGTACAATAGGGGCATGAACATTCATATAGTATTGACCTATTTGTATGGTCTTGAACTTGTTCAAATATATGATCTGTAACTTTAAGAATTAAATTCTTATCTAAATATATTCTTTACTCTTTTTCATTCACTGTTAGTCATGCTACAGGGGCCTTTAAATGAGTTTTTAAATATTTCAAACCCTAACCAATGATGAAATTTCATACAAAACAAATATTACTTGGTTTGTGGACACTCCTGTGCACCATCAATTTTTCCACTACCCTGAAGAGGCTTCAAAATGCATGATGTGGTCAACCTTGCATGTGATATCTATATGTAGTGTAATCAAATTTGACATCCTTCCTTTGACAAGGAATTACTTGAGTTTCTTTCTTGCAAATATTCTTCAATAAGTGACTTTAAGTGTTTGTAGGTGTGGAAATAATTCCCCTAGACCTAATGGGAAGATTAAGAATTTCAGATGGTGTTACCCTAATGAATGTCCAGAGGTATTTATGGAGTGTAGGGAGTTGTGGGTGCCATTTTTGCTAGCTTTTGCAACATGAGTCCTTGAGATTGTTATGTTCTAAATGAGGTGAGTTAATATTTTATACATATATATATACTTCTAAAGGTGATTTAAGCTACAAAGATGGGATGAGGAGGAGTAAATGACCAATAGAATAATTTGCACTTAAAATTTTGTGATCAAGGTGAGTAAGGGAAAAACTATACACTTGGGTTAGGAAGCTATGGATGTTCCTTCCATGTAAATTTTTCACCATAGAAATACAATATGCAGTGTGAGGTTATGAATTTGACTAGCAGTGTTTCTTAATTGATTTCATGCATTCAATTCTTAAACACTATCAACAAGTGAGTATTTATGACTAACAAAGATAGACAAGAGACCTATACATGTACCAAAAGAGAATGAATAAAGTGCTCTTATTTGAGCTTGAGAGAGCAATGTCAAGTTTGCATTTTCCTTTTATTGTTTGACTTTTGACATGTTCCCCTTTTGTTTTGTATAAAGTTATATATACTTTAAATATTTTTTTTCACTTTATCTTCTGACTCTATCTTTTGATTGTCAAACCTATGTTCTCATATGTTTGACCTTGTCTACTTCTAACCTCCCATATTTCCCTCCCCCACTTGATCATCTCTACAAAATCACTTTATACTTATTTTGAATCTTGAAAATATAAGCAATCAACTCTAAACCCTGAAAATTGCACAAAATGACTATTTTTTTGCCAATCTATGATTATAAAATGCTCCTAAAATATCAAAAAAACTTTTTTAATTGTTTTGGGAATTTTATGAGTTTCATATTCTATACAAAATTGGTCATTTGGTTTTGAAATCCTTTGAACCCACAATAGGATTTCTCTCATCCTGCCCTCTCATCTTAACTTTTACATCTTTTTATGTGTTTGTTTGTAAAAAGATAAATAATTAGAATTAAAGACGTTAATATATAAAAATTAGGTGCATTAGTGTAATTAGAGACATCAAGAGTGAAAATGAAGTATATTAGAGTTGCAAGAGAAGATGATCTATTTTTTTTTAAGCATTCTCAAGCCATAAGAAAAATTAAATATTTTAGAAAGAATCTATAAATTACTACATGTTGTATCTATTTGAAAGATGTTGGTTCAAAAAATTGTATACACCATATTGTTTGTTGAATTTCATTGAGTGTTGTTCTCAATGTTTATTAAGATAGACCCCCAGATCGACACAACATGTTTGCTAATTTATAGAGTGTTTATGTTGGACTAGGGTCTGGAGAAAGGAGAGTGATTTCCTAATGATCCACACTAAAACCAAGAAAAGTGACCAAGTGACCATTCAGAGATGAAAACCTATTGATCATGTTTGTTGAGTTTTTTTTAGCAAAACAACTCCCTCGCATGGATAAACACATGGCTAAATTTCTCTTCTATAAATCCTGATAGTTCTATGGATAAAAATTTAATGGCCGATTATGTGGGTAGCCAGATGATGGACGGTGGAGAGGAAGGTGTAGTGATGCATTGATGTATAATATGCTTTTAATTTTCCATGTAATTGTAACTTTATTTTTTACTTGATGTATACTTGAATCATGGATTTCCATACCCTCTGGCACATGGGTTTCCTCTAAAGTATTTATTTTTGCAAAGGCCACAAACCTCAAGGTTTTCTTTTCATTCCCTTTTTTATTTTGATGGATGGATGGAATTATGCTTCTATCATAGAATGACACTATAATGCATCTGGTCCATTGGTATTTTTAATAAAATACTTATTCGTATTTATCATCACTACAAGAGAAAAATATATATTGCATAGAAAAAATGGTTCTTGTGAGAAAGGAGTTCCACATCCATAAAGGGTGGGAAGAAGAAAACATCCTAGTCATCGACTGTGGAAAACATTAAGATAAGGTGTTGTCTGTAATGATATAGAAGTTTTCATGCGTCAATTTTTGTGTTCAATGGAAATACCTCATCACAACCTTCTACACATGGTGTGAGAATATTTCAAAATTTCAACAGAAAAATATTTTTTAACCTGAAACATTGTTCGAGGTTTTACTATGATGAAAATTGTAGAAAATATAGCTTTGCATCAATTTTTTTGTTTTATTAGTTTTTTTTATCATTCGACCATGCAGGAATTTCAAGTTCTTTGGATGGAAAATTTCAAACATTGCATGCTGGGAGTGAAGCCTTGTACCATGTTGTGGTCATTTTACATGTCTTCTAAGTGCTTAATTCTCAGAATGGTTTTGTAAATAATTACATTTTGCTCTTTCGATTTTTTTTTTCTCTAAAAATCCTATTGGAGTGAAAAGCCTCCAATAGTTCAAGTTTTGGTGTCAAAATAAATTTCAGACAAACAAACCAGTGCTTTTCTTTTGGTGGAAATTTGATAGTCCTATAGTTTAGTGTTTTTGTTGGAATTTGTATGGAAATTTTTTCTTGATTGAATGTTAATTTATTTTCTTTATTTACAAAAATCTAAGAAATTTATCTATATTTTGGACAAAATTTTGGTTTCATTTTTTAACTTGAATTTTATTACATATTTTAATGATATTTAAGATGATGAATCTTTTGGTTGTTTTTCTACATGCAGCATGGTGGCAGGTAACTCCATTTTTATTATCATGAAGTTCTATATTGATATCATACCAAAGCATGGCTGTGAAATTTTAGGTGCGTGAGAAGGGCATCTGATATTCAATAATAGCTTTGCATTTTTAAGGGTGCAAGTTCCACCAGGTTCCCCAGTATGAAAATATCTCCTGCATTGATGCAACTGATAGATATAGATTCAATGAGAAGATTTTATAGTTTCTTGTTTTTTTCCCAATTTGGTTGTTTGGGAGTGTGATCAAATGGGTTGAGGATTTTTATTTCAAAAGCATTTCTTAGACTATCGTGTCATGGTTACATAATTTTTTAAGACTTTGGGCTTATCATTAGCTGAAAATGATTTATTTTATTTTTGTAGTTGTATTAATTAACTTCATCTGACCACTCTTGTAGAAAAAAAAAATGATTCCAAGTCTCTTCCATGGGGCCTCATCTTTACTTTCAACCCATGTGAGGCAAGTACAAGACATCAGACTTTCTTGGTTCATTGGTCTTTTCATATGTTTTCAATTAGTGGCCATTTGTGTTGGATCCAATGATTAATCTCATTTACTATTATTTATTCCCACACAAATTCAATATTTATCACTATAAGAATTTCCATAGTTAGAATTAGAGAGTTTTATCAATTATAATATTTGGATGTGTTTGTAAAAATTTAATGGTTTGTCACTGTTTATAATGAATAAATTTTTGTCTATAACTTTTACGTCTATAATTCACTATATTTTTTTCTAATAAGAAAGAAATTGAATTTTCGAAAACTAACCAGATGTTTTTTACAAAATTGTTGGCCATAGGGTAACACCCATATTCTATATGATATTATATGGTTGAAATGTACACCTTTTAATTCTTATTTACAGTGAATCCAAGATTGGTCTAAATGTGTTGAAACTTGAAAGTGAAGTTCTATCCCTATACCCTTTAAATAAATTAAACTTGTGTCTGTGCTAAATGAGTTACCTAATTCACTGTTTAGATTATTAACTTATTAAAGCATAGAAATTTATGTTTTTAGTGGACTATTATCAATTTTTTATGGTCTTCCTTTTTTTTTTTGGCAAAGGAAAATTTTCCTTTTGATTTAGGATAAATTTTCTTTTGATTCTTGTACATGACATGGTGCACTTTGATGGTTTCATTAGCTACAATTACTCCATTACAAGGTACACTTTGATGCTTTTATTTTTACAAATTTCTCCTTGTAATTTAGAGAGAAACTTGCTCTTAACAACGTGAGTAATTATATGGAGTCCTAGTCTAGAACTTTCCATCTGGTAGATTAAATCAACCTCTCGCTCATATAAAAATATATTGGAAGGGTTTACTTATTCATGAGTTTTCACTCATCCCCAATTTTCCTATAATTACTCAAGCTTGAAATTTGAAAGGGAGGCTAAAAAAGTGTTACAACAAGCAAGCATTGCATTTGGGTTTCAAACGATTAAATTTATACAAGTAGACTATATCTAGCACTTTCGATTAAAGTTATACGAGTAGAATAGATGAATTGGGCATGGGGAATATTTAAAAAAATGGGTTTTCTTTCATAACTATTTTCATATCATTGTAGTGCCCACATTTTTATAGCCTCAGTTACCTATTGATTTCTTTATTCACAGACATGATTTGATAGCGATTTTGATATAGTTTGGACATTATGTTATGAGATTTGACCTTCTTGGACATGTATGGAGATTTGGGCATGTAACGCCAATTTGACTTCATTAGTATGTTGACACCTTTTCATTTGATGCTGCAGATACTAACTTATTTCGATATTGTTTGGACCTAATTGATATATGTTGGATAATTTGCTTAGTCGCATGTCTAGATTTTATGGATGTATGCCATTTATATTTATCTCTATGGCTAACTCATGGTAAATTGGGTGTAATTGAGCATGTTTTCACACTTACACTTCCATGATGATGTTAGGATATCATCTATTTCATTGATTGCTTATCAAGCATTTGATTTACATTGTATTATACAAGTGCGTTTAATGTGTGCAACGAGTGTGAAGGTGACAGGTCACATGAGAACATGGGTTTCAAGGCGGCTACACAAATTGTGCACAAGTGGCCCACGGGACTAAGCCCTAAACATGTTAGTTGTATGAGGCCATAGTATTAGATCCCATTATTTTGGGCACCATGAGTGACCCTCTTTTGTAATGTATCATGTCATGTAAAATAAATCTTGTTTAGGATGTTTTATTTTGTTAAGTAAACTTGTTTTGGGGACTTAATGGTCCCCATATACATTTAGTTTTGTGTTTCGGTAATTGTGTATTAGTTAGAGGGGATTAGGGTCACATGTGAACCCTTGGGTGGGCCCCACATCCTCTACACTTGTGCCCAAATGTGCCATACCCGAAATTGGGCTATTTAAAGTATTTTAAGTGACCCCTTTTAAGTTTGGGAGTTCACTTAGCATGAAAATAAGCCCTTGGACCCTACCTAATAGGTAGGGGCTTAATTTCAAGGCATAAAGGGAGTTTCCATCCCATTTTGTCTCTCTTTAGTCACCATCCATGTAACATGGATTGGTATGTGTGTTTGTTAAAATTTGCACAAGTTTGTTTTATTTTTCATTTTGGGAAATTCGGGAGAAGAGTGTTAAAAATTGGTTTATTTTTTCTCCCTTATATTTTGAGAGTCTTTAACTTGGAGGGAAGAGAGGGGTGACACATGTCACCTCCTCATTGGTGAGGAAATATTTTTTCTTCTCTTAAAATTCTCCCTCATGGGGGAAGAAGAGAACTATTTTTTGGAGCTTTTTCTTGGGGGCTTGGTTATTTTGGAGGTAGAGCTTGCTTGGATAATGAAGTGGAAAAGATAGAGTGTTGAAGAGATTTTGGAGGTAGGCTCCTTGAGCTCATTTTATGTTTTATATTATGTTTGATCATAGTCTTGTTTTGTTAAAAATATGTGTGTTATTTCTTGTGTGTTATTATTTGTTGAGTATGCTTTTTGTTGTTTTATTTTTTCTCCATCCATCATATGGCATAATAGATTTTGGATTTTATGGGGGAAAAGAGATGGATTTTCCCCCTCAAACCTCATGTCCTGATGGGAAATCCATGTAGGCTATTTGTTTTACTCCCCTCATAGGGTTTGAGGTGGGGAAGGTGGTTCATATGGTTTGAACCCCCTTCCCCATTTTTTGAGAGGAAACCCAATGGGTTTGAAAATTCTCCCAAGAAATATTTTGGTGAATGGGTGGAGAAATAAGGAGGGTTTGATGCTTTGAAGGAATAAGGAGGTTTTCAAGATCCTTGTTTGTGTGCATCCAGTGTTTGGACCACACTTTTAGCACCTTGGATATTTTTTCTTCTCTTCTCCATTTTTGACGTACAATATGGTTTCTTCTCCTTTCATTCTTTGAAAAAAATTAGTGTTCATATTAGTGTTTGGATTGTTTTGATTGTTAAAATATGATGTTGTTACGCATCCCTTTATCTTGTGCAAATTTTGTGGAAGATAGCTCTCTCTCCCATCTGCTGGGGAGGGGGGGGGGTGGGCGTGGGGGCTAGCATTTCTTTCAACCTTGGAAAGACATGTAATGATTCCTAAAGGCTGGGTGGTTAAAGAAGCATAGTTCTCTTGGAGTTGGATTCTTCTAAAGCACTCAAAGTGGGATCTTAAGTTTGAAGATGGCTGGAGTTCCTAATATCTTGGCTTCTCTTTTTTATCTCAAAATCTTGTGAACATCATCCTCATTATAACATTTTGGTTATGGCTACGTGGAAGCTTTCATTATCTTGTAAAATCCTCATTTTGTATTTGGTATTACTTGTAAAACTTGAGTCTTTTTTTTTAGAAATCTCCCTTCAATCTTGCAAAGAAGCTTGTAATAAGGTTTCTTGAGTAGTTATGTATTTGGGTATATTTTTCATATGTGAACTTAAACCCTTGAAAATTAAAGCTTGTAAGATAGTGTAAAAAGTTCTTAATATGGATTTTTGCGGCTCCATTTTGAAGGAAAGATGATTTATTAGAAATAGTGTTATTCTTGATATAGATTCCCTTCTTGTAAAATTTTTGTAACATGATTGTATGTAAAATAAAATACCATTCTTGAAATACCTCTCTTCTTTAAATTTTTAAATTTTAGTTAATAAAATACAATTAGTTTTCTCTTTTTCCTTATTACCAAAATGAAAGGAAAATAATAGTTAATCAAATATGGACATACCCTATCCTACACTAATTTTTGAACTTAATTCCAAGTCTCTTTTATCATTTGAGATAGCTTGATACAATATTCTTATCACATTAACTAGTAAATCATCTAAATATAGGCATGTTGGGAAAGAAAATTTATATATCACAACAATACTTGAACATAATCCATTGATTTTACAACTTGAACTAGTTTTAAGATTATATGTAATATACATATATAAATGTATATATTTAGTATAGTTATATAATATATATATATATATATAACTATGTTATATTTCTACAAAAAATTCATATCATTTTATATATCAATATGGTTATACTTTATACTAGGAGGAATTAGTATATATTATAATATATACATAATATATTATTAAGCTTTAAATAAAATGAAATAAATAATAACATAATAATATTAATAAAGAAAAAATGTAGTGTAGGGTGTGGGTTTTAAAGCTAAAGTATAATGTTGTGAGGAGGGGTCGAGCCCTCCCCAATTCTGCACACAATCCACCGACACCCCATCACTACCTTCCTGCTAATCCAACACTCCCAAACCCCACCCCACTCCACTCCAAACGCTACCACGCCAACTCCCAAAACCTTCTACCCAAATCCTATTCCCTACTCTCGACCACGTAGTCCCCTTCACCCCAATCCACTAGCATATAAAATGTGGCTCCATTGTGTAACCACAGATTTGTCTATATTACAACCTTTCATAATTATTTTAATAACATTGTAGTGCCCACATTTTTATAGCCTCAGTTACATGTTGATTTCTGTATTCATAGACATGATTTGACAGGGATTTTGATATAGTTATGACATTATGTTATGATATTTTACCTTCTTGGAAATGTATGGCGATTTAGGCACATAACGCCAATTTGACTTGATTAGTATTTTAACACCTTTTCATTTGATGTTGCGGATACTAACTTATTTTGACGTTGTTTGGATCTAATTGATATATGTTGGATACTTTGCTTAGTTACATGTCTAGATTTTATGGATGTCTGTCTTTTATATTTATCTCTATGGCTAACTCATGGTAAATTGGGTGTAATTGAGCATGTTTTCACACTTACAATTCCATGCTGATGTTAGGATATCATAGATTTCATTGATCACTTATTTAGCAGTTGATTTACATTGTATTCAATGAGTATATTTAATGTGTGTAATGAGTGTGCAGGTGACAGGTCACATGAGAACGTGGTTTTTAGGGCGGCTACACAAATTCTGCACAAGCAGCCCACAGGGCTAAGCCCTAACCATGTTAGTTGTATGAGGCCTTAGTATTAGATCTCATTATTTTGGGCACCATGAGTGACCCTCTTTTTTAATGTAGCATGTCATGTAAAATTAATCTTGTTTAGGATGTTTTATTTTGTTAAGTAAACTTGTTTTGGGGACTTAATGGTCCCCACATGCATTTAGTTTGGTGTTTTGGTAATTGTGTATTAAATAGAGGGGATTAGGGTCACATGTGAACCCTTGGGTGAGCCTGAAATCCTGTACATATGTGCCCACCCTAAAATTGGGCTATTTATAGCATTTTAAATAACCCTTTTAAGTTTGGGAGTTCACTTAACATGAAATTAAGCCCTTGGACCCTACCTAATAGGTAGGGGGATTAATTTCAAGGCATAAAGGGATTTTACCTCCCATTTTGCCTCTCTTTGGTCACCATCCATGTAACATGGATTGGTATGTGTGTTTCATAAAAGTTGCACAAGTTTGTTTTGTTTTTCATTTTGGGCAATTCGGGAGAAGAGTGTTAAAAAATATTTTATCTTTTCTCTCTTTAATTTTTAGAATATTTTACTTGGAGGGAAGAGAGGGGTGACACATGTCACCCCCTCATGGGTGAAGAAATTTGTTCGCTTCTTTTCAAATTCTATCTCATGGGGGAAGAAGAGAACTTTTTTTTGGAGCTTTTTCTTGGGGGCTTGGTGATTTTGGAGTTAGAGCTTGCTTGGATAAGAAAGTGGAAAAACTAGAGTGTTGGAGAGATTTGGGAGGGAGGCTCCTTGAGCTCATTTTATGTTTAATATTATGTAAGATCTTAGTCTTGATTTGTTTAAAATGTGTGTGTTATTTCTTGTGTGTTGTTATTTGTTGAGTATTCTTTGTGTTGTTTTATTTTTTCTCCATCCATCATATGGCATAATAGATTTTGGAGTTCATGGGGAAGAGAGAGGGATTTTCCCTCTCAAACCTCATGTCCTGATGGGCAAGCCTTGTAGGATCTGTTTTTTACTCCCTTCATAGGGTTTGAGGTGGGGAAGGTGGTTCATATGGCTTGAACCCCCTTCTCCATTCTCGGAGAGAAAACCCAATTGGTTTGAAAATCCTCCCAAGAAGGATTTTTATGAATGGGTAGAGAAATAAGGATGGTTTGATAATTTTGAGTATAAGGAGTTTATGAAAATTCTTGTTGGTGTGCATCCAATGTTTTGACCACACTTTTAGAACCTTGAATATTTCTCTTCTCTTCCGCATTTTGGAGGTATAATATAGTTTCTCCTCCTTTCATTCTTTGCAAAAATTTGGTGTTAATCTTTGTGTTTGGATTATTTTGATTGTGAAAATATAATGTTGTTATGTCTACCTTTATCTTGTGTAAAGTTTGTGAAAGCTAGCTCTCTCTCACATGGGCTTAGGGGAGGCTAGCATGTCTCCCAACCTTGGAAAGGCATGTAATGATGCCTAAAGGTTGGGTGGTTAAACAAGCCTAGTTCTCTTGAAGTTGGATTCTTGCAAAGTACTCAAAGTGGTATCTCAAGTTGGAAGATGGATGGAGTTCCTAATATCTCGGCTTCTCTTTTTTATCTCCAAATATTTTGAACATCATCCTTAATGTAAATTTTTGGTTATGGCTATGTGGAAGCTTTCATTATCTTGTAAAATCCTCTTTTTGTATTTGGTATTACTTGTAAAACTTGATTCATTTTTGCTTGAGCAATCTCCATTCAATCTTGCAAAGAAGCTTGTAATAAGGTTTCTTGTGTAGTTATGTATTTGGGTATATTTTGCATATGTGAACTTAAACCCTTGAAACTTAAAGCTCATAAGATAGTTAAAAATTTTCTTAATATGGATTATTGGGGCTTCATTTTGAAAGAAAGATGATTTATTGGAAATTGTGTTATTCTTGATATAGATTACCATCTTGTAAAAATTTTGTAACATGATTATATGCAAAATAACATACCATTCTTGAAATACCTCTCTTCTTTAAATTTTTGAAATTTAGTGAATAGAATACAATTATTTTTATCTTTTTCCTTATTACCAAAATGAAAGGGATATAATAGTTAATCAAATATGGACATACCCTCTCCTTCACTAAGTTGTTAACTTAATTCCAAGTCTATTTTATCATTTGAGATAGCTCACTACAATCTTCTTATCACATTAACTAGTAAATTGTCAAATATAGGCATGTTGGAAAAGAATGTTGAATTTCATATGTCACAACAATACTTCAACATAATCCATCGATTTTACAACTTGAAATAGTTTTAAGATTGTATGCAATATACATAGATAAATGTATATATTTAGTATAGTTATATATATATATAACTATGTTATATTTCTACAAAAATGTCATATCATTTTATATATTAATATGGTTATACTTTATAATAGGAGGACTTAGTATATATTATAATATATTCATTTTATATTATTAAGCTTTAAATAAAACAAAATAAACAATAATAATAATGAAATGTTAAAGAAAAATGCAGTGCAGGGTGTGGGTTTGAAAGATAAAGTATAATGATTTGGGGAAGGGCTGAGCCCTCCCCAATCCTGCACACAACCCACTGCCACCTCATCACTACCTTCCTTCCCACACAACAGTCCTAACCCCCACCCCACTCCACTCTAAATTTAAAAATGTGGGTGTGTTATTCGTGTTGTTGCTAGTTGTGAGTAGGCTTGTGGTGTTTATTTTTTCTACATCCATCATACTGGCTAATGATGTTAGAAGTTTATGGGGGGGAAGAGAGGGATTTTCCCTCTCAACTGATGGCTTGATGGCAAGCCATGTAGGTTTATTTTTTACTCCCCGAATAGTGGTTGAGTGGGGAAGGTGGGTTCATAATGTTGGAAAACCCCTTCCCAATTCTGGGGAGAGGAAAAACCCAATGGGTTTTTTGAAAAAACTCACAAAAAGGATTTCAAATACATGGGGTGGAGCAACTAAGTAGGGGGTGTGGATGATTTGGAGGAAGAATAGGAGGTTGTGAAGATTCGTGTGGTGCCATCATGTTTGGACCACACTTTTGGCACCTTGGATATCTCTTCTTCTTTTCCCCATTTTGGAGGTAGAATATGATTTCTCTTCCTTTCATTCTTTGTAAAAATTTGATGTTCATCTTAGTGATTAGATTGTTTTGATTGTGAAAATATGATTTTGTTATGTCTCCCTTTATCTTGTGCAAAGTTTTTGGAAGCTAGCTCTCTCTCCCATGCGCTTAGGGGAGGCTGCATGTCTTCTAACCTTTCGAATGGACATGTAATGATTCCTAAAGGTGGGTAGTTAAAACAAGCCTTGTTCTCTTGGAATTGGATTTTGGTAACGCATCAAGTGGGATCTCAAGTGGAAGAGGTTGGAGTTCCATATCGTGCTTCCATTTGTATGTCATAATCTGTGTGAACATCATCCTCTTGTACCGTTTGGTTATGCTATGTGAAATTTGTTATTATCTGTAAAATCCTCATTTTTTATTAAGGTATTTACTTGTAAACTGAGTCATTTTTTCTTGAGAAATCCACCTTCATATTGAAAGAACTTGTTAATAGGTTTCTTGGTCGTTAGTATGTATTTGGGATATTTTGCATATGGGACACTTAAACCCTGCGTGAAAATTAAAGTTGTAAGATAGTTGAAAATTTTCAAATTGGATTAGTTGGGCTCCATTTGAAAGGCCAGATGGTGTATTGGAAATCGTTGTATTCTTGATATAGATCCTTCTGGAAAATGTTTGTAATATGATTGTATGTAAAATAAAATACCATTCTTTAAACATACTCTCTCTTTCATTTTTTAAATTTAAAAGGTTTGGGAAATTTAGAATACAATAGTTATATCTGTCCTTATTGACCAAAATGAAAGGGTATATAGTTAATCAAATATGGGCCTACCACTCCTTCCTAAGTTTGAACCTTAACCAAAGTCTCTTTTATCATTTGAGAGAGGCTTGCTACAATATTATTATAACATTAATAGTCAATGTCTAAAATATGCATGTTGGAAAAAGAATATGAAGGTCATTCCACAACAATACTTGAACATAATCATGAGTTTTACAACTTGAAATAGTTTTAAGATTGTATGTAATATATATATATATACACACACACACACACACACATAGATATATGTATATATATGTATATACATACATATATATATGTATGTATATATATGTACACACACACACACACATATATATATATCGAGGGAGATATATAGGGTATGACATAATATATACAGAAGAAATGAGAGATAGAGAGGTAGAGAGCAGGAAGAGAGAAGGAGAGAGAGAGAGAGGAGAGATAGAGGACAGCGATAGAGAGAGAGAGGGGAGCGAGAGACAGAGCGAGAGATATATATATATAGATATTATATATATGTATATATATAATATATATGTATATATATACCTATAAATATATGTTAGAATAGATACATACACATATATTATACATATATATATCTGTGTATGTATATAATATATTATTAGAGATATATATACATATACATATATATATATATATATATATATATATATATATATGTAGAGGAGAGGAATAGAGGAGACATATCTACATATATATATTGATATATATATAGATATACATACACATACATATATAGAAGGTATATGTATCTGGAATATAGGAGACAGAGAGAAGATATAGATACTATATAGAGTAGAGAGATAGAGATACAGAAACATACATATATATAGATGTAATTCTATATATAGCAGATATATATATATATGTACATATTATATAGATAATGATATACATATATGTATGTGTATGTAATATAATATATACAGACACATACATATATATATATGTACATCTGTATATATATAAAATATACATATACTATATATAAATTATACTATGTACATATAGGTAATATAAAATGTTTAAACCATAGGTACATATTATGGATATATATAATATACATATGTAGATATATATATATATATATATATATATATAACATATATATATAGTATCTATATATATATATTATCTATCTATATACATTATAATATGTATGTGGGGATATAGAGAGAGGTACAGAGAGAGGGAGAGGGAAGAAGAGAGAGAGGGAGAGAGAGAGAGAGAGGGGATAGAGAGAGAGAGAGATAGCAGAGCGCGAGAGAGGGAACAGAGAGAGAGAGAGCGAGGGGAGATAGAGAGAGACAGAGACAGAGAGAGGGAAGAGAGAGGACAGAGAGAGGGACAGAGAGAGAGAGGAGAATAGAGCGCGCCAGAGAGAGAGAGAGAGCGAGACATAGACAGAGAGAGAGAGGAGGAGAACAGAGACAGCAGAGAGAGCGATGAGTAGAGAGAGAGAGAGAGAGAGAGGAGATATATAAATGTTCGGTATATCTAATTAGATTATCCTGTATATGATATATATATAGATAGGTGTTTGTATATATATATAGTATATATGTATATTATATATATACAATTATACATATATTATATTATCTGTATGGATGTATGTATGTGTATGTGGTGTGGTATATAGATATGTATATATATAGATAGATATATATAGATATAATTAAGGTTGTAAATAAAACAAAGTAAATAATAATAATAATAATAATAAAATGTTAAAGGAAAAAGTTGTGTATGGTGTTGGTTTGAAAGCTAAATTATAATTCTGTGGGGAGGGGTTGAGCCCTCCCCAATCCTACACACAACCCACAGCCGCCCCATCACTACCTTCCTTCCCATGCAACACTCTCAACACCCACCCCAGTCCACTCCTAACCCTATTGCCCCAACTCCCAAACCCTTCTATCCGAATCCCACTCCCTACTCTCTACCACACAATCCCCTTCACACCAATCCGCTAGCATATAAAATGCGGCTCCATTGTGTCACTTAAGATTTATCTATATTGCAGCCTTTAATAAATAAGGATAAGGGTGTGTGTGTGTGTGTGTGTGTGTGTGTGTGTGTGTGTGTGTGTGTGTGATCTTAGGCAGAATTGCCATTTTCTACCAAAGAAATTATAAGGGAATTTTTCATACCCAACCTCTAAAGGAATCTTGGGAGGAAAATTTACCAAAAAATAATTTAAAAAAATAAGGAAACCATACTAATATTATTCAGAAAAACCTATGAAAGCAAACTTCCAAGCTCCTCCTCAACTTGCACCTGCAAAAGACAAAACAAAAAAAATGAGAAGAGGAATAGAAAAGAAAAGTAAAAGCACATAAGGATGTTTAGGGAAACTTTAGGTTAAGATTGAAATCTATGGCCAAGATTAAACTGATCCTAGGGCCCATATGTGACCCTACATACTTTTAAGTCAAAATCATTTTATGGGAATGTGAGAAAATTGAAAGGGGTGTGTGTGGTAATTAAATAAAGGGGGGAGGGGGGTGGGAATAACTAATACATTTTAAAGGGATGTATATTTACAAGTGGTGAATCAAGGAAACCTTTAGAAATAAATATTTTAATATGGTATGGGACTAGATATTATTTTAGTTTGGGTAAATTAAATTTGTATAAAATTATTATTAACGGGAAACGGTTAAGAAAATGATTAGTATTAATTAATCACTCAAAAAAAAATTACCCAAATTTTCTAGATGTATTTTTGGTGTGTTTATGGTGTCCCGAGGTGGGACATTACAAACATGTTACCTCCAAATAATTTACCTTGAGCCTCAATTCACCTTCAAACCCCATTGCCATAGTATCTCCATACTATTTTTATTAGATGTTAAAAACATATCCAAATGATTCCAAGTCCTATACTTCAATGATAAGTGTTTTCATGAATAATGACAGTAATAATGAATTAGATAAACCTTTAGAACATGTTGAATTTATTTTCATATATTGTGTTTTTATGTTTTGAAGTATTTTCTAATTTCAAGATATTTTCAATATTTAAAAATTTGTAGTAGTTCAATTGTTTTAATAATGTATCTTTATATAGCATGTTTACAAGTATTGAAGTATTATGTGTTTTCATCACATTTAAAAATTTAATTTATTTGGTTGTATTGGTTCAATATTATTAATACTGCAATCGTAGTTAACTAAAAAATGTGATGCCATTAATAAGAAGCGATTTCTAAGGGTACATATATACATATATATTTATTACTCTAATGTTGTATAAAATAGGCTAATAGTTTGTATTAAACATTAATATTTATGTTTGTAATGGTGTATTTACAAATGAATTGTTTGACCCCATTAAAAATTCATTTGGCATTGTATTCATCTCTTACCATGTGTGAGAGGGTTTTTTGCAAATATATTTGAAAACAAAAATTCTAGAGGCTTTCGTGAACAATTTTCCCTCCACCTATTGGGGAATAGTCCATTAGGCTTTTTCTTGTTTTCTTACCGGTTTAAACATAGTTATGTGATACTGACTATGGATTCCCCAACAAGTTATCCTCTCGTATGATGAAAGAGGCTTGTGAAATGTTAATGTTATCTAATTTTTCTACAAAATATATCAATGTGTTAAAATCCTTTCATACAATTTGAGGTCGTAGACCAACATAGAAGTTCCATACAATTTCATATGTGGTATTAAAAACAACTCTAAATGATTCTTTGTCCCATTTTAATTAAAATTGGTTTCATGCATAATGACGGTAATAATGAATATTTTATCATAATTTATTATTGGAAATAAGCATTGAGTGTGTCCCATGTTGTGGATGTTAGACTTCCTTTAAAACATAACCCATGGAAGAAATTCTCATGCATTTCACCAGCAATTTTGTTTCCTTATATTCTTGGATGCCCAAAAGGTTATCTCTTCTTTCTTCAATAGAATGAAATAATTACAACCAATTATAGAAACTTGAAACTGAAACTTTGTATAAATATTTCTTTTAAATCCTCTTATTCTTATGTTTCACATGTTGAACAATATGTTGGTGGCAGCTCCTATTCCCAAGAAAGGATGCTCAGTCGAAAAGAAGGTGAACAAGGCATTGATTTCCACCAAGAAAAAATATTAAATAAAATTCCATGTTACACGCTTTAGCTCTTTTGATAATAGTGACACTAGCATACAAGATGAATTGGGCATGGGGAGTATTTAACAAAATGGGCTTTCTTTCATAACTATTTCCATAACATTTTTCCTTCAAAAATTGTACCTTGCACCCCATTTCGCCTTCAATGATTATTCCCATATGACAAGTTGTACATTTGAATTTCCTAAACAAGAAGAGGATCCCGTGTTTTCCCTCCATCAACTTACCTTCCCTAATAACTCTTCTTCCCTCTATCTAATTCTTCATAACCCAATTTATCTCTTTTGCTTCATTCCTATCGGTGTTAACTTTGATTTGCTTATGTGTTGCTTGTCCTTGATGCATGCACATCACCCAATATGACTTCCTCGATGGATCCCTTTCGGCGTCTTCATTGCACTGCCTGCATGTAATTGCTACTATGGTATAAAAATCTAAATTTCTAGTCTTTTTGATATCTTTAATTATTTATGGATAAACAATTTTAACATTTTCTGAGTCTTTATAGATTTATTTGTGTTATAATTAATATGGTGTACTATTAGTAGAAAACCATTTTTCATATCTACAATATATGCTCACCATGATTCTATGAAAACCCAATATCATGAAATTCATATGTTAAGAAATATAGTATATATAATATGGAACATCTCAAGTCAGCACATGGTACATTAGGAAATAGAATATTATATTTCCATTTATGTAGAAAGTAACATAAATTAATAAAAAAATTTATTAAATATCCAAAATGTATTAAATTTTATCTAGCTAGTGTTCCAAGTTTCCGACTCTATAAACTCTTCCTCTTTAGAATGGTTTAGACTTTCAAAAAGACACGGAATTTTCAAAAGCAATGGTTTAAACTACTGGTTTATCTCGATTTCCGTGCAGCAATACGATTTTTAGGTAATTTGGACCTGCAACATATTTTTGTATTTTGCTTTCACATGTTGTTTGTTTTGCAGATAACTTGTCTTGTATTATATTTGTTGTGATGGAAGAAAATAAAGAAAGAACGATACTTAGTCCACAGGACTCCCTGCCCTCCCTGTCTTGAAAAGGCCCACAGAAATAGTTTGTGGTTGTGAAACGTCGTCTTCGAAACACTTTTCTACAATTCATGTTGATGCCCATGCAGACTCGCTGGTTTGACATTAGACTCTGTTTTGTACAATGGAATTCAAGAAAATCTTAAATGGTATCTGTATAGAAGTGAGTTATTGTGGAGCTTTAAGACTGACTTCTGAGGGGGATTTATATGTCTTGTTAGGTCTACTGAATCTTCCTAGATATAATTTTTAATAGATATACCGGTTGAACAAAGAGGAAAGTCGGCCATAGTGATCTGGGAGTCCCGTCTCGAAGGGCTCTCACTCAGTGGATCAAAGGTACGCCAGGGATAGCAGGCTGATGACTCCCAATAACTCTTATCGATGGAGACGTTTGGCACCTCAATATTGACTTATCACATGTTGGGGTTGAAGAAGGTAACAAGGGTTTGATTGTTCGCCGATAAAAATAGTACTTGAGTTGCGTTTAGAATGTCGTGAGGCAGTTTGTGTCCTATCTACTGCTTGTGTTGAAGGATAGTTGCGATGACCCAACCCAAATACTAGAGGACTAGGTTGGGCCAACCTATGGTGTACCGGTTGTATCCAGAATGCAACGCCAGATATGAAAGAACTGATGAAAACATTTTAATCAGTATTTCTTAATAATCAACATTTGTTGTAATTTTAATTTTGGGTTTACATTGCCAATTTGCAAGAGGCATTTAATTATGTTTAAATTATGATATTATAACAACATAACTTTGAGCAAATACAAAGATAACAAAATATGTAAGACAAATGCATTCAGATAATAAATAGTTGAAGAAAGCAACAAAGAATGCTTGGTGATCAGTGATGATCGTGTGTATGTGGGCCTCAATCTGTATTTATTGAATATGTATATGCACAGCAGGCAAATCCAATTTAATGAAAGCCAGAACCTCAGTTCCTCTGAGTCAACCTTCAAAATAAACCTTCCCAATGTTTGAGAAAGGCATAAACCTTCAAAATAAAAAGATAAACCACTCACTTATACTCCAGCAAAATATAAGTGCTATCAAAATCACGGGGCACGTTTATGACAGACGAGTGGGACCCCAATAACATTGAAGTGTTACCACTTATTTATATATAAATCAATTTACACTTCGTTCTGATTACCGGAAAATGGTTGATTGGTTGTCACATGTGGTATGTACTTGTATAATATATGTCTTATTATACAATGTAAGATATTCCTTCTCCCATTTAAAAATTGTTTCTAATACTCTAAATTTGTCCTCCATTTAGTTGAGGTCAGGTTTTTCATTGTATTACAAATTGATTGTCCCTCTCCCAATATAATACATTATTTAAGAGTTGATACAACTATTACATTGTTAAACATTTCATATTATGAGAGGATTCAACATGAAATATTATCCATATATTCACTTAAAAGCTACCTTGTGCAAATTAAGTCATGAATATAAGATGATGTCTCATTACCGCCTCATGACTATTGGAGTTACTAGATTGGATCATTGGCTCTTTATAATTAGTCTTTTATTGTCATCAAAAACATTTTATGAGATAATTAGTACCTAGACATTAATTTTCATGTGATTTTTCTTGTGTAGTATTAGTCAAGATGCACAAACACCTAAAATTGGTCCCCAAATATTTATTCATTGTTACACTACATTTGGCTATGATGTTTGTGTATTCACCGTGTTTTCTTCTAAAATAGGCATTATTGGTGTAAATATTATTTTTAGTGGTCTCCACTTCACCCACCACTCCCCTGCTTCCAAATTCTATCCTATTTCAACCCCTCTTGTCAAAGATAAGACCTTCACATTCTTGCCATGCCAACAACATGGAAATTATGATCATAACAAATGTTACTGGGTCATTACTCTCCTTCAACATGTGTGACCTTTATTCCACCTTTTTCTTATTTCTAACTTGTACGTGTTGGTTTGCATGTCAGTAAGGTCATAATTTGAATTAATGTCCCCTATAAGTACACGAGCCCCCTAATTCATTTAGTAATATAATTTTTTTAAGGAAAATTTATTGTTTATTAATGGATTTCAAGAATTATAAAGTTTAGATAAGTCAATTATTGAGCACCAATTCTAGATTAGCTTGTAATTAGTAGGACATTTGTTAGGATTCAAGTTCATGTTATGGACATATTTTGTTACATTGGTATTCTTAGTTAATAATTTTTTTAAATTATTGTTTTGTTATTTTCAAAATAATGTCAAGTTGAGGTATCTAATAAATAATTAGTTAGTTGGAGGAAGGATCCCACAAAAAATCCCCTTTCTTGAAGTTTCACATTTGGTTGTCCAACTATGGTTACCATGAATAAGTTTTCTTTTCTACAGATTCACTAGACAAAAAAAAAACTCTCCGTAAAGTTGTTACAAGAGTGAAAGAGATCAACAAAAATTTCAAAGGTAATTTTAGTTTATAGTAGTTTGTCTAAAATTTCATCTTCACAGTTTGTAAAATTCTCTTTGGAGACACCGTGGTTTGAAAAAATGGTGATTTCATTATGATTTTGAAAGGTTGCCTCTATCTACCCTAAAAATACTAGAATGCACTATTATAATCTAAAGGTTATTTCCTAGTGTTGACCCCAAGGTTGTATTCACCAAGTGAAGGGTGTGATTCTGAATAATTTAAAGATATTGTAGAAAAGAACCATGTATACAAAATAGTAAAAATTTGGTGATGGATTGGCACATAAGAAGCCAAAGTTCAGAAGGGAAGGTGATGGATATACATGCAAGAAGAGAACTACCACATAAAGCTAGTGAATGAGGAAACTACATGCATACAAACATGTGTGAGGCATCAAGAAGAAGAAAATGATTGGATGGTGTGGAAAAGTGACACTCAAGATGCACATGGGGTGCTCTATTAAGTCTTCTAGATTTATCTAGAAAATATGTAGTTGGATCTATAAATTTCACTATAACATTTGTGAAGTACAATTATAAAAGCATCCTTGTCCTATAAGTTGGAACAATTTAAAATAGGTGGAAGTTTCAATGCAGAGTAAAAGAGTGAAGGATAGTTCAAATTTGGAATCTAAATCTTGTGTTTTTATGTATAGTTTGTTTACATATTGAACATAAGAGATATTATAACTTCATATAATATAAAGGTATATTTTATGCTGAGATGGTTAATAGTTGAATGGAACCATGAGTAGTATTGCTTATAACATGTGTTTAAACTTGGTTATGACATTTGTTTAAACTTGGTTTTCTTGCATAGTTGAGGTTAATACATATTATTTTAACTATTTAATATTTGTATTTCCTAAATAATTAAAACTAATGCATATAATTATTGTTTAAGCGGTAGTCCAAATGATTGAATCTACCATGTCTTATTGATACAAGAAAACAACAATATAAACACTAATTATGTGTTTAATTGGTAATCTAAGCAATTGAAAATTACAAGGATATTCTATAGTATGTGTGAAGTAATTACCTAAATTTATTATGTTAGTAAGATAGAAGCCTAAAGGAAACAAAATCTATAAACATGAGTAGATTTGAATCTCATCAATAGACTCTCTAAACACGGAAGCTTTAACATCCTTTATCCGGGTTAGATTTGGACACGAGGGTCATTTTGATGACCAAACTAGTTTTAGCATTTTTAAAAAATTCTCTAGTCATCTAAAATTTTATCAAATTTTTAAATCTTTGTCTAATTTATTGTGATGTTATTAAGTGAATCTGTGATAGCTTCTCTTTCACTCAAACATAGAAAAAATTTAACAAGAGATCAAGACAAGTCCTAAACTAAGGTAAATAAAACCCCCCATACATTATCGTATGAAACCAATCAACCACACACTAAGTATTGTGGATTATGTAGTTATCCTAATTCAATTGAAGTTTTTTTTTCTTCACTCCTTAAACCTATATAGATAAATAAGTTCTCTTTGATTAGAAAAAAATGTAATTATACGAACCTCTCTCTTGTCCTAAGACACTTAATTAATTATTACATTGGATTTTGGGGAATATCATATTTATAAATCCAACACATGGACTATTCTCGGAAGATTTAGGATGTGTCTAACATTTTGTAGTGATTTCCAAGGTGTATATTGATGTATTTTGTCTAAAATCCCTTTAAGTATATTTTTATATATTTAAGACTCTTTATGAATTTTCCATACAAGCCAACCAAAAATTCATGCCTTCGGTGACTTAATGATAGTTCCGGATTTTAAAATGTGACTTTTTCACTAATTGAGAATAGATTTGGTAGAGGGATGACATGGTCATTGATGCACATGAATCTATGGTGCTCAAAGCTAGCATCAGGGTTTTAAAATAGGGATCTCCAAATGGGAAGAGCTATGTAGTTATTTATGAAGGATCATATTAGATGAAAAAAAAAACTAGCCATGTGAGTATTCAATTAAATTTAATATGAAGGTGAATAATGTGTTGTAGATATAATTACAAAAGGGAAATAAGTGTTAAAAAGGTCAAATATGAATCAATGTTCCAAATTTCCTAAAACTAATGTTCCAAAGTTGCTCAAACGAAAATTAGATTTCTACAAATACCCCTATTAATGTATTACTTTAGTAATTATAAATACATTTTTACTCAGATTTACTCCCACTAGTCCCTCTTTGAGAAAGGAATAACCCTTCACAATAAAAAGATAAACCACAAACTTAATAGTCCTATAAAATGTAAGTGATAGCAATGTCACGTTAAACATATTTATTGTAGAAGTGTCATACCCAGTCATTTTTTAGTGTGTCCACCTAGAAAAGGATACATTAATGTATTCAAACTCCATTATTACCCTAAATTAAGAGTTGCATACATATGATCTGATTGGTTTATAGTTTAGAGGAAACTTATATAGAACCATTTATATTTAATAGTATATGTATTATTATGTCGAGTAAGATAAAATTCTTCCTATTTTAAAATACTTTTTCTACTCAAATATCATCTTTCATTTACTTTAAACATTTTTATATTATTTTAAATCCATGGCTCCACACTCAATTTAGTACACATATTTAAGAGTTAATATAACAACTACATTGTTAATAATTTATTTATGAAAATAATTGACTGGAAATGTCATCCATGTGCTTTCCTAAAACTTACCTTGTGGAAACTAAATTTTGAATTAAAAAATATCATTTCTTCTCTATGGCTATTAGACTTAGTAAGATGGGTTTTCGACCCTCTACAAATACTCCTTTAATATTATCAAAAAACAATTATAGGATAATTAGCAAAGTAATAATTTTTGTGTGATTTTACTTGTGTGTTTTTGGTGAAGGTATATATATAATTAATATTGGTCACGTCAAATTGCATATGTGTAACATGTTTGTATATTTATTGTTTTAATCAAAATTAGCAATTATTGGTGCAACTATTTATTTTCAATGGTCTGCTATCATATCTATACAACCTTGTACATACCTACATCTAGACCAATCAAAATTGGTAATCAATGATTGGTATTTACGTCATCTGATTAATCATTTTACACTTAAATAGCTAGTTATTAGATGCATCTTTCTCAATTTGCACCCCTAGACACTAGGTCATGTTTTTTATTCATCATTGACTAATCAAGAACACACTTTTTAAACATAAAAGACATATATAGAGTCTCTTTCCACCATTATTCAACTGATAGAATGTAATATATACCCTAACGACAAAAAATGTATTATTTCCATTATAGAGAATGTACATTGGGTGGATTTTTATAAGCTGACAACTTTGTCATCTAACTGCTTAATGATCACATTTTCAAATTCACAAGTTAGCACAGTTGTCGTAATGAAAATTAAGTATGATGTTTTCTTTGCAACATTCGCCTATAAAAGTACACTTACACAACCCACTCAATGGGAATCTGATATGAAATCTTTTAGACTGCCTAGGAGATCATAATAAGTCATCCAACTGGTAAATCAATTCATCAAGAAATTAAACTAATACTAAGTTTGAATTCATCATATTATATGGATACCCTTCACCATTATGTAAATGTTATATCCTTCATTAGATATCATATCCAAGTGCCAAAATTCCTGATATGTTATTCATTTCTAGAATAATTTTGTATGTACATACTACACACATTCATTGGGTAAGGAAATATGACATTTAGATATGTCTTTAGAGTATTTCTACATAAGAATTAAGGGGAAACATCAACCCAATTGGTTTAACAAATTTTAAGGTCTTCAAGAAGTATAGATATGGTTTAAAGAAGAATACTTTATCTTCTACATAAATAAAATATTGCGTTTCGAAACATAGAAATTAAAGATGAGATTTAACCTAACATTGCGCATGATAGATCTATTTATATAGGAAAAACTCACCTGGTAGGATTTTTAACTTGTAGGTGATTTTTTCCTTCTCTCATATTCAAATTCTCATATTTTTGTACATTTAAATGAAACTTTACACAACACTCCTACACAGTCTAATATCATTGTCACTTCATATCAACTGGTAAAGTTTGGTGTAATATATTCCAACCCTAACTCACACTTACTTTGTCTAGATCTCATGAGCATATGTGTTCCCATATTGTGTCATGTCATGATTTAGGATATGCACATTTAATATATTTTTTTATTCCTAATGCATATGTGCACAAAGTAATCAACCATAAATTAGATTAACTCTAATTTAGATATTGTAGATGGTAAAATTTGCATAAAATCATTATCACATAAATATTTTAATATGCACAATATATGTGGATCTTGAACAATGGAGTTAATTCTCAATGGCGCAAGTCCTTGTTGTTTCAATATTATATTTATTGGCATGTCTGTTGATTTGGATTTCTGGGTTTTTTATTTCGGTTTTCTATTTTGGTACATGTATATTTTGCCTTGATAATAGTTTAGTAGAATTTGGATAATGTTAGTTGAAGACCATGTAAATTGGTTAGGAAAATACTAAACATACACCCTTTCTCCTTTTTGATTTTTGGGTCCCTTTTTCCCGTTGGGAATCTTCTTTTCCATTTTATGTTTACGTTCATATTTACATGCCATTATGATTCAAATTTCAAATTGATAAAATCTTGTATATAAAATTTCATCCTAGATGCATTTACTATCTAGCAAGCACATATCTGTGTACAACGTATTGAACGAGAAAAAATAAGGATATAATATTTAGAATACATATCATAACCTAGGAGGACATAATAATGTTTCTCATATCACAAGGGTTTAATGGGATATAAATAGCATATCTCACTACTAGTGTGGAAGCACAAATTAAAATTTATTTCAAGGGATTAGATTGAAAACACTCTCACACAATATAGTAGGAGAACTACATCTATTCTAAAATGTAGCACAACACTCAGTGACTCACAAATGAGGTCGCATCTAAGCTTATTCTGACTCCGCCACTTTCTTATTTTAAATTTATCTCTAATGAGTTCTTAAGGTTCTTGTAGGAAGGTAGATTAATATTACATGTGCATGTCAAAAATATAGGGTTATATGTGAATATGAACATACAATAGTGTGAAACTAGAAATAATGAACCCCCAAAAAATAACAACCATGTGAGCTATCTTCCTATGATATTAGAATAGGTTAGTTTGTAGAATCTAGTCTTAACCTTTCCTATGTTCATGCCCCTAGATGTAAATTTTATGAAAAACAATTTATCCGGGTTCATTCAAAATCCTTCATACATTCCATCTTTGGTAACAACATGTTCAAAAATTATATTGAGATAACTAAGTCATACTTATAACACTACTTGTGCTTTTAAATTCTTTACCATTTGGAAATGCTTAGAAATAGCCTATTTTCCATTAAAAATCTATACATAATTATAATAGTATATTCCCTATAATAGATAATATATATTCCTAATTAAATAAATTGCATCAATCATCTGAAATTTATTCAGGGTTAATTAATTCTGGTGAACCTATCCATTGTTTAACCCTGCACCTAGCTTAGTGTTTATATTTTTTATTCCATAGTTATGAATTGTGATATAAAAACCCTAGTGTCTTTAGGGATTATTCTCTAAGTTATATATTTCCTTACATAAGGATTTGAAAAGTCGAAAGGGATACAATTCCTGTAATCAGGTCCATAAATTTGTGGGCTTACAAATATGGCTCAATCCACAACATGTCCAACTATTTTTATGTCAAATGCCTGATTTATAGATGGTATAAAATATCGGTATGAGAATCCCTCATATGATTAACATCCTAAGAGACAATATTCACCTCACGTTTCCTCTCTTGGTGTGTCATATATTGTTGGTGTGCCTTATCCTAAGCAACTAGATCTAATCATGGTCTTTGGTAGCCAATGGTTACACTTTCCCCCATATATAACAAAAAAAATCTTATTTAGTGTAACCTTTTCCTAATGGTGGCTTTAGTTATCTTATCTATATATAGAGATAATGGTTAGAGTAAGTGGGGATGAATCTCCCTACTTTTAGTTCTTAAGATGTCTGATTCTCATAATCCTATACCACCTAATGAAATTCAACCAACTAAGGAGGTATATTAATTACTTACATGGCAATAGATGATGTTAAAAATAATAAATATTCTTCTACTTCTATAAATAGAATTACACATATTGTTTGTGATATTCTAGGTGATCATGAGTTTGTTACTTTTGATGATTTTTCTAATTCTCATGATGATATTTCTAACATTGTTTTTATTTATGATGATTACACTTTTTCTCCTAATGAGTTTTATAACCATGTTCATGTGTCTATTCGTAATAATGATTCTAGTCATAATGATATTTCTAAACCTAATAATTATCATAGTCATAATGATGTTTCTCTTCCTAGTGATGTTATTATTCATAATGATGTTCATGTTTGTACTCCTAACAATACCATTTTAGTTACATGTGTTTCTACTCTCCCTCAAAAATTTACAAATGATGTTATTACTAGTGATGATTCTCTTTATCTTGCACAAGTAGTTAATTATATTGCTAATAAACCTTTGATTTAATAAAATGTAAATATAATGTAAGGGAACTATTGATTAAATGCATATAACAATAAACAAGCAAGATTAAGAAAACTAAATATAAGAAAGAGTGATAGATAGGGTTTTGAGAATGACACAATTGATATTTATAGGTTTAAATTGATTCAAGAATGTAATAGTTTTGTGTCTGATTATGGAAAGTGACAATCTTTGGGATAGGAGTGCCCAAAATGGGACATGATGTTTAGGTGCTAGAGTATGTTATTGGAACTGGTATATACATAATATCTTGGAATATATTTATTTATATGTCACTTATTGTCACTCCTTATTTATTTTATGTCATATTAGTTTTGTTGTGTCACACTCGTAACATACAAAATAAACCCTAGATACTTGCATAGTACTGAAGCACACATTTTGTGAATAAAAAAATGTATATGTTTGAGTCACAATGACCTCAGTGGTCACCCCAATGTGATTTTCACTAAATGTTGCACTACATTTCAAACTCTAGTTCGTGTGTGTGTGTGTTTCCCTTAAAATATGTTTCCCTAGTGCCAGTCTCACTCAAAGAATAATGAGCTACAAATAATTTATCCCAAATACAAATATTTTGTATGGAATTCATAATAAACCCTCATGTGTAGTGAAGTATGCATTCCAAAATGTAGCCCTTGATGTAGTAGATAGAAAATAGTAGCTCCTTGTAGTATTCTGTGTCTCTGGAATTATTTCCCCCCTAATGAGCTTAAATAAGATGTGTGTGTGTGTGTGTGTGTGTGTGTGTGTGTGTGTGTGTGTGTGTGTGTGTGTGTGTGTGTGTGTGTGTGTGGTTCCTTTGCTTAAGTTTCATAATTAACAAGTGAAAGTATAACAAAGGGTGATAAAAGAGGATGATAAATAATTAATAATTGAAAGATAGGAGAAAGAGACAAAGAGGACAAAAGTGCCTAGAGGGGATAGTATCACCCAAGATCTCTTATCCCTATTTGGAGGTCTTGTACAAAGAGTAAGAAGGATAAAAAAAATGTTATCATAGATAAGTAAGATGTCACATGGTATGAAAAATTATAAGTTTTCAATTAGAAAGACCAAGCAATAAAGATGAAAAGTGTTGGTACCCAAGCTTAATCTCCTTTATAACTTGAACAACATCATGGATTGCACAAGACACTCAGAGGTAGATAAATGATTTTTATCTCATTTGTAGTTGGGGAACACATGTATCTGACTTGTTAGAACTCAAGGTTTGAAGGAGTGGGTAACACCTCAGAAGGATTTTGATCTAATCCTCACTATTTTAGGTTGTTCCTTTCAACCAAGGTAAGAGAACCTATATTGCAGCCCTTTGTTTGACAAAGGAGATGGAGATATTCTTATGCTTTGCACATTGTAGGGAGAAGTCCTTGGGAAAACATGATCAAATTTCCATTATTCAAACTCAAAAGAGTTGTCACTACTAAATGATGGAAATGCTTTCAAAACAAAGCTAAGGCTGCTTGAGACATGGTATGATCATGATATGCTTTATGTATTTTTGTGAATGGATTGTATTCCTTTGTTGACACACAATGCAATGCAAGGGTAGTGTGGGGTAGGATGAATTATTTTGAAATGAAATTTGTTGGGAGATGTTAGACAAGACTAACTAGAAATTTCCAAACTCTTTGAGGACCTTTGCAAGAAATTTATAACACCTAAACATCAGAATGCTTCAAGGGGTTTAAAATACTCTTTCAACTAGGATATGTGCACCAAATGGAGGCCCAGATCAGCACTCTTCCACACAATATTTGAAAACCTGCCACAAAAGATTGAAGCAGAATATCAAAAAAGTATCCAGAAATCCCTATTTCATCATGACCTAAGGTGCACCCAAAGGTTTACAAAAAATCTCAAGATTCAAGGAAAGTAAAATGATTTTAAATCTGTTTATCTTCCATTAGATAAAATCTCTTCTGAATGTAAGATTGCAGATGCCATTAAACCCTCAACAAGAATTGAGACCATGTATGATCAAAAGATATCTCAAACACAAGACTACAACATGAGAAAGAAACACAAATTGAAAACATTTTGAAACATAAGTATATGCAAATTTTGTCAAAAGATAACACCAAATAATCCAAAAATTGATCAAATACATCAGTAGGAGAATGTTATGAAAATAATCTCAGAGCTTGTTGATGGCTTTACAACTAAAACCAACTCAACATGATGGAAATTTGATGCAATAAGGAATTAAAAAGGTTTTCAAGTAGTTTTCTTCAGAGAAATGGTCTTCTTCCAGTTTTTTCTCATGAAAATTCTAAGTCCTTTTTCTCCTCCCGTCCCCTCAAATTCTCCAAAATGCATAATATACCACATGCCACATTGGATTCTTCCTTCCCGAGAAAATAATATGCTATGGGATCAAATTTTTTACAAAAACTTCATGATTTAAATGACAGTGACATCAAACAGAAAAAACAACTCGCAGGTTGCAAGGTATGTGCAAAAATCAAATTATTACACAAATTCAAATCCTTATCCACCTTGGGGTCACATTTTTATCATTCAGGCATGCTAGCGTCTTTTATTTATCATTTCTCATCTTTTCACCTCATCATTTCACCTTTGCAACTTTTGATTTTCACTTTTCACGTTTTTTATCAGGCCTAAGTAGAAATTTCATCAAAAACACCATAGATCAAGGAATTGAGTCATAAAAATGATGCCAATGCACTCAGAAGGCCAAGATGATGCAAAATCATATAAAATTTGATGTAATTTGATGAATAAATGATGATTCCAAGCTTCCTGGAGATCCAATGGCGGCAAGAAGGAAGAATGCACATTTGCCGTCGATTTTGGATAACTTTAAATACCAAACCTCCATGTAGCAGATGAGATCCCAAACATAAGCCCAAAATTACCTTTTTAACCTTTGGATAAGGCAATATACGTGTCAAAATACCATTGGATCGGGCCCCTACCTTTAAAATTTGCAATTGCAACCTTTGAAAAATTTTGGAAAATTTTGCATAATTTCCCTGCCTATCTCCTGGGCCTGCCACGTGTCCATATGTGGGCCCCATTGAAAATGCGGGCCAATTCTATCAATTTTGACACTTTTGGAAAAAGGAAATTTTTCAAAAAATTCTCCAAGGGCCTGAACACCCGATTTCATTCCCACCACGTGGCGCCATCTGATTCGCCGTAGAGCCAAGTCTCCATTCTTGCCTTCAAAATTTTCTAAGTTTCAAAACTCCCCGTGGGCCCGTGCTCCTCTTTACTTTTGAAACATGCTACGTGTCGCTCCTAGATTGGCTGTGGAGGAGCGCTTCCAATTTTACCCTGTCTAGGCTATGCACAAAATTTTCACTTTGAAACATTTAGCCAAACCCTGCAAAAGTTTCAAAAATACTCTCGAGGTCCGAAACTCCGCTTCCTTATTTAATTTCCTTACAAGCGGTAATGCGGGATACTTTTTGACTTTAAGATTTTTGCCTCCAAAGGTGAAATTTCAAAAAACAGCTCCCATCAACCCGCTTCTCCATTTTCTCCCTTTTGGACACATGTCCTCAAATGATTTGCTACGGGCCCTCAGCTCAAAATTCACCCTTAAAACTTTTTAGAAGTCAATAAGTTTCAAAATTACCGAATCCTCTGCCCTCTGACAGTGACCCCGCCTAGACATGTGTCCACCTGTGGTTGGCTAATGGCCTTCAGGCCAAAAATTTACTTTGACATTTTGAGCCGAAAGACATAAAAATTATCCAAGTTTCTCCGTCACCCGCATGCCCTTCGAGCCACGTGTCTGCTTCCTATTCGTTGTGGGCCTTCAGGCCAAAATGTGATTTTGAAAATTCTACAAAATGAAAGAAAATTTTCTTAAGGACAACCTGCCACCTGCCAATCCTCTGACTAATCACAATGTGCCACGCAGGCACCTCAATGTAAAAGGCAGAGCCCCGGATCAAATTTTTCCCTTTTGCCAAAATTTTAAATACAACAAGTTAGAAACATTTCCCGTATATCCCTAGCCAATAGGAACCCGCCATGTTGCCAATACATTGTGATGATGAATTTGATGGGAAAATGACCCCTGTATTGAAAGAGGGTTTGAAAACCCGTAAGCGAAGATCACGAGGGACAACATGCACATCAATGGACATGTGAACGACAGTGTGAAAATATCTCAGGAGGAGCGAGCATCAACCAAATGTGCATGCAAAGATTCGAAAAATAGGAAGAACCTGGTTAAGCCATAAAACTCTCCTCTATCTCATAGATCAAAAGACGTGTACATATAGGAGGTGCTGAGTAACCCCTAGTGCTGCAATCATGAATTCCTAGAATAGAAGTGTAACTCCCAATGGCACATATGACGCACTGATGCACTGACGCATAAGGGAATCTCATAATGACCCCTAAATGACACATGGAACTACGATCTCACCTAAACGCGATGACTCACCTAATGATGTGGAAAATAATACACACCAACACCACCCCCCCCCCCTTCATCGTAACTTAGGATGAGGCAGAAAGTCAGAAATGAGAAATGGGTCCCGACACAAAGCCTGATGAGGTACCCATGTACAAGAAGAAGTCCCAAGTAGTGAAGGAAAACCTAGTGGGAAAAACATCCACCACAAGAGAATAAAACACTCTCTAATCTAAGAAAGATGCCAAATAGGGGTCCCAGCTCTAGACGATCCTGAAAAGGTACCCACGTACAAAGAGGTAATCTCTCGGAAAGAAGAAGAAGAAGAGAGAAAAAGAGGGAGACAAGAGGAATGCAGAAGATGCCATGGACAAATCTGAACTCTAAAGCTCTAAGAAGTCTCCCAGAAGAATGTCGATGATGATATCCTCTACCTCTGGACTGAAGAAGAGCCACCCACACCGAAATTTGTGCCTACCCTTAGGAAGGACAAAAGTGATGTGCTGGAAGTCTGCCCACTCCACAAAGGAAACTGAAGGCAGCAGCACAAAGAACTCTGAGTCTAGTCCACGAAAGTGTGACATAGGTCTAGCGAGTGAGTGCCAAGGAACCGAAGGTAATGCCATGTGCGTAGAACTGTCAGAGTGAAAAAGAGGAACACCCGTAGAAAGGATGTCCAAGTGATGTGAAGGGAACAAAACATCCTCCACAACAGAAAAGGGATCCACAGCTGAGGGTGGATCAATGAAGGTCTCTGGAAATGTGAAAGTGACATGATTCTCAGAAGGGGCACTCCCAACAATACAGATGATGAACTCCTCTGAAACACCTGTAGATGGATGCGGAACCTGTTGTGCATCACAAGTAGACTCTATGAAAAGATGACTAAGGTCAAGCAGATACTCGTCCTAATGAGGGGGCTCAACAAACAGAAGAGCGATGTCAGATAGGTATGAGTCATCCAATGAAGGTAGAGGAGTGAAGTGGGCCTCGTACACTGGAAGTGGAAAGGAGGCTAGTGTAATGATGGTGTGAGACTGAGTATGAGACTGCTTGATATCTGATGAGATGTGGGGGGTGATAACAATGTTTGGAATAGTGAGAGAAAGATGAGAAGAGTCCTCTGTAGTACTTTCGACATCAGAACTGGATGCACAATCCTCGTCATCAGAAGTAGAACCAAATGAGCCTGTGTCAGTGAAACTATCATCAGACAAAGAAATGGAGGAGACAACTGAATCAACAGTAACAAAAACGGTGGTAGTATGTGAAGGGTATCCATACAAGGACTGAAGAATGCTCTAGACACGGTGAGGTGGATCTGAGTCTGCCACGTGAAACCAGAGAGAACAGAGAGACATGCATCATCGTGTGACCAAAGACATGGTCACAAGTGTTGAGGAAGTCCTCTAGATGATGATGATTCAGGGGGTGCAGGCACTGGCCCAAGAAAGAAGGGTAAAAGACCCTCATGGATGAAGTAACGTTCCATGGAAGCACACCAAGCTGAATAGGTCTCTCTCTCGGTGAGAAGTGGCAGAGGCTGTAAGGTGATCCTACAATGATCACATGTCTAGAAAGAGCACTCTCCATGATTAAAAAAAATGCAATATGCACAAAAGCAAGACATCGGACTTGGCCGATAATGCATCTGTGTGTGTAGGCCCAAGAGTACAAGCAATCCCCCCAGAATGCGGCACTTTATAAAAGTAGTGCATTTTACAAAATTGGAAATGCCATCATGTAAAGTGTGCGAAAAATCATTCAACTTTGACCAAGGAAGCGCTTAGAAATGAGCAGTGAGTCAAAAGTTACCGCATTAAAACGATTCCCACAACTGATGGAAAAATGCACTAGATATGCTGTAAACACATTAAAAAAGTACACGAGACGGGTGCAAAGGGTGTCGTGTGACTACTTGTTAGAAATGACACCAAATTTTAGGCATAGTTTGTTTTGACTGTGAGGGTGGATTAGCCTCCTGCCAACCTCAGACCTCGCCCTCTGTCTTCGAGACGCTCAAAGGAACAGAAGAATACAAGCCAAAAAAACATTATAAAACTCAATTACATGCAATGAATGAATGAATGTTTTGTTTTAAGCCATAAAACAATAAAAACAAGTTGATGGAGAGGAGGGGCCCACGTTTAGTGAGTCGGGTGGAGAGCAAGCTAGCTGTGGAAGCCCATGTGTGCAGGTTTGCCAGCAAGAGAGGCCCAATGCGTTGAGCTGCTTGCATGTAACCACTATTTTGCAGACTAGAGAGAGGGTAGGCCACTGCAGAAGCTGAAGACATTAGGGAGATCTGCACGTTGTTGGAGGATATGTTACCAGCTAACAAGAATAGTAACCAATGTAACGTTGTAACTACCAAGGAAGACAACAAATTAAAAAAAATGTTTTTCCAATGCTGAGCAGCAAAAAAATGTTTTTCAACGCATGTGGCTGGGTTTGAAAGTCATTGGAGGTCGTTGGAGGCTGTGTTGGTGAGCTGGAAGCTACTGGAGGTGCTGGTGGTCCACGTACCAGAGGTTTGAACGCAGCAAAGGCCTCCAAAAAAATGCAGGGTTCCAAAAAATGTCCAGCAGAGTGAAAAAAACGTTTTCCAAATGTATTGCAGTAAAAAACGTTTTTTCAATGCATGTTTGAACCAAAAGCAGGTTGTTGGAGTTGCTGGTGGTTACAGGAGTCCATGTGCCAAGTGTTGCAGGTCTACGTTGGTGTAAGGTGCTGGTGGATCAGATTGAAGACCCCAAAAACACCAAAAAGGGCCAAAAACACCAAAATGGACTGAGTTGTTGGGAATGGAGCCATAGGCACAAAGTGAAACCACAGGTCTGCAACATCCATGAGCAGGTAGACCACATGCAAGAAAACCACATGAAGAGAACCAGGAGCAGGCAGATGGGCAGGAAAGAACCAGGCATGAGCAAGAGGTTCTCGTGAGCCGTGGAGCAAACACGAGCGGTAGTGGCCTGATCATTACATGTCAAGCCGGATGTATGAGCAAAGCACCATCAAGCTAACATTGCACTAAGGAGTAAATCAACCACGCCCAATCGAGCTACTAGAATGAAAAATTCTGTTAAAATGCCAATGGGAAAAACAAACTTTTCAATCACCCTAACAACCCATGAAAAAACTATGATTGAGTGCAAACCGAGGTATGAAACCCAAATCAGTGCAAGTAGAGCACGGTCATAATAACCATTACAACATGCGTAACGAGATCTGGATATCACATCGGAAGTGATAAAACACGCACAAAAATGCTGATGAGTGCACAGATCCACAAGATCTGCTCTGATACCATGAAAGACGGTTTGAAAACCTGCAAGCGAGGATCACGAGGGACGACGTGCACATCAACGGACGTGTGAACAGCAGTGTGAAAATATCCCCGGAGGAGTGAGCATCAACCGAATGTGCATGTAAAGATTCAATAAATGGGCAGAACCTGGTTAAGCTATAAAACTCTCCTCTATCTCATAGATCAAAATACTTGTACATATAGGAGGTGTTGAGTAAGCCCCAATGTTGTAATCATGACAACTCAAGTAGAGAGGGGGAGTTACATTCCTAGATTCGATAGAAGTGTAACTCCCAATGATGCATATGACGCACTAACGCACTGATGTGCTGACACACTAACACACTGACACACTGACACGTAAGGGAATCTCATAATGACCCCTAAATGACACATGGACCTACGATCTCACCTAAGCGAGATGACTCACCTAATGATGTGGAAAATAACACACACCAACACGTATGACCGTCAAAACGTCAAAAATTCACAGGATGCCCTAGAATTTGAAATTTTCAACAAGGCAGATTTCTTGATTTTAAACCAACTGAATCATTTTTTGACATCATTATCGACCTTGGGATTGGGAAACACTTGTACATAATCAGGATTCGATCAATATCGAGTTTTTTTCATGGTTTGACAAAAGAAAGATGACACAACCCGAAAAAATGAAGGAACTAGGGCACAAAAGGCAACAACTTAGAATATTATTTCATAATAGGGAAAAACAATAACATTATGGGCATTTTGAAGGCATTCAACCAGAGGGGCCAAATTACAGATCACTAACCTTGAGCAATAAAATGTTTCTAAGCAAAATTGGACATGAAAAATTAGGGCACGCTATGCAAACTTAGAAATGGCACCAACATTGGCTCTTGCTTGGGGATGGGCACTCCCAGTCAGTGCCACAAGGAAAAAACATAGAACAAGTGCCAAAAACCATTGGGTAAGGAGTCAAAATGCAAGGAAGGCCCAAAAAAAATCAAAACTACCACCAAAAATGAACCAAGAAAACCACCCAAAAAGGGTTGCCAAGGACAAAAGGGCAAACCACACACCAAAAAATAGCAAAAAACAAAGAAATAACAAAGGCTATACAAATGTACAATTTTTGCATACCTTACTTTGGGGATTTAATACAAGAAATGTTTTAAATGTTTGCCATTAACAGGTAGCTCCAACAATTCCCCTTCCAAATATTTTAGAAAAAAGGTATGTTCACCAATCTTGGTATCAATGGCATAAGGGCCCATCCATAATGCATCAAATTTGCCATGCTTTCCTTTCTCTTCATGCCTACTATCCCACAGCTAAACCAAATCTCCAACACTGAAGGCTCTAGGATTGACCTTCTTTTCAAAAAATCTCTTTAATTTCTCTCTAAATCTGATATGCCTCTGATGGGATGCTCTTCTCTCCTCATCAAGCTCAATAATCTGATTGATCCTTGATTCATATGGACCATGCTCTTTATCTTCCAACTGTTGGGAAAACTAAAATGAAGATAATTTTAGGTGTAAGGACAAAAAATCTGGAGTTCCATACACCAATTCAAATGCGCTTTTACCAATTGCTCTTTTAGGAGTTATTCTATCAGCCCAAGCTGCAAACTTCAATTGTTCACCCCACTTTTTCTTGTTCATTTCCAAGGTTCTTCTAATGATCTTCATCAAGTTCTTATTAATGGACTCAGCTTGTCCATTCCCTTGGGGGTTATAGTTTGAAGAATAAGTCAGATTGATCGCATATTCATTACACATTGAAATTAAAGGTTTGGATCTAAAGCACATGGCATTATTAGATACAATCTTAAATGGAACTCCAAATCTGCATATGATATGATTTAATAAGCAGTCTACTACCACTTAGTGTGTTACCTTTTTAGATGGGATTTCTTCAACCCATTTTGTGAAACAATCAGTGGCCACAAGAATCCACTTATGACCAGCACTAGAAGGATCTGAAATCTCACCAATGAAGTCCATTCCCCACTGCTTGAAAGGAGCTTCAACTGATACGGGCTGTAAAGGAAGGGAGCCTGAAGCTTTCAGTCTTCTAGAGAAATGTTGGCAACTATCAAATTTTCTAACCAGTTGGGTTGCATCTTTGAAGAGAGAAAGCCACCAATAACCAACTCTCAAAATCTTATGTGATTTTACTCTCCCAGCAAAGTGTCCTCCACAAACTCCCCCATGGAAATCAGCAACTATCTTGGGAGATTCATCTTCAGCTATGCATTTCAAGAGGACACCTTCAGGGTTTTTCCAAGCTAGCCCAAGGTATGTAACAATATATTTTTGAGAAGCCAGCTTGAGAGCTCTTTTTTGATTTTTATTTAAATGATCAGGACAACAAAGGTGTTTAAGGTAAAATATTACATCCTTGTACCATTAAGAATTTACCAACTTTGAAAGCACATCTACCCTTTCTTCCTCTAACTAATTCGCTTCCACATTCTGCAATTTGCTCTCAGCCATGAGCTTAGTAAGACCCAAACCTCTTACAAACTTTGTGGTTTGGATGTCCATATCACACTCCTGTAGTTTGTTCACCCATCTACATCTTTTACTTGAGATCTCCATCTCCGATAAGATGTATTTCACTATGGTGTGGGGAACATAGGCAACAACTTTTGAACTCAATATATAAGGCCTGAAAACCTTTGTTACTTTCACAAAGGCAAATGTTTGTTTCTCTATGATTGTATACTTTAACTTAGAAGCTTGCAAAGCCTTGCTAAAGAAGGCAATAGGTCTCTCAGCCCCATTCTCATCCTTTTGTAACAAAATAGAAGCAATGGTATATTTAGAGGCAAAGGAAAATATTTGGAAAGGCCTCTTATAGTTTGGAGCTGCTAAAACATGTGCATGCTTAAGTGAATCCTTTATTCCTTCAAAAGCTTAAATGGCAGCCTTCTCCCACCTGATAACTTGGTCCTTCTTTACCATGCTTGTGATTGGAAGAGTGAGCTCAGCAAAGTTGGAAACAAACCTTCTAATGAAATTGATTTTACCAAAGAAAGATTGGATGCCTTTCTTGGTTCTTGGGATAGGCACCTTACTGATTGCTTCCACTCTCTCAGGGTCTATCATAACACCATATTTTGACACAATGTGACCAAGAAGCTTGGCCTTTTGCATGCCAAAATGACACTTCTTTGGATTAAGAGAAATTCTATACTCCCTACATCTGATTAGCATCTTCTCCAAGTGTTGCAAATGATCACCTCGTTGCCTTGAAAACACAGTCACATCATCTTGGTAAACTACAATGAACTCATTTATGTAACCAACAAAAGCAACATCCATTTCTCTTTGAAAAGTGGCACCATCATTCATCAAACCAAAGGACATCCTAACAAAAACATATGTTCCCCAGGGAGTAGTGAATGTTGTCTTGAGTCTTTCTGATTCTTTAACAACCACCTGATTGTAACTGGAGAAACCATCCAATGTAGAAAGCAACTCAAACCCTGTCACAAGCTGCAACATATTTTCCATATTTGGCAAGGGGTAGTTTTCCTTAATGGATGCTTTATTTACATTTCTAAAATCCACACAAATTCTAATGTCTCTGTTCTTCTTTCTAACTGGCACAAGGTTTGCAACCCAAGATGAATATCTAGTGGGATGAATAATACCTCCATCTCTCAACTTCCTTAATTCCTCTTGCATTTTCATGGAGAGAATTGGATTAATTGGCCTATTCCTCTATCTGAATGGATTATTCTTTGCCTCAAGAGGGATCTCATGTTGGAACAAGTCTTCTCTATATGATTTCAGCTCTGAATAGGACCAAGCAAGGCAGTCTTGATATTTTTTCAAGAGTTGGGCATAGGACTGTTTTTCTTCTTTACTTAAATTTCTACCCAACCAAACCTTCATTGGCTTGTCCTTTGTTCCCAAATCATTCTCTTCCACATCCCTTGAGGTAGACATGTTTCTATTTATGATGCAATCAGCATTGTTAAAATTTGACTCAAGTGTAACAAGGCCTCTAGGAATGGTGTTTATTTTCAATTGGATGATATCTTTTCCAAACAAATTTTCTCTCCCTTCATTCATGCAAACCATTGGCTCCTAATCAATATTATGACCTGCAAACTCACCTTCATTTTTTAAGAACCTCAACACTTGAGCATCATCATTAAAAACTTTACAATGTTTCACATTATCAGGGACAGCTGGCCTTGTTAGCACTTCAATGTTATATTCACAATAAGGTGAAATGGTAAAATTCCCAAATTTAGAACCAAGTACTGCCAACTTGTCAGTAGCAGCATTAATACCTCTATCATGGTAAACAATGTTAAAGGAATCAAACATTTCAATTAGATACCAAACAACATACTTATATTGTTTCATATGCTGATTTTTTGTGGCATATAGCTTCCTTACTTGTTTGACAACCATCTTTGAAACCCCTTTTGCAAAAATATATTTCACTCCATACTTCCATGAAATTCTTAATCCCAACAACAATGTCTCATACTCAGCAATGTTGTTAGTGCATTCAAAATTAAGTTTGAAAGAAAAAGGAAAATCTTCCAAACTAGGAGAAAGCAGAACTATACCAACACCATTTCCAAATTTGGAGCAAGCTCCATCAAATAGTAATCTCCATGGAGAACCTACCATATCAAGAAATTCTGATTTGTCCATCTTTTTTTCTTTTCCATCAGCAAAACCAATGAAATTGTCAGCATCTACATTAGCAAACAACACTTCATAGGAAGCATTGTTTGGATCTTCAATCAAATGCAACATCTTCTTCTCAACATAGAGTTTGACAAGGCTGCCCTCAATGGGAATAGTGGCAAAAAACATGTCCATCTGAACACTGCCACTGCCACTTGCAGCCCATTTTCTTGAAAAAAGCACACCCCATTTGGCAGGGCAGTCAACAATTACAACATCAAGTTTCAAATTATTACCTGGATAGGTTATAAGTTGCACTACCAAACCCTTCACACAACCAACCACCGGCACTTCCCTTGAATCCATGGCAGTACACTTCCCATATGCAGCTTTCACTTTGATATCCAACGCATTCATGACTTCTAGAGGCATGAGATTACATGACGCACCGGAATTAAACATACAATTGTGAAGTAGCCTATCTTTTATGAGCAAAGTTGTAAAGAATGGATCAACATTCAGCTGGGAATCAACTAAAGATGTCCCAAAATATACCTCAAGTGTCTCTCCAATATCTTCTAATGTTGGTGGTTTTTCAAGGTTAGCAATGATTTGAAGAGGAGTCTCAACAAAATTTACATTTCTGCTTGGAGTGATCTTCTCTTCTTTCAATCCCAAGTACTCAAATGTTCTTTTCATATGCTCAGGAATTCTAAGCAAATCAATGATTGGAACACTCATTTTAATTTGGCTCAATACTTGGGCTATGTCATAGGGAACATTCTTTGGCAAAACAACAATGGAAGGGAGACAAGAAGATTCATTAGATGGCAAGGGAGTCTTGTCAGCTTGGGCATGATAAGGAATGAGATTTTTGCATGGGACAGCAAGTTTCTTGGCAAGTGTTTCTGTTCTAGGATTTTCTTTTGGAATGCTTGTGAGAAAGGGTGTCTTAGATTTGGCTTGAGGACCAACTCCTTTAACAACTTTTCTTCCAGTATTATACTCTTTCTCTTGACCAACCACAACATTCATGAACAATTATCTATCTTCCTCTAAAGGGATACCGCCATCATACTTCTTGATCATCAAATCTCTTAGATATTCAAAGTCAATATTAGGAATTACAAAGGCTTGAACTACATCTACATCATGAGCTTGAGAAAGAGAAATAAGTGGTACCCACTTTATGCAATCCCAAAAGGTTGCAGTAGTCCTTACACTTATTTCATCTATTGATGTTGCTGCTTGTTGTGAGCTTGAAGAGTTACCCACCATACAAATGTCATCATCAGTTCCACCTTCATTATCATCTTCAACAACTTTCTAGAGCTTAGAAGGCCAAGACGATGCAGAATCATATACAATTTGGTGCAATTTGATGAAGAAACGACAATTCCAAGCTTCTTGGAGCTCTAATGGTGGCAAGAAGGAAGATTTCACAATTGCCGTCAATTTTGGATAACTTTAAATACCAGTCCTCCACGTGGCAGATGAGATCCCAAACAGAAGCCCAAAACTACCTTTTTAACCTCTGGATAAGGCAATATACGTGTCGAAATACCATTGGATCGGGCCCCTACCTTTAAAATTTGCATTTGCAACCTTTGAAACATTTTGGAAAATTTTGCATAATATCCCCACCCGTTGCTTGGGACCACCATGTGTCCATATGTGGGCCCCATTGAAAATGCGGGCCAATTCTATCAATTTTGACACTTTTTTGGAAAAAGGATATTTTTTCAAAAATTCTCCGAGGGCCCGAACACCTGATTTCTTTCCCAACATGTGGCGCCCTCTGATTCACCGCAGAGCCAAGTCTCCATTCTTGCCTTCAAAATTTTAGAATCTTCAAAAATCCCCATGGGCCCATGCTCCTCATCTTGACTTTTGAAACATGCTATGTGTCACTCTTGGATTGGCTGCAGAGGCGCACTTCCAATTTTACCCTGTTGGGGCTATGCACAAAATTTTCACGTTGAAATGTTTAGCCAAACCCTGCAAAAGTTCCAAAAATACTCTTGAGGTCTGAATCTCCACTTCCTTATTTAATTTCCTTGTAAGTGGCAATATAGACAACTGTTTGACTTTAAGATTTTTTCCTCCAAAGGAAAAATTTCCAAAAATCCTCCCATCAAGCCACTTCTCCATTTTCTCCCTTTTGGACATGTGTCCTCAAATGATTTGTTGCAGGCCCTTAGCTCAAAATTCACCCTTAAAATTTTTTAGAAGTCAAGAAGTTTCAAAATTACTGAATCCTCCACCCTTTGACATTGACCCCTCCTAGACATGTGTCCACCTGTGGTTGGCTTCAGGCCTTCGCGCTAAAAATTTACTTTGACATTTTGAGCTGAAAGACATCAAATTTCTCCAAGTTTCTCACCACCCGCATGCCCTTTGAGCCACGTGTCCGCTTCCTATTCCCTACGGGCCTTTGGGCCAAAATGTGATTTTGAAAATTTTGAAAAATGAAAGCAAAATATCTTAAGGACAACCCGCCACCCGCCAATCCTCTGACTAATCACAATGTGCCACATAGGCACCTTAATGTAAAAGGCGAAGCCCCGGATCAAATTTTTCCCTTTTGCCAAAATTTTAAAAACAACAAGTTAGAAACATTTCCTGTATATCCCTGACCAATAAGAACCTGACACGTTGCCAATACGTTGCGATGATGAATTTGATGGGAAAATGACACCCGTATGACTGTCAAAATGTCAAAAATTCACAGGATGCCCTAGAATTCAAAATTTTCAACAAGGAAGGCATATTTCTTGATTTTAAACCAACTGAATCATTTTTTGACATCATTTTCGACCTTGGGATTGAGGAAACACTTGCACATAATCGAGAATCGATCAATTTTGAGTTTTTTGCATGGTTTGAAAAAAGAAGGATGACACAACCCGAAAAAAATGAAGGAAATAGGGCACAAAAGTGGGAAACTTAGAATATTTTTTCAAAATAGGGAAAAACAATAACATTATGGGCATTTTGAAGGCATTCAACCAAAGGGGCAAAATTGTAGATCACTAACCTCGAGCAATAAAAAGTTTTTGAGAAAAATTGGACATGAAACGCTATGCAAAATCAGAAATGGCACCAACAAAAAGGATAAAAGAAATGTCAAAGTAAAGTAAAGTGGTGTTAATGAGTAATTGTCTTTCTTAGGAATCATGCATATAAATGAATTATTTAGAGGCTAGATGCACATAGTAAATTCATGATTTAGTGAATACATTTTCCTCCACTTTATGATGGTGAATAAGGATTCGATAACATAATGTGGAATAGGGAAGTGTACCCAATATCGTGTCGAATGAATGTTGTAGCATGCCAAATGGAATAGTGCAAGATGTTTACTATGAAATTCCAAGGAGAGGGAAGCATAATGATCCTAGGGGTGAGATTTTTGTGTGTTGATTTATAATGTTACGTGTGTGTAGTTCCTTGGAATGTCAACATTTCCAGAGCATGTTTGATATTTGTTTCATGGAATCTTATGTTCTTTGCCTTTGTTGGGATAGGATAGGATCTGCAAAAGAAAATAAGTGTATTCAGTGCTCTAGGTAAATGCAATTTAACATTAACTTAGAAAATATTTTAAAAATGGAAATGTGTATTGGAAAAGCTAAACCAAGGGATTAGAGTACATATGGAGTGTTGAAAGTCTAGAAAAAAATTGAAATTTGTTCCTGCTTGTAGAAGTTCCTAGAGGGGACAATAGCGCCTGAGATCTCTTATCCCTATTGGAAGTTGTTGTATATATATTCAAGAAGAAAAAAATTTAAATAAGAGTTGAGTAAGATGGAAACTAACATTAAAAATTATAAGTTTTCAATCAGAAATACCAAAAAATAAAGATGAAAAGGAAAAAGGAAATGTCAAAGTAAATTAAAGGGTTGTTAATGAGTAATTTTATTGCTTGGGAATCATGCATTTAAATTAAGTATTTAGAGGTTAGATGAACATATTAAGTTCATGATTGATTGACTAAAATTTCCCCCACTTTATAATGGAGAATAAGGATTTGGTAGCATAAAGTGGAATAAAAAAGCATTCATTAGAGATTCGAATGAAGATTATACCCAATGTCGTGTCGAATGAGTGTTGTAGCATGCCAAATGGAAGAGTGAAACATGTTTATAATTAAATTCCAAAGACAGGGAAGGATAATGATCCTAGCGGTGGCCTTTGCATGTGTGGAATGATAATGGTGTTGTGCGTGTAGTTCCTTGGAATTTCAAATTTTTCATAGCATGTTTGAGATTTTCTTCATGGTTACTTTTGTTGTGTTCCTTCATTGGGATATGATATGATGTGTGTAATAAAACTAGTGTATTAAATGATATAGGTAAATTCAATTGAACATTAACTTAGAAAATATGTAAAAAGAATGGAAATGTGTATTGGAAAATCTAAACCAAGGGGTTAGAGTATACCTAGAGTGTTGAAAGAGAAAACAATAGAATTTTTCTCCTACTTGTAGACTTGATGCTTATGAGTTGGTTGGTATAACATGAATGATTTGTGCATCATTTTTCCAAACTAGGGATTTGAGCATGTCTTAGCACTAAAATTCATATTTAGTTGTCTTATTGCCACTAAGGGAAAGTGTATATGGAGAGCAGTTTATTTTTCCCTCCAACCGTTAACTCTTCCTTACGGATACGCGCCACTGCATATTATCACAAACACAATTTTTAACTTGCCTTGGGTGACATAAAGGATCTAGGAATATTGATGTCATACATATTCCCTAGGTTTCATTCCCTTATAATTTGGTTCTTGCTTTGGTTCCTTAATTAGTATTTATTTCCTATTAGTGACTGATTGTAATAAGAAACATGTTCTATAACTTCAAAAAATGGAGAATACTATAATTTTGAAAATCCTAAAACTACGTTGTAACTATTTTATACTCTATAAAAAGAGCACCTGGGTGGGACACTTGTACCCATGCATTCACATATGTTATAGGCATTTATATCCATACTAAGTTTTGTGGCCAAGTCTATTTTTGGTTGTGTTCTATAACTAATTTTAATTTTGTTCTTGGTTTTAGTGTTTATGTAACTATGTTATGTGACTACTGGGAGGGTGAAAATATTCACCCAATGTTTTCCTCCACTCATTTGAGGTGCCTGAGATGAAAAAATGTGAATATATCTCAAAAGATAAAGATTGAAACCAATATTCACCTATGATATAGGAATATTGAAGGGGAATATGTATTACACATGGTAGTTACTATGTTGTAAGAAAAAAAGGGGGAAATTTAAGCATACAATTTTTAGTGACAAATAAGCAATGTACAATAAATAACAACTAGTAAATGCATATAGGAAAAAAATAAACAAGGACTCAGTGAGTATCTAGTTGCATACATGGGACACCGCTCAAGATGTCACAAGAAAATTGAAGCCATTAAGGCTTATGAAAATAAGGTGACAAGAAAACATAGGGCATATCCCGCAAGTAGTGATAAACGAAGTACAAAAAAATAATACAACCATGATTAGAAGGATTTCTGAAAGGAAAATTCTACACATGAAGCACTTGTTAACATGTTAGGAAAGATAAATAGTATGTGACAATGTAATTTCTGAATATAGGAATGAAAATGTGAAATATTGCATTGATAGAACTTGATAGTGATTGGGAAATTGTAGGTGCCGCAAGAGCCTCAGTGATATTGGTAAAGGATAGTGCCAAATGTCATACATCATGTAATAAATTTTAAGTGACCTATATTCACCTCAAGATAGTGTGTATGAAAAATGATAAATCATACTATGAACCATAGTAGCATGATAAACAAAGGTGCAACACATAGTATTATAAGAAAGGAAGATGTATGCAATCAATATATAAGCTAATGTTTTTAGATTTTTCTTATTGTAAATAAGTGAAAGAGAACAACTAGAAGGGAGGAATAAGTATTATCATCGGTGTGGTGTGTGTAAAGTGCGGTCCATGTGAAGAAAATGAACAAGGGTGCATTATTGGATGGTGTTGAAGAACTAAAATGCCCCCAAATATTAATTCCAAAATGATCTATGTAATAATATTACAAGGGTAGGTCCCATAATCACCTGATGTAAAGTAACTATGAATGTGAACATGATCTAAGATCTGATGGTCGTGGGAGAGTGCATGAGGCCAAGTATATGAAATAGGTCTAGATCGAGCATGTGGAGAAATATAGCATGAAAAAAGTCTATATGGACTATGTTAAGCATGTGACATATGTGAAGAATTACACCTATGAGGTGGGATATGTGATCTATAGAAGTGAAGAGATTGATGATTAATATCCATATGTGAAGTAAACTAAGATGAATGTGCAAAAGGTTTCACAAGAGGAGAAAGGGATCTAGATACCAAATGAGGTGTCAAGGATAAGGAGCCATCATGAAGAGGAGAAGATGCACTAGGATTATGAATAACTGAACATGGGATGGCTGAAGGAGCCAAGGAAAAATGTATCCATAGTGGAATGCCTCTAAAATTTATAAGATGTCACTCAAGGATAGATTTAAGTCACAATTGAAAAATGAAAGGTACGACTTTAGCATCCTGCATGAAAAAGAATCCTAAGGGCATGTCAAAATGCATAATAGTAGATCTAATAGTAAATGAAATAGAAGTAGTAAAAGGCCTAACAATTAATGGGTAGAATAACATGACCATGAGAAGTGGGAGATGTATGTGTCATCTGAGATAGAGGGAAGCTAATGGACTACAAGAAAGCTAATGAGCATGCATTGGATTTGAATGTAGGATGTACCAGAAGATTATTAACTACATTGGGCCTAACAACATCATTGATATGTAATCAATGGGAGGAGAATGAGGTGTGAAAATAAGCATCAATTAAATTAATAACAGGTTATGGGAAATCAATAACACCAACAATGACTCTAAGTGGATGATCTAAAGAATTAAGAGGAGGAATTGCATGGTAAATATGATTAGAAGAGTACTAAGGGGATATCTTGTCATGCTTAGGTAATGTTATCCATTTTTCCCCCTCGAGAAAAATGGAAAAAAAGGGGTAGGCATGACCTTTGCACTGGAAAGGACCTCACAGACAAATATGGGTTCACAAGATAAAATCAGATGCTTTGGGAGCATTCAGGAGAATGTTTGGGAGTTGAAACCATATGAGGATTCTTTTCCTCTTTTGGGTTTTGATGAAACTCAATTTGGTCTCAGGAAGAGAATGAGCCTCAGTGGGCCCATTTTTAGCCTAGAATGGGAAAAAAAGAGGAAAGTGTAAAAATTAATCCGCAAGTGCTTTAGTATGCCCCCATGGCCTTTGGCATTGAAGATATCTGAGAATAAATCAAGAAAAAAAATAAAAGGATTAAAAAACCTACCTAAGGGGGCCTCCAAAGGCCACCAAGATAAAAGGAGCTCGAAAAACATCTCGTCGAGAAGCTCAACAAGAAACTCAGTGAGCAGATCGGTCAGCTAGATTCTTGCAAAGAGGATTAAAGCTCATGTGATATTATCCAAATGGGGGATCAGTTGATAAGGATCTCGAATGGATAAACACAAGGTACACAAAAATTGAGTTTGGAATATTGAAACAACTTGGCCATGGCATGGGCTAGTGGTGATGGAAGGGAGTTTGTGAGTCATACCTGAAGTGATGCAATGGATCCAAGTTTTGTTTAGCTTATGGGAGAACCAAGTCAATCAAGATGCACATCAAAGAGTCAACATAGGCTGAGCCATCCATAATTCAATGTGAGATTAATTAGAAGGAAGGAATGTCTAATATACTAACAGGAGGTCAACTATTGATATTGAAGACAAATCATCAAGTGAGTTATGAAGAGCACAGATCAATGACAAATCAATTCAACCCAAGAAAGAGGAAATAAATAAGGAGCTCGTGGTCTAGATCACAAGAAAAACACAGAGGGAGGTCGGCATAGGCTAGGCTATGATAAAACATGTAGTTGGCTTCAATGTACAAGTGGGAAAGCTCAACTTTGGGTACGGGAAACTGGTAATGGCCAAACTCACAAGAAATAGCCCATCATCAAGCTCGTGAATGTGTAAAAATAGATCGATCCATGTAGATGAGTGAGGATGATTTAGCATATGTTTAACTCATCGGAAAACTAGGTGAAGGTGCGTGGAGCTTAGTTTAAACCAAATAGATCAAGGAAGTAATAAATCCCAAGAAAGGGTGACAAGCCCATCACCAGTGATGCAGCCTAGTATTTATAGTGAATAACCCAGGTGCATTGTCACATCACTCAGCCTAGGTTGAGCACTCACTCGAAGAGCACAAAGGCACTAGGTCCCTCTTTAGAGTTGTGTGTATAGAATTTTAGCATGATGATACTTAAACATATTCATATTCATAATTAGTAGTAAACTACCCACAATGCATAAACCAGATCTATATCTTAGATTGTATGAAAGATGAACTAAAAAATAACTATGATAATATTAACCATCTAAGAACCAGATTCAGTTATGTCTAATGTCATTATCCATCCAATATACTCCATTGCATTAAATATTGTAAAACACAAAATATTCTTACACTATATCAGAATCTCCATGAGTCATGTGCACTTCAAAACCAACAACACAAATCTATAATAACTCACCACTACTAAACTACCCAAATCAATACATATTGATAGGGGTGGGGACTTTCCCTTCACCACCCATACACTTCTAAAAATAGGTCACATGTTGATAATATCCATGCACCTTTACAATAGTATGCACAACATGCAAGTACTTTAACAATAGATGTCCTATAGTTAACTCTGAGTCAAAATCCAATTATTAGCTTAACCCATGCATGACGATTATCTACCACTTGTTCCCAAAATACCATTGTGTGGAGAAAAAGTCTTCATCTTTATGTGTGCTCCACACGTTATCTCCAAAAATAGTTCTTATCAACAAAACTGGCCAAGTCCTGATCAAAATTGTTCTAGCCCATGTTTCCTTTCCTACCTTCCCACGTCTTTGAATGTGCCTTGTTCCTTTGTGTGCATGCTTCGTGTGTCTTCTCCTTAGAGTAACATTATGTATGCTCAACATTAGCCCACTTTAATGTACATTGTCATCCTGACAATGGGAATTCTTTCTAATGTCTCCAACAATAAAGAATAAGTAATGAAATAATGAATGAAACAATGTACAAAATAATGAAATTTACTTTGCATCACCCTCTTCTTTGACTTGAAGGATTAACTCTAGATATTGATTTTTTATTTCAGCCTCCAAGGTCTGTCAGTCACTTCGCGGATTCTTTGTTTTCTTTGGAATATCGGTAACTATGGCATCTAATTCTTCCTATGTGATCTTCTCTTTCTCATTCTGTAGCACCTAGACAATATTGGGCATACCTGACAGCATTCCTTCCATGAGATCCATCTTGTGCACTATACATTTCCCAATCTCATCAATTCAATCCTTGTGTGAATCTTGGGTTGCTGCAAGGGCCTCATGCTTTTTTTTTACTAGTGCTAATCTTTCTGCACACCCAAGTGTTTCATCTTTCATTGCATTCAGAACTTCATTGTCCTCTACTATATATATGATCCTTATTATTTCTTCTAGCACTGCACATAAATTGAGAGCTTGGTTGACTTTCTTCAACTCATATTTCAAGGTTTGGAGAAAATCCTCGTAAGTTGAAACTTGTCTAAAAATTTTGGCCCTTTCTCTTACTGCTTCTTTTTTAGAATATTTTGGTGTGGGCATGCTAATTGGTCCATCATCTAATACCAAATTGACCAAAGTGCTCAAATAATGCATAGCAAAAGGAAAATTTTCAAGAACTTGAGATTCTAGATGAGGCCTTATTTTAAGAATGTGATCACCAAATTCCACAACCATGCTAACAGAGGCCTCATTATTTTCCTATTCTAGTTCCTTCTCTTCTTTTACACACTTTATCTCTACATTTTTATCCTTGTTATCTTCAAGTAGTGCCTGAATGGTGGTGGCCTTATCAATGTTCCTCTGCTCCACCTCAGAAAATACCTTTAGTGAGGCATTACTGACCTACTCATTGGACATTACAGTAGGTTTTAATGTCATGTGCCTACTATGTGGTGCCTTCTTCACTCTGTGTAAGACAAAGGACTCTTTGCACACATAAAAATCTATTTTTCCCATATGAGTCTACATGGACCAGGATAATTACTTCCTTGTGCATGTAGTAGCCATATCTAGATCCATCAGCTCCCACCCATATAACTCTTTAAGGCCCACAGTGCTCTGAAAATGGGCGCGGATGATTTTTTTCATGTCTTTAGCATAGCCCATATTAGGGACAACATATTCTTCACTTGTCCTCTCTCTTTTTTTCCTTGGCCCCTTAGGAACCTAGGTACTAGGGTTTGGAGTTGGCCCTTCTCCTTCCTCAGTAGTAATCAGCATACTGGTTGGCTCGCCCAAAACTTCCTCTGCTTCTTTCATCCCTTCCTCATCATTTCTCATCTCCTCATCCTTGGGCTCTTTTGCATCTTTAGGTTGAACCAAGGTTCCTTGCGCGATCTCCCCTAAATCCTCCTCCTCATCCTCTTTAAGCTTCAAATTTCTTCTCTTATTTTTCTCAGGTGTTTATTTTTTAGGGGAGAGTTAAGGTGACCTTCATAAAGGTTGGGATGTCCCTACACCTTGGGTTCTAGTTCTTCTGAACACCTTCTTTAAATGACATTCCTCATGGAATATGCTTACATCCAAGTCTTCCTCAGCTTCTTGTTGTTGTGGAGTATTTGCACACTCACTTTCTACTTTGTCAGTGGCTTGCCTCTAGCCTTTGTGTTCCAAGCCTTCACTATACTCATTGAGTTCTCCTTCTTCATATTCCTCTAAGGTTGAGGCAGGCTTTGGATCTGCCATGTTTTCAACTGTATGTTTGCCTTTAGGTGGCCCTGGGAGCATGAATTCATTCTCCACATACTTTCCCTTTTCCTTCCTAGGCCTAAGCTGGAGATAGATAAGAGCGGCCCCATTTTCCCCAATAACCAAATTTATTGGCTTCATACTTATGACATCGGAAATAATCCTCTCAATATAGGTAGATCAACCTAGATAAACATAAGTTTTCCTTAATGTATGGTAGTCACAGTCTACCTTGTCCACATTGTAGCTTAACTGGTGCACATCTATAAACATGTGTATTACTACCTAGAAGAATTGCACTGTGAAGGTGTATGGTATTTTTCATCAGGGACTCCATATCCCATCCTTCATTGTGAACCACACAATGCAAAAAATTTCATATATCGCGAACTACATGGCCTTTCCCACCACTGAGGGTAGCTCATTTGGGATACGTCATTCCTCCTTGAATGTTGCACAAAGTTGGTCATACCATAACTTGGCCCTTTTCTTAAACGGACCACTCATTGATCCTTCACACAAATACTTTTCAAACCTCTCTATGAGAGACTTCCTTTCCCTGGGGTATTCCCAGATTTTATTGTTTGGCCCATCGGGCACTCCAATTTCTACAAACACAAGTAATAATAGGATAGCGCCAAAACTTATGTTCTCACATGTGTGCGCTTTCTCAACAATTATAGCTACTATGTATCTAGCTAAGTTGTAAACTTCTCCTTATGAAATCTTCTTAGAAATGTGTAGCCACATGGTGTTCACTTGTGACCACCTTTCCTAATCATTCAGCTTAGTGAGTAAATGCATGGCCACCTATATCACAAGGTACTTCCTCAACTTCTAAAAATCCATCTCGTGCAGACCCTTTGTATATCCGAACTCATTATTGGTGGCTATGATAGTTTCATTTTCAGTTAGATCTCTACTAACCTCTACCCCTATGCCAATCAATTCTATCAATTTAGAAATTAATGGAGTTGTGATGCTTACCCATTGCCAAAAAAATTAGAAGAAGTCCTCATGGAATTTACTGATTAGCCACTGGTATAAATTTTCTGGTTTTCCAAACTACAGTAGTTCGTACTTCTGGTATGCCCCTACCTTCTTCAACAACTTCTCTCCATCATCATCATACATTTTCATGTCATCAACTGTTCACTTGTTGGTCTTTTATTCAGCAATGCATCCAATTATTCCTTGTTCTCAGTGGTGTGATGTTTGTATTCACATGCTTTGCACCTATAGATATGGGAATCCTGTTGATCAGAGAAAACACTTAGTTGAACTTACACATAGAGTCTACGCAGAAGAATAGCACAGGAGAAAAAGTCCGAAGGTATAGCAAGGAATCACACGCGAAGGTGTAGAGTCAGACTCTCAAGGACTTAGCCAATTTTGGGGATCGAGTCTATTCTTAGATATTAGCATGCGAAGCACACAAAGCAATTCCGAGACTTACGTGCCACTCTTCATGGAGGTTTTTGAAGGAAATGTCAACTCACTCTTGCATGGGCATAAGTTAAGAATAGATCCATCACTTTAGTTAACGATCAGTAATCTATAGATAGCATACTTGCAAGTATGGCTATAATTGTAAGAAGGCACGTGGTTGTTATTAGCATGCAACCTATTTCTAGTAGAGTTAAGTGGTGAAGGGCTAGTTCCCCACTCTATATATATATATATATATGTAATGAATTACTTAGAATATATATAGACACATATAGAGATCCGGATGGAAACATATGCTTTGAAGAATGGGAAAACACGAGTACATGTGACTGGATAGTTGTAACAGATCCATGTGCACATGCCTAGTATTGTATGAAGTTTTTGTATTATTGGTATGATGAATAGATAAAGGAAATTTGCCAAAAAATAGCGTTTGATGTGTTTTATCAATGCATGTTATTATTTTCATGATGATTTACCTTTAAGCACTTATAGATCTGGTTAAATATAATGATGAATAGATGGATTAGTTCCTAAAATATATGTTTACTTCTTTATCATACCACTATTTTGCTACTATAACTCTTAAGAGGGACCCGGTACCTTTGCGCGCATCGGGTGAGCACTCAGCCTAGGCTGAGTGATGTGCCAACACGACTAGGTGATAACTAATAATTCTAGGCTGCATCATTGGTTCCGTTACTAGGACCTCTTTTTCAGTTGTTTCAGAATGGTTCGCGATGAAGACATACCGGCTAACTTTGGCGAGCGTTGAAGAATGGATTCATGATCTGGAGGAAGAATACGCACGGAGGTTTGACACTGGATCTGGATTTAGTGCACATACTTGGGTAGAGCAGAATCTATATGATAGTTTATATAAAAGCTTCTTTGTTATCTTTCTAGTAGAATTATACAAATGGTTGACTGCATATGCATCTAAGCGGAATTGGAGGTATCGCACACTTGTTTGGACATAGGAGGAATTTCAAACACTATACGATGCTTACTTAAGCTAGACTCACGTGGTAGATACATGGTTTTGCGGTGTCCTAAACAGCTATATTTTGGAGTATTCAATTTTGAGTTATTCGTGCTTGGAAGTAGCGGAGTTCTAATTTCTATGGTATCCTAGAGGGACTTATTTGCAAGGTATTCTGGTGGAAATCAAAATATTAATGGTAATGTTGAACTTAGAAGCTAAACCCATTGAAAGCTAAAAGAATCTCCACGCATGGGGGTAGGAACAGGATTGGTGAAAGATGGCAATCCTAGTGGTAGCATGACAGAGGGAAGAAAGGTGGTTGAAGTATGATGAGGCGCGCGAGAGGGAATTATGCAAGAAACAATAAATTGTAGAACGGATGGTGTTGTGGAGAGAGATGGCTCGTGAAGGATTTGAGGCTCATGGGGAGGAAGAAGAGCAAGAGCATCAGGAATTCCCCCATCTAGGAAAGCATGAAAGAGAACCCTCTTCAGCCTCACATGGAAGCATGCCAATAAATATGACCTAGGGCATAGGCGCGCATCTAAGCCAACATGTTGACCTAGCCCTTGCGCTTGGTTTTCCAATATCTAGTACAACAACTAAAAATAGTTTTAATTTAGGAAGTGAAAGCATAAAAATAAGTCAGACAACAAGTAAATCAATGGTACGACAGAAAACTTTGTTATTCTTTGGGGGTATGTTTTTAGGTTCATCTTCTGCACAGAATATGAACGTGCCTAGTGTGGGATTCACCTCTGGAACAAGTACTGCTTCCCAGACTGTCGGGGTCCAGTATAGTACCACTATTGGGGCATAGGGGAGTGCATCCACGGGCCCTATTCCAAATTCTGGAGGAGGATCAGGTGGTATGGGAAGTTCTAGTTCTGGTGGTTTGGGTGGTATTGAAGGAAGAGGAAACCAAGGAGGTTCTCGGTCGAGGGGTCAAGGCCCACAGTAACCCCAGAACATTTATATGGAGATTTCCCTTCATCTCCCAGAGTACAAAGGTATCAAGGATGCTATTGAACATGTTCATATGTGTGAAATATTGTGGTGCGCAAAAGGTATTACGGCCTTTGAGCGCAAGGCAAGTCAATTTGTTACTACATTGCAGGCGCGTGTGCACAGCTAGTATAGGAAGTTTGATCCCAATCAAACTTGTATTGACTATGCAGCATTGAAAGAAGCTTTCTTAAAGGAGTTCCACATCCCAGAGTTTGAGCAGAAGAGGATAAGCACACTCAAGGATATAAAGAAAGGCACTACTGAAAGTGTGCGTGAGTATGATGCATGCTTTAAAACACTTATATCCAAACTCTCTTATGACATTCATGCAAGTCAGCATGTATAATGGTTTTTCAGGGGATTGATTACCCCATTTTGAAGAGCACTGTCACATAAGACTTATACCGATCCACAAAGCATTGGAACACGCTTTACGTGATGAAGCAATTAGGAGTGTTGACACCGGGGTTAGTCCATTTTTGGAAGCTCAGATAACAACTATGGAAAAATAGTAAGGGAAATTATCGGTAAATTCAGCTCATGAGATGTCCTCAGGAATCTGGTTTACAGATTGTGAAGTGGAAGGGCACAATAAGGATAGTTTCCCTTGCAAAACTGTATATTTGTTGTTATTAGACTATGAGATTTTCCATTTGAACCATGATGCTAGTCACTTCCCCCTACTACAACATGTGATCAGGAAGAATGTGTCCTCCTTTTGTAAAATTTGTAGGTCCACGACCCATGATACTAAGGACTATAGATTAATTGGCCAAATCCATGATGCCATTGATATTGGGGTCAGACAGGCGAGTGTGGCTGATAATTCTAAAGGGAAGAATGAACATCAGGATAGAGATTATAATAAAGCATGCTATGACAGGAATGATGAAAGGTTTGAAGGGGTTCGTGAAAGGGGATGAGGATATCGAGGCAGATATGGAGGACAAGGCCAAGGTGGAGGAAGGAGTGAATTCCCTTGAGGAACTTGCTATACATGTGGTTCACCCGACCATTATAGGTGCGAATTCCCGTAGAATATTTCCTGTTCATTTTGTGGAAAGGGGCATAGTTATGAAGAGTGTCTGGACTTGTATGAGCATCTCAGTAAGCAGCACAAGCAAGAAAACAAGGGCGCGGGGGTGGTTAGAATCCAGCGCACTGTAGAGAACTAGTGGATGCCAAAGTTAACACTAGAACCTAAGGTGGTAACAGTCAAGATAACCACACGAGATGAGGTGGCACGCGTAAGATAGGTGTTACAATAGAAACCAATAATCACTAGGGAGGAGGTTTTGCATGCTAGATATCCAGATCTAGCTCATCAGAAAGAAGTCTATCAGGAATCAATGGAGGTCCTTAGGAGCCTTCAAGGTGAGATACAAGGTTTAAAAGAGTAGTCTCAGAAATTGGAGCACAAGGATATAGAACAAGCCCCGTCAGATATTGACGACATTAGAGAGGTATGTAGAATGTTGCGCTAGGAGAATATTATTCCTTTATTGGGAAATTGGTTAAAAGGGAATACAACGCCCATGAGAACTGAGACTAAGAGACAAATACTTCATGCTAATCTTCTCCCTAATAGCATTGACTATGAAAAGGAGATCACTTTGAATGTTTTTGTGGATGGATGACTATTGAGAAATATCTTGATTGACACAGGTTCGGAAGTAAATGTACTTACATTAGATGTGTGGGAACAAATGGAGAGACCCCCATTGAATCCATTATCTAATGTATTGTTCATGGAAAATAGAACAAAAACTACTCCCATAGGAGTTTTTAAGGATGCATCTATCACTATATAAGGGGCCAAGTTCACAGGAGACTTTGAAGTGCTAGCGCTTGCGGAAGTAGATAGCTTCCCAGCTTTGCTTGGGGGCCCTTGGTGTTATGCGAACAATGCTGATTTGAGGTTTAACAAAGGGTATATCAGCTTCAAGAACAAGGAGGAAAGGGTCATAATACCATTGAAAAATGGGAAATATGTGCCATATGTGGAACCTTTAAGTGAAGAGGATTTGAATAGAATCTATCTACACGCTATTCAGGACCTAGAGGTCAATGATCCATCTTAGGAAGGAATCCATCATTGGGAATATTTTTAGTCAATCAGTGATACTACTAGTATTTCTTGTGATAATTGGGCTCATGAAACTTATGAACTGGTGGGGTACGAAGTTAAGTGTGTGGTTACTTACAAAATGGTTTTTTTCTCTGTTCGATGTATAGGTCGCGCAGAACCAAGCTATACTAGAATTGGCTAGATTTTTATAGGTCATGGAAACAAACTGGGTTGACCAGCTTAAACGACGAGATATGTTTTCATATACTTTGGGCGGGACGGCCGCGTTCTTGTGGGTAGCCCACATGGATAATCTCTTAGAATGGGGAATGATTGGAACTGCCCTATCAACTAGGTTTTCCAAAAGTAATGCACCTACAAAAATAAGCCCTTATCATGGTGATCATCCTACTCAACATCATATCCAACAGTGTGAGAGACTCTGGATAGTAGGATAGAAAGCATTACCACCCTCACTTTGGGTGCATCGGTTTTATTCTATTCTACAAGGTTGCGCATGTGCTTGGTATATCTATGCTGAATTACATCAAGACACTGTAAAGTTGGTAAACTTTAACAATAGGGATGATCCAAACTTTTGACTTCTTTTCATCTACGCCACCAGTGAACACATCTTTAAGCTTTACCAAGGGTTTAACTATGGGAGATAGTGGGAAAGTGGAAGAACTTTCTCATTAATTATTTGGTGAGACAGAGATAGGGGTGCACTTTGTGGATGAAGAAGATGATATCATATTACTTGAGCATGCTTCTCTGGAAAAAGATAAGGGGAATATGGTTTACATAATTGATGAGGAGGAAGTTGAGCACTTAGACTTGGATCATTCACATGGAACACGTGAAGTGTTATCCAGTGTGGATGTAGATGCGATTGCATATCATGAACCTATGAAGACAACAAAGGTCAATAGAGGCACAAAAGCTGAACCTAAGGAGGTGATAATTGGGGATTATTGGTCAGAATTAGAGGTAGCAAAGATCATAGAGTTATTTCAAGACTATGAGGACTTATTCCCAAGAGGATACCATGAACTTAAAGGCATGCATATATCACTCAGGGACATGAAGATTAAGCTCAAGGAAGGTACGCACCCTATTAGGAAGTGACCATATCAGATGAATCCCAATTTGTGTGAGAAAGTAAAGGAGAAGATTGACAAGATGTTGAAATTTCGGATCATTCGACCATTGAATGAATCAGAATGGGTCAGTCCGATGGCGATAAGAATCAAAAAGGATGGTAGGATTTGAATTTGTTTTGATTATAGGGAGTTGAATGGAGCATGTGTTACAGATCCCTTTCCTATGCCATCCACGGAGGAAATATTAGGAGTGGCTGGGAACAAAATATATTCATTTACAGATGGGTTTTCAAGGTATCAGCAGGTTAGGATTGCCCCAGAAGATCAAGAGAAGACCACCTTCACTACTGAATGGGGAAGCTTTACTTATACTATGATGCCCTTTGGATTGAAGAATGCACCTATTGTATTTTCAAGGATAGTGGTACAATCCTTCAAGGATTTTATTCATAACTTCTTACAGGTCTATCTTGATTATTGGACCGTTTATGGGCTGATTAAGGATCATTGTGACATTCTACGCTTAATGTTTGAAAGATGTCGACAGTTGAGTATCTCATTAAACATCAAGAAGTTCATCTTTGCTACTCCTTTTGGCATACTTTTAGGACATTATCTACAAGGAAGGGTTGTTGGTTGATCTAGCTAAAGTTACACTCATCATTGGCTTGAAAGTATCGACCAATCAGCGTGAGGTGCATAGAATTTTGGGTCATACAGAGTATTAACAGAAGTTTATAAAAGGGTATGCAAAAATTTTCACGCCCTTGGAATAATTGCTCCAGGGAAAAGGTACATTCTACTGGGGGGAGTCACAGAGTGCACATTTGAGATATTGAAGGAGAAACTTACTACCGTGCCTATCTTGCATTTTCCTTCATGGGATAAAGCTTTTCATGTTAATGCAGACGCTTCTGGCACAGCCATTGGTGCTGTCTTAGCTCAACCAGGAGAAGGTATCGTTGATCATCCCATTTTCTTTGCTAGTAGGAAGTTGACCCCTACAAAACAGAATTATACCACTACAGAGCGCAAGGCCTTGTCCATGGTCTATGCCTTGTACAAATTTTGTCAATATTTGTTAGCTACACTATTTGTGTTTTATACAGATCACATGGCATTAAAATATTTGGTGAACAAGCCTGTTTTATAGGGGCACATATGCCGATGGGTACTCTTATTTCAAGAGTTTGACTTTACGGTTGTGGTAAAACTAGGCAAAAGCAATTCTGGACCAGATCACCTATCTAGAATTCAATCAGGGGAAGAGGAAAAAATAATAGAAGAGACCATGCCTGATGCACAACTATATGGATTACAATGTGCGCCATCAGAATTAGAGGACATTGATTTCTTTCTAAAGACTGGTATGGCGCCAAATGACATGAAAGCTTTAGAGAAGAAGAAACTTGCTATTCGTGCGGCACCATTCATGCTAATTAGTGGTGATTTGTACAAGCTAGGCAGAGATGAGGTGTTATGTCGTCATGCCTTGGAGCATGAATGAAAGGACATAATGGTAGAAGCACATGGTGGTATTACAGGTGGCTATTATGCAGGTGATGCAACAGCGTGCAAGATCCTACTTGCTGGGTTGTGGTGGGAAACAATGTACAAGGATTGTAAAGAGTATTGTAAGACATGTGACCATTGTCAACATCTCGGTCGACCAGGATAAAGGAATGAGATGCCCCTACGACCAATAAGAAGTGTAGAACCCTTTGAGAAATGGGTAATTGACTTTGTTAGGCCTATTTCACCAACCTCGTGTAGGACTGGATTGCACTATATCATCACTTGTACAGGTTATCTTACCTGATGGGCAGAAGCAACACCTATAAAGGATTGTACAATGGCTACAGTAACACGGTTCTTATGGGAGAATGTTCTTACAAGGTATGGTTGTCCTTTAAGTTTAACAAGTGATAGGGGCTCACATTTTTAAAATGAGACAATAAGAATTCTTTTAGACGAGTTTATGGTTTCCCACCATAAAACTACACCCTATCACCCTCAAGAAAATGGGACTGCTGAGGCTTTTAACAAGATTTTCAGCCACACATTGACCAAGATTTATGATGTTGGAAGGAAATATTGGGATGATAAAGTATTTGTTGTTCTTTAGGCTTATAGAAAAACATACAAAATATTGAACAAAGCTACACCTTTTCAATTAGTGTTTGGCACGGAAGTTGTTCTTCCTCTAGAATTTATGTTACCTTCTTTGCGCATTGTGTGTGTTAGAGGTCTAGCTAATGTGTAAGACTTGAAAGAATGGATTGAGAAGATGGTTCAACTAGATGAGCGCCGAGCCATCGCATGTTGGAGTTAGAAATAGGAGAAAGCATGCCAAAAGGCATGGCATGATTAACACATCAGGGATAAGAACTTGTGGTGGGCCAAATGGTACTATTATATGACTCCAAGTTTTTGCGCCATCCAGGAAAGCTCAAGGTGCATTGGTTGGGGCCATATGTTATCACTCATATACTTGAGTCAGGTGCTTTCCAGTTGGAAACAATTGATGGCACGAGGTTGCCCGATTTCTTTAACGGGAGTAGGCTGAAGCCCTACTATAAATAAGTCTTCTTGGTGTTTGTAATAAGGAAGTATTACCAGATACATTAGGTTTCCCTTTATGCATTTCCTTAATTTATTTATTTCATCGTCGCTATGCTTTGTAAATTTTAGCTCTTGTTTGTGTAATAAGCGCACTTGCGTGTATGAAGCTAAATGTAATATGAAGCATGTTGATGAGTAGAGGACTACACATCCTTTTCATGTGGGGTGGATTGTTGGTGACTCTTGGGTATATGCTGTGAAGATGTCATGCTATGGGTGTTGAGAAAGAAGGTTGCTAAGGGTAATTGACAAAAGATTGCTTCTCAAGATAAGAAAGGATGAAGATGGATGGGGGAAAGTATAACACAAGGTAAGCAACGGCCATGGTAATTACTAGGAGATGGTGTAGAGATGAGGTAATTCGGCACTAGGGTGGGCACTGAAGAGAAGTATGTGACAAAGGGTAAAGAGGCGCGCTAGAAGGTTATAGCTTTGGCGCGAAGATATACCATGTGGAAATGATAAAAATGGGCCATAAATGAGGAGAATTTGGCAGGTGGAGGAGCAATTAATGTAGTGAAAAGTAGAAATCTATATAAGGATAGGATGCGATTTCATTTTTACTCTTGCAACTATGAGAATTCGACAAAGAGCCTACATGCGAAAAGCATAAAGCTAACTGATTCAAGGTACGAAGTAAGCGAATAGGCACGGAGAAGAGATTTGTTTATTAGAAGGGCTTGGATCCCCTAAGAAAAGGGTTTGATGAAGTAGAGTAATAAAATAGAGCTAGGGTGCACAAGTTCATGATTAAAAATTAGGGCACAGAAGAATTGGGTTATGGTTCAAGGCAAATTACTCAAAACACATAACAACTGATCTAAAAAACAAAACCCTAAAATAAGAATGGCACCAAAGAAGAAAGCAACACTGGTAAAAGAAAAGAAGAAGGTGGTGGTGGAAGAAGAGGAGGAGATGGCCCCGAAGAGTGATTTCTCTGAAATGTAGTACCCTAAGGAAGTTATTGTGGGGCAGGAGTGGAATACCCACATAAGGCAAAGCAAGATAAGTGAATACAATAACCGAACCAGTGAAAACCAGAAAAAATTAGATGACCTGCTCACTTCTCAAATGAACAGGTACACTAAGGACGGCATGCCGATATATGATGATGTTAGGGAAAATCTACTCAAGGGAAATGGTGTCTACTAGATTTATGAGATTCCATACTTTGGAAAGTATGCACCCTTGTACAGATGGCTGATGAGCCAAGTCCATGAGGACTTATTCTACATTTTAGGATGGAGGGTAAGACTAACAACCATCCTTATTGCCATAGTTACTAGATTACGGGCAACAAGAGAAGACATTGAGACCGACTTAGCTGACAAAAGCACCATTTTGGAGACACAGAAGGTGCTGCGCTATCAGAAAGGACCATGCGGGATGGACATTAACAAATTGAAAAATTGTCCAGTAGTACAGGCAGCAACACATCTAACCACAATATTGAATGACCAAGAGCATTGGTCATAATTTAATTCTATGTGGCTGCATGTGGCAAAGTGCATGTCAGAAGGAACCACTTATATCATCACCGGTTTCATTACAGAGTGGATAGGAGAGGAAGCACGCGAAGGGAGTAAGATAAGTTTTGGTTGCATCCTACTAATTCTAGTCTTCATGGAGATTGGGGTACCAGATGGCCCAAAAGAGAACATATGGGAATACCCCATGAATCATAAGTCTCCAACTGAGTGATTCGACAAGTATATTTGTAAGGGGTCGATGATGGAGGAGGTGAGGTAGCACACTGAGATGTGGTATGATAGGCTCTGCGTGGAGTTTGGAGAAGAATGGCACATACCCAAGGATTTTCCCTCGGTCCTTGGAAAATAGGTACAGTTTGCAATCTATCAACACTTCTGCATTGCACGCTTTCCAATTATAGATGGGTCGTGAAGCCCCTGGTGCAAACTACCATATGCATTTTCCGCGCAGTACTTCCAAGCTGCATTTCATCAGTTCACCAACACACGGAGGTTGGTGTTTAATGCAGATAAGGTGGACTATGAGTATCACACCCTAAGGAAGACTTATGGATATCTAAGGAGGAATGCATACAACAAGAATAACATCTCGGAAATCTTAAGCATTAAGCTAGAGACAGTGGCCATTTCGGATATCAGGGCCGCGCTAATATACCTCCAACTTAAGCCTAAAATGGAGAATAACAAGTACGTGGAGAACAAATTTGTGCTTCTAGAGCCATTGAAGGGAATACATACTATTGAAAACATTTCGGCACCTAGGCCCTCTACACCCATGCAAGATGATGAGGAAGAGGATGAAGAACATGAAGATAGTGGTGGCCTGGTTCAAAGGAGGAAGCATCCATCTAGCCAGGAGGGGGATCACGCAACAACTCCCTAGGGATGAGTTATAGGGGAGGAGTCGGGTGTACAAATATTTTAAAAGGTGTTTAAGCACACAAGGACACAAGGAGGAACCCCGCAGGTGAAGGAGCCAGAGGAGAAGAAACAAAGAAAACTCAGGCTGAGTGAGGAAATAGAAGAATCTGAGGAGAAGGTGCCTTCATCTCCAACTGAAGAAGAGCCTCAACATGAGGAGGAGAAGATGGAAGGAGAGAAAGGGGGTTAATCATAGGCTACACAGGATAAGGGTGAGGATACATCTGGTATTCCCAACCTTGATGTAGCCATTCCAAGAGGACCCTTATCCCATCGAACAGGGGAGGATGCCAAGGCACATACCATGGGGTATGCAGAAGACCCAAAGCTGATCATTCACACTCAGTTCCAGAGCACCATTGAGTAGAAGGATTTATTCGGATGGGTGCTCATGGATGGAGACAAGGTGATTTTGTGCACAAGGAAGCAACTTTCATGGTCTATGCACACACACATGGATGAGCCTGACTTTGATGTCGGTGAAGAATCATGCTCATCAATAGTTGAAGAAGGCACCTGAAACGTGCCATATGACAATCAAACAAAAAATGATGTCAGATGAGTAGGTGAGCAATGCTCTAGTAAAAGTATCCTCTGAAGTAGCAAGAAGAAACATAGATAAATCTACTACCATCAAGGTGCCGACAGAGAAATTAAAAGCCAAGGATGTGGAGATAGCACACCTAGTACAGGAAAAGGACTTAATCAAAAGAAAATATGACACTTTTTTTAGTATGGCAGAGGAAATTGGAGATGATGTTCTAAAATTATGCCCACATCTGGAATCCCGGGTACCAAAATAATTTCATTTTGCAATGCATTATGTAAAGACAATAATAACAGTAGTGTTGGAAGGTGAAAAAGCACGTGTATCCTCAAATTCCAAGGACTCTAGGGAAAAGATAGAAAAGGCACAGGCTATAGTAGCCAGGAAGATTGCTACTTATGAAGGCCTACTGTAAGCCACCTGCGATGAAATGAAGAATGCCGATCATACACTAACAATATGCATAGCCCCATATGCGTTAATCACAGTGAAAACATTGGAGGAGGAGAATGAGGTCCACAAGGTGATGAAGGATGCTTCCCTAGGCAATTTTGAATGCTTATTCCTGGTAAAGCAAAAGCAAAAGGCACTAGCTACGGCATAGGCACTGCATAAGGAGAGGTTAGTGGAGCTAGGAAAGCTCATTGCTTAGAAGATGGATGTACTAGAATGGGTGCAAACCTCTATGTCAAGCATAATGCTTGTGATACAAAATGAGAAAGGGAAACTCTCCATGGAAGAGTTGCAATCCATCATTGCAGACGTGCCTGAAATAGCAGGAGAAACACTAACGGTGTGGGAGAACCTGGAAGTAGATATCAAAGAAGAATATCCAGAGTTGCTGCTTTAGGATGAGACAGAGGGGCCTGAGGCTTAAATAGTTTTGTTAGGTATGTATATCTTCTTCAAAATTCTTATTCAAGATTCTTATTCTAAATTCTTTATTTTTCCATTCTTTGTATAAGTTTTAGGCATCACCATTTTCGAGGTGATAATGAGAATAGTGTGGGGTAATTTTTATCAGAGAAAACACTTAGTTGAACTTGCACACAGAGTCTGGGTGGAAGAATAGCACAGGAGAAAAAGCACGAAGGTATAGGAAGGCATCACGCGCGGAGGTGTAGAGTCAGACTCTCAAGGACTTAACTGATTTTGGGGATTAGGTCTATTCTTAGATATTGGAGTGTGAAGCACACAAATCAATGCTAAGACTTGCACGCCACTCTTTGTGGAGGTTTTAGAAGGACATGTCAACTCATTCTTGCATGGGCATAAGTTAAGAATAGATACATCACTTTAGTTAACTATCAGTAATCTATAAATAGCATACTTGTATGTATGGCTATAATTGTAAGAAGGCACGTGAATGTTATTAGCATGTGACCTATTTCTGGTAGAGTTAAGTGGTGAAGGGCTAGTTCCCCACCCTGTGTGTGTGTGTGTGTGTGTGTGTGTGTGTGTGTGTGTGTGTAATGAATTACTTAGAAGATATATAGACACATATAGAGATACGGATGGAAACATATGCTTTGAAGAATGGGAAAACACAAGTACATGTGCTTGGATAGTTCTAATATATCCATGCGCGCATTCCTAGTATTGTATGAAGTTTTTGTATTGTTGGTACGATGAATAGATAAAGTGAATTGGCCGACAAACAGTGTTTGATGTGTTTTATCAATGCATGTTATTATTTTCATGATGATTTACCTTTAAGAGCTTATAGATCTGGTTAAATATAATGATGAATAGATGGATTAGTTCCTAAAATATATGTTTACTGCTTTATCATACCACTATTTTTCTAATACAACTCTTAAGAGGGACCCGATACCTTTGTGCGCTTTGGGTGAGTGCTTAGCCTAGGCTGAGTGATGTGATAGCATGACTAGGTGTTAACTAACAATTCTAAGCTGCATCAAATCCCAATTCCGTCTAATAATTACTTCTTCTAGATACTGCATTTATGAAAAATTACTCTTGGGAGCATCCTCGACCTTGATTTCTACCTTCTTTTTCCATTTTTTTCCTTCACCAAGTCCATTCCTCGCTGCCATGATAAGATAAAGTTGTTCCTTTTTCCTCTATCAAGGAAGATTCCATACCATAGCTTGAAACTATGTGCCCTAGATCATTCTCAACCCTGTCACTTTATTTCTTCTCTCTGCATGCTTCTACTTAGCTCAAACCCTTCTCAAAGGGGATGTAAGCCAATTCTCTACACAAATATGCTCTCCTCGCCTAGTTTCATAGCTCTCTACACCTCAATGTGTTTCACTTGGTTTTGTTGCAACTATCTCACTCGAATACCTGTGATTGCAAAGGTAGAAATCAACCCACATCATGTCTTTATATAGAGTTGAAAAAAATTATTGCATTTATTACTCCTTTACCTACCACTGATCCTCTCATTAACTGACCATTTTCCCAATATTTGTGTGATAAACCTACTCACCTAAGCTATAACCTTCTAGCATGCCTTCCTACCTTCATGATATAGACCTCCTTCCACGTGTTTCCATGCACCAAATTACCTCGCCACTGTGCCTTCCTCTAGTATTTTTTATGGCTACAACCTACCTCACCTCATACTATTCATTCGTTCATTTCCAGCTATGCTCTTCCTCAAGAGCAATTTTCTTTTGAGAAATACCTTTTCATAATATCTACACTTTTTAACAAGAGAAATATCCTATAACAGTATTTTCTTATGTGTACCCATTTTTGAATGATAACCAACCCACATTAAGGGTATATGCAGTCTTCTGCACATAAAAACACTTCAGATTGTAATCAATTTTTTGCGTGCAAACATGCTTATTACACAAAACACTAAACTAAATAGACAAAACATAGTGATAAAGAAGGAAACACATTAAAGGAAATATAGTAAGGGAAATCTATACTAAATGTAAATACTACCTCTTTAAAAACACCAAGAAGGCTTATTTATAATAGGGACTTAGCCTACTCCTGTTGAAGTAATCAGGTAACCATGTTCCATCAAGCACCTCTAATTGGAAAATGCGTAAATTAAGTATGTGAGTGATAACATATAGTCCCAACCAATGCACCTTAAGCTTACCTGGGTGGTGCAAAAACTTATAATCATAAAGAAGCACCACCTTCCCAACCTCAAGCTTCTTTTCCTTGATGTGTTTTTCATGTTGTGCCTTCTTTCTGCACTTTTCTTGCTTCTAACTCCAACGTGCTATGGCGCGCCTCTCATCCAATTGTATTAAATTTTCAATTATTTCTTCCAATGCTTTCTCATCAGCTATATCTCATGTATGCACAATACACAAAGAAGGTAACATAAATTCTATGGGAAGAATTGTTTCTACGCCAAACACCAATTTAAAGGGTGTGGCCTTATTCAACCTTTTTTATCTTGTTTGATATACCCAAATTACATCAGAAACTTTATCATCCCAATATTTCCTTCCAACATCACAATTTTTTGTCAAGGTCTGGCCCAATATCTTATTGAGGATATCAGCAGTCCCATTTTCTTGACGGTGAGAGGGTGTGGTCTTATGGTGTGTGACCATAAATTCATCCAACAATATTCTGATTGTCTTATTCAAGAAATTTGTGCCCCTATCACTTGTTAGACTCAATAGACATGCATACCTAGTAAGAATATTTTCCCATAAGAACCTTGTTTTTGTAGTCACTATGCAATCCTTTATATGTGTTTCTTATGCCCACCTTGTAAGATAATATTTACACATGATGATGTAGTGTGATCCAGTTCTACATGTAGATGGGGAAAAAAACCCACAAATTATATTGCCCATTTTTCAAATGGATCTGCACTAGTAATAGGCCTTAAAGGCATTTCATCTCTTTGCCCAGGTTTTCCAAGGTGCTAAGCTAACAGTGATCACATGCCTTACAATACTCCTTGCAATCCTTGTATAAGGTTTCCCACCATAAACAAGTGAGTAGAATCTTGCACACTATGTCGTCACCTGCATAGTGTCCACCTACAATACTGCCATGAGCTTCTTCCATGATTTTCATGGGATCATGCTCCAGTACACATCGATGTAATATTTCATCTCATCCTAGTTTTTATATGTCACCACTGATCAACATGAAAGGTGCAGCACAAATTGCAAGTTTTTTCTTTTCCAAGGCTTTCATTCCTTTTGGCACCATACCTATGCGTAAAAAGATAAAAATATCCTCCAATTCTGAAGGTGCATAGTTTAACCTGTACAACTGTGCATCTAGCATTATATCTTCAATTATTTATGCATCCTCTCCTGATTTAATTCTTGATAATTGGTATGGGCCAAAATTACTTTTACATGTCTTTACCACAACTGTAAATTCAAACTCTTGGAATAAGATAACCCATCGACATATGTGACCATGGAAAATGAGATTATTTACTAAGTATTTCAATGCCGTGTGATCGGTATAGAACACAAAAGGTGTTGCTAGCAAGTAATTTCTAAACTTATGTAGCATGTAAATCATTAATAAGGCCTCATGCTCTATAGTTGTATAATTCTGTTCAGCAGGAGTCAACTTCCTATAATAAAAAAAGATAGGATGATCGATAATACCTTTTCTAGGCTGAGCTAATACTGTGCCAATGGCCATACCAGGGGCATCCACATGAACGTGAAAAGGTTGGTTACATGAGGGAAAGTGCAAAATAGGCATTGTAGTAAGCCTCTCCTTCAACATTTTTAATGCACGCTTATGCGGTTCTCTCCAATAGAATGTCACTTTTCCTTTTAATAACTCCTCCAAGGGCGCAACAATCTTAGCATATCCTATGATAAATTTTCTATAATACCCTGTGTGGCCTCACTCTTACTGGTATGATCCTCCAGGCCTAAGATAACTGCAACCTTGGCTGGATATACTAGCAAACCCTCCTTGCAGATGATATGCCCTAGCAGAGTTCTAAAAGGTGTAGCAAACACGCACTTCTTTATGTTTAAAGAGATGATTAACTGTCTGCACCTCTCAAACATTAATCACAAATTTTCACAATGATCCTTGACAAACCCATATAATATCCAATCATCTAAGTAAACCTGCAAGAATTTTTGAATAAAATCCTAGAGTGCTTGAACCACAATGCACGAAAATATTGTACGTGCATTCTTCAGTCCAAAGGGCATCACCGTGTATGCAAAACTTCCCCATTCAGTGGTGAAAGTTATTTTCTATTAATCCTCCTTTACAATTCTTACCTAGTGATATCTAGAGAATCCATCTGTAAAAGAGTAAATTGTGTGCCATACAACACCTTATAATATTTCCTTGGTGAAAGGTGTAGGAAAAGGATCAATCACACATGTAGGATTCAGCTCCATGTAGTCCACATAAATACTAATCCAGCCATATTTATTTCTATTGATTACAATGGGGCTAACCCACTCTGATTCTTCTAGGGGTTTAATGATGTAAAATTTACACATCTTGTCAATTTCTTCTTTAACTTTTACGCACAGGTTAGGGTTCATCCTATAATCTCTCTTCCTAATCGAGAACACACCATCCTTTAACTTAATAATCATCTCACCCAAAGACTCATGTACTCCCTTTAACTCATGTTATCCCCTAGGAAATAAGTCCTTGAAATCATGTAGTAACTCAATTATCTTAGCCACCTTAGGAATCAGACCAATAATCTCTAATTATGGCTTCCTTAGGTTCAGCATTCATGTCAATGTTCACTTTCTTGGTCTTCATAGGTTCATGATAGGCACGCACCTTCTTATCCGCATTATTTAAGACTTCGCACATATCCTCTGAATGATGTATGTCCAAATTTTATATTTCTTCATCATCCACTATGTAGACCATCTTTCCTTTCTCCTTCTCAAGGCAAGTGTGCTCAAGTAGTTTGACATCTATCTCATCTACTTCATCAAAACGTGCTCCTAGGTATGCCTCACTAAATAAATCCTGAATGATTTCTTCATCCTTTGAACTGTCTCCCATAGTCAATCACTCTATAAATCACAATGCCTCTGTCACCAGAGGTTTAGTGGAGAAGTAGTCAAAAGTATGGATCATTCTTGTAGTCAAGTATTACCAATTTCCATTCTCCCTATGCATCTTCGTATTAACATACTAAGTGCATGCGCATTCTCGAAAGGTGAAATAAAGTTTGTGCACCCACATTAAAGGTGGTAAAGCTTCATGCCCCTCTGTCTAGATGCTTTCACACTACTAAATGTGGTACTGAATAGGATGATTACCATGATATGTGTAGATTTTAGTAGGCACATTACTCCTAAGAAACCAGGTTGTTAGAGCAATTCTCACTTCATTCCATTCTATGAGATTATCCTGGTGAACCATCCACCAGTGCATTTTTGTCTCGTGTAGGGTATACACTAACACATTTCTTCTTTCCACTTGTTCCTTCCATTGTTCTTCCATGGCATGCAGGAATACCTCAGGGTCTCCTTCGCTAGTGTACCAGGGTACAGAGTTTTTGCCTAATCTCCTAACACAGCGCAACCTACTTATGCATGCAGATGTGCTTCTTACTTCCCACCCAACCATCTTGTAAGTTCTACATGCCCAATTTTCACATGAAATACTTGTAGTATCACTAATGGAATGTGCATAATCCCATTGGAGGATTACTTCCTTATATGTGTCAAGTACTTCCGGATCTTGAATGGCATGCACATAAATTTTGTTTAGGTCTTCCTCACTCAAAGGTTCAACATAAGGCGCATATTTCCCATATATCAAATGGATAATAACTTGATATTCCTTGTTCTCAAAACTTATATACCCCTTGTTCAACTATAGATCAACATTATTTGCATACAACCAAGGGCACTCAAGTAGAGTTGGGAAGCTGTGTGCTTCAGCAAATCCTAAAACCTCAAAGTCCCAAGTGAACTTTGCCCCTTGTATAGTAATGGATGCATCCTCTAAAACTCCTATTAGAGTGTCCGTAGTTCGATTTTCCATAAAAAGTACATTAGAGAATGGTTGTAATGGAGGTCTGCCTAGCTGCACGTATGCATCTAAAGTAAGAACATTAACTTCCATGACTATATCAATCAATATATTTCTCAAAAGCCACCCATCCACAACAGCATTCAGGGATATCTCCTTGTCATAATCCAAGCTATGAGGGGGCACATTAGTGTGTAGGATCTGTCATCCATTCTTAATATTTGTGCATGGAGTGTTTCCCTTTAACCAATTCCTTAGTAATGGAATAATATTCTCCCGACGCAACATCTTTCATACCCCTTTCAGATCATCAACATTTGACTAGACTGTCTCTATTGCCTTCTTTTTCTCCAACTTCTATGACTGTTCTTTTAAACATTGTATTTCACCCTCAATATTTCTTAGCACCTTCACGGTTTCCCGATAAACCTCCTTTTGATGTGTAGGATTTGGGTATCTTGCATTTAAAACCTCCACCTAGTAATGATAGGATTTTGTTGCAACACTTATATGTGTTGGTTGGATATTTTGTCAAGCTAAAATATTAGGTTCAACCACAATGCATGGGATCAAATCCCTCCTCAAAGATAGGTGATGCTACTTATTTATGACTAATCTAAAACACAACAGAAATAATATATACAATATCCACACTATTCTAACCATTGGGGTTGGGATACAATCTCGAAATCCATATCAACACAAAATGGAGATGTTACGAATTTAGGAATGGGATGGATTAGAAAGGGGACTTATCATAGATTAAACAAAATGGAAAGGGAATAAGAGGAACGTATTTTCTTTCAAGAAAACACAAATCAAGAAATACTTATATGAGTTTTAGATAATGAGTGTAATATCCTGAGACGATTAAAATGATCAAGAATAATAAACAAATAATAGCTCAAGATGTTAGACGTAAGAACAATCTCTCAAGATAGATGAATCCCACAACACAAAGTTTGTAAAATAACACCCATTTCTATTCTTCAATGATTAAAAACAAAATACTAAGTTTTTCTTCTTCTTCACAATAGCTCTTAATATTCAAAAATTCTCTCTTCTGGAATGCACAAACATCCCTTATTTATGATAAAAAGAGCAGAGAGAAAATAGGATAAAATCCTAGAAAATAGTCATTCAATAAGAGTCCTATTTTTCTTGAATCTCACGCAGGAGAACAAGTCAAAATTTTCTTCCTATATGACAAAACGGAAATAAAAAATACATGTCAATTTCTAGAAGGAAATGACATGTAACATCATTGCTTATTTTATTTCCTCATCCTTGTCTTCTTCCAGTGACGCCTGCTTGTCTCGAAACTCTTCAAACTTCCAGATTATGCCTTGCATTTTAGCTTCATCTAGGGTGCTAGAAATATCACTTAGAACCTCGCAAATTTCATGTGTGTCACTTGCATTGATAGGAAGTTTCTTTAATCTCTTATTAAGTTTTCTCAGTGATTCCAAAACATTCTCGATCTTTATAAATTTATCAATGATTCTTAGATCAAAGACATAAGTTAGTTTTTGCTTGATTGATTCCTGAATTTTTTTATAGAAACCATCAGTAGGTAGAATGGTTTCACCTTCATCCAATACTTTGGGAAATATCTTGAACAACTCTTCTTCAATATCACTGGTGGCATCAATCAACTAATCCCTAGATTATCTCAACTTGCTACAAACTTCACTAAGAATCTTTATCTTGAACCTAATAATCTTGGTTAGCTAGAAGTGTTTATCCCCATGTGGAATGACTCCTTCTTCCACTAAGACCCGAGATGGAACTTGTTTTAGTGCATTGAGGGCCTCCAAATTTAGTTTGATGTTTCCATCCTCCTGTGAAAATTCATCAGTCATCTTGCCACAATCCTTTTTCATTTCCTCCAAATATTTTTATACCTCTACTGTATCATCAATGAATTTCCTTCCCTGAAGGAGTAACCTCTAAATATATTTATCCACTGTTCTCCCCTTCTCATTGATCTTCTCAATAACAGGCACTGATGAGAAGTCGAACCTGATAGGAGTAGGAGTAGAAGATGATGGGGTTGACTGAGAGGGCTTTGAGAGCTTAAGCAATACTTCTGTCAACTATACCACTTTCTCTTTTAGCTCATCCCTACTCACCTTTGTTGCCTTCAGCTTTTGGCATAACACATTCATTGAATCTTTTGCATCTTGTTGTGCCTCTTCTATTATTACCTTTCCCAGATCCACCCTTGTAATATGATAACCAGAAGCTGTTATGTCCTCCTTGGTTTTTTCGGTTGTGGGAGTGGAAATATCTCCAAACTTATGCGCTAAGGCATCTACTGAAACTATTGAAACTATTTTCGATTTCTTGAAAGATTTTTTAGGAGAAGCCTTGAGTGAACTGAAATCAAAGGCTGGTAGGGGAACTACCACCTTCCTCTTCCTTGGAGTCTGGTCGATCAACCATTGAGGTATAGTGGAAGAAGTTACTCCTATTGGAGGTGTCATGGTTGTATCTGTGAGTGGAGGAAGATTTTCTTGTGGAGTCATGATGACTGAAAGTGTAGTGACTGTGGGAATAGAATCAGGAAATGAAGGTGCGAAAGGAGGAGGAATTTCTATAGCCAATGTAGGTCCAGTAGAGAGAGGGGAGAGATCGGAGAAAATGTTGGCCATGGCTGATGAGAGTGGCATTGAAATATGTGATGATGAATATTGGGAGAGAGAGAAGGTAAAGATCCCAAAGCTAAAGCTTGAGAAGTAGGAGAAAGACTTACTTTCGATGAGCAATCAACAAAAGGAGAAATGAGAGGTTGAACAACCTCAACTTATGGGGAATTCCTCTTGTCTCTTCTAGGAGAATTCCTCCTGTCTCTAATTGAGGAGGAGAATCCAATACCTCAATTTTTTGTGTGGGAGTAGATGATTCAGTCCCCTGCTTTTCTCCTCTTCTGAAAAACTTAAAATTTATTTGTCTTTTGGTAGAGCTTTTATCTTTTTCCTTTTCTCCCTTAGAGGGTTCCACTTCTAGAGTAGATATCTTTGAAAAGCTCTTTTCTTTATAACTCATTTCCCAGGAAATGAGCCATGCCTTAGTGTGAACAAAGGTTTGAGTAGCTCTCTCAGTGATAGAAGCCTTTTTAACAACAGACCAATTGATGGCTGGGAATCCAAGTTGATCTCCATCTGACTGTTCATATGTAGGTTCCAAGACACTTTCATTAAAGTCTAATGCTTGAATTTCTTCAATATTCAGTCTGTTATTGTATTTTATTCAGATGGAAACCTCATCCTGAAGATAAACCCAGATGTCCTCCGCATGGGGCACATGTAGATGCAAGGTTCCATATGACTTAAGGACTCCTTGAATATTTAATCCCTCTCTGAATTTCATATGCTTCTTTATTTTTCCCTGAAGTTCAGGAACCACATTCTTTGCCTTCACCACTGTAGAACATGTGTACCTTCCAATGGAAATTGGGAACGAAACAATGGCCTTGTTTTTGCTTTGTTGGAACTTGTGGAAATCCAACAGTTGTCTGACCAAATCCATAAGGATGAGTTTGTCACCTAGAAACCTGGGTAAATGGAAATGAGTACCATGGAACTTTACTACCCGGAGATAGGTAAACTTCTTTAATTGCAAGAAGATGCAACCCCATTTTGACACCTCCACCCATGCCTCATCAGAAACTCTTCTCTTTCTTAGCTCAGGGTCCAGCCTACAAATAGTTTCATAAAAGAAGGCATAATTCACTCTTCTAAATTGATCTTCAGATCCTTTTATCATTAACTGAGGGAAGTATCCATATATGTGATCAGTTTTTCGGTTCCCTTTTGCATCCAACCCCAGGTAGTTTCTCATACCTACTACTGCATAGGTGACGTACGACATCATGTACAACATGCCTGTAGACAAGACCATTTTCATTTGATAGTCTATCTCATCACTTATTAACGTTCCCCAATCAATCCCTTGGTCATTCTTCTTCATGATGAAAATGAATTGATACATCCACCCTTGGAATTATTTTGACTCTGGGAGCCCAAATAACCAACTCAGTAGGGTGATGATATCGCTAAATTCAAGTATGAAATCACTTCTAGGGACTGAATTAGGAAACTTAGAGACAGTTAGCTTAGCCTTGATCAAGAATTTCTTGTTCACGTGCTTGATGCAGTCTTCTTGATCTAGTCTTCTTGATCTATGTCTGAAGCTTTCTTTGCTAAATTAAGATTTAAATCAACATATTTCATAAAGTTGGGCAACTTTAGGAGTTGATCGAAGTAATCTCCATCTAATTTTACTATAGACTCTCTTGCTTGATTTCTCACTGAGTGGGAGGTTGATTCGTAGTGAGAAGCACATGCAAGGATGAATTCAATACATTGGGCTGATACTAGAAACCCTATAGTGTGTGGGTGACCACTGCCATCTATTGACTTCATCCATTAATTCTCAGAAGAATCCTCGATCCTTTTCCAGAATTCTTCTATATTTATATTGCCGAGCTCTGTGTCCTGGATGTCATAATTGCAGCTTATATAAGAAGAAGAATCTATCTTTTCATATTTTTACTTCATCTTTCCGCACATATCTAACTTATTTTTAGATGGGCTAGGGTCCAACATGAGGAGTCTTGAAAATTCCTGGAATAACAATTGGGTTTGGATGTTTGTTTCGACAATTGAATAGACCCGCCCTACTATTCAGGTTTTGAAACTTACAAAACAACCTTAGAAATTTGACAGACTAGATTGTGTGTGTCGGGAAATAGACCGTGTCGAACACCTTGAAAAACCTAAAATACTAGTAGAATTCAGATGATGTCGAGCAAGTGATAATATCCAACACACTACGGAACTCGAAGAGTGTCAAACACTGGTCAAGACCAGAAACACTAGCGGAGTTCAAAGGATGTCAAGTAAACTGTAAAACCTGATACAAAGGTGGAATTCGAAGACTATCAGACACACTATAAAACCCAAAATAGATTCAATCGCATTTCTAGGATGTCAGGACATGAAAAATCCCCGCCATGTTGCTAGTTAGGAATTTCTTTTAACCGTTTTGAAAATTATAGGGTACCATCTATGGGAAAATAAACAAATACCCTAAGAGTGAATTCCAAATAAGAGGTTCTATGGGAATGTAATAAAAAAACAAGAAAAGTAACCCAAAACCCTAAACCAAGAAAGAAGAGAAAATAAATGGAAACTCCATTATGAACACCTCAAAAATAACCCAAAAAGCACAAAAGCAGAAAGAGGAGAGAAATGTCTTTAATAAACTTGAAAAATAATCGAAGACGGATCACAAAATCGATCAAGAAGCTCAATTGGGTTTGGAGGAGGAAGAAACATGCACAGAATTCCAACGTGTCAAAATTGTACAAAGTAAAAAATTGACATGGGAAACCACCTATTTATAAAACCCTAATATTTATTACACATAGCTTGGCATGTGTGCCAACTACAAAACAACTGGGCATTAATGACATTTCATCATGCTTCCGAGTTCCAAAAACTTAACACATTGGCTTTGTTTCATGTTGCGGATTTCGGGGAACATGGAATATGAAGCATGAGATGTTGAGATGCTTCCAAGTTTTGAAAACCTGACACACTGGCTTTCTTTCGGGTTACGGATTTTAGGGAACATGGAACATGAAACATGTGATAGGAAAAGCATGTTTCGATGCTCTGAACCTCCCAAAACCCAACACAAGGACTTAGTCAATTCAGGTTTTGGGTTTCAGTAAACATGAGACATGATGCATGTAAAGAACATTTTTTCATGCAGTGAAAGTCTGAAAACCCGAAAATCTCTCTCAAAGGGAAATTTAAGATATTTTTCCAAAATTTAACTATGGTTATATCAATTTTAGCTATCGTTACTAAAATGAGATAACGACTGGCTCTAGTTAGGGACTTTATTTGAGACATCAAAGGGAGAGAACTCAGAATCAAGAAGCTTTTATCCATTTGGCTATAGAGTCAGAAGAATATAAAATAAAGAAAGAAAGAAAGAAAACACACAACAAAAAATAAATTATAATACAGTGCAAGAGAGTATCTTGAATTACTGGTGGAACAAATTCAAATGTTGGCCACTGAAAGGTAGAGGGAGCAACTCTCCATCAAGGTATGATAAAAAGAAGCTATTTTCACTGTTCAGTTGATGGATTTTGAAAGTACCTTTCCATAAAGAGTTGAACTTGCCATGCATCCCTTTCTATTCCCTTCTCTTATCCTAGAGAAGTACTAGATCTCCAACCTGGAAATCATGTTGCTTTGGTTTCTTGTCAAATATCATTTTGACTTTTCTCTGATGGTCTACAATGTAATTCACCACCTTTCTCCGTTCTTCTTCTAGCCTAGCTAGGTACACTATTCTTTTTTCAATAGAACTTTGAAAAGTTTCATCCTCAATTACTTTAGCCAACCGTAAGGCTGGAAATTCTACAGAGATACGAATCTCAGCATCAATTCCATACAACACTTGGAATGGAGACATTCTAATAGCTCGTTTAGGATTAATCCAATCTACCCATAATGCATCATACAATGCTTTGTGCCATGTCCTCTGATTCTCATCAACCATCTTTCTAACTATGGTCACCAGGTTCTTATTGTTGGATTCAGCCTGACCATTGCCTTAGGGGTAATATTCAAATGAGTTATCCAATGTGATCCCAACCCCGTAACAAAATTCAGTCAACTCATGTGATGAGAAATTGGAAGCATTGTCAGCAACAATATTGTGAGTAATGTCGAATCTAACAATTATATTCTCTTTGAGAAAATGGCAAAGAGCTTTAGAGGTAGCCTGTTTGATTGGAGTGGCTTCCACCCACTTAGTGAAATATTCAGTGGTTGTGAGCACATAATTATGGCCAGCACTGGAGGTAGGTTTTAGTACTCCAATGAAATCAATTCCCCATTGGTGAAAAGGTTCTTCAATTACTACAGGCTTCAAGGGAAGAGCAACCAGCTTAGGGAGGCCAACGAAATGTTGACAAGCTTCACACTTAGCCACCCATTCAGCTGAATCTCGAAAGAGAGTAGGCCAATAGTACCTAGCCTGTAAGATCTTATAATCTATCACGGAAGAAGAGAAATTCCCTCCGCATGCTAGATTGTGGAAAGATTCTAGAAACCCATCTGCTGAAACTTATCAACACAACACAAGAATACACCATCAATACCCTTCTTGTATATACCATTATCCCAAAGAATGTATCTTGCATACCTTAATTTAACTATTCTCTTTTATTTTTGACTCAAATGTGGGGGACATTCACCATAAGTTAAAAAGAAAGAAATGTCTGCATACCATTCATCGGTTGTGCTTACAAAAAGCACCATGGGAAATTTTGAAGAAGTATCTTTAGTTTCTTTGCATTCTATCTCAGAATTATTTTCTGGAATCAATTGGCATAGGACACTTCCTTGTACCAACTTGGTAAGTCTGATGTCAAATTCATATTCCTAGACTCTGGCTATCTAGTTACCCCGTTGACTACCCAACTCTTGTTGAGTCAAAATAGACTTAACTGTAGTATCAGGAACAAAAACTATCATCACCAATCCGGCACTATGATAATTCACCACCGGGAACTCCTCGTGCTATAATTATTTACGAATGCATATCCTTTATTTTGGTGGATATAAACTGGAAACACAACAAGAAATATAACACAAGAATACCATAGACTATGATACGAAGGAATGATGAAAAATCTAAAAATATAGGTGTAAATTATAATATCAACATGAAATTTTTACAATCTCACCCATGAGGTACTTTAAGTGTTACTAACTTCACTTTCCTTCCAACAATAACTATGGTAGAAACTTCACAATGAATTCTTTAACACACCTTCTAAATAATGGCACACTTACTCATACAATATTTCTCACTACTTCTCTTTATGCTAAATGAGGTGGGTGGCCTCTTTATTTATAGGAATTTAGGCTTGTCCACCCTATCTATAAGAGAGGATAAAAAATCTCTTCCTGCCAATCATATTCCATTCCTAAACTCTTGCCTTTACATGTAGGCTTATCTTCTAATATAAGATAAACTTTATTATCTCACATAGGTTCCACCTTTTTAGACTTTTCCACAAATAAAATACACAAAATATTTATGACGTCACTCTTTGTCTTTATTACAAATATAATATTTATAATTCCTAATCATGTAGACCCTACTTCTCTACTTACCCCAACTTTGACATTTTAACATTACCTGACCACTTACGACAAATATTTACTTTTTACGACAACATTCCTATTGTACTTTGATTGTTACCGTACTCTACTTTATTGGTGGCACCATACTGACGGCGCTGTTATCTTCTATCAGACTCCACTACTAATCATACTTAACAACATCCTATTCCTAATACATACATCATAAAATAGAAATTATGGAGGAAAATTTTAATGTCGACATTTCCCCCCTTCCTAGCTTCTACTCTATCCTTGGAGTAGACTATTCTGGTGCTTGGAAAATCTCTAACTTGTCATGGTTGACCCATTTCGTAATGGGGGTGCCATCCAATTGCTTCAGTCGATATGTACCATTTTCATGCACAACTGCTATTTTGTAGGGCCCCATCCATTTGGGAAGAAATTTTCTCTACCTTCATTTTTTGTATCTGGAATCATATACTAGAACCAAGTCATTCACATGAAATGGAGACCAATAGATTTTTTGTTCAAAGTATTCCTTCTGCTTCATTTTCTTCTTATAGCTTGTATCCTCACTATTTCCCTCATTTCCTCTAGCAAATGAAGATGTACCAACCTTTCTTTTACTAGATCACTTTCATCCATCCTTTCATTTTTCATAACTCTCATAGTGGGAATATCAAACTCAATAGGAAGAATTGGATCAATGCCATAAGCCAACTAAAATGGGGAGTATCATGTTGCTGATTTTGATGTTCTCTTATATGCCCACAATGTTGCATGAATCCTTTTATCCCACTTATGTACCTGCAAGGCTGCATATTTTGCTAGAATTTGACACAACATAAAATTTGTTCATTCCACCTATCCATTTGTGCTTGGATTATATGTTGTTTCCTTCCTGTGCTTAATAGAAAACTTGTTGACTAGGGCTTCTACCACCTCATTAATGAAGTGGCTTCCTTGATCTGTTACAATTTCTAATGGGCAACCAAATCTGGTGACAATGCATTCATATATGAACCTTGCCACTTCATCCATGGAAGTTGTTTTCAATGGCCTAGCTTCAACCCACTTGGTTAAATAATCTGTGGTAACTACAATATACTTATTTTGGCGTGGGGTAGTTGGAAGTGGACCTACAATATCTATTCCCCACTTTTCAAAGGGACAAAGTGGAAGAATAGGGCATAATGGAGCTGATGAAGTCTTACAGTTACCATGCGTTTGACAAATATCACCTGTCTTACAATAATTATAACAATATCTAAAAAGAGTGGGCCAGTGCTAACCTACATCTAAGATCCTTCTTGTTGTAAGTTGCCCAGAGAAGTGTCCTCCACATGTACCATTGTGGAATTCTTCTATGAGCTCCTTCCCTTGATCATGTCCAAATGCCCTCTTGTACTGTCCATCAGGTCCTATTCGAAATAATACTTCATTCAGAATAGAATATGGACTACTGGCTTGAGTAATCTTCCTCTTAGTTGTTGCATTGGCACCATCAAGAAACTTGAATTCATTCAGATAATTCCAAATATCTATGTATTCACTAGGGATTATGTCAAGGGATAAAAATGCTACATCTGGGAAATCATCATCATCACAAGATGAACCTAAACCATCATAGGCTTGAGAGAGTGTATCTGCATTGACATGCTTCTTTCCTGGCTTATCTATAATATCATATTTGAATTCTTGTAGTAAAATTATCCATCTTGTTATCCTTCCTGATGGGTTAAGCTTATTTACAATTTATTTTAGAACATGATGATCTATTACAACTATAAATTTCTGTCCCTAGCAAGTAATTTCTAAACTTCTTTACAGCGAAAATGATAGCTAGAGCCTCTTTTTCAGTTACAGTATAATTTACCTCAGCACTGCTCATTTGTCTGCTCCCAAAGTAAACTGGATGATCATTCCCATTTTCATCCTTTTGGCTCAGAGTACTTCCTAGTGTTGCATTTGAGGCATCAGTATACACAATGAATGGCTTGCTCTAATCTGGATTCTTTAAAATAGGTGAAGACACTAGGACTTCCTTCAGTTGTTCAAAAGCTTCATGCGCCTTATTTCCTGGTTCATAAGTAACATCCTTCTTTAAGAACTGGATTAGTGGCTGTGTAATTTTTGAGAAATTCTTGATGAACCTTCTATAGTAACCCACATGGCCTAAAAAATGATCTCAACTTACTTCTATTCATAGGAAATGGTAACTCTTTGATTTTTGAAACTTTATCAGGATCAGTACCAATACCATCTCTAGATACAACATGCCCTAACAAAACACCTTTAGAACATCCAAAGACACACTTTGTATGGTTTAGTGAGGCTTGTGCTTCATCTAACCTTTGAAATTTTGTCTCCATCTGGTGCAGGTGGTCCATCTTGCTCCCATAGATGTAAAAATCATCCAGAAATACTCTAATGAAGTTCCCAATGTAGGGTTCAAACACCCTATTCATCAAACGTTGGAACATTGATGGAGCATTACACAACCCAAAAGGCATAACTCTATAAGAAAACGTTCCCCAAGGAGTGGTGAACGTGGTCTTTAGCTAATCTTTCTCCGTTATACAAACTTAGTTGTATTTGTCATATCCATCAGCAAAACTATAGCACTCCTGGCCAGCTACTTCATCTAAGATCTGATTTGAGAATGGAAGAGGGTAATGATCCTTCTTTGTTGCCTTATTGAGCTTCCTATAAGCAACACAAATGTGTAGCTTCCCATTCTTTTTTATTGAGATCATAATGGGAGAATCCCATTCTGAATTCTCCACAGTAAATATGAATCCTACATCAAGCAACTTATCTATTTCTTCTTTTACAGTCTTAGAAAAATTAGGATTCATTCTATATGGCATTTTTTTTATGGGCTTAGCACCATCTACTAGCTCAATAGAATGTTCTACCCAACTTACTTTACGGAGTTCCTTGTAATCAAAAGTGAATAGGTGTATGTACCTTCAAAAGACTTGGAGGTAGCATTCCTTCTCACCCTCCATCACAGCATCACCAATATTTATTTGTTGGAGATTATCATCAATTTATTCTTTAGATAATTTTATGGGTTCATGATTCAGTGTGACTGGAAGGATATCCATGACCAAAACAATAACCTCACTTTCTTCATCTTCTATGTCCACTTCACTGGTACTAGAGTAATCAGAGGATGTCCAATCACCAGTTTCATCACTTGAATGCATAGGTTCTGCCTTATGATGCTGAGGGATCACATTTATCTTCACCCTCTCTCTTCCATGTCCAAGTGTCATGAAGCCTTCATTCCAGTAGTTTCTTGCATGAACTCTCCTTAGCCATGGTATTCCCAACAACATTGGGTACGTAATAGTACCATTTTTCATCACCTGAAAGTCTACCACACATACAACACCCATAACAGATATTGCCACATTTGAAACAACACCTTCTGGTTTAGTTTTTCCCTTATTTAATGACCTTAACATAAGTGTTGAGGGGCGATCAATTTTTAAACCCAACATATTCATTACAGACTTGGTCATTACATTAACTATAACACCTCCATCAACTAAGACATCATGAATTGAAATACCATTACATAATACCTCAGCTTGTGGAGCGTAGGGATCCACCTCTACCTCTAAAACAAGGACCTCAACCTCCTTCCTTCGTCGAGCATTGAGTCCACTTCGCAGCTCCCACCTCTTCTCAGAAGACATAGCCAAGAGTTGACCATATGTAATATTTGCAGGCCTTTTGGATAGATCTTCTAAGATGGAGTATGGTCCTTGTACCTGTGAAATCAGAAAATCCTACACACCTAACTTTCTTCTCCTATGTTTCTTACTAGTTTCTCCTTTCATCTTCTTAGGATCATTTCCATCTTGGTTATCTTTTTCTTTCTTTCTTTTTGTTACAAACACATCTACTTCATTATTTATGCTCTTATCTACTACATCAAAAGAATTCATAGGTGCTTTTCCTTTATCATTATCTCTTGTACCAGATGTAGAAGCTCTATCTGGACAATTATACTTATAATGACCCTTTTTATAACAACCATAACATACAACTTCAGAAATATTTCTTTTTGGACCTCTATCTCCTCCCTGAGAACTAAATTCATTTCCTTGAAGAAGATTAATAGTTAACTGGCCCATCTTCCTGAGCAGATCTTCATACTCAGTAGATGTACTAGGAGAAATATTTGTGCTCACCGAGAGTGGTTGTGGATTATGGACCAAAGGTGTTGGTGTAGGCTCTACTTTAGCAGTAATTTCTTTGGGCTCCTCTTCCATGCTTTCTTCTTGCCTTCTTACAATCTCTTTTACTTGTTCAATGGTAGTTGGAGGTCATACTTCACTCATTGTCTGATCTCTGGCTTCATCCCAAGAATGAAGTGCTTACAGAGGAGATTATCCATGCCATTCATCAACCCATCCGCTAATCCTTCCTTCCGGATCTAGGCATCGAGCTTCCTCCTTAGCTCTAGAACACGAGCATGATAATCCCTTATCTTCTCCTTCTCTCCTTGGGATAGCTTTGTGATATCGATCATGAGATCTGCATATTTCTGTTGTTCACCAAATTCTTCAAGAAAACTTTTAGTTAATAAATCCCATGAATTTTTCACATTATCACCTAGTGTTTCAAACCACCTAAGGGCTGAAGCATCCAAAAAGGTAGGAAAAAATTCAGTCCATTGTTCCCTTCTTATGAGGCCATTACAAATGCAAGATTGTTTAAACTCTTGAATGAAAGAGGAAGCATCTTCATTAGATTGGGCTGAAAAAACAGGAATCTTCCCCATTTTCAAAAATAACCACAGTGAAATACCAACCCACAAGTACAATCAACAAGACTTATGTGCACAAATAATTGGAATCACTATAATAGAAACTGACTTTATACCTTTCTACAGTAAAATAGAAATGACCACGGTAAAATATGGTAAAACTTGACTTACTGCGGTAAAAAATGACTTTACTATGGTAAACACTATTCATGATAAAAAGTGAAGTTACTGCGGTAAATACTATTCATGGTAAAAAGTGACTTTACTGCGGTAAATACTATTCACGGTAAAAAGTGACTTTACTGCGGTAAATACTATTCATGGTAAAAAGTGACTTTACCATGGTAACCACTATACACAGTAAAAACAAGGTCACACTCCAAATGTTTTATGACTAAGTGGGAATATCTCTCCAGAAAATTAACCAAGGAGGAATGGTCCTAGCAATGGAACCAAAACGTCATCACCAATCCGGCACTATGATAATTCACCACCGGGAACTCCTCATGCTATGATTATTTACTAATGCACAGCCTTTAGTTTGGTGGATGTAATCTAGAAACACAACAACAAACATAACACAAGAATACCATAGACTATGATACGAAGGAATGATGAAAAATCTGAAAATATAGGTGTAAATTATAATATCAACATGAAATTGTTACAATCTCACCCATGAGGTACTTCAAGTGTTACTGCCTTCACTTTCCTTCCAACAATAACTATGGTAGAAACTTCACAATGGATTCTTTAACACACCTTCTAAATGATGGCACACTTACTCATACAATATTTCTCACTACTTCTCTTTATGCTAAATGAGGGGGGTGGCCTCTTTATTTATAGGAATTTAGGCTTATCCACCCTATCTCTAAGATAGGATAGGAAATCTCTTCTAGCCAATCATATTCCATGCCTAAACTCTTGCCTTTACATGTAGACTTGTCTTCTAAGATAAGATAAACCTTATCATCTCACATGGGTTCCACCTTTTTAGACTTTTCCACAAATAAAATACACAAAATATTTATGACATCACTCTTTGTCTTTATAAAAATATAATATTTCTAATTCCTAATCATGTAGACCCTACTTCTCTACTTACCCCAACTTTGACATTTTAACATTACCATACCACTTATGAAAAATATTTACTTTTTACCATAACATTCCTATTGTACTTTGACTATTACCGTACTCTACTTTATTGGCGGAACCGTATTGACAACACCATTATCTTATATCATACGCCACTACTAATCATACTTAACAACATCCTATTCCTAATACATACATAATAAAATAGAAATTATGGAGGATAATTTTAATGTCAACAGAAAGAGAGTGTGGGAACTCAATACATAATACCTGAAATGTTTCACTGCTCTCACCATTGCATAAGCATGCTTTTCAATTTGTGACATCTTCAATTCATGTTCCTTTAGAGGGGATATCATGAAAGCAATGGGAGCTTCAATTCCTTCTTCATTCTCCTACATCATGATGGTTGATACTATATGTGCGGAAGCGTAGCTGTACATGATGAAATCCTTCTTGAAGTCCAGGCATACTAGAATAGGAGCGTGAGCAATTTCCCATTTGAATTCTTTGAAAGTAAGCTTCCCTTCAATGCTCCACCAAAATGGAGTCTTACCTTTCATCATCCTAAGGATATCCTTGGTTTTATCAGAAACGTTAGGTACAAATCTTCTTAGGAAATTGACCTTCCCGATAAAGGAGTGTACCCCAGTTTTTCTTGTGGGTAGGGTAAGGATTTGGATGGCCTTTACCCTCTCTGGGTTAATCTTGGTTCCTTCTTTAGTCACGATATGACCCAAAAACTTTCCTTCTGTTACTCTGAACATGGAATTTTTTAGGATTTAATGAAATCCCATAACGCCTACACCTTAAGAGTACTTGCTCTAGATGATCATAATGATCACTTCACTTTTTAGAGAAGACTGTCAAGTCATCCAAATACACAACTATGATTTTTCCCATGAAATATCTGAAAGCTAAGTCCATAGCTCTTTGAAATGCGGCTCTGACATTAATCAAACCAAAAGGCATCCTCCTGTAAGAAAAGGTTCCCCATGGGGTGGTGAATGCCATTTTATGTTGATCTTCAGCAGCTACCTCAACCTGATTATACCCTAAAAATATGTCAAGAATGGATAACATTTCTGATCGAGTGATAGTCTATAATACTTGGTCCATGATGGGCAAAGGATAATTGTCTTTCAATGAATACTGATTGAGGTTCCAGAAGTCAACACAAATCCAGATTTCACCGTTCTTCTTTCTGACAAGGAAAATATTAGCAACCCAGGTGGAATGATGGACTGGAAAGATAATCCTTGCGTCTAACATCTTTTGAATTTCAGCAAGGATAGTCCCTGAGATCTTTGGTTTGTAATGCCTTTGCTTCTGCCTGTAGGGTTTAACCTGAAGCTTTAAAGGAATTCTATGTTGCACATCCTTGGGCTTGAAAGACTTTAGATCCACATATTACCATGCTAGGACATCCATATATCTCTTTAGAGTGAAGAGAATCTTTCTTTTTCGTCCAAAGAACAACATTTACAGATGTTTACCATCCGTGGTTGATCAGCGGAGCCTAGGTTAACTTGATCTACCACTAACGAGGAAGCACCTTCAGCTTGCCTTTTATCCTAAATGAAACAGTCATGCTTGTCAAATAGACCTTTCAGAGAAACTAATCCCTTTGGAATCTTATTGCCTTTAAGTTGGATGAATTCACCATCAATTTCTTGATATGAATTTGAGATGGACTAATGGAAAGTTGATTCTGATCCTTCAAAATAAAGCTCACTGAAATTATCAGCTTTCTCAAGAAAATGCAATACCTATTTATCATCATTAAACACTTGACAATGTGTTGAATTATCTGGAACACTTAGACGATACACAATCTCAATGGTATACGTGTCCTATTTGAAATTTCGGTGAGGAAGGAGAAGAGATACATAAACGGCTAAAGAATTAGCTTTATCATTGTAATCTCTTAAGACTACCTTAATGGAAAAAGCATCAAAGCATTTTATGCTGTCCTAAACCTTATTCCTGTAATGTCTTAGGTGATCATTTTTTACCTGATAGGTCCCCCTTACTTGATTCACAATCAACTCAGCATCTCCTTGCACTTTAATATTTCAAATTCCTTTTTGTCTTGCCATTTATAATCCTAATAACAAAGCTTCGTATTCAGCTATGTTATTAGTATTATCAAACTGAAACTTGAAAGCAAAGGGAAAAATCTCGAAATCTGGAGATATAAGAACCATGCCAACACCTGAACCAGTAGTTGAACAGCTCCCATCAAACTCAAGGGTCTAAACAACATTAGGATCTTCTTCTTTGACTTCTACAGAGGGCACCTCAGATGTCATGAAATAATTACCCAAGCCTGCATCTTCAATGAGAATTTTATCCTTGGGATCATCTGACTTAGTGACAAGGTACTTTTCCTATGTTTCAGGGTGAAGGACACAAGCAACTCCATTTACTGGAATTTTATATTTGGTCCAATCCATGTTGATTTCTCCTCTAACATCTTTACAAAAACATCTTCCTAAGAGAATGTCATAATCCGCTAGGATATCAGCAACTAGGATAGTCATTTTCACTCTCTTTTTAAGGAAGGAAACAAATGCAAATTGTGCATCCTTGATTTGGCCAATCAAGGGGACTTTTTTGGTTTCCATGGAATAACACTACCTATAAGATTTATTCAAAGTGATTCTAAGGGCATGAGCTACTTTTGTGGGCATTATGTTATCAGAGGCTCTTGAGTCAATTATGTAATTGCTGAGTTTAAAACTGTTTATAAGTAAGGACAAATAAAACAATTCAATCTTTCTTGAAGAAGCAACAGAGGTCATATTACTCTGAGGTAAAGACTGAGTGGGGCTAGACAAAATGCCTTTTGAAGATGAAGGAATAACAACCTTTCTTATAATGAATTTGGAAAGTTTCTCAAATTTCTCAGGGTTGGAATGTAGGTACTCGGCTTTTGACATTTGGATTTTGGTTTTCTTTGCATGATCAATGATGTCGAAAGCGGTATATGAAGGAATGATGGAGGGCTCAGTTTTAGTTACACTAGTCTGAGTCAAGGTACTAGCCTTGAGGGAAGGAGAAAAAGACTTAGAATATTAATTTACCTTTTTAGTTGTCTGCTTTTCAGTTTACACTAAGATGGGAGAGCCTTTTTTATCCATAACCATGAGAGCTTCTTTACTTTTCTCCTTAGAGCCTTAAACCAGATTTCTAGGGTTCTAAGATTGGGATCGAATGAAGATTGCAAATGATTGGGCATCATGATCACCTTTTTCTTCCTTGTACTCCAAGTACCAAATGCTGGAGTCACCAGCTGAATCATCAAAAGACTCATCAACATATCCTGAAGCTTCAAAAGCTTCATGAGAATCTTGATCTTCTAGTTCTTCACCCTCCTCAACTATTTCAACTGCTGCGTTGACAGGAGGAGCTTCAATGGCCAGCCTGGTGGGAGCAGTGATCAACTGATTCCTATCTCTTGCAGGAGTGCCATTGGCATTGTTGAAATTCCGTCTAGGAATATCCCGATAAGGAATGTTGGTTTCTTGTTGAGACATTTTCTTCTTTAAAGTGATGAAGTCATTAGCCATCTTTTGAATCATAGGATTAGTAGTACTTTGAGAAGAACTCTGATTTTTAGGCTTAGATGATTCTCTTCTGATCTTTCTGGATAGAATAAGATCATCTTCTATTTCAGTGGTTGTATCTTAAGTAGTGGCCAAATCAGGGATAACAGATCTTCTCAACAAGAAGCTCACATCAAGGGCTGATCGTTGATGAAGAAACACTTTTGATTTTCAAGAGTGGGAACAGCTAGCTCTGGAATCTTACGAATCAGCTTGTTGAATTTGGCTATGAAATCCCACATGGGTTCGTAAGACTCCTTCTTCATGTGTGTAAGTTATGCTAATAAGGCATGAGAGTCTTCAGCCGGTTTGAACCTTGCTTTTAATACAAACCACATGGTAGTCCAGTTGGTAATGCATGCATTCAAAAGATGGTATAAACATTATGTTACTACACCATGCAATGTCTCAACGAAGATTCAAATAGAGATGTCTTCATGAGAAACTCCAAGAACACCACATGTGATAAATAATGAAGCTATATGTTCATCAAGGTTTTTCTTCCCATTACTGTTGAACTTAGGAATATTCTTACGTGACCCATGTGGTATATCATGCAACGGTGGAGTTAGGGAAAGAGGACCAATAGCCACACCCAAAGGCATAGGTTGTGCTACCATTCTTCTAAAATAAGTGCATACAAGAATCTAAGTTTCAAGCAATAATAATGCATGGTAGGTTGAAGAAACTTCTTTTTCTCTAAGAACCTGAGTTTTTCGGATAGGTGAAGAACTTCTTGCTTGGCTAGATGCAACATTGTTGGGTGAAAGTCTAAAATTATGTTGCTGGAGAAAATCAAAGAATGGATCAATTTCACCTCTGGCTTGGCTTGACTGAGTGAAGATCTTACTGGCCATATTGAACTGGAAAATAAATCTTTTTGAAAATAAGAAAAATACGAAGTCGCCAGACACCAATAGGATAAGCTTAGTCTTATCAATCTGTATTCCCCAGTGGAGTTGTCAAAAACTGTTGGTTGGATATTTTGTTAAGCTAAAAGATGAGGTTCAACCACAATGCATGGGATCAAATCCCTCCTTAAAGACAGGTAATGATACTTGTTTATGACTAATCTAAAACACAACAGAAATAATATATACAATATCCACACTATTCTAACCATTGGGGTTGGGATACAATCTCGAAATCCATATCAACACAAAATGGAGATGTTACGAATTTAGGAATGGGATGGATTAGAAAGGGGACTTATCATAGATTAAACAAAATGGAAAGGGAATAAGAGGAACGTATTTTCTTTCAAGCAAACACAGATCAAGAAATACTTATACGAGTTTTAGATAATGAGTGTAATATCCTGAGACGATTAAAATGATCAAGAATACTAAACAAAGAATAGCTCAAGATGTTAGACGTAAGAACAATCTCTCAAGATAGATGAATCCCACAACAAAAAGTTTGTAAAATAACACCCATTTCTATTCTTCAATGATTAAAAACAAAATACAAAGTTTTTCTTCTTCTTCAAAATAGCTCTTAATATTCAAAAAGTCTCTCTTCTAGAATGCACAAGCATACCTTATTTATAATAAAAAGAGCAGAGATAAAATAGGATAAAATCCTAGAAAATAGTCATTCAATAAGATTCCTATTTTTCTTAACTCTCATGCAGGAGAACAAGTCAAAATTTTCTTCCTATATGACAAAACGGAAATAAAAAAGACATGTCAATTTCTAGAAGGAAATGACATGTAACATCATTGCTTATTTTGTTTCCTCATCCTTGTCTTCTTCCAGTGACACCTACTTGTCCAAAAACTCTTGAAAGTTCCGGATTATGCCTTGTATTTTAGATTCATTTGGTGTGCTAGAATAATCACTTAGAACCTTGCAAGTTTCATGTGTGTCACTTCTATTTCCAGGAAGTTTCTTTAATATCTTATTAAGTTTTCTTAGTGATTCCAAAACATTCTCGATCTTTATAAATTTATCAATGATGCTCAGATCAAAGACGGAAGTTGGTTCTTGCTCAAATGATTCTTGAATTTGTTTATAGAAACCATCAGCAGGTAGAATGGTTGCGCCTTCATCTAATACTTTGGGAAAGATCTTAAACAACTCTTCATTCATATCACTAGTGGCATTGATCAACTGATCCCAGGATTCTCTCAACTTGCTACAAGCTTCACTGAGAATATTTATCTTGAACCTAATAGCCTTGGTTAGCTAGAAGTGTTTATCCCCATGTGGAATGACTCCTTCTTCTACTAAGACCCGAGATGGAACTTGCTTCAGTGCATTAAGGGCCTCCAAATTTAGTTTGAGGTTTCCAGCCTCCTGTGAAAATTCATCATTCATCTTGTCACCATCCTTTTTCATTTCCTCCAAAGATTTGTATACCTATATTGTATCATCAATGAATTTCCTTCCCTAAAGGAGTAACCTCTGAATGCATTCATCCACCGTTCTCCCCTTCTCATTGATCTTCTCAATAATAGGAACTGATGAGAATTCTAACCTGATAGGAGTAGGAATAAAAGATGATGGGGTTGACTGACAGGGCTTTGAGAGCTTAAGCAATACTTCTATCAACTATTCCACTTTCTCTTTTAGCTCATCCCTTCTCACCTTTGTTTCCTTCAGCTTTTGGCATAGCACATTCATTGCATCTTGTGCATCTTGTTGTGCCCCTTCTGTTGTTACCTTTCCCAAATCCACCGTTGTAATCTAATAACCAGAATTTGTTATGTCCTCCTTGGTTTTGTCAACCGTGGGAGTGGAAATCTCTCCAAACTTATACACTAAGGCATCTACTGAAACTCTTGAAACTATTTTTGGTTTCTTGAAAGATTTGGCAGGAGAAGCCTTGAGTGAACTGAAATACAAGGTTGGTAGCGGAACTATGACCTTCCTCTTCCTTGGAGTCTGGTCAACCAACCATTGAGGTATAGTGGAAGAAGTAACTCCTATTAGAGGTGTCATGGTTGTATTTGTGATTGGAGGTAGATTTTCTTGCAAAGTCATGATAACGGCAAGTGTAGTGACTATGGGAATAGACTCAGGAAATGAAGGTGTGAAAGGAGGAGGAATTTCTATAGCCAACATAGGTCTAATAGAGAGAGGGGAGAGATCAGAGAAAATGTTGTCCATGGCTGATGAGAGTGGCATTGAAATATGTGATGATGAATATTGGGAGAGAGAAGGTAAAGATCCTAGAGCTAAAGCTTGAGAAGTAAGAGAAAGACTTACTTTTGATGAGAAATCAACAAAATGAGAAATGAGAGGTTGAACAACCTCAACTTCTGGGAGAATTCCTCCTGTCTCTTATGGGAGAATTCCTCCTGTCTCTGGTTGAGGAGGAGAATCCAATACCTCAATTTTTTATGTGGGAGAAGATGATTCAGCCCCCTGCTTTTCTCCTCTTCTAACAAACTTAAACTTTATTTGTCTTTTGGTAGGGATTTTATCTTTTTCCTTTTCTCCCTTGGAGGGTCCCTCTTCTAGAGTAGCTATCTTTGAAAATATTTTTTATTTATAACTCATTCCCCAAGAAATGAGCCATGCCTTATTACGGACAAGGGTTTTAGTAGCTCTCTTGGTGATAGAAGTGTTTTCAAAAATAGACCAATCGATGGCTGGGAATCCAAGTTGATCTCCATCTGAATGTTCATACCTAGGTTCCAAGACACTTTCATTATCCATGGTGCCTTCTAGGATATCAGCCAGATCTAATGATTGGATTTCTTCAAGAGTGAGTTTGCTATTGTCTTTTCTTCAGACAGTAACCTCATCCCAAAGATCAACCCAGATGTCCTCTACATGGGGTACCTTCAGATACAAGGTGCCATATGACTTAAGGACTCCTCGAATATCAAATCCATCTCTGAACTTCATATGCTTCTTTAGTTTGTCCTGAAATTTGTGCACCACATTCTTGGCGTTCACCACTGTAGAACATGTGTACCTTCCAATGGAAATTGGGAAGGAGACAGCGGCCTTGTGTCTGCTTTATTGGAACTTGTGGAAATCCAACAATTGTCTAACCAACTCCATAAGGATGAGTTTGTCACCTCAAAACCTGGGAAAATGGAAAAGAGTACCATGGAACCTTACCACCCAGAGATAGGTAAAATTCCTGAACTGAAAAAAGATGCAGCCCCATTTTGACACCTCCGCGCATGCCTCATCAGAAACTCTTCTCTTTCTCAGCTCAGGGTCTAACTTGAAAATATTTTAATAAAATAAGGCATCATTCACTCTTTTAAACTGATCTTTAGATCCTTTTATCGTCAACTGAGGGAAGTATCGATATATGTGATCAGTTGTTTGGTTCCCTTTTACATCCAACCCTAGGTAGTTTCTCATACTTGTTGTTGCATAGGTAACGTACGACATCATGTATAACTTGCAAGTAGAAAAGACCATTTGCATTTGAGATTCTATCACATCACTTATTAAGGTGCCCCAATCAATCCCTTGGTCATTCTTCTTTATGACGACCATGAACTGATACATTCACCCTTGGAATTCTTTTGACTCTAGGAGCACAAATAATTGACTTAGTAGGGTGATGATATCACTGACTTCAAGTATGAAATCACTTCTAGGGACCGACTTAGGAAACCTAGAAATAGTTGGCTTAGCCTTGATCAAGAATTTATTATTCACGTGCTTGATGCAGTCTTCTTGATCTTTGTCCCAAGATTTCTGTGCTAACTTAAGATTTAAATCAACATATTCTGTAAAGTTGGACAAATTCAGGAGTTGATCGAAGTAATCTCCATCTAATTTTACTATAGACTCTCCTACTTGATTTCTCACTGAATGGGAGGTTGAGTCGTAGTGAGAAGCACATGCCAGAATGAATTCAGGGCATTGGGCTAATACTGGAAACCCTGTCACCTGTGGGAGACCGTTGTCGGCTATTGACTTCATCCATGAATTCTGAGAAGAATCCTTGATATTTTTCCAGAAGTCTTCCATCTCTATATTACTGAGCTCTGTGTTTCAGATGGCATAATTACAACTTATATAAGAAGAAGAATTTATCTTCTGATATTTGTACATCATTCTCTCCTGAATTATCTAACTTTTCCTTAGATGGGCTAGGGTCCAACATGAGGAGTCTTGAAAATGCCTGGAAGAGAAATCAGGTCTGGATGTTTGTTGGACAAGTGAACAAACACGCCCTACTATTCAAGTTTTGAAACTCACAAAGCAACCTCGGAAACCCAACAAACTAGATTATGTGTGTCGGGAAATAGATCTTGTTGAACACCTTGAAAAACCTGAAAGACTAGCATAATTTGGATGATGTTGAGCAGGTGATAAAATCCATCACACTACGAAACTCGATGAGTGTCAAACATCGGTCAAGACCTGAAACACTAGTGGAGTTCAGAGGATCCTTCATTATATGTCAGGAACACTACAAAACCTGATACAAAGTCTGAATTCGAAGACTGTCAGACACCCTGTAAAACCCGAAACATATGCAATCGGATTTCTAAGATGTTATGACATGAAAAATCCCCACCATGTTGCTAGGTAAAACCTGAAACATAGGATTTTTTTTTAACCCTTTTGAAAATTATAGGGTACCATATATGGGAAAATAAAGAAATACCCTAAGATTGAATTCCAAATAAGAGGTTCTATGGGAATGTAATAAAAGAAAAAAAGAAAAGTAACCCAAAACCCTAAACCAAGAAGGAAGAGAAAAGAAATGGAAACTCCATTATGAACACCTCAAAAATAACCCAAAAGGCATAAAAGCAGAAAGAGGAGAGAAATACCTTTAATAAACTCAAAAAATAATCGAAGACGGATCACAAAATTGATCAAGAAGCTTAATCGGGTTTGGAGAAGGAAGAAGCATGCACAAAATTCCAATGCATCAAAATCATACAAAGTAAAAAAATGACGTGGAAAACCACCTATTTTTAAAACCCATACATTTATTACACATAGCTTGACACGTGTGCCAACTACCAAACAGTTGGGCATTAATGACATGTCATCATGCTTCTGAGTTCTGAAAACCCAACACACTAGATTTGTTTCAGGTTGCGGGTTTCAGGGAACATGGAACATGAAGCATGAGATGTTGAGATGCTTCCGAGTTCCGAAAACCCAACACACTGGCTTTCTTTCGGGTTGCGGGTTTTAGGGAACATGGAACATGAAACATGCAATAGAAAAATCATGTTTCGATGCTTTGAACCTCCGAAAACCCAACACAAGGACTTAGTCAATTTAGTTTTCGAGTTTCGGTAAACATGAGACATGATGCATGTAAAGAACATGTTTTCATGTAGTGAAAGTCTGAAAACCCGAAAATCTCTCTCAAAGGGAAATTTAAGAGATTTTTCCAAAATTTAATTGTGGTTATCTCAATTTTAGTTGTTGTTACTTAAATGAGATAACACTATGGCACACACAACCTCAACATGTGTAGTAATTTTCACAGGTACTACTTCAGGGTCTGGTGCCAACTTTGGGATCCATTGGTTTTCTATGGTGCATTGTATTCTAACCCTCCTTGTGCACTTTTTCTCATGTTTATGCTTCTTTCTAAGATTCTCATATAAGTATGGGAACTCCTCATAGGTATGATTCTTTCCACAAGAAGAACAATTAATATTCTAAGCACATTTTCACCTATAGTGGTGTTGAGATCCATACATATAACATGTTCCAAAAAGAAACTCACCTCATCCACCACCACTACCTTGGCCCTTGAATCCACCATAGTATCCTTGGCCTCTTCCATGACCTCCTTTAAAGTGCCCTTCATTCTAATCAAAACACCCTTGAGTGTGATCATGATCATTGTGCTCACTTTTACCTTTAGAGTTATCTGATACTCTTATCTTTCATACACTAATATCAATGGAATCATGGATCTGATCAATCAACCTATAGTCTTCGGTATTGTGAGTCATGGACTGGAAAATATTACAGTAGCAAGATACGTTCTTCCTTATCGCGCATTGTAACAATGGGTAATGGCTTACATCATGGTCTAAATGACATATCTCATAGTCTAGAAAAAATGAACATACTAATTTGTAGGTACAACTATCCTTAGTGTGCACCTCTACTTCACAATCTGTACACCAAATCCTAGTGTGTATCTTGTGCACTGAATTGGCCGATAGTTTCTCCAATTGCTTTGCAATATTTGTAATATGAGCTTCTAGGAATGGGCTCACTCCAATGTCTATATTTCTAACTACCTCAGTGCTTCGTGCGGATCTGTATATGTTTTATGTGATCAAACCTCTGATGAACCACTATGCATACTAGCTTACATGGATATCATACAAAAGTTTAGACAAAATCACTTTGAAATGGGCATCATATTCCCAAACACTCTCAGTAGTTCCCTACTTAATATCCTTGAGTGCGCTTATACTATTTTGGTCAAACTCATGCATATAAAATTCCTTAAGGAAAGCATCTTGTAACACTATATAGTCTACACAATTCTGATCAGGTTCAAAAAATTTGTACCAACTATGTGTGCATCCCTGCAACGTAGTTACAAACTGACTTGCCTTGCACTCAGAATCCATGATCCCTTTTACATGCCACAGTATCTCACACATATGCACATGCTCACCAACATCTTCTATTCCCCTATACTCTGGGAGACAAGGTGACATCTTCATGTAAATATTTTAGGGTTGGTGAGGACCATGCCCACCAAATCCATAACATCATGTGTTACCTCCACCCCCAGATCCACTAGATCCGCCAAATCCCAAGCCACCTGTTCCTCTCGATCCTCCACCTATGGTAGGAATTGAACCAGGGGTTGTATTTCCTTGTGTATTAATAGTGGTACTAAACTAAAATCCTACCATCTGTGGGGTGGTACTATTCCTAGAGGTGAGTCAAAAATTCTACACACCTAAGTTCTGTGCTAACAATGCACCTGAAAAGGTACCTCCAAATAACAAGGAAGATGTATGCCCAACCATAAATGCATTGCTAGTTGTTCTACTACCCAAACTAGCTTGTTGACTATTGTTCGTACTAGAAATTGGAAAACCAAGCATAAGGGCTATTTTTCTAGGTAGATTCAGATGCGCGCCTGTGACCTGAATTGTCTCTAATAAGGCGCTCTCATAAGAGATCGATGAGGGTTCCCTATCATGCTTTCCTAGATGTGGTAGTTCCAAATGCTCTGGCTCCATGCCCTCTGTGTAAGCTCTAAATCCTTCAACACCATCCATTCTACAAACTTCTAATGTTATCCTAAATCCTTCTCATGTGTGTCATTGTACTTAAGCCACCTTTCTTCTCTTTTCCTCTCTGCCACCAGGTTTTCCATCTTTCACCAAACCTACTCCTTCCCCTGCACGTGGTGAGGTTTAGCTACCCATCATCTTCTCTTCTAAATTTAGGGTTACCATCAAGATTTTGATCACCAGTGGAATGCCTTGCAGATAGGTTCCCCTGGGATAACATAAAAAGTGAAACTTAAGTACCTCCGGGAAAGGATAAGTGGAAATTGAGTACTCCGAAATATAGCTATTCAGAATACCACAGAAACAAGTTTCCACAACACGCATCCAAATTAGATCAGGATCATAGAGGGCCTAAAATTCTTCCTACGTCTAGACAAGTGTGCAAAACCTCCAATTCCTTTTAGATGCATAAGCAACGAGCCACTCGTACATCTCTATTAGAAAGATAACAAAGAAAATTTCATATAAATAGTCATACAAGTTCTGCTCCACCAATGTGTGCGCGTCAAACTCAGATCTAGTGTTGAATCTCTAAGCGTATTATTCTTCTAGATTCACTATCCACTCCTCAACACTATATAAGGTCAATTGGTACATCTTCATCATGAAACATCCTGAAAAATAGCTGAAAAAGAGGTCCCGACAACGAAACTAGTGATACAACCTAGTATTTACTGTGAATAACCCAGGTGTGCTGGCACATCACTCAGCCTAAGCTAAGCACTCACCCAAAGCACACAAAGGCACCAGGTCCCTCTTTAGTTGCTTATACATAATTTTAGTTTGATGATACTTAAACATATTCAGATTCATAATTAGTAGTAAACTACCCACAATGCATAAACCAGATCTAGATCTTAGATTGTATGAAAGACAAACTAAACAATAACTATGATAAGATTAACCATATAAAAACTAGATTAAGTTATGTCTAATGCCATTATCCAACTAATATAATCCATTCCATTAAATACTATAAAACATAGACACTTCTTACACTATATCAGTATCTCCATGAGTCATGTGCGCGTGAAAACCAGCAACACAACTCTACAATAATTCACCACTACTAAACTACACAAATCAATACATATCTATAGGGGTGGGGACTTTCCCTTCACCACCCATGCACTTCTAAAAATCGGTCACATGATGATAGTAGTCATACACATTTAAAATAGTATGCACAACATGCAAGTGGTCTAACAATAGATGTCCTATAGTTAACTCTGAGTAGAAATCCTATTATTATCTTAAACCATGCATGGTGTTTATCTGTCGCGTGTTCCCAAAATACCATTACATGGATCACATTCCTTCATCTCTGTGTGTGCTCCACACATTATCTCCAAAAATAGTCCTTATCCACATTAATGGCTAAGTTCTGATCGAAAGTGTTTTGGCTTGCATTTCCTTTCCTACCTTCTCGCACCTTCAAATGCACCTTGTTCCTATGCATGCATCCTTCATGTGTCTTCTCCTTAGAGAAACATTCTATCTTCTCAACAACCAGGATTGAGGGGAATTCAAAGGAAAACATATTGTAAGGCCGATGGGGCGTGGCAAAAGTAGGCTTGAGTAATATAGCTATGTTGAGAGAGGTCGGCTCGGGCTATTGGTAAGCAGACACACCAATGATGAAGAACAAGAAGCCTCAACAAAGCACGAGGTGAACTAGAAGTGGTCAGTCAAATGCACGAGTTGAGACCAAGGAAAGCTCAACATTAATCTTAGAAATGGGAAAGGGTCAAAATCACCACTTGTAGCAGCGGCAGGGAGGTAGGGGACTCGACGAGACATTTTTCAGAGCTAGAGGGATTATGAACTTTGAAAAAATCAGGATTCGAAAGTTTTAAACTTTGGAGAATTCAGGTAGTTTTCGTGAAAACGAAAAGAAAATTCCAAAGCCCAAACCTAGATATTTTAGAGTTTCGAGCTTCGAAACTTTGGGAAAACCATGGGGCTTGATCGGTGAACAGTTTCAAATTTTCCAAAATGGAATTTTTTAAAAATCCGATTGGATAGGTGTCTGAAATTGAGTCACTTTGGAAAATCCACCAGGTAGCTGGAATGAAATGGGATGCTTGAAGGTCGAGCCATGGAGTGTCATGTAGAGCTCAACCACAAAACGAAGAGTCGACGGTGTCAGGTTGAATTTTTTAAGAGCTCACCATTCGATCAACGCAGGTGTAGGGTGAGAACTCGCTGAAGCGAGCTATTTTGGAAATGTCAAGCCCATTGTCCTGGAAGTGTAGGGAAGTTTTGAGGGAGACATGTGGAAGAGAGGAGCTAAATCCCATGCGAGGAGGGATTAGAGTGAATGGCTCTCCAATGAGACAATTCAATGAGTTGGAACATGCCACAAGTCAGGTCATCCTGAGCCAACACTAATAATGCAACATGGAGACAAGCCAATTGAGATCCAATGCATGACAGGTAGGAGAGTTTCAGGGAAAGTAGAGGCATAGGGTTTGATGAATGAAACATGAGAATGTGGAAGCTAAATGGGGTATGATGGAGATTGGCTCGAACGTTAAGCTCAATGGAAGACGTGGTAAGTGGGAGTCACAATGAAATATCCCGCCATAGATAAAAAAACATGAGCTCTATCCTTAGTTCACCGAGAAGATTAATGAGCTGCTTAGTGAGCTAATCAACCAACTCACCACCAATGTGAACACAGGTCGAGATGAACCATAAACCCCTTTACATAGAAGATGCCATAACTTGAGTTCTACTCCTCCGTTTCTTGTAAATTTACAGTCAACGGAAAGGTGAAAAAGAGATGCACATAATGGAGACATGAAAAAGTGAGTTTTGGAGATTTTCAAAACTCTAAAATTTCACTACCCAAGATGTCAATTTTTCACAAGAAACTAGTTATCGGAATGGAGAAGTTGATACCTACAACATGACATCATCAAAAGTGGATTTTTGGAAGTTCTAGACCTCCAAAAATGGTGAATATTATATAGTGTTGGGTAGGTTAGGTACAATTAATGAGGGTATGGGCATGTTTCCTTCTCCAATAAGGAAAATTACATGAATATATGGGTTTTGTAGGTTTTTCGATCCGTGTTACAGGTGTAATGATGAATTTTGGTGAGTGGTTAGAGCACATTTCAAATTTCCTCTCCCTCTCTCCTTAAGATTTCTTCTATAAATTGTAAGGGGTTTCTCATTACAAAAGACTAGTCATTTTCTCCTCATGCACCCCTATTCTTCTCAGATCTAGGGCTTTAATCCTTCCTCCAAAACACTATAATGGATTTATTCCTTCCCCTACCACATGATGTAGTGTGTAAATTTTAAGGAGCAATGATATTGTGTTTTTGTTAATATTCTATCCTTGCATGATTTTACGGTTTCATCTTACCTCTCTTTATGAATCAGGTGGTTGTGCGTATTTCTTATTTCATTACAGATTTGGTGTGTTTTGTTTAACATGGAATGGTGGTTGTTGTATTGTGGTATGTGGTATTGTTGTCTGCCCTCTCCATGATTCATTGAATGTGATATAGAAAGTGTGGTTCATGACCACCCTTTCTAGATTCATTTATTCCATTGTTTTTTAGGTTGGGAAAGTGGTTTAAAACCTCTTTTTCTTGGTGTATCACCACTCTTAGTGTATGTTATTTTCATTTTCATGCAATCTCCCTCCCTGTCTCCTTGGAAGTTTAGTTTAGATTTAGATAGGTCTTTTTCTTACATTAGGAGTAATTATGGTAGGTAGGATTAGGAAGAGGAACCAACCTTCTCCAAAGAGATATCCCATTTCACATTGTCTCACACTTTAGGATAGCTCCATGTTTTGTAATCACTCTAAATGCCCCATCCACAACTCGTCCATTCGATGGGTGCTGTGATTTTCCATAACAATTTTGGCATACCCGATGGGACAACATCGAAGTTAGGGTTTAATTTTTTTACAAGTTGTTCCATCATATATCTAAGTCACATTGAATCCAAGTTTTTAAAAAAAATGCATTTTCGGGGTTTCCCTCACACTCTGGATTTCAGAAGTTACAAATTTTAGATTTTAGAGTTCTATTAAAAGTTCAAAGTTCTTAAATCATTTTTCAGTGGTTTCACATGTGTAAAATGGGCTCAAAGTTTCACATATGATAGATCAGGAGTTGAAGATCAAAAGGCTATTCTTAGAAATCAAAAATTCTCAATTTTGGAATTTCGATATGTTTTACATTTCTAAATTTTGGGCTTAAGAATTTTAGAGCTTTTGGGGTTTTTAGATTTCATAATTTTCCAATTTTTGCAATTTCAGAGTTTTTTAAATTTTTAGAATATCAGGTTTTAGAATTTTGGAGCTTTAAGGATTTTTAGATTTTAACTTCTGAAATTTCAGATTTTAGAGGTTGTATGCATTTCAAACTTTCGAAAGTTTCTTGAGATTTGTATTTCAAGGTTTTCCTACTTCAAATTTCATAGGTTCTGCGGTGTCTTGCATTTTGAATTTTAGAGGTTTTCAAGTGGATACAAGGTCCAAAATTTCTAAATTTCAAGGATCATTTGAAGCCATACCAATTCAACCACACATCCATTTTTTGGGGCCCTTTAAGGTGTGCATTCAATTTTCATTTGCATTTATTTGTGATTTTTTACGCTCTTGATGGAATCTCAGTCTTTCAAGGCATGTGAAAGCACAACTAACGATTCCATCTGGTCAAAAATTGTCTTCTCTAAGTTACAAATCATCTCTTCTCCACCCATTTCCATACATTTTTACCTTCCATCTCTTTCATTTTCTTCCATTCCCTGAAGTCATGCAATCATGGCCTCATTTGTATCATGGGATTCACATCTTAGGAAACAACTCTATCAATCCAATCCACCTCTAGATTTTCAGATTTCATTTCTAGGGTACTATCAACCACCTCCAGAATCATTCTATGATGAGAATTAGTATGCATATGCCTATGGACAAGAAACATATCAGTTTGTCTATTCACCAGACTGTGTAGGTTTTTCAGGGTCAAGAGTAAGCAGACTCTAGAGGTTATCCTTCACTGGGAGATGTTTAGTTGTAGCTAAAGATCAAAAAAATGGAGGTAGGTATGATGCAGGCCCAGGTTACCCATCAAGAGAAAGCAGTCAAGATTAGATTCAGGGTCCCTTGTCCATGGGAAGGCCCTAGTGAAAGCTATTTCAGCCTATAAGAGAAACTTGGCTATGTGATTGAAATATTGCCCCAAATTGAAGAATGGATTAAGGACGTTGAATATTATGCAAGTTAATGGGAAAATTCAAAATTACCATCTTATAGTCATTTCCTCATCCCCTAATCAGTGCCATTTCAACCCCAAAATCAGTGCCCAAGTTTCACATTTGATGCCCTCATTTTAAAACCCACTTCTTCATCTTCCACTCTTCCTACCCATCTGGAATTGTTTACCCTTTTCCCCTCTAAATCCAAAACTCCTCCATAAGGACACAATGCAAAACCTTCCCCTCCACCACCACAAGAAATGCAAAAAATAAGTAAATCCCAATGCACCCCTCTTACATTCCCAAGTCCATGTCGAGAAGAAACTCAAAAAACTAGATTAGGGGAACAACAACAAGAAGAGCCAAGAAAAAAAGAAATGATGAAAAAATTTGTGAGCTTGGCCATAATATTCACGATTAATAATATCCCATTTCTGGTTAAACCTCCAGAAGAGGTCAAGGTTGGAGAACAGGTGGTGAAAACTGAGTATGCAATAGTAAAAAATCAAGAGCAAGAAGTGAAAGCTGAGGTTATAGTAGCAGAAGAACAATAGGAGGATGATGATCAACACTCTATGTGTTCTGAATGTAGTGTCCATGAGGGAACTCTATTTTCAGATTTTTTTGTTCAACTGCAAGCTACAAAATCAGAATGGGAAGAGAGAAAATCATCTCCAATTCTGAAAGAAGAGAAGCATGTTCTTATAATGGAGGAAAATAAAACAATTTTGGAGGACTCAAGCACAAGGTGATAAGAAAAGAAAATATCAAGCTCTTCTCCCACTACATCCTCACCAAATTCTGATTTTGGAGATAAGTTTGACTTTCAAATTTCATGTTGGAGTATGATGATAATCACAATGAACAATCTTTCAATCCTAAGGACAACATGAAATAGGTTGGATCCATGGAACAAATAGATAATGAGGAAGGAGCTGAGCATTTGTCAAATTTGGAAGAGTGTTTTGGTGAGGAAGAGCCAATGGAATTGGTCACTTTTTTCTACCCCATCATTCACTTTCCAATACCAGGAGCCTACTACCAAAGAGGAGATCATGCAAGAACAACCTACATTTCATAATAATCCTATTGAGCCAAGATTAGAGGAATTGAATCTTCTAAGCTCTACACTGGATGAAAAGGAGGAACTCCCAAGTGAGAAACAAAATTCAACTACTTGCAACAAGTCATCAATGGTCCCATTTGAGGCTGGAATTAATCATAAGGAGTTGCATGTCAAAGAGGAGTTACGTGTTTCTAAGGAAGGAATAGAGTGGGAAAAGGTCATCACCATTTCCAGACCATTCACCAAAAGGGGACATTAGTTGTTTGTAGATGTGTAAAAATAAGAAGATCAATTCATAGATAGTAACCTTTCCCAAGAAAGTCTGTAAGAAGACTTTATTATTGAGATTGGATCTTAGAGCAATGGGTGAATCTGGTAGAATAGGTCATGCCCTATCAAATATCTATCTTCGTTGGAGCTAGAACAAGAGTTTACACAAATTTTTATGTTCATTTCCAAACATGAGGAGGAATTTCAAGGAACCAAGGATCCTCCACATCAGCTACAACACCTCTAGGAGCCCAATATAGATCATTTAGAGGAGGTATTTTTTTTTTTGAGTTGATTTCTTGATGGTGTGGGTGGAAGATTGGGTCTATGACCTTTTTTCTCTCAGGTGCACAACCATGTCTAGTGTCAAATCATTTACATGGCTACATATTTTGAGAAGGGGAAGATACTTTTCTCTACCAGTGTCAGGGATTGCTTAAATTATTCTCTTTCCGGTTAGTGTAGGCTAGGAGTAGGTTTGTTTTCATCATACAAGTGCACATACACACTTTGAGTGTCTCACTTGAACATGTCTGATTTTTTATTTTGTATATATTTTTGGTTCATTTTTTCTCTAGCACAATGCATCAGTTTCAGTATGCCTCCCACATGCAATGCTACATGGAAGAATATCAAAGTTGTAGGAGACAGTTACAATTATCAAAATAATCCAAATACAAAGCAACTAAACTTGATAAGGGAAATATTTTAGTATGTTCCATCTTATTTTTCCTATAGATCATTTGCAACTAAACTTCTAAGTACCTTTGCATGACTCAAAATTCAGACTTAATGGCAGTTGTTACATTACATGTAGCAGATCATAACAACAATAGGTCTAAGTTTCAAGAGCATCGCCTAATAATTCAAAGTTCCCCATGATTGAAAGTAGAATATAAACCTCAAATCCCTTTTGAGTGTATTTCAATTGAAGATCTCGAGGATTTATAGATAAGCTTCAATCTTAAGAAGCATCCCAAGCAGCCATTCAGAAGAAGGAAAAAAATAGAACTTAATAGAGTTCCATGATGTCCCAATGCAACAAGTATCTTCAATTGGATTTACATGCCAATAGTTGTTGTTTTTAGTGTGCTTCATACTTAGAAAAATCAAGTTTCATATAGGTTCAGAAAGTATCATCTTTTATTCCACTTGCTAGGATTGTAGAGAAGAAAAAGGGTAAGAATTTCACGTTCAAATGATTTCCCACTCTCACAATTCTAATTTCGGAATTTTCTTATAAATATTGAGAGTATGAAAAATGGAATAAGTCCAAAATAAGTGGCACACTAGGTGGTTTTGGGAAAAAAATTCAAAGTATGGATCAGTCTTGGGATATCATTTTTGACTCCACGCTCAATGGAGGCTTTAAGCCACTAGTCTAGAAAATCTACCAGGCAGATGTCCCCACAAGTTACCAGATTGTTATCTAGTTTTTCCCCCAATAAAAAAGGATCTCATGGGGTAGACATGACCTTGGCACCGGAAAGGACCTCGCAGAAAAAATTGGGTTCCTAGGAAAAAATCAAATGCTTTGGGATCATTCAAGAGAATTTTTAGGAGTTGAAATCATCTAAGGAATTTTTTCCTCTTCTAGGTTTTGATGAAACTCAGTTTGGTTTTAGGAAGAGAATGAGCCCTGTCAGGTCCACTTTTAGCCTAGAATGGGAAAAAAAAGGAAAGAGTAAAAACTAGTCCCCAAGTGCTTTGATGATACCATAAATTAGCCATAAATTACCATTATTTTGTCATTCCAAGTTACCTTTAAAAGTGGATTTAAATGTAATATTAGAACTTATAGTTTGCTTAAGATATAATATGGGATATATATCTTGTTCATTCTTTATAAATATTTTGTTATCTATTTTGTTGACTAATCCTATTGATTATTTGGGAAAAGATACAAAGTCTTGTGTATGCAGGCCATAAAGGAAATATAATGATACTATTGGGAAAAGTGGAATTGGTTATGGTATATCTAAACTCAAATATGATTTCATATTCAAATTCCTCTCAAAAAATTATGCAATTTCAAAACAAGAATCATCTCAATCCAAGATCACATGCAAAAGTTATAGTTGTTTTAAGTTAGCTCTGGAACTCGCAAATTTAGTTTTGGAACTAATAGAATTAGCTCCGGAACATGCAGGTTAGTTCTAGAACTCACATATTTAGTTCTGGAACTTAGAGATTTAGTTCCGAAACTTGTAGCTTTATTTTTGGAACTTGTATCAATCAAATAATGTTTAGTTCCAGACCTTGTAATTCATATATTTATATTTTCAAGGAATTAAAACAGTGGACAAAGCTACAAGGTATAGAATGACAGTTAGTTCCAGAACTTGCAATTAGTGGACAAAGAAAATTTAGTTCCGAAATTTGTAGATTTAGTTCTAGAACTTGCATAAAAGTAATGATAGCTTTAGTTCTAGAACTTGTATAAAGGGAATGACAACTTTAGTTCCAGAACTTGCATAAAAGGAATGACAACGTTAGCTCTGAAACATGCATCAACTAAATGACATTTTTTAGGAATTGTGAAACTTAGATAATCCAATGAAAAATATGAGAGAGGTTTTTGTTCATAGAATTTGTTTAACATAAACCTCATTCATATTTTTTACAGGTTTTACCAATGAGGAAAAGCTAACTTTCAGTGAGCTGTAGTTCGAGGAAAAGTGTATCAGACGAGCACTAAAAGTTCCATAAATAGAAATATAAAAGTCAAATGGAAAATATGAGAGAGGTTTTTGTTCATAGAAATGTATTCAACAAAAATATCATTCATATTTTCTATAGGTTTTACCAATAAAGATAAATCTAACTTTTAGTGAGCTGCAGTCTAAGGAAAAGTGTATCAGATAAGCACTAAAAGTTCCATAAACAGAAATAGAAAATTCAAACAAAAAATATGAGAGAGGTTTTTGTTCATATAAATGTTTTTAACAAAAACCTTATTCATATTTTATACATGTTTAACCAATGAAGAGAAATCTAAATTTTAGTGAACTGTAGTCCGAGGAAAAAATGTGTCAAACAAGCGTCAAAAGTACCACAATCAGAAACAAAAAAGTCAAATGGAAAATCTGGGAAAGGTGTTTCCTCAAAATCATATTTTGAGGAAAAAAAATCCTTTTAATAATGTAGGAGAATAAAATCATTATGATTATTATTACCGAAAAGTAATGAGAAGATTTGGGTGTAAATCTTCCTAAAATAAGTGAGATAAGACTTTGACTCCAATAATATATCTCTCTCCATATTTTGTGGAGATGGAGATCTTAGTTGTTAGTATTAGAATAAAAATAAGATCAGATTGTATCTCCCAAAATAAGGATTTGGTTGGACGTATAAATTATAAATACAACCTTCCACACTCAAATGTGTAATGTTTTACCAACAAGAAATGAATTTGTTCTTTTCTCTCTAATATTCTGCAGTTTTGAGTTAAGATCTCGAAGCATGGTTTAAATCCTCTTCCAAGGAATGATATGGCCACTCATTCTATGGGAGATGGATCTGTATATTTGTTTTTTTTATTTTGTAATAATTTTTGTTTATTTATTTTTCTGTAATTATCATCTTGTTGTGTTATTCTTCACTTTGTAATGTAAAAATTAAGTCTGTTGTAAACCTGCAGGTGTTTCATTTAATTTTGCTTATTTCCAATTCAACAATTTCAATTTACGCAATTATGTTTTATTTCTGCAAGTGTGATTTCCTATATGCAAACGTGAATTTAAGTTTCCACATGTGTTCTTTCAATTTATGCAAGTTTGGATTGTGTTTAAGGGAGTTGTTTTCCAAGATCTTCTTCTCTTAATGCATACAGTCTTTACACACCAACCTGGATTGACAACCCTCATCATTTGGGCTCTATTCCCGGGGACACGGTGTTATTAGGAGATTTAGAGTTCTCTAAAAGAATATTCTAGTGACAATAGAATACCTTATAGCAAATTTTATGACAGGAAGTATTTAGTAAGTAGTTTCTTTATACTTTTATTTCCTACAATTAGATTAAATTTCATTTCTATAATTAGGAATATTAGATTGTAAATATTTATCTCCCCACAAACTAATTCTGTGTATAAGAAAAATGACTGTGATGTTTGATCAAGAAGGTATAATGTTATGAACAAAGAATTCATATCTGGAAATGGTAGAATATGATCTTGAATATAGAAGTAGATCTAGTTGATGAAATATTATATGTCATTCTTGATAACCACCACCATTTCCCCTTGTATCAACTAATAGTTCAATGATCTTATTACACATAACCTTAGTAAAAAATAGGTTTTTCCAGTTTGTACTAATGAAGTGGTAGCATTTCTAATTAACTCCATACATATTTAGGTATTTCATTAGAGCCAACAAAAAAATCCACTCATAATAAATCCATCCATCCAAATTAGTTTTTCATCACATAATAAAATTCAATCCTTGAACCATATCCATTAGAAACATTTGTTTTCACGTCTTTCAATTTCATCATTTTTGTATATGCTTGTATAACATGAAAGCAATTATTGTGAATATCAAGACAAGCACTTGTTTTGTGCTAACATCCAGAGGAATTTCCAAAGTTGTTCTTGGTACCAACATGCAGATTTTTGTACACTAACAGTATAAACCAAGGAGTATTTTGGAGGGACCCATAGATACATAACACAATCCATCTCCTGAGATCACTATTTTCAGATTTGAAGATTACTATGATGATTCTGATAATGCACAATTCAAGTTGGACTTTAAAGACCTAGAAATATTCTACATACTTTTTGGAAATCTTCTTGGATTTAATAAGTATGCAAAGAGGTTTTTTATGAGATCTCATACATTGCTTCCTATTTTACACAAGTTGTACTTTGATGAATATAGTCTAATGATGGATAAAAAAATTCTCTAATCATTCTCATGTTATCATTTTTCAAAACAAAAACTTTGATTGTAAAACCAACTTACTGGTCAATCAAAGGAAACAAAAAAAAAAAAAACTTTGATTGGAAAACTAGTTTGCTAGCCAATCAAAGGAAAAAAAAGAACTTTGATTGGAAAACTAGCTTGCTGGCCAATCAAAGGTATAAAGGGAGCGGCTCTTCTTCAAAGGGAATCAACTGTTACTTGGTGGATTTCTTCTTGGCACTATTTGACCATGTTAACAATAGGATAACAAGGACAAGTAGAGGTATGATCAAGTTTTTTTTTTCTATTGTTTTATTTTTAAGCTTTCTTGTAAGTTTTTTTATTACATCTAGATCCAATTTTAAGATCTTCAAGGAAGGAAATATACAATTCACATCTCCCCTACTTATATGAAAAATATGTGCACCTCTTTACAATCAAAATTTTAGAGTCTAATTTATGGGCATCCATGAATAAAAAACATGCATGAGGACTTACATGAGCTTAAGTGTAGGAGAGAAGGAGAAGCATGAGGTATGCATTCTGATTTTAAATATGAGACACGGCAGAAGGAGATCCACACAAGAACCTGCTGTAAAAGAAAGGAGATCAAAAGCAGCAGAAGGAGATCCACACAGGAACCTGTTGTAAAAGAAAGGAAATTAAAAGCAATAGAGAGAGATTCACACAAGAACCTATTGTAAAGGAAATCAAAAACAACAAAAGGAGATCCACATGAGAACCTGTTGTAAAAGAAAGGAGATCAAAAGTGGTAGAAGGAAATCCACAAGAACCTATTGTAAAATAAAAAATAGTAGAAGGATATCCACACAAGAACCTATTTTAAAAGAAAGGAGATCAAAAGAAACAGAAGGAGATCCACACAAGAACCTGCTGTAAAAGAAAAAATAAAAAACAACAGAAGGAGATCTACACAAGAACCTATTGTACAAGAAAAAAAATCAAAAACAACAGAAGGAGATCCACACAAGAACTTGTTGTACAAGAAAGAAAATAAAAAACATCAGAACGAGATTCACACAAGAACCTTTTGTAAATTAAAAGAAATCAAAAATAACATAAGGAAATCCAAACAAGAACCTATTATACAAGAAAGAAAAAAAAACAGCAGAAGCAGATCCATAAGAACTTGTCCTTAAACTATATATGGAATGCATACATGCATAAGTTCAATACGGAGAAGACTCTAAGAAAATAAGATGATAATATAATGCAGGAGGACATGCATAAGATTAAGTGTGGGGTAATGATGAGACCATAAATTAGCCATAAATTACCATTATTTTGTCCTTCCAAGTTACCTTTAAAAGTGGATTTAAATGTAATCTTAGAACTTATGATTTGTTTAAGATAAAATATAGGATATATATCTTGTACTTTCTTTAGAAATATTTTGTTATCTATTTTGTTATCTATTTTGTTGACTAATCCTATTGATTATTTGGGAAAAGATACAAAGTCTTGTGTATGCAGGCCATAAAGGAAACATAATTCTAGTATTGGGAAAAGTGGAATTGATTGTGGATGATATATCTAAACTCAAATACGATTTCATATTCTGATTTCTCTCGAAAAAAAATTCACATTCAAAATAAGAATCATCTCAATCCGAGATCACATGAAAAAGTTATAGTTGTTTTAAGTTAGCTCTGGAACTCATAGATTTAGTTCCGAAACTCACAGATTTAGTTCCAGAACTCACAAATTTAGTTCCAAAACTTTCAGATTTAGTTTTGGAACTTTCATCAATCAAATAATGTTTAGTTCCGGACCTTGTAATTTGTATATTTATATTTTCAAGCAATTAAAATAGTGGACAAACATGCAAGGTAGAGAACGACAATTAGTTCCAGAACTTGTAATTCATGGAAAAAGTAGATTTAGTTCCATAACTTGCAGATTTAGTTTTGGAACTTACATAAAAGGAATGGTAGCTTTATTTTTTTATATAACACGCTACAATGAATATGTGTATAGTGGTGATGAGGTGCGACATATAGAAATGGATGTGCGTGAACCCTATAGCCAAAGGGTATATCACGAGTGGATGAATGGATGAGTGATGATTTATCCCTAAGCGTATATCACTATAGGATAAATGAATGAGTGATGATGTATCCCTAAGCGTATATCATGATGAGATGAATTATATGGAAGGGTGATGTAACCTAAGGTGTATACCACTACAAAATGATATAATGGAGGTGGTTATCTAGCCTAAAGCATATACCACTACTAAATAGAAAGAGTGGGTGATAATTTAGCCTAAAGCATATGTCACAATCCTAAGAATGTCGTAATATGAAATGTTGCATGGTGAGTGCAAGGTCAATTTGATTTGTAAACCCTCGGCAGTCGAGTATGGACCAAGGAACTAAAGTGTATAATAGGGTGGTGAGTGCAGTGCATAGAATACAACATAATATGCATGGTGAGAATAAATGACCATGTGATTAGTAGGGATTGTAAATGTGTGGTGTGTAAAATGCAATGCTAAAGGTAAATAGCATGTAATGTGTAATATGCGATGTAAGATGTGCAATAATTTAGAATGTAGAGATGAAATGTAAAGATAGACTCATATGTAATATAACCTAGTGAGTATGTCAAATATATGTGATGTGGAAATGCACATTGTATGATGTGACTATGTACGTAGTTATCCTAATGATGTATGGAATGTGTAAGATGAATAATGTATGATCCTAAATGCATAGATGATAGAAGTGTTGGGGAACTAGTAGAATTGTGTGATGTGTGAATGCGTAAATGTCAAAAAGGTTGTAGAAGAAACTATAGAAGGTATGCTATATGACGTGTAATGTGTGATGGAATGAAAATGTGTAATGCCTATAGTGTCATGTGTGGGGTTCAATGTAATAGTAATGCCTCAACAGTCAAGTGTGACTTGAAGCACAAGAGTGCATCATCGAGTAATAACAACGCTAAAACTTATGATGAAGAAGCGCCTAGCTAAAGATACAAGGATTATAGATGCTATGAGGAAATAAGAAGGGGGGAATTAGGTGTTATGCCCCCCATGTGTATATAAATGAGTAAACAAACCTAAGGTGAAGAAGGAGGAAGATCCTTCATGTCATATATGTAATGATGAAAGTGTATGAAATATGTGTGAATGCTAAAAGTGGGATGTAAGACTATGTAAGATGATGAATGCAATTGTAATGTGGATATTATATAAGGGAGGGGGGAAGTATGAATGTGATTCCCCCTTGACAGTGTGAAAATAAAGGACTATGTAAACTTTTCAAGAATATCGTCATCCTCTGGATCAAAATCGAATGGATAGGCATTAGTAACTTGGTAAGTTATAGTGTGAGGTTAATCATGTAATGAGCCATTAATACGTAGGAGGTACATGCCCATAGCATACTCCACATCGGTGAATGGAGGAAGTGGGAAACTTTGGGCATACCAAGAGGAGACATTTTGTTTATACCCTAAGAAAGAACTATTGTAGATGAGAATATGTCCAAAAGGTATGGGGAAAGATATATCTGTATTATTAGGGTTTTGGGTACCCCCAATATAATCAAGCCAAGATTTATCTAATGTGAGTGGGGAAATAGTAGGGGTATATGCAAGAAAGAAATCGAGATGAAATACATAAATCCCATAGGTGGTTGTAACATGAACCAACCCATGATATAAATGAGGTTCATATGGTGGCGGATGGATGTCATCAATAGAAAATCCTAATCAAGCTAATCCCGCATATGTAAAAATTGTTTCTGGTGAAGTAGGATCAAATGGAATGTGTTCCCAATATAAATTTTTTATGAAAAGTGTGCAAGTGAATAGTGGGTGTGCTAAGGTACATGGTGCAGGTGAGGGTGATAAAGAGACATCCTTACATTGGACAGGCCATTGATAAGGAATCATAGTAGTAACAGTAACAAGGGGCATATAATAAACTACATCAATCACACAAATATTATTGTCAAGTGGTGGTAAGTGATGTTGTTCGTCCATAGGTTGGGGATTAGTAGTAGTATTAGTAAGTGGAATAGGAAGACTAGTATTAGGATCATAAGCACAGTAGTGAAATAGGCCACAATCATGGGGAATAGTATGTTCAATGTTGTCATGAATGAATTTAACACAATGATGTAAAATAGATGCAATGGCTTACATGGTATGAAGCCATGGTTTGCCGAGAAGACAGTTATAAGAGACCAGGAAATCAATGACAAAGAAGACAGTGTGGATAGTTTTTGGGCAAACAATAATAGAAAATTTAATGTGACCAAGACATGGTTTGACAGAACCATCATAAGCATGCAAGGAAATACTAGATAGAATAACCTCATGAGAAGAGACACCCAAAAATTCAAGGAATGACATAGGACACAAGTTGATCTCAGATTCGTTATCAATTAACGTGTGTTTTACACCCGACATTTTGAATACGATAGATGATATGAAATTGTGGGTCATTGTCAAAAATAGAAATCTCAACCTAAGGAATAGATGGGAAAGCAATATGGTGAGAGAATGCATCTGTAAAGTTATTATAAACTATATCGTCATGGGTGTTGTTTGGAATTGGAGTAGTGAGTAAAATATTAATGATTTTAGCTCGCAATTCAGGATGGAGAAGCAAAAATTCATGAATGGAGATAGCCATGATGATGAAACCCTAAGAAGAATGAGCATCCTAGGATTATGTAGCTCGATTCGAGTTAACCAAAATGATTAACTAAAAATGGTATAAACTATGTAGTGTTAAGATATTTAATCTAATTTAGGAGGAAATAAAATGTAGTAAATAAGTGCACTAAAACAACATGTAAATTATCTAATTCATTAATATAATAGAAATAAAACCCTAATATGCAAAATAAAGTAAGGAAAGAACTCAACTAATAACATATTCTTTTTTGAATGTGTCACAGTGATGAACGAAAAATAAGAAAGCAATAACTATCTGGGTGGTGTGGCTAGACTAGAGTTGTTGGGAGAGGAATGGAGTACCCACGTGTGCTCTGGTAAGAAAAACAAGAACCCTGGTCTCGGAAAAAGGTTCAGAATTGGTCTTCACAGGTCCAAGATATTATTGTTATCCTTTGCTACTTGTCACATTAATTTCTCTATACTGTGTTGAATGCTCCAAATATTCCAAGAGGAAGAATAACCTACAAAATACCCAAAAGGAAGTATAAAAACCCTAAAAAAAGAAAGATGTAAATGAATGGGATAGAATGACCTCAACTGCCACAATAGTGGGCTTACTACTCTGAGCATTGCACTACATTTCGGATCCAAATGTAGTTATGGTGAGTGTGTGCATTATCGTGCCCTAGGTGCTCTTGTGTCAGTCACAATTTTTAAAATAACAAGTAATAACTAAATGTAGAAAATGTAATAGTATGTTTAGATGGAATATAATAGAATCCCCCCCTATGAATTGTGATGTAGACTTCATAGCTTGTGCCTTGATGATGGGGCTATGTGGATGCAAATGCAATAGATGGATGCAACTCTAGATGAGTGATAGTAGTAGAATGATGCTAGGTCCCTCATTCGGTCTCATAACTTTATATTTATAGGGTTCTCTTCATCTGATTTTGTAATTAACCCTGACATGGCTAACTACCAAAAATATAAGGATGAAAAATGGTTAGAAAGAGCCCAAAAAGTGGCAGGAAAATAGAAAAAGGACCGGGGCTTCCCTGGTGGGACCAGGGTGCCGACGGACGCCCCAGTACTACCCTGCGTGCCCTAGCTAAGGATAAAATGATGGGGAAAGGCCTAAAAATATTGGCATGTGGATAAAATTGTGTGGGAATGATGAAATAAAAGTAAAATAAGATGGCCAAAAGATGAGAGTTAATTAGTACTTTCTTCACTCAAAAACCTTCTAAATAGTAGTATGAGGCCGAGATAAATAATATTTAAAGTGCATGATTTTGTGACTACAAATGGTAATCACAATGTGCATGCCAATCAAACTTCCCCCCATATGGCCTATTATGATCATACTCAAGAGGAGGTGGAAGATAAATAATATTTATTTCAATGAGTTGGGGCACCAACATATGTGGATGATAAGTAATTGAGTAAATTCACATTGAGTGGATTGGAGTTGAATCTTAGGAGGTCAAGAAACTACATTTATAGTAGGCCTATCATCATTATATTTGGGTCTAAAGGGAACCTTTCTTGGAAATTTAGAATATGAACGATTGGAATTATTATAAACATATTTGAGTTTTCCCAAATAAAATAACTTACTCTTACGAGTCTTCAAGGTATGGAATAGATGGTAAAAGGAACGATAGGAATCAAAATTCACACATTCTTACAAATGAGGAAAAATAATTTTAATAAATATATCTTGCAATTCAGGTTCAATTAGTATATTTTTCATTTTAGAAATATTGTTCTTGTAAAGCAATACATAATCACTAATTTATTCATTAGATCCTTGTTTAATTTTTTCCATTTTTGCATAAGATATTTTCATTCCAATATTCATGGAAAAAACAGCTAGAAATAAATAAAAAAGAGTAGTAAATGATTTAAAATAATGGAATTTCAAGTCATAGAACTATCATAAAGCATAATCTTGTAAGATCTTAGGAAAAAACTTTATGGTCAAGGTGTCATTGCATGTATAATCTAGGCAAGAAACATTAAAATATCTAAGGTATTATTGAGGATCTTGATGGCCATCAAATAAAGGAAACTTTGGTGAAGAAAAATTGGGATGGAGTGGATAAGAATATTGTTAACCAAAAAAAGCTCTCTCTTATTTTGGGTTAACTAGCTTCCTTTTTGCCTCAATCAATTTTTTTCACATTTCAGGCACTCAAATTTTTTTGGGTATTGCTCCATCAGATAGAGAATTTTCTTACCTTTCCAGAAAGGTAAAAAATTCCTCCTAACTCCTTGTAATTTTTGAGTTATGGCTCGGTGGGGTTTGGAGGGGAAATTTTCCCTAGACAGGCCTGTAGCCAATGAAAAGATGCCACGTGTCAAGGCGAAGCGGTGGGCGTCGAGGGGATTTATGGTTTTTTGGCATTTGGTCGAAAGGGGCACAAAGGAAAATTTTGTCCCAAAAGCCCGCAAAGGGGAAAAAAGTTCAAATTGTGGCTTGCAGATCATCCAAAAGGCACCATGCATCATCAATGGCAGGGGGTGGAGGAAAGTTGAAAATTTAGGCTTTTGGGGATAAAAACTCAAAGGCACAAAATGAACTCGCAGTCCCATCGACAAATGAAATGGTGCCACATGTCCACATCAGCAGTAGAGGTTGGACCCGCGAAGGTAAATTGGGAAATTTTCCAAATGAAAAATTTAAAAGGAAAAGAGGTAGAATGTTATTTTGAGGCCCGCGAACCAACTAGAAGCCGCCACTTGTCTTAGAGCGGCAAGTCCGCGGAGATTTTTGTGAAATTTTTCCAAAAGTGCAAAAAGTAAATTTTGGGCCCATGGACCCATTTTTGAATCTGATTTTGCCACCATTTTTGACATAAGTTGTGCCTCAAAATTTGTTCCTAAATTTTCCCTAATTTTTCCCTAAATCTTCAGATGGGCGTATCTTTCAATCCAGAGATCAGATTTGGGAAAAACTAGACTCGTTGGAAAGATCTCAATCTCTTCTATGCATTGGAGGCATAAAAACATCATTTTTGTAGGTTTCAATGGAGAAAATTTTAAAAACGTCTTTCACACCTTTAATGCATATCAGATTACTTAGAACAAGTCGATCTATGCTTGATCTGCCATGGTTACCTTATTCCACATCCCAAAGATGGAGAATCAACTCGATTTAATGGAGGAAAACCCTAAAATGTCTTCTCAAAACATAAATGTGAGATCAGATTACTTCGAAGATGACATTTTATTCTATTTACTATTTTTTTTCTCTATTTGACAAAGCTCGATTTGACGGGTTTGCAGAGTGATTTGAAAGGATTAATGGTGGGTGGTTGAGCCTAGAGATCTGATTTGCTTCCTCCTCTTTTTTCTCTTTCTTTGTTTTCAGCTATAAATGCAAAGGATTTGATCCTTTGTTTTGTTGGACGTTTTTCTCTTTCAAGCTCTCATTTTCTCCTTAGCGGGAAGATTTGAAGGAGTTTCAAACCTCTCATACAGGTTCCAACACATATTTTTTGCCTCCTTGCGATTGTAATGCATTGTATTGAAAACTAGAAACGATAATGTATGCTTTGTGAATGATTTTTTCAATCCTTTCATGTGTTATTATTGTCTCCTGATCCTTCATTATATCTTGGCAATCTATGCATGTTCTATGTTACACTCTTATGATATGTGTTTATTTACAAGACATAAGTTCATCACTCCTTTGGTGTATCACTGTTTTAGCTTAGTTTTGCTTCCCCTTTTTTACATCTTCAACTTTGTCTCCTTGGAATTTAGAGTAGGATTTAGCATTGAAACTCTACAAATTCATGCATACACCTAAATAGAGGGGTAAGAACCAGCTTTCTCTGGAGAGTTTTCTCACCTTGCAAGGTCCCAAACCTTGGAGAAAACTCAATGTTGTGCAATCACACTAAATGACCCAATTCTGGGCTGTAGATCTAAAGGTCATTTAGGGGGTGTTGTAGATTTGCACTAACAATTTTTCCAAGCCCGGTGGGACCTTAGAGGTCTTCATCTTCATTGCAACAAAGTTGATGTGTAATTTTTGTAAGTTTCTTGCTTGAAAGAGCCTTGATTTACACATCTGGCGACTCCAAAAGGATAGAATCATCTGGTTTCAGTAGTCCAAGCTTGAAGATTCATGATAAGGATCCAAACAAGGTCAAGAACTAGAGAAGAAGGATTGTTTAACTATCTGCAATTATCCCCAAAAAGAGGAGAAGGGTGAAGAAGGATTCAAAGGTTTCCATCTCCACCAAACAGAACTCTAGTAACTCCTCCACTTGGTAGATCTTTCATCCAATCAACAAGGTTTCTCAGGCCAATCAGAATGACACAACCAAATTCTTATGTCAACTTTACTGGAAGTAGCCCACTTGCTCTCAATGCATAAAATCGAGTTCTAATTACAACATTGAAGAACATCCCATACTTTACTGGAGAAAATTAGACCACTCCTGGTGATCATGTCAAAGACATTGCTAATGTTTATGCAATCCATGAGGTTGTTGAGATGGAAATTACTGTCAAATTACTGGCATCTTCATTCAAAGGGAAAGCCTTGCAATGGTTCAGGAGCCTTAATGCAGGATCTATCCAAAATTGGAACCAGTTGTGCACAACCCTCCATAACCAATTTGGAGAGAAAGTGGATAACTTGTCTTTATTGAAGAAACTAAAAACCATCCAGAGAGCTCCCAATGAGTAGCTAACAGATTTCAATTTCAGATTTCAAAGAACATGGGTTAGAATCCCATTGGTAGTGAGGCCAACAGCTCAAGGTACTTTCTTATACTTTCTCAAGGCTTTAAATTCTGACATTTCTATGTTGATCCAATCTACAAGAGATGAAACTCTACCTTCAGCTTATAACATCACCATTAGGGCTGAGAATTGTTTAATCCAAGCTGGTAAACTTGCAACTAGGCCTCCTATGCCCTTATGTCTAGAGTTGGGAAGCCCAAGTACTAGTCAAGCACCTACTTTAGCTCCTATTCCCACCCTTAGAAACCAGAGTTCAAATGAAACTTCTACTTCATCCTATAGTGCCTCAAATGAGTTTCAAGAAATTATGAAGCAATTATAAAATTTGGGCAATGAGCTGGTTATGCTCAAGAGATAGCAAGCTCAAAGCTTTAGGCCTTCTTATCAACCTCAAACTCAGCCTAATAAACAACCATATCATCCTAATAGGCCACCCAACCTAGCTACAAATCAAAATCAAGTAAGGCCTCCTGCCAATAGACCATTTCAGCCCTATAACCCCAATGTTTCATCTACCTCTAAAGCCTTAGTGCTAGTACAAAATAATGTAGCTCAAGAGTATGACTGGTGTTTCCCATGCAATGAACATCATAGCCAATCTATGTGGTTCAATGGTGCTTTCAACCAAGCCTTGATGGTGACAAAAACTGGTGTAGAGAGTGAAGTGAGTCGAGAAACAAACCAATAACAAGGGACATATCAAGAATATATAACTCCAAATGAGACTATTCTTATGAATTGGCAAGCTGAATATTTTTTTGGTATGAATCAAACACCTTCTCAGAGTGTAGCAGCTAACACATAGTTAAAGAAGAGGAATATTGGTGAAGGGAATTCATTAGGCCCAAGTGATTCATAACCTCCCATCACTCCATAAGGTGTTGGCAAGCAAAATGCAGTTGCAAATGTGCAAGGACAACCCAATTCACCTTCTAGACTAGCTCAAATGCCAAATTTTGTAGCCCATGTACAAGAAAAGAATGTTCAGACTAAAGGGCAGCAAAGAGATGGTTCATTCCCATTTAACATCACTGAACAAATGAAGAAGACCAATGTGAACATATCTATGTGGCAGTAACTATCCATCCCAGGGAAAAGGGATCTATTACAAGCTGCCATGAAGAATTGGTCAACCTCAAATTAGCTAGCTCATATCCAAGAGAAGTTACTCACAAATGCTAATCATCCTAAGGGGAATCATGGAGGATAGCAAGGTAAAAATTTTAAGCCCCCTCCTTTCTATGTTTCATTAATCATTGGGGATAAACTAGTACATAATTGTATGATTTATTCTGCAGCAAGTAGTTTCGTGATGCCCAAGCAAATAGCTTATCAGCTAGGCCTTCAATATGAAGTCATATCCAAGGGGGTGGTGCAATTAGATGGGAAAACAATATAAAAAATTGAGGTAATTAAATATTTGAGCATTACTTTGCATGCATGCCCCAATGTCACTATTTTACAAGATGTGTCGGTGATAGATTTGCCACCACTCTTTGCCATATGTTTGTCAAGGGATTTCACAGCTAGAATTGGAGGCTACCTATCTACTTATTGGTCACACATGCTGTTTAGGACAAGGTATGGATCCAAGGCCACAATCAGGTCTGACCCTATTGCAAACTTTCACATTGAGCCTTATACTTCAAGCCCAATCAATGCCAATTATTCAGTGTTTGATCAAGAGGATTATCCAAGCACACATGGAGGTGACACAAAATTTGGAAGCATTCCATATTTGAATCTTGATGAATGGGAAAGCAAGGTACATTATTTTGATCCCTATAATAAAATGGAGGAATCTGAACTAGGAGTCTATTACATGTATGAAGAAAATCAGCCTTTCCCTAGCATCACCAAGCCAGACCATAGAGATGACAATGAGGTATGGTAGTTGTTCTTTGATGGATCAAGAAGTAGACAAGGTACAGGAGGAGGAGTTATGCTTGTTTCACCTCAAGGCATTAAGTATTATTCAGCTTTTAGATTTTAGTTTGCATGTTCTAACAACACTGCTGAATATGAAGCTTTGATACAAGGATTGCATTGATCAAGGAGGAGAGGCATCAAAAAATTACAAGTCTTTAGTGATGGTGAGTTGATTGTTAATCAAGTTAAACTATAGCATGCTCCCAAGAATGACCTGCTCAAAAGTTATAGGAATAGGGTGTGGGATCTCATTGAGGATTTTTAGGGCTTTGGCATCAACTCCATCCCTAGGAAAGAGAACCAAGATGTCGATAGGCTTGCAGCAGTTGGAGAAAATTTTGATGTTGTGGAGAGTATAAAAAGAGATAAAATGTAGCAAAACATCCATGTGATTGTGAGGCCATCAGTGATAGACAATAATGCAAGTTTGCAAGTGTTTGAGAGTGACCAATAAATCATCAATTTCTTGTAAGAGGAAGCTAAGTTCTCAGCCAAAAATCAAGAAAAATTGGGGAAGCAATACGGTGATCAAGTGGTACAGCTGAGAACTAACAAACTGCAAAAAGGACTTGTGACTTTAGAATCTAACTTCAATCCTAATGATTAATTTAGGAAGGAGAAAGCAAACATCCAAGTCAAGGGAGAGGATGTAGAGCCCATCTCAGTTCGAGAAGGCAAGTCACTTCAAATTGGTAAAGTGGCAACTGAGCAAGAAAGGTATGAATTCATGCAACTTTGCTAAGAGTTCCTGGATGTATTTTCTTGGAGCTATGAATACTTGAGAGGTTTCAATCCCAAGCTAGCTCAACACAAAATTGAATTAGATCCAAGTGCCAAGCCCATCAGGAAAAAATAGAGCCCAGTCAATCCACACATTGAGCCTCTCATGAAGGAGGAATTGCATAAGTTAATAGAGGCAAGTATCATATTCCCCATCAAGCATTCAAATTGGGTTGCAAACTTGGTTCCAGTTAGAAAGAAGAGAGGAGAAATCAGGTTGTGTGTAGACTTTATAGATTTGAACAGAGCATCCCTCAAGGATCACTACCCACTTCCTTCTATGGAGCAGATTTTGTAAGTTTTTGTTGGCTCTGAGAATTTTCATTGCTATATGATTATTCAGGGTATAATCATATCATGGTAAAGGAAGATGATCAGTTCAAAACAGTCTTCACCACCAAATGGGGAACCTATGCATATAGAAAAATTCCATTTGGGTTGTCTAACGCTGGAGCTACTTTCCAAAGGGAAATGGATATGCCATTCAAGGGATTGATCAACAAAATAGTGCTGATATACCTAGATGATATCACTGTATTTTCTAAAAGTGCAGCATACCATCTCTTTCATTTGAGACAAGTGTTCCAAAGATGTAGAAGATTTGGAGTATCCTTGAATCCCAAATAATGTATATTCCTAGCTCATGAAGGCAAGCTCCTAGGCCACATTGTTTCCAAAGAAGGGTTAACAATTTATCCAGAGAAGGTTGAAGCAATAAGAGCACTACCATTTCCAAGTCATAAGAAGGCTCTTCAAAGTTTCTTGGGAAGAATCAATTTTGTTTGAAGGTTTGTTCCAAACTTTGTAGCCCTTGTCAAGCCAATAAATATGATGTTGAAGAAAAGTATGGCATTCAAATGGTCAGCTGAAGGTAAGGAAATTTTTGAGTCAATCAAGGAAGCTATCTCATGGACTTCAATTCTCATTAACCTATATTTCTCCAAAGACTTCATCATTTATACATTTGGTGGTGGTGATAGAATTTCTACAATTTTAGTATAGCAGAATGAAGAAAATACAGAGCAGCCAATTGCCTTCTTTAGCAAAAGCTTAGAGGACTATGAAGTAAGGTATTCCTTCATTAAGAAGTATGTTCTTGCAGTGATTAGGAGCTTGAAGAAATTTAAGCATCTAGTTTCAAACAACAAGGTTTGACTGCTGGTTTCTCATGCGGGAGTTAAAGACTTCCTCCTCAACAAAGATATAAATAAGAAACGTGCAGGGTGGATTACTCATGTCATGGAGTATGAAATTGAGCTCAAAGTGACCAAGCTGGTCCAAGGAAAGGGATTGTATGAGCAATTGGCCTTTGAGTCCACCAATTAAAGCAAGCAAAGAGAATAATGTTGTTTTTGTGGTGCAAGACAACCAAGAACAAAGAGATGTTCAAGAATAAAATGGTGTTCTCACTCCTTGCTAGAACCAAGACATAATGCACTTCTTACAAATAGGCCTGTGCCCTCCAGAGATGAACAAATCCAAAAGAAGACACTTCAAATTATAAGATATTCCATATGTACTTGTTGATGGTGTCTTGTTCAAAAAAGATATCAATGGAGTGTTGGTGAGGTGCATTGGGAAAATTCAGAATGAGAAAATGTTAGAAGAGTTCCATAATGGATCAGATGGGGGTCATTTTTCTCCAAGAGTAACATCTCTCAAGATCATGAAGGCTAGTTATTATTGGCCTAAAGTGTTTAGTGATTGTTATGCATGGATTAAGAGGTACAAGAATTGTGCATTCTTCACAGGCAAAGAGAGGTTAGTAGTAATTCCATTGCACCCAATCTCAGTTGACCAGCCATTCATGCAATGGGTTTTGGACTTCATTAGATTCATTAATCCAAACTCAAGCCAAGGGCATAAATGGATTCTAACAGCAACAGACTACTTCACCAAATGGACTAAGGCGGTGGCATTCAAAGAGGCAAATGAATCTAGCATTCTAGAATTCTATGAGGAGATAACAAAAAAATTTGGTATACATGCCACTATAATATCAGATAATGCATTGGCATTCATAGGATCAAAGGTAACTGAATGGGATTTTAGAAATGGGATCTATTTGAGCACTTCAACAAATTATCACCCTTAAGGTAATGGCCAAGCTGAGTCCACAAACAATAATCTATTAAGGATCATCAAGAGGACTCTTGATGAAAATAAGGGGAATTGGCACACTAAGATTGAATCAGCTCTATGGGATGATAGGATAACTCCCAAGAGATCCACATGTAACTCTCCATTCAGACTTGTTTATGGGAAACAGGCAGTCTTGCCTATGTCACTTGAGTTACCAACATTCGAACTCATGAAGCAATTGGAATTATTGGAGTATGAGCCCATGGAGGTTAGATATGAATAATTAACAGAACTCCAAGAAATCAGAGATCATGCAACTGAAATAATGGAAAAGACCAAGCATTGATCAAGAGAAGCTTTGATAAGAAAGCTAAGGCTATAACTTTCCAAGTTGGAGATTTAGTGTTGAAATGGTATGCAGACCGAGAAAAGCCAGGAAGGCATTCAAAATTTTATGCCATTTGGAGTGGCCCCTACATGGTCACAAAATGCAAAAATAGCAATGCCTTCTAATTGTCTACATTGGATGGTGAGGAATTACAAATCCTAGTTAATGGAATCCATCTAAAGCATTTCTACTAGAAGGGAAGCTTCTCACCTTGTACATATTATATTAGATTTTTTCATTCCTCCAAGTGCTTATGCACATTGTTTTTTTGTAGCTTAGATTTACATTTCCCTAAGTGCTTTGGCACAGGTTTTGTTGCCCCAAGGATGCATCTTTTGCAGATCATGTTCTAGGTCAAAGTAATTTTCTACTCTCACAATCTTCATCTTAGAGATTTTCTAATGAATTGAGAATAACAAGTAGTTGAGTTTATGACTTCATGCCTAATGGATTGTTCCAAGAATTTGATCACTTCATCTAGCAGGTAGATGACCCCTGAGAGTCACCAAATTGTTAACCAAAATAAGCTCCCTCTTATTTTGGGTTAACTAGCTTCCTTTTTTCCTCAGTCAAATTTTTTCACATTTTAGGCACTCAAATTTTTTTGGGTATTTCTCCATCAGATAGATAATTTTTTTACCTTTCCAGAAAGGTAAAAAATTCCTCCTAACTCCTTGTAATTTTCTGGTTATGGATCGGTGGGGTTTGGAAGGGAAATTTTCCCTAGACAGGGCCATAGCCAATGAAAAGATGCCACGTGTTAGGGCGGAACGGTAGGCGTCCAGGGCATTTCTGGTTTTTTGGAGTTTGGTAGAAAGGGGCACAAAGGAAAATTTCAGCCCAAAATCCTACAAAGGGGAAAAAAGTTCAAATTGCGTCATCAGTGGTGGGGGCAGAGGAAAGTTGAATTTTTTTGCTTTTGGGCGTAAAAACTCAAAGGCGCGAAATGAACCCGCTGTCCCATCAAAAAATGAAATGGCACCACATGTCCATGTCGGCAGTGGAGGTTGGACCTATGGAGGTAAATTGGGAAATTTTCCAAATGAAAAATTTTAAAAGGAAAAGAGGCAGAATGTTATTTTGAGGCCCGCAAACCAACTAGAAGCCGCCACGTGTCTCGGAGTGGCGGGCCCGTGGAGATTTTTGGGAAATTTTTCCAAAAGTGAAAAAAGTAAAATTTGGGCTCTTGGACCCATTTTTGAATCTGATTTTTCTGCCATTTTTGACCTAATTCGTGCCTCAAAATTTGTGCCTTAATTTACACCCTAATTTTTCCCTAAATCTTCAGATGGGCATATCTTTCGATCCAGAGATCATATTTGGGAAAAATCAGACTCATTGGAAAGATCTCAATCTCCTCTATGCATTGGAGGCATAAAAACATATTTTTTGTAGGTTTCGATGGAGAAATGTTAAAACCATCTTTAACACCTTCAATGCATATCAGATTGCTTAGAACAGGTCATTTTTTGCTTGATCCGCCATGGTTACCTTATTCCACATGCCAAAGATGGAGAATCAGCTCGATTTGATGGGGGAAAACCCTAAAATGTCTTCTCATGCCATAAATGTGAGATCAGATTGCTTTGAAGATGACGTTTTATTCTATTTAATATTTTTTTCTCCAACATGCAAGGTAGAAACAAAGCTCAATTTGACTGGTTTGTAGGAAATTTGAATTGATTAATGACAGGTGGTTGAGCCTAGAGATATAATTTTCTTCCTCCTCTATTTTCTCTTTCTTTATTTTTAGCTATAAATGCAAAGGATTCGATCCTTTGTTTTGTTGGATTTTTTACTCTTCCATGCTCTCATTTTCTCCTTAGCAGGTAGATTTAAAGGAGTTTCATACCTCTCATACAGGCTGCAACACATATTTTTTGCCTCCTTTCCATTGTAATGCATTGTATTGAAAACTAGAAATGATAATGCATGCTTTTTAAATGATTTTTTCAATCCTTTCATGTGTTATTATTGTCTTCTGATCCTTCATTATATCTTGGCAATATGTGCATGTTTTGTGTTACACTCTTATGATCTGTGTTTATTTTCAAGATAGAAGTTCATCACTCCTTTGGTGTATCACCATTTTAGCTTAGTTTTGTTTCCCCTTTTTTGCATCTTCAACTCTGTCTCCTTGGAATTTAGAGTAGGATTTAGCATTAAACCTCTATAAATTCATGTATACACCTAAACAAAGGGGTAAGAACCAGATTTCTCTAGAGAGTTTTCTCACCTTGTAAGGTCCCACACCTTGGATAAAACTCAATGTTATGCAATCACACTAAATGACCCAATTCTGGACTGCATATCTGAAGGTCATTTAGGGGGTGCTGTAGATTTGCACTAACAAATATACTTCAGGTGCAAGAGGGATTTTAAAAATAATTGAAGAATCAAGGGATGGTGATAAAGAAGTAGTTTGCTACAATTGATGGATTTGTGGTTGTAAATCATGATAAAGAGACTCTAATGCTTGGGTATTAGAAGAATATTTGGGCTAAATGTGGGAAATAAGAGGAAAAGAATAATGAGCGGAAGGGGTATGAATAGTCATATGAAAGGCGGAGACTACAATATTTGAAGGAGAGGAAGCAAAAGGGATATAAGAAGTAGTAGTAGTAGACAATTCTAAGGTAGGAGTCATAGTATTATGGGTAGTATTATCATGGGAACACTAGGAAGCAAATAGAGAATTGAGGATATGTAGAACATGGGTTGGATTATCATTCACTATTGAGAGGAAATTGGTAAGGGAATATAATTAGGTTTGGTCAACATTAGTATCTTAATCATAAAAGTGTTCACTATCGAATGCTTCAATGTCCTCGAGAGGTATATTCTTTGAATTTCTATAAATTTTGTCATTAATCGGGTAAACCATGCGAGAAGGAATGTGTTGAGTGGATGGCGCATGATCTAAGTAGGTTTATGATCCAAAATGGCCACTAAGAGTAATGCACATAAAAGGAGACATCCACAATGAACATTTAAGAGATTGAGTTCACCAAATGATTTAATAAAGTTTAAATGTAATGTAAGGGCACTGTTGATTAAATGGATATAGCAGTAAACATGTAAGATCAAGAAAGTTAAATGTAAACAAGAGTAATAGATAGTTTTAGGAGAATGAATCATCTTGTATCTATATGTCTGAACTGATTATGAACTGATAAACATGCTAAAAATGTAGATTTTCTACTATATTAGTTCTATGTATGATTCTGGAAAGTGATGATCTTAGGAATAGGGGCGCCCAAAAGGGGAAAGGTAGTATGGGTGCTAGCGTTTGTCCTGGGTGTTGGTGTTTGGGGAATAGCTTAGAATTTAATTTTGTTTGTGTCACTTAATGGAACTCCTTATTCATTATATGTCGCATCATTTTCGTTTTGTCGCACATGTAACTTGTAAAAAAATCTCTAGATACCTACATAGCACTCAAGCACACATTATGTGAACAGAAATATGCATATGCTTGAGTCAGATTGACCTTGGAGGTCAACCCAATATGATTTTCATCAATTATTTCTTATGTGTGTGTGTGTGATTGGAACAATGCCTCTTGAGCTAGGTTGCTCTAGTTCCAGTCACACAAAAAATAGAGGGATAGAACTACTATATCCCAAATGAAAATATGTGGTATGGAATTCAATATAAACCCTCTCATATAGTCCAAAATGTAGGCGTTGATGTAGTAGATAGAAAATAATAGCTCCTTGTATTAGTATGTGCCTCTTGACTATTCCCCATAATGAGGTTAATTAAGATGTATGTGTATATATGATTCCTTTACGGAAATGTTGTCATTAACAAGTGAAAGGCCCACCAAGGGTGATAAAATAAGATAATAAAGAAGTAAGACCCAAAAGATTGGAAAAAGAAACAAAGATGAAAAAAATTCCCATAAGGGACAGTAGTGTCCATGCACTCCTATCCCTATTAGGTGGTCATGTATAGAGATTTAGAAGGATAAAGCAATGAAATCAAAGCTGAGTAATATTTCTACTAGTATGCAAAACTATAAGTTTTCAATTAAAAAAAACAAAAAATAAATATGGAAAGGATAAAATCAATATCAAAGCAAAGGGGTGTTAATGAGTAATTATCTTTCTTAGGAATCATGCATATAAATGAATTATTTATAAACTGGATGTACATAGTAAGTGTGTGATTTAGTGAATACAACCTTCAATAGGTATTAAGGATATCATTATTATCGAAAATACCCCCTCTTAGGCCTATTTTAATAACTTATGTTTTCATTTGGACTTGGACAATATGAACTAATAAAAAGTGGAAGAAATCAATGGTGGGGACATTCCTTTCCTCCTTACCAAGCCTCTCATTTCCATAATTAGCCAAAAATTTACAAAAAATTGTGTCATTTGGGGCATAATCACCCAAATCGGCCTTTGAAGGAACAATAGGAACTATTCCTTTGTTCTCCCTATTCTCCGCATTACCGAACCAATCACAGAGGGGGTTTGGAGGAATTGAAGTGGATGCATCGGATCTTTCGAGAACATGCAGAAAAGTTCTCACATTCCTTATGTTTGCCACATAAGTGAATCATCTGCAGAAGAAAATTTGGGGAACATGGTTAGATGAATCGAGGTTTTTTAGAACTCAAGGAACAGTTTCTCTAGGCCTCCAGTTTGCCGATTAGCCAAATCGGCCAACTAATAGCACGAGAACTAAATGATGGAGTAGTATTATGGAAAAAGTATTTAAAGGGGGAATTGTAGGATCAAATGGAACAATTCCTATGTTCCCTTAGTTCTCCAATCGGATAACCCATCTGCAAGTTGCACATGATCATTAAAGCTGACTGTAGCATCCCACAAGGAACCCTATTGCAACCCTCCCGAGTTTCATAACTTAAAGAAGCCCTAACGTTTTCCCTGTAGCTCCCAATTTCACAAAAATGGACTCATTGGAAAGGTTGCATCATGTACTACACCATGCAAACTAGAAATCTTGAATTTGGTGAGGTTAGGTGTGTTTGAAAGAGGAAAAAATATCCCATCATTAAAGATGTAGTTATAGGTAGCTCAACCAACACTTTTGATGAGGTATGGTGCTCATTACTTCTCCTACAAGAAAAGTATCATGTGGTAATGACCTTAGCAGGGTACCCATTCCTATTTTCAGACATTCAATGCATGATGTTGGTCCAGTATAAGGTGGAAATTAAAGTTTCCCTCTCTTTTCCCTAATGTCTCTTTCCCATTTAAAAAGGTTGGATACTCTTATATTGCAAGGGCATCATTTCCAAGTGCTACACAAGTGTTCTTTAGTTATAGGCCTCATATTTGGATTTTGCAATGTGTTATGCCTTCTCCCTTCATTGTAATAATCTGTGAATCTTCTTAAGGAAATTAAATTCATGTTTTGTGACTATATTCCACCCTAGCTGGTGTTTTATTTCATTTTCTTACCTCTTCATCTACTTGCAAGTATATTTTGCATGTTTATTCTTTTTTGTAGGGTTCATTTCTATTGTGCTCGAATTGAGAGTTTGAATTTTTTTTTGCACCTGTGGTACTCATATCTCCCCTATCCTCCTTCATTTTCCTCCTATTTCCACTAATCTAAGAGTATTTTCCCCCTCTTCTTGGTGTTATCACCTCTATTAGCTTAAGATTTCCATTTGTATACATTTCCCTCTCTTCTTGGTCCATGTGGATGTTAGATTAGGATTAGATAGATGATTTTCCTTCTTTAGTAGTAGTTTTAACATTAGAATTAGGAAGAGGAACCAAACTTTCTCTTGAGGTTTGTCTCAAGTAGGAAGTCCCACAACTTGGATATAATTCCATATTACCCAAAACCAATGATTTCTCATCCATTCATTCATGATAAATAAGATGGTGTTTTTTTTTTGTTATAACAATCACTCATGACCCTACCTCATTTATTGTTTCCAACGGTTTTAGTTATCTTAATCTTATTGTTGATCCTTTAGATGTACCTAGTGATAAGATTCCTTTAGAACATGTCTCCTAAAGTAATCCTCATCTATTAATATTCTTTAACATGATGCAATAAAATATAAACAAAGTAGTATTTCTATGGCCACTATAAATGTTAATGTCAAACCTTAGAATGAAACTCTTATTGTTTATGGAATACTTCTCAAAGAGGTTGACAAGAGTCATTGATACTTGTACTTTAGTTATCTCATGGTTTTAAGTCCAAGGAGGTTTTCATGGCTATTTACAACAAAATAAATGGTTAAAACCATGCTCAATACTTATTCACAAATGAACTCAATCAAATACTATGCTAAAGGCTATCAAGAAACAGATTATATTGATAAAACACAGGATTACTAAAATTAGAATTGAAAATACTGAAAGTAATGAAATTATAGTAATTTAAATAAATGTATAATAAAAGAGATGAAATGAATAATTAATGCTCCCTTCACGTTTGGGAGGAGTGGACCTTTCTCCTTCCCTCTGATCTATTTTAGAATTATAAGTTACACAAGTCGATTTATCCCTGAATCATGCACTTTATTAAATTAGAAGAATTTATTTTACAACAATCAAAGAACTAACTCTACAATTCTACTACAAATTTTATTTTATATCAAGAGCAGTAATTATCATTCTAGAAGAGAACAAGTAATTTGTAATAATTACTACTAATTAACTAAGAGATGTCTATGAAAAGAACTGATTATTTGAGGAATTACAATTGTGGAAGAACAAGTGCATGCCACATTTAAACCATATTCATCTTGGTAACTACAAATGAAATCCTTAATTGAATCTCAGTTGAGATGATTAATCAGCATTACAAGATCTCAAAGATCATGCATTGAATTGATTTTATCCATTTTCACCTCCTGGGTGAAAATGGACAACTAGGAGCTTGCACTAAGGCAATTGCAATAAGCACATAGGTCAATTCAGAGATGCAATTAGATTTATGAATGTTCGAGACATCATCGAGGCCTATGGGAGGGTTGGAAGCCACAAGAGGAATTGTTTCCTCTTCTGGGTTTTCATGGAGTTCAAATTATTATACAAATTGGGGACTCAAGCAGTGGGGTCCACTTACAACAAGAAATAAGAAAATTTTGAAATTTTATGCAGAACACCCTTGACACCTCCATACACCCATGGTATACCTGAAGGAATCCAAAAAATTTCAGAAAACTTGGAGGAAATGTGAAAAAGGTTAAAAAGGGCTCTTAGACTCTTAGCCATCTCAGGGAGCTGACTAGAGAGCAAGTTTCCAGATCGCCGAGTTGGTCTGGTTCAACGATGGTGGCCAGGTTAAGGAAGGGGCTCATCAAGCTAGCTAAACATGACCACATACTTGATTAAGGGGGTGAATGCTGAAGATATCACCCAAGCTCGTGTGTTGCAAGGTTGAGTTGTGGTTGGCTCAAGTATGGCAGCAAATGAGTTTGCAGCACCAAAGGATGAAGACTAAGGGGTCAGGATGATTGGTCATGGTCGAATCAACTCACATGGTGAGATGAACAAAGGATATCAATGCAATAGGAAGATGAGATACTTGACATCTAACATGGTGAGTGACATGATCAAGGGGTCGAGACTTAGCTCATTGGCGAGCTCGCACAATGGAGAACAAGTGAAAATTATCGAGAATAGTAGATAGGATTGACACCGAGGTGAAGTTGCAAAGGTGGATGAGTGGTTCCAATGGAGAATTTAGTCTATAACGAGACGTTGTGGAAGATGGTCCTCACGGATTTCATCAAGCTCATAGTTACAAAGAAGCAATATCTCAAGTTGAGCTCTGAGCAGTGCCAAAGTGAGACTGGCTCGGTTGAATGAATCATAGCCTGATGCATGACAGATGAGTCATCCAAACAAAGCGGGGTGCATGAATTATGCAAATAAATAATGAATTTTGAAGAGTTTTCTCACCGAGATAATATGGTAAACCATTGATGGGTTCAAGATGAGGCCATTTCAGCTGATACGGGGATGTATGTTCCAGAGGGCCTAAATAAGTTTGGGACGTGTGTGCATTGAAAACCTGAAGTCACCAAATCCAATGCAGTGTGGGGGTTTTGGCAATCAATGGCCCATGTGGGCAGTCAACACAATACATGAACTTGATGTAGGTCCTAGCCATGCGTGTGCCATATTACAGAGCTGATGAGTGTGATGGGAACTCGTCGGGGATCTGATGTGGTTGGAGATAACATTGTGGGTACGAGGGGTACGTGAGGTCCTCAAGTTGGCCGAATCAGAGATGGGAAGCATAAGCGGAGCTGACCATGTGGGGATAAGTTCCCCACAAAATGTATTGACCAAAATTACACTATAAAAGGGGGTCACTGAGTTGGCGTTAACTTTCATGCCAAGTCAGACGGTGGGTGAGCCAGTGGATGAGATGCCAAGGTCACTTTCAGTACATTTAATGCAATCCCGACGCATGAAAGGGGGGTTGAATAATACAAGAACCAAGTCATCTCTCTTGGGGTGTGGAAAGGTAAACAGATTGCCTGATGCATGGCAAAGATAACTCAGGAGTGTAATATAGGGTGCCAGCTCAACAATCCATTTGCCAAGCTGACCTCAATTCAATTGTTTTAAACATGAACACTCAACCTCCTCTTATATAAAAATGCAAACATTGATGGGCCCCAAAATATATTTAAATTCTCAAGATATTCAAATAATTAAAAAACATTGGAGAAGGAGGGAAATATTTAAAATGAACATTTCCAGCAACCAAAATTAATGCTCAGTCTCGTAACAGAGAAGCCAAGCCTACAAATCTAAAATAGCTGTCTACACTCAAATGCCCATAAACTTTGCATTTATTAATGAAATCATTCAAAAGGGGACTCATTATAATTGTAGCTATGAGATAGACACAAAAAAATCAAGAAATTAAAGGATTGATGGAGTTTCGGGGGTGAAATTTGAAGAGAACGATCTTAGTTTGCAATAGAGGCTCCCAGGTGGTTGAGTGTGCAAGAAATGAGCATGAATAACCATTTTTCTTATCTTTCAAGTTATGGGGAAGCAAGGGATAGCTTTTACTTGTCACATATCAACATTTGCATGCATTTGTGATACCTTCTTAGTGGTTGGAAAAGTAAATCCAAGATAATATTTCTTTCTCCTCTCATTTCTATAAATTGTAAAGGGGGCACATTTGAAAAAGGAGTTGCACATTCTTTTGGTGCTACCCCCCTTATTTTTCTCTACAAGAATGTTGTGGAGCCTCTAGCCTCTTATTTGTAAGCTTTGTAATATATAAATCTTGCCTCTCTCTACTACAATAATGTATTGTTCATACTCATTGGGCAATAAAATTGGCGTGTTGTGACTATTTCTCTATCCTACTACTGGTTTTGTTGTCTTTTCTTGTATTTCTCTATGCTTTTAGGTGATTGTGCATAATTTATCCTCATTGCATGCTTAAATTTATCTGTGTTAACTTGAAAATTGTGTTTTGTGTGAATCTATCTTTGGTCTGTGGTGCATATTTTCAACCCTCTCCATTTCTCACCTTCCTCTGTTTTCAAGCATCATGTTTGTCCAATAAACCCTCATCTTGGTGTTATCACCACTCTTAGTATATGATTTATTTCATGCAATATCTCTCCCTTTCTCCTTGGAATGTTAGAATAGGTTTAGATAGCTTCACTTGCATTAGGAGTAGTTGTAGTAGTAGGATTAGGAAGAGAAAGTTTTCCTTCTCCGAAGGGTTATCTCAAGCCCGTAAGTCCCATAGATTGAGAGATATTCACATGTTACCCAGTCACACAGTGAGCTCAAGCACACACATTGGGAAAATTGGAGGGTGTTATGATTTGGTGATAATAGTTTTGGTATACCTAGTGGGACATCATAGAAGTCAAACCTGTATGCCTTATTTGGTGTTCCATTGCAACATTCAAGCCACTTTGCTACCTCCACTTCTTGATAACAGCTATAGAACTCCCGATGGGACAAGATTAAGGAGATTTTCATATTTATTTCATCAAATTTTATGTGCCCTTAGTGGAATCTCAGCTTGTTTAAGAACTTCTACGCAAAACTAGTGAATCCACTAATCCATAATAACCCATTATCTAAAATTGTGGACCTTTCTTTCATCCATTTCCATTCATTTCCTTTCCATACCTTTAATTTTCCTATATTCCATGAAGTTGTGCAATCATGAATCCATTCCCATCATGGAATTCACAGTTGCACCAGTGCAATCATCCTCTAATGAGCTTCACAACTCCTCTAGATTAGTTCCATGATAAAATTCAAAATCAATATGCTTAACCCTATGAGCAGTATCATAATTAGTTTTGCTATGGATCTTATCAAGAGAAAGGGTATGCATGTGGTGACATTAGTTCTATCGAGAATGCTGATTTGGTAAAGAAAATTCAAAAAATGGAGGCAAGTATGGTGCAATCCCATAAATAGCTCAGGTGAAAGCATTCATAATTAGCAATAAGGCACATTGTCCATGGGAAGGTCCTTTTCCAAGACACTATATCCTATAGCAGAAGCTCAATTTCATGGTTGAAATGCTGCCCTAACTCACACAATGGACTGAGGAGATTGAAGCTTATAAGCTTGATGCAGGACAACCTTGTCAATGGGTGAGTCCACCACCAACTCCTTTTCCTTCTTTTTCTCCTTCCCAAGTTTTATCATTTTAGTAGTATCATGAATCTAGTTTCTTGCATGCTACCCCAAGTGTTGACTTCACTTCTCCATCCTCTAATCTCTCATCCCAACACAATTCTTCTACCATTTTCCCTTCCAAGAAATATTCCCCTCCATAAACATAAGAAGTTATATCTTCCCCACCACCTCAAGCAATGCAAAAATTTATTGAAACCCAACCCTCCCCTCCTCTTGTAATCCCAAATCCATTTTGGGAGGAGAAAACTCATAAAATCAGTAGAAGAGAGGAGAAAATTGAAGAGCTTAGCGAGGAAGAATTAGAAAGAAACTTGAAAGAGTGGGCTTCCAAGTTTGGTGGCAAACAAATGCCATTAATGGTTAAGACTTCAATGAAGTTTGAGATCCAAAAACAAGAGGTGAAAGATGTTTTTGTAGCAGTAGAAGAAAAAGAACAAAAAGAAAATAAACAATTTTTTTTCTCTGAATGCATTTTACATGATGGCACCATCTTTTCACATGTTTTAGATCCAACTCTAGCCACAAAATTAGAAGAGGAGGATGAGAAAGAATCAGCTCTAAGTCTAGTTAAAGAGGGGCACATGGAGGAGACCAAATCAGATTTGGAGACACTTAATGAGGATGAAATCATTGCGAATTTTCTACTTTCATTTGAATGACCTGATTTTACTAATGAGCACGTGGAAGATGAGAGAATTCAAGAAGACCATGTTGTCCACAACAATCCTCTAGAGCAGTAGTTTGAAGAATTTGATTTATCAAACTTCATGTTAAAAGAAGAGGTTACTCACAACAATATGGTCTTCAAGCAACAAAGGAGGAAATATCAAGAGAGAAATGTGTTGTAGTTGATTGTAATGATCTAGAAATTAATTCATTAGATTCTTCAAGCAATCATAGTGAGCTTCCTATTGAGGAGGAGTTCCATGTTGCCAAGGAGGAGGGAAAGGAGCACGACGCTGACATCTTTTTCATACCATTTACCAAGGTGACACAACAGTTGTCTATAGATGAAAAAAAAGTATAAGATTAACTAAAAAACAAACACCTTTTCTAGGAAGGCTTACAAGAAGACTTCCTTATTGATGTTTAAATCTAGAGTAACGAGTAAATCCAATGGATTAGACCTTGCCCAATCAGATACTTGGCTTCATTAGAGCCAAAGGAGAAGCCAAAATTAGTCATGCTTACTTCTGAGCATGAGGATGAAAAAAAATATGCCAGGGATCAAGTTAAACACCTTTTGGAACAAAATGAGTAGTAGTTAGAAGAGGTATTAATTTTATTTTTAGTTGATACCTTGATGTGTAAGGGAGTAAAAGATCAACTTGAATTTTTTTTTACACTCCTAACTGGATCTAATGCCAAATCATCTACATGGTTGCAAATTATGAGAAAGGGTGGTTACTTTGCCTTACCAGTGTCGGGGTTTGTTTAAGTTTCTCATTTCTCCAGTTAGTATAGGGTAGGAGTAGATTTGATTTCAGTAGAAGAAGTGCTCATTCACACTCTTCCTGTATTACTTAAGTCATGTATGATATTTTTGTACATAGTTTTGTTTTTAGTTTCTCCAAGTTATCTATTGCATAGTGCATCACATTCTCCATAAGTAGTTATAGTAAGAAGCTCATAGTTGTATGAAGAAGCTGAAATCCCCAAGGAAATTAAAATGTAGAGAAACTAAAAATTAGATTGAGAGGAAAATTTCATTGTTCTAATTCTTCTTATCTCACCAGATCAACGACTAAGTTTCTCATTCGCCAACCCAATTAGTGTGAGAACAGTTTCAATAGCTTCAGCCCATCAACAATGTCCCAAGAATCATCAATGTATTGTGCTTCACTCTTGGCATGAAATCAGATTTGGGACAAGTGTGTAGGTCTTCATTCTTCATTCCATAAATCAGGTTTACAATAGAATGAATGGAGGAAGGGAATTCAAGATCAAACAATTTTTCACTCTCATAAAAAAAAATCAATATTTTCTTATTGAATTTGGAAAATACAAACGATGGAAAGTAACTTTAGGTTTAAGCACCAACATTCCAAGTGATCTCGAGCACATGTTTTCAATTCAAATCAACTTAGGATGATCATTAAGGACTTTGTTCCCAATGGATAAGCTACAGGTCACCAATCAACCCATCTAGCAGGCATATGGTCCCTCAAGTTGCTAAATTTTTATCCATTTTCACCTCTTGGGTAAAAATGGACAATTGGGAGCTTGCACTACGGTAGTTGTAACAAGCACACAGGTCAGTCTAGAGATGCAAGCAGATTTATGAGTATTTAGGACATCGTCAAGGCCTCCGGGCGGGTTAGAAGCCACAAGAGGAATTTTTTCCTCTTCTAGGTTTTCATGGAATTCAAAGTCTTATTCAAATTAGGGACTCAAACAACGAGGTCCAGTTGCAGAAAGAAACGAGTAAAACTTGAAATTTTATGTAGAACACCATCAAAATTTTCATACACCCATGGTATACCTGAAGGAAAACAAAAAATTCCAAAAAAACTTGGAGGAAATCTGAAAAATGTTGAAAAATGTCTCTTAGGCTCCTAGCCAGCTTGGTGATCTGATTGGTGAGCTGGTTTCCAGCTCGTCGAGATGGTCTGGTTCAACAATGGCGGTTGGGTCGAGAAAGGAGCTCACCAAGATGGCTAAACATGACCACATGCTTGATTAAGGGGGTAAATGCTGAAGAGTTCACATAAAGTCATGTGTTGCAAGGTTGAGTTGTGGTCTTCTTGTGGACTAAAGAAAAGGAGTTCACAGAGAAAAAATGAAGATTAAGGAGTTGAGTTGATCATCCATGGCTGACTTAGCTCACAGGGTGAGTTGGACAAAGCATCTTGATGCAATACTGAGCTGATCTATTCACCATCTAACACAACAAATGGCTTGATCAAGGGGTCGATACTTATCTCATTAGCCAGCTCACACAATGGAGAACAAGTGAGACTTAGCAATAACGGTGGTCAGGATTGGCACTGAGGAAAAGTTGCAAAGGTGGACGAGTGGTTCCAATGAAAACTCGAGCCTACAGCGAGACGTTGTGGAAGAGGGTCCTCATGGAGCTCATCCAGCTCATGGTTGTAGAGAAGAAAGCTCTTTGGTTAAGCTTTGAGTAGTGACAGAGTGATATTAGCTCAGTTCAATGAGCCATAACCTGATACATGACGGACGAATCGGCCAAGTAGAGTGTGGTGCAGGACTTATGTAAAGAAACAATTTTTTTTGAAGAGTTTACTTGATGATCCAACTTAGCAAGCCATTGGCGGGTTCACGGTGAGGCCATTTCAGTTGACACAGGGATGTGTGTTGTTAGGAATTAGAGAACAAATATGTGGAAACAATTCCTCAAACCACATCAGTAGGAAACTATATAGTAGAATTATACTTGAAGAAATATAACAACATAAATGAATAATGCACAAAATAAGACAAGAGAAGATTTAACGTGGTTCACCCAATGTGGGCTACGTCCACCAAGAACTTGCTTAGATTTTATTATCAACAAGAGTAAAACAAATCTCATAGTCTTCTCTCAGTTATGAACTCACAACAAAATTCCAAAGATGTTAAACCACATCTAAACCGCAATTGACACCCAATTGCTTAACCTTCATCAGTCTTGATCACCTCTTGATCATTAAGACTCAATACCTCTTGAACACTCAAGATATCTTCAAGATACCCTAACACCTCTATTTATAGGATTACAATCCTTTTAAAAAGTCCTACAGTCGACCCTATAAGTTTGAAAGTCACGATCTTTCAACTTCCCACGGCTAGAAAAATAGTCATGACGTTAACAACCAATTAACAACATATTGATAATGATGACACAATGATGACACAACAACGTCATAGTAGACGATTTCAGAATGCTCTTGAAGTCTCCAAACTTAACCGTTCGAGCTCCAACACTTCAACACTTATTCAAGAAGACCAAAAAATAGGCTCCACACCCCAACAATCTCCCACTTGGACATTGTTTCCACTGAGAAAAGTTCTAAACCCTTCATTATCAACCATGAAGGTCAATCAAAGTTGAACACAACTTCAACTTCTCCCTTGTGACTTCCTTGGTCATCATATCCATAAGATTATAATTGGTATGAATCTTTTTCAGCTTCAACTTATCTTCTTCCAAAGCTTCCCTGATGAAATGATATCTCAGCTGAATGTGCTTTGTCCTAGATTGGAAATTAGAGTTCTTCACTAAATGAATAGCACTCCGACTATCACTAGGTAGTCTCCCAAGTTCCTTCTTATGAACCAACTCATCAAGCAACTGATGTAGCCAAATCATCTCCTTGCTTGCCTCTTTTGCAGCAACATACTCAGCCTCTGTGGTTGACAAATCCACAACCTTTTGTAACCGTGAAATCCAACTCTCTGTTGTATCAGTAACCATAAATACATAACCTGTCGTGCTCCTCCCGCTATCAAAATATCCTACCATGTCTGAATCTACATATCCACGTAATGTAGTGTCTGATCCACCGAAACACAATGTTGCTCTGATGGTCCCTCTCAAATACTGAAGGATCCAGTTTACTTCCTGTTAGTGCTCTCTACCTGGATCACTCATAAACCTGCTCACTTCTCCCACTGCATGGGAAATATCAGGCCTAGTGCATACCATAGCATACATCAAGCTACCAACTACTGATGAGTATGGTACCCTAGACATCTAGATTCTATCCTCCTCAGTCTTAGGACTCTGCTCCTTTGATAATTTAAAGTGACCTGCCAAAGGAGTACCAACCGGTTTAGCATCCTGCATACTAAACCTCTCCAAGACCTTCTTTATGTACTCTTCTTGAGATAATACCAGCTTCCTCTATTTTTTGCTCTGATTTATTCTCATACCAAGGATCTGTTTTGCTGACCCCAAATCCTTCATAGCAAATGAGTCACCTAGCTGCTTCTTGAGTACATTTATTTCTTACATGTTCTTCCCTACAACAAGCATATCATCTACATACAGGCACAAAATAATATAACTACCATTAGGAAACTTCTTGATGTAAATGCAATGTTATGAGTGACACCTAGAGTAACCCTGCTCCTGCATAAAACTGTCAAACTTCATGTACCACTGCCGTGGAGCCTGTTTCAGCCCATACAAGCTCTTCTTCAATTTGCATACTAACCTCTCCTTCCCTTTGACCTCATAACCCTTTGGCTACTGAATGTACAATTCCTCCTCTAACTCACAATGAAGGAATGCAGTATTCACATCCAACTATTCTAAGTGCAGGTCTTCTACTATAACTAAACCAAGAATAGTCCTAATAGAAGTCATTTTAACAATAGGAGAAAAAAATTCATCAAATTCTATACCTTTCTTCTGTGCAAATCCTTTGACCACCAACCAGGCCTTGTATTATTTCCTTCCTCCATCTTCCTCTTTGATTCTATACACCCACTTTTTCTACAATGCTCTCTTGCCCTCGGGTAGCTCCACCAAATCCCAAGTCTAGTTTTCCATAAGAGATCTATGCTCTTCATCCATGGCCTGCTCCCACTTCTTCCTAGAATCAACCTACACTACTTCCTCAAAGAACTCTGGCTCTCCATTGTTAGTGAGCAATAAATAATTCAAATATTGAGTAAATTTTTTAGGTTCCTTTCTTACCCTAGAAGACCTTCTCACCTCAGGAGTTTAGGGTTCCTGATGAGTAGGTACCTGAACTGGATGTGCCAGAACATGATGTACCTAAACCCTATAACACTGTGTATTATTTCTTTGATTCCTCTTTCTGTTCTTGCAACTTATCTTTATACATGAATTTTTCATTAAAGACAATATCTCTAGACCAAAATATTTTCTTGTCTTTAAGACTCCAAACATGGAAACCAAAATCATCTTCACCATATTCAACAAAGGTGCATTTCTCATAATTAGCCTCTAACTTGGTCCTATCATCTTTATAAATGTGAACAAATACCTCGCATCCAAATACTCTAAGAAATGAGTAATCAATTTTCTTACCAAACCAAGCCTCCTCAAGTATACCTCCATCCAAGGCCATAGAGGGTCCTCTGTTAATCAGATAAACAATTGTGCTTACCGCTTCCACCCAAAACATGAGTGGCAGCCCCGTATGTAACCTCATGCACCTAGCATGCTCCATGATTGTCTTGTTCATTCTCTCTAACACTCCATTTTCCTATGGAGTATTTGGAACCGTTATTTGCTTGCAGATCCCATTTACTAAACAGTAATCAAGAAATCCATTACTGCAATATTCCCCTCCATTATCTGACCTCAGAAATTTCAACTTGAGACCTGTTTCATTCTCAACCAAGGATTTCCATCTTTTGAAATTTTCAAACACATTAGATTTATTTCTAATGCAATATACCCAAAATTTTCTAGTTGCATCGTCAATGAAAGTGACATAATAACATGAACCACTAATAGAGTTTACCTTAGCTAGACCCCATACATATGTATGCACTAACTCCAACTTACCCTCCTTCCTGGTAGGTCCAACCTTGAGGAATCTCACCTGCTTTTGTTTCCCATAAACACAGTGCTCACAGAAGTCCATATCTAACTCCTTTAATCCGAGTAACTTTTCCTTTATAATATTCATGCCCTTATGAGTCATATGACTGAGTCTCTGGTGCTACAGAGTTGCATCTCCATCTGCAGCAACTAAATTTCAATAATCAGCACCACTGGTTAAATACTAAGTACCAGTTTTCTTACCTCTTGCAACCACAAGAGCTCCCTTGGTAACCTTCCAAGAATCTATTGTAAAACTAACTATACAACCATCACCACCTAGTTGTCCAGCTGATATCAAGTTCCACCTCAACTTATGCACATGCCTGACATCCTTAAGTAGCCATGTGTTCTCAATCTGCATTTTCACCTAAACAAAACCTTTCCCTACTATGTTGCATGGTTCATCATCAGCAAGATATACATTTCCAAAATCACCTTGAAGAAAATTTGTAAAGTAATGTCTATGTGGGGTGGCATGGAAAGAAGCCCCTAAATCTAACACCCAAGATTTAGAAATATTCTCTAAAGAAAGAATTAAGGCATCCTGAAAAACATCACCTGCTGCCAAATTTACCTCTTTAGTTTCCTCCTTCTTGTTCTTCTTATCTCGAAGAGCCCAGCAATCTTTCTTAGCATGACCAACCTTCCCATAGTGCCAACATTCTAACTTACTCTTGGAATTTGACCTTCCATGATCATTTGACTTCCCATGGTTACCTTTCCCTATGTTCTTTTGTCTCCCTCTGCTCTCCACCGTTAAAGCGTTTCCAGAAGTAGAAGAATCTCTGGTGCTCTTCCTTCGCATTTCCTCACTTAGGATCACACCTATTACATCCTCAAACTTCAGCTTTGAGTTATTAGAGACTGAATTACTTACAACCATAACCAAGTTGTACCAACTATCTGGTAAGGAGCACAAAATCAACACAGCCCTAACCTCATCATCATAGTCAATTTTTTTCGAGTTTAACATACTCACAACCGTATTAAATTCATTCAAATGATCATTAATAGAACCATTCTCAAACATCTTCATATTAAAAAACTTTTTCATCAAAAATATTTTATTAGAGGTAGAGGGTTTTTCATATAACTTTCCCAACACATTCATGAGACCTTCGTTGGTCTTCTCCTCTGATATGTTGAAAGCAACCGAAGATGCAAGGAATAAACGAATTGCCCCGAGCACCTTTCTATCCAGCAACTCCCAATCCTCATCCGACATGGCTGTAGGTTTCTTTGATTTTCTAGCCAAAGGAACATGGAGGTCCTTCTGATATAAGTAATCCTCCATTTGCATCTTCCACAAACCAAATTTCTGCCCATTGAACTTCTCAACCCTCAATCTGCCCTCATCTTCCATAGCTCCCACTCAAGCTAAACTTTCCATGTGATTTACAACTTCAGAAAAAAATCACCAAATATTTGATACCAATTGTTAGGAATTAGAGAACAAATATGCGGAAACAATTCCTCAAACCACAACAGTAGGAAACTATATAGCAAAATTATACTTGCAGAAATATAACAACATAAATGAATAATGCACAAAAGAAGACAAGACAAGATTTAACGTGGTTCTCCCAATGTGAGCTATATCAACCAAGAACTTTCCTAGATTTTATTATCAACAAGATTAAAACAAATCTCACAGTCTTCTCTCAGTTATGAACTCACAACAAAATTCCAAAGATGCTAAACCACAATTGACACACAATTACTTAAGCTTGATCACTCTTGATCACCTCTTGATCATTAAGATTCAAGACCTGTTGAACACTCAAGATATCTTCAAGATACCCTAACACCTTTATTTATAGGATTACAATACTTTTAATAAGTCCTAAAGCTGACCCTATAAGTTTGAAAGTCGCGATCTTTCAACTTCCCATGGCTGGAAAAACAAACACGACGTTAATGGCCAATCAACAATATATTAACAACAATAGCACAACAACGTCACACTAGATGACTGCAGAATGATCCTGAAGTCTCCAAAATTTACCGTTTAAGCTCCAGCACTTCAACATTGATCTAAGAAGACCAAAAAATAGGCTCCACACCCCAACAAGCATTCTGTAGGGCCTAAATGAGTTTGGTATGTGTGTGCAATGAGAACGTGAATTTTCTGAGTCGAATGTAATGCAGGGGTTTGGGAGGTCAACCTAGGATTTGAACTTGATGTGGATCTAGGCATGGCATGTGGCTCATTATGGATCCAACGAGTGGGATTGGAACTCATTGCAAAGCCAATGTGGTTGAAGATAACATAGTGAGAACATGGGGTACAGAAGGTCCTTGAGTCGGCCGACTTAGAGATGGGAGGCACAAGTGGAGCAGGCCATGTGGGGATGAGTTCCCTGCACAAGGTATTGACCCACACTACACTTCAAAATGGGTTCACTGAGTTGGCACTAAATTTTGTATCGATTCAGATGGTGGGTGAGCTGGTGGATGAGGTGTCAAGGTGGTCGTTGGGGAATTCAATGCAAATCCTGACGCGTGAAAGGGGGGTCAAATGATGTAAGCACCAAATAAGCTATCTTAGGGAATGGAAAGGTTAATGGGTGGCCCGATGTAGGGGGAATAGATCTTGGTAGTGTAATGTAGGGTGTCAGCTCAATGAGCCATCTGCCAAGTTGGCCCCATTTCAATGTTTTTAAATATGAACACTCAACCTCCCCTTATAGATAAATGCAATCATTTATGGACCCCATAATATATTTAAATTCTCATGATGTTCAAATGATGAAAAAAAATTAGATTAGGAGGGAAATATTTAAAATTACCATTTCCAATAACAAAATATTAATTCTTAGTCCCGTAACAAAGAAGCCAAGCCTACAAAACCAAAATAGTTACATGTACTCAAATCCCCATAACTTTTGCATTTCTTAACAAAATCATGCAAAAGTGGACTCATTGAAATTGTATCTCAGAGATCTACAGATTAAATCAATAAATTGAAGGATTGATGGATTTTAATGGGTGAAATTTTAAGATAACAAGCTCAGTTTGTAATAGAGGCTCCCAGATGGTTGAGTGTGGAATACATGAGCATGGACAACCATTTTTCTTCTCCTGTAATTTATGGGGAAGCATGGGATAGCTTTTGCAAGTCACATATCATCATTTGTACACATTTATGGTACCATGTAATTAGTTAGAAAAGTAAATCCGATATTTCCTTTCTCTCTCCTCTCATTTCTATAAATTGTAAAGGGGGCACATTTGTAAAGGATTTGGACATTATTTTGGTGCTACCCTCCCTTCTTATTTTCTTCAAGAATTTTGTGGAGCCTCTAGCCTCCTATTTTTAAGCTTTGTAATGCAGAAATATTACCTCTCTCTATTGCCAAAGTTTATTGTGCATACTCATGAGGTAATAAAATTGGTGTGTTGTGACTATTTCTTTGATCTTCAACTGGTTTTGTTGTCTTTTGTTGTCTTTCTCTATGCTTGCAGGTGACTCTGCATACTCTATTATCATTGCATGCTTAAATTTATTTGTGCTAACTTTGAAATGGCATTGTTTGTGAATCTATATTTTGTCTATGGTGCATCTTGTCCACACTCTCCATTGCTCACCTTCCTCTATTTTTAGGCATCAAGTTTGTTGAGAAACCATTTCTCTTGGTGTTATCACCACTCTTAGTGTAGGATTTATTTTATGCAATCTCTCTACCTGTCTCCTTGGAATGTTAGAATAGGTTTAGATAGATTCACTTACATTAGAAGTAGTTGCAACAGTAGGATTAGGGAGAGGAAGATGACCTTATCTGGAGGGTTATCTCAAGCCCACAAGTCCCATAGCTTGAGAGATAATCCCATGTTATCCACTCACACCATGAGCTCAAGCACACACATTAATATTTTATGTCTACTTGTCCACAAGATAAACATAATAAACATGGGACTAATGTCTCCTGAAGAATATCATTGGAGTTGGGAGATAATGCCTAATCAAGAGGCATGCATTAGATTCTTCTCTTACATATGTCCCTCTTTTCTCTCTCTATATTTATTGATGTCTTAAGGTGGAAAAAATGATCTCAATTGTACTTTTTCAACATACAAATAGATTAGAATTTCAATTACCTTAGGGAGAAGAAACTTATGGACATAGAAAACACATAATAATTTTTTGACAACTTTGTCTTCTACTATATATGCCCCAATGAATTGTTTTTCATCGTCAAATTCTATATAATCCATGGAAAATAATCTTGAAAATTTCCACTTAAAGAACTACTCCTTTAGAAATAATGCATAAAAATTTGAAGGTTCCCTACAAGAAAGGGATTGATCATAGAACCTACAAATATGAAGTATATTATCTTGAAGCATCTTCTTTTCTTCTCTTAACATTTTTCTTCTTCTTCCACTCCTCTAAAATTATAACTTTCCTACATCCATTTTACCATACCCTTCAACACAATGATCTGGGGAAATGCAAACTCTAGTTGAGTTAGTTGATCCGTAGTCTGTACAGACTCTATTTCCTTCCTATCTTCGTGTAAGAACACAAGTTTTGTGGTTAATTTTGTAGTTATATACTGAAGGAGCTAAATCCTTTTCACTTTCTCGTCTACATTATTCTTAAGTTGCAGGATTACCTCTTCTTTCTGCTCTATTATTTTTTGGAGATGTTGAATTTTTTGTTCTTTCTCTACCTCCAAATGAGAGAATTTTTCCTATTTTCTTTATAAAAGAAGTTGTAAATGGGAAATTATCTCTTGAGCCTTTTATATGTTATAATAAACCTTATAAAGAGACAACACTTTAGGAATTATTGTATTAGAATCAGCAAGTGAAATATGATCACCATCAAGCGTGGGTGTTTTTCCTTTGTGCTGAATGGGTGAGCCCTCAACCATGATTGGTGTTTTATCAATCTCCATCTCAGAAATAGGACCTGGAGGGGACACAAATTTTGGTGGAGAAGAAGGATGTGTATTTTGTAGGGATTTCATGATTGCACCTGCTTCTTGTTCCTCGTGAGAAAAAAACAATTTTTTTTTTGTGTTCATCAAGGATTTAGTTAGCCCTTGATGACCTAATACATTTTCTTGGCCTTTCTGAGGTAGAGGGACCTATTTCTAAAACCAAATAAATTTCCAAGGCATACGTTTTCTGGGATTTTACCCACTTTTTAATACCATGATGCTTCTTGATAAAATGGTGCTTGCAGATAAGGTGAATAAGGCCTTGGAATTTTAGGTAAGAAGAACCCCATCGTGATTATTTTGCAACAAAGGAAACAAATTCAAATAAACACTGGGGTAAATTAACCATATTATGAGATTTAACCTACCTATGGAGGAGGTGGAAAAGGATTCTTAACATAGAGCCTATAATTACCTCATATTGACCCTCACATGTAAAATAATTTGATCACCCATTTCACTACATCTTCCCATGACTTGAGAAAAGTAACCCTTTTTATGCCCTTATCCTTTTGCTTGTTGTCAATAACAAGTTCTAATTTCTATTTCCTTTTAATATAAAAATGCTTAATAATTTCATATTAAGAGGTCCTAAAATTAACAAGTTACCCTTCCTCTGTAATGCCAGAAATGTGACTAATTATGGCAGGGCTAAGCAAGATTTTTTTACCTTTCAAGTTTGAATGTCCCTCCACCATGTTCACTATGAATTCTTATGTCATATTTGAATTAAATTCCTTATATTCCATCATGAATTCTAATCACCCTAATTTCTCAAATATTGCTACTAATTTTGTATCAGAAAGCAATTCAACTAAAAATTTTCGGTTCATAACAGATCCTAATTCACATGGTTAATGCTTGAAACATAGAAAGCAATGGTGTAGGATTAGAAGGGAATAAAACACATGAATGGATAAGTAACAAAGAAAGAATGGAAATTCTGATAGGGAAATAATAGGATTGGTGGTAGCACAGGAGCGGAGTGATAGAAATGGAAAATGGGAAAAATAGGGGGAAAACATTTTTATATAAAAACAATACCAATTAGGTAAAGGTTAACCAATTGCAATGAGACAACGATAGAGTGGAGAGTAATTTGGTATGTGTTAGAGATTAATGGGGAATTTGTGAAAGATTTATTTAGATATGAGGTGTATGTGAGGATATTGGGAATGGGGGAAGTCATCATTTCACACAAGAAAAATAATGATCAACTCATAATTTAAACTTTACAACATTTAAAAGGGAGTAATTTCACATACCTTATCAATTGTCACTTGTCAAATCCAATGAGCAACATTTAAATTATTCTTTATTTCTCTCTCCACATGTTGTTTCTCATTTATTGATTGTAAGATTCAGAGGTGGAGACTACCATTGTTGGTTTTTAACCACCTACACTTATCATTATATATTATATTTTTTCAATTTTTCTGTTATTTTTTTCTTAAGTAGTAATGACCTTCATTTCTAGTTTTCAATCAATAATTCATAGGATGATGATTTTCGTGGTATGTACAAATATTGGGGTGAATACCCTTCATGCCACTATATTCCCAAGAAAATTCTTGAGGATGAGAGCATAAAAGTTTGAATAGGGTATTCTCCTCCTGACTAGTCAACTAACTATTGACTATCAGTGTATTTCTTGGGAAGATAGGTAATTTTTTAGTTTCTGGGTGGAAAGAATTTATGATAGGGTGTTCTCTCAACAATGCATTCAAGGGGTATCTATGTGGAAGTAATATGTGAATGGAAATGATATTATGAAAGACAGACTCAGACAAATCTATGTTTCGTGAAAAAGGGCATATGATAGGTTGATTATTCTCATCCATCATGACATCATTTATTTCAATTAGTTGTAGCACAAGACTCATGATAAGTCTAGTGTGGGATTCATGTTGTAGTGCAAGACTTATACATAGTCTAGCATAGGACTCATAATCAACATTCTGGATTTGTTCTAAATGTTCTTGAATTATGACCATGGTCGAATATGAAATCACATCTTCTAATTCATATATATCATCCTTCCGCCATTGTTTATCTTCTATAGAAAGGGGTTTTATGGCTAGATAAATGGATAAATTCTTTGAATCATGCTCATTTGGAATCGCCATAGTTCTTATTCTATAATAAATAAGAGTTGCAACAGTGGCTAACCAAGGGCGTCCTATGATCAATGAGTTTCCAATTTTCTTATTCTTTATTTTAATGACCATAAAATCTATTGAATAATCCCATGAATCAATGATTATGGTAACATCTTTGATGATCCCTTTAGGCTTGGCTAAAGACTAATATGTCATTTATAACACTATTGAATTTTATTATGGTTCAAGGAGAGATAATGTGGACAAGGTGTTAGTGGTCATCCCATTAATGAAAACCCCTAAGTAATTATAACATTTGGAATCTACACATCTCCTATGCAAACAATAACAATTGGAATCCCAGGGTCTCCATATATTTATAGGGGTCATATTCCCTTCCAATATGCTAGCTAGTTTTCCATCAACATGGATTTTTTAGGTTGATTCTTCCTTCTACTTGGAGTCTTAACACAAACGTATTTGATGGTTTATTTAACTCTAATATTTCTCCAAGATCCTATAACAGAGGGATTCCAATACTCAATTTATTGAATCCATGAATCAACTCTGACTCTAGTTTTTCATGGGTTATAGTGTTGTGTTTTTTCAAAAGTTTAGATGGAAAGGGAATATATGAGTTTGGTTCTATTTTTTCTTCAAAAACAGGGTTGGTTTGTGTTTCTTCTAGTTTTTCTTTATCGTCAGGGACTTCTTCTATAATAGGAGATGATGGTTTTAATGCAGCCTTCCACAAATGCAACAAGATGTTTATATATTCCACAAAGTTTACCGTGGGGTATTTTTCTTATTCTACGGTGTATGATGGGTTACTTTGCCTCACATTTTTTGGGTTTGCCACTGTTTGAGATAGAATTTTTGGTTGGGCATGTTGTTTAGATGGGTTAACAGTTGTGGTCCTAGTCAACAAAGCTTATTGTCATTGGGTTCTTCTTTGGTTATAATACTACTGACCTGATGCTTGGGGTGTATTCCACTATTTCTTGAATTGAATATTAAATTTTTGGAATGGTGGAATTTGTGAGTTTGGATTCCATGGTTACTGATAGTAATTCAGTGGTGCATTCCATTGGGAACTCCATTCATGTGGAACTTGTTGAGCCCGAGGTTGGGGATATGACCCTGGTGTGTTCCATTGGTTTAGAACCCATTGTGTTCTAGGTGCATATGGCTAGTTTTGATTTGATTGAAAATTCCCTCCTTTCCTCTGAGACACAAAATTCAACTCATCTTAAATTTTTTTGTTATTTTTCAAATGGTTCTTTAGCAAGGGTAGAAATCCACATTTGTCTTTGGCATGCTTTAAATTACAGAAAAGGCAGATGTATTTTTTATCTAAGGGACAGTCCTTAAGCCCATGTTTGTTCCTACATCTTGGACAATATAAAAATAATGGAACTGTGTTCCTAGTTTTTTCCATATCCACAGTTGTGTTAAGATGGACTAAGAGATTTATCCTTAGATTTGTAATTTCATCTCTTAGTTTGGATATGTCGTCATTGGACAAAATTATTTTTTATTTTTGAAGGTTTGGGAAAGTGCGGGAGTAGTTTCTACATAGGTCAATGATATCAGTGGATTCACATTTTTTCATATCTCCTTTTCCTATAAGATTGAAGGCTTCTTGTGTGTCCTCATCCAATCCCTTAAGGAATAGAGTTTTGAAAAGAGTGATATCAAGACCAGTGCCACACCTCATGTGAAGGAAGAGGAATAGACCAAGATAATCCTAAACACTCTCATCTTCCTTTTTTCGTATCCTAGAGAGATCTTTCTTGTGTTCCTCACCATATAGTAATCTTGGTATTTATCCAAGGAGAATGTTTCCATCTCCTCCTAACTAAGGATAGAGTTGGAGTTTAATCCCATGAACCATCTCATGGTTGTTCCCCTTAAATTTGAAGGAAATAGCTTAATATTTTGGATGTCTAAGGTATAGTCATAGGTCTAGCACAAGAATTTGAACTCAAATAGGAATTGGTCAAGATCTTCTGAGACTAGTCCCCTAAAGGTTGGTATAATTTAAGGAGATATAGGCTTGATCATTAGGGTCCAGTTGTATAGGATAGGTGAATGTCCTTCCAAGTGGAGGGTTGTCATTATTTGCAACATTGGGGTTTTCCACTCCATCAACAATCCTTTCTTGTTGAATAAGTTGTTCCATAGCTTGGTTTTGAGGGGGGTTTGTAAATCGATTCTAATAAATCTACCTCTATGGTCTCTAAGTATAAACTTAAAATCCTACCCTATTGAGAACAATTTCCTAACTACAAGTGCTTACTGATTGTTTGTGTTCTACATACTCTTAAGCACAAAAAGAATCATGCTGTCACTATAATGTCTTTTACTTTAAAAGAAAGAGTTATGGAAATAAAATTTCTAAATGGAAACTTACCAAGCCATCAGGTAGTACTTAAAGTTAATACCTTAATATTTTCTAACACCTTAATATCCCCCAACAACGACACCAATAAATGACAAGAGTCATTGGTACTCGTACTTTAATTATCTCATGATTGTCTTTCCAGGGTGGTGTCCATGGATATTTACAAAAAGAAAACGGATTAACCATGCTTGATACTTATTCACTAACTAACTCAATCAAATACTATGTTGAAGGATATTAAGAAATGAAGTCTATTGATAAAACAGGGGATTACTGGACTTAGAATTGAAAATATTGAAAGCGATAAATTTTTGGTGTTTTAAATAAATGCTAAATAACATAGATGAAATGAATAAGAAATTCTCCCTTCACGTTGGGGAGGAGTGGCCCTTACTCCTTCCCTTTGATCCGGTTTAGAATTATAAATCACACAGGTCGATTTATCCCTAAATCATGCACTTTATTAAAATACAAGAATTTATTTTACAACAATCAATGAACTAACTCTATAATTCTACTACAAATGCTCTTTTATATCGAGATCAGTACTTGTCACTCTAGAAGAGGACAAGTTGTTTGCAATAATTACTACTACTTAAGTAAGAGATATCTATGACAACAACTGACTATTTGAGGACTTAAAATCGTGGAAGAACAAGTGCATGCCACATTTAAATCAGATTCATCTTGTTAACTATAGATGAAGTCCTTAATTGACTCTAAATTGAGATGATTAATCTGCACTAGAAAATGTTGAAAAGATCATGCATTGAATTCATATAATCATGATGACTATAATTTTTTATGCCCATCTGATCCATGTCTTTAATCAACTAGCGTTAAGTTGAGCTTTCATGATCCACTTAAGTCACATGATGGATTCGATGGTAGTCCATGTTTCATTCCCTTCTCACCATGTTAACTCGTGTGCTGACATCAACTCGTCATCTTTCCATCTAAGTCATTTGCCTTCTTTTCGTGAGTCCTACATTTGAAGCGAGTCATGCGCTAGTTCTTGGGCAAGTCATGTGCTCCACAGCGAGTCCTATTCTAATGCACGAGTGAGTCTTGCACTCTAAAGTGAGTCCTATGTTGGTCTATAGATGAGTCCTGTGATGGATTAAGATATGCTCTTCAAACACATTGTTAATACACATAAAGATCCATTTTACACATTTTTAGGAAGCATACACAAGATGAAAACAACAAGTTTACGCACAAAACTTCCTTTCAAAAAATACTAAAGTATTAACTAAAAAAATGATAATATCATTCTTGGTATAAAATGATGACACAACAAAAAAAAGATTTATATCGGAATTAGGAAGACTCATCAAAGGCCATATCTCTTATGCATGTGGTAGGTGATATGCAACACAAAGTGCACACTCTAGCCTTATAAAGTAAGGGTTACTATGTCACAATTGATTATAACATTGTATATTATAACTCTATACAACACAAAATATTCCAATTAGACTTTCCTCCTAATTTTAACATGACTATTTTCTAATTGTTTGATGAAAATTATAAACATTATCTATATCTATAGTAATATATGTGTGCAATTGCCTCTTATAAAAATGATATGCTATTTTAAAAAGCTTTTCCACAAAATCTAACAGACAATAAAATGTATTGGTTTGCTCACCTTCCTACTGGGTCCTTAATCATGCTATTAGAACATCACGAATTTTTTTATGATTTTTCTTATTAATAAGAAGTGTCCTCAAGTTACATATGAATTTTTACCCTCTTTCCATCAATGAAAATCCAAACCCGTTACTAATTATATATTGTGCTTTAAATATAATATAATTAATATGTAATCCTAAGAATTTATAAATGCAATACATAATTTTTAAGGCATCTTCTTCTCCCTCAAGGAAATGTTTCCTAATGACACATGATTCATTGAATTTTTTTTTTTAGCGTTATTGAATTATAAAGTGATCTATTTCCAACACATGCTTCAACACATTCTCGTGATGGTATTCCTACATAAGCTACACACTCTACCTCTACCCTCTACCTCTACCACTCCATGTGATTCGACTTCTATTTCAGATATGGTTAAGGTTTTAAACCATGGAAATCATTTGTATTATGTTACATCTAAACCTACTACTACTATGATGGCTCCTTGACTTCGTAAATGCAAACCATTAAACTTGACAAGCCTATTAATCGTCCAACTGATATTTTACTGACTTTTCTCGATAAAGGATTGATTCAGTTATCCTCCATTGTGCATCATCCTTCCTATTGATTAAAATATGAGAAAGGGAAACCTTTCTATATTTTCCATTGCATTAATGGGCATGTAGAAGTTAGTTACGAGACTTTCTATAAAATTTATCCCTTGAAATGAGGCTCTTCATATGAAACTAGTAAAAAACTAAATTCAAATACATTGTAAAGGAATTGTTTTAATTTTTATTTTGAAACATAAACATTGAAAATGATGGAAACACAATCCAGTCCAAGGTAAATTTTAAGACCTCCACTTAAAAAATTCGTACATATTTTTTGGGTGAATATATGAAAATGAGTTTTGAAATGATGGTGAATTTGAAGAAAACATGTTTCGCATTGTTTGGCAAATCATTTAATAATGGTGTCGATGGGTAGAAATTTTTGACTGACAGTATATCCTATCCGTTGATAGTAAATGATGTTGGCCAAAATCATATGTAACTTTTTGAAAAAAAAAAATTGACAATAGCAATTAAAATGACTAGCTCGACGAGAAATCTCTCCTCAAAAAATAGGGTGCAAAAAAAATTCAAAAAAGTGATTTTTAGTGAGAAAAATGCATATTTCACTATTTTTGTATGGAATTTCTTTTTTGAAAATGTTTATGTTAGTAGTTTAAATGATCATCTCAATGAAAAATATATCCTCCCAAAATATGGCATAACCTAAAACTAAAATCCCATACTTTATTTATTTTTTCCATCTAATGACATCACTTCCAGTTAGTAGCATGGAAAAATGCTACTAGCTGGTAAGATGGAAAAATGGATACCGATTGATAGCATTTTCCCATGCTACTGATTGGAAGCATTTACCCATGCTACCATCTAGTAACATTTTTATACACTACCAACCATTAGCATAATATCTCATGCCAATCAGTAGCATAAAACATGCTACCAGCTTGTAGCATTTTTTTATGCTACCGACCGATAGCATGTTTTATGCTACCAATTTCCTGCATATATTATGCTACCGTCCAGTACCTTAAAAAATACCATCGGCCAACAGCATAAAGGTGCATATCACAGATTTCAATTTTGCGCTAAAGGTGAATTAAATATAAAAATTCAGATATCGTTGTAAACGGTAGGCGAATTGACCCATAATATTAACTTTACCTAGAAAATTTAGGCAAAATAGCCAAGCTACCGCCTCCTAAAAATTTTCAAAACCAAATTTTGAAATCCGGAATATTCGTGAATTGACGAAGATTTGCTACTAAAAATTTTCTTGATCCAATCTCTCTTCCTCAAATCAATATAAACACCACTAATTGGGATAAGGATAAAGAACACACAATACAATCTAAACAAAGCTAGCTATACCTTCCTTTAGCTTTAGAGGATGCTCCTTGTTTAAGTGGATCTTACTAATTGATTTGTTTCATAAAAGATGGATGAATTTCTTGTATGATGGATTGTTTGATGGATCTATGTTTTTATAACACTTTAGTAATATTTTCTTGGATGATTATCAAGGTGGTAACAATTCAATATGCTTCATTTTCCATGTTATTCATGGAGGATGTGGATCCATTTATAGAGGTTGCATGGATGAATGGATGATGGAGATGATCCCATGTTGGAGGTTGAAAATTGGTGGAAGGTGGAAAGGTGGTTGGGATTCTATAATTTTCCTCCATTTTAAAATTCATTAAGAAATCTAGAAAAGGTGGCGAGGAGCTCTACAACAAAATTAGTAGATTCTATAGATGATTAATATAATTAAAGAGGGAGTAGATAGGAATTATTAGGAGAGGCTAGGAGGGTAGGTGGGGATAGGTAGCTAAGAATCATAAAATCCTAAAAAAATGTAAGGGTATGTAGTTAGTGCTAGGTGGGGGATATTATATGTATTATTGGAAGGATAGGGGAATGGGATGAGGGGCAAGGTTAGTTTATGTAGGATAAATGTAAAGGGAATTATCGTAATGTTAGTAGTGGATCAAAAATGATGAAGGAATAATGAATTATAGGTATATACATTTTTACCCTCTTTGAAAGGTCATTATGAATAGAGGAAGTAATGAGGTTTCAATGAAGATAGGAAGGGAGTTACACCCTTAAGGGATTATGCAGGGAGGAACACCATGGATGACTATTTGAAAGGATTATATGATGTTAGTAGGTTAGACCGAATGTTAGTAAGAAAGGTGTGAGATGGAACTAATGGGATTATTATAGGATATAAAAATGTACTTACTAGTATGGTGAGACTTTTGTATATTAAGTAGGTATTGATTGATTGAATAATGATAAATGGATAGGTTGATGTAAGGTAAATTTTAATGTTAGGTGCATAAATTTTGATCCTATTTAAAAGATCATTACGACCATAGGAAGTGATAAGGTTTCAATGAAGATAGAGAACAACATCTAGATAGGAAGGGTGTTACACGCTTAAGGTATTATGCGGGGAGGAATGATATGGATGACTATTCGAAAGGATTCTATCATGTGAGTAGGTTAGACCAAATACTAGTAAGGAATATGTGAGATGGAAGTAGTTGGATTCTTATAGGATATGAAAATGTGGCTACTTGTATGGTCTAGATGTTATCTTGTATTAATTAGATATTGATTGAATAAATGAATGATAAATGGATATTGATGCAAGTTAAACTTTAAGGAATCCCAAAAAAGCATAGAAACTATTTAGAAATTTTCAAAAAACACTTTCAAAAATATGGAGAATCACAAGAAATTTGTTTTTGCAGGGTTGGTAAAATTTTAGCATCATTAAGGGATTCACTCAGTCAGGAGCACATGGTTAAGAACTTAGAAGCAAACAGGTTACTACAACATGTTGGATACTACCAGATGGTATCATGTTTATATGTTACCGTTTGGTAGAATACTGGATATTACTGTCTAGTAGCATGTTGGGTGCTTCCATCTGGGAATATGTTAGATGTTACTGACTGGTAGCATATAAACATGCTACCAGCTATTAGCATTTTAGATGGTAATGGATGAAAAAATTTTGGATACCACTTTCCAGTAGCATGTTGGATGCTACCAACTACTAGAATTTTTGAATGCTATTAGCAGGTAACAACCAACATGCTACTGGTCAGTGGAATCTAAAATGTTGTTGGGCGATACTGTGTTGGATGCTATTGGTCGGTAGCATCTTCTATATTATGATTCGGTAACATACAAACATGCCACATTTTTAGCAGCACTAAGGGATTCACTCAATCAAGACCATCGATAACAATCTAGGAATGAAGAGGTTATTATAATATGTTGGATGTTACTAGACTGTAATATGTTTATATGCCATCAATCGGTAGAATATTAGATGCTACTGACTAGTAACACGTTGGATGATATATACCACTAGCATGTTGGATGTTACCGGCTAGTAGCTTGTTAGATGATACCATCCGATACCATGCAAGATGTTACCGGTCGATGGCATACAAACACAATACAAATTTGTAGCGGTTTGGATGCTACCGCCCAACAACATTTTGGATACCACCAAATAGTAGTCAGTGGCATCCAACATGATACTAGCCATTGAAATCTAAAATTCTATTAGGCGGTGGCATGTTGGATGCTACCGGTTGGCATCATCTTGGATATTATTGACTGGTAGCATATAAGCATTCTACCGAATGGTAGAATTTTTTGATGCTACGGGCAAGTAGCATCCAAGATACTACCAGTTAGTAGCATCCAACATACTACTAACTGATAACATCCAACATACTATCGGCCGGTAGAATCGAAAATGATAGTGGCTAGTAGCATTCAAAAATTTCCAACTCATCAGTTTCTCTGACATCTCTATATATTCCTATATATAGACAACCAATTTTTGTAAGGGATATGACAATCTAGGGATATTTTGAATATGATATTGGGTTGATTCTTAGGATTGTTGAAGTGAATGTATCAGATTTGAGATCCAAACACATAAGTAATAAATAAATGAAAGGTAGTTTTTTACAAGAAGTGAAAACCACACAACCACAAGAACATTTTATATTATCTGGATTAAGCCAAGAAAATGTGTGAAATGAAAAATGGTTGGAAAGTGACTAGGAAAAGGCTGGTTAAGGTTGCTTTTAGGTGAGTTAAGGCTCGATTCCTCGATATACTCAAAGATAAGTGAGGCCCAAGTATATTTTTGTGTTGGTATGAGGAATGGTATTGGGGCCTACCCCCTCACTTCATGGTCCCACAACGATAATGGTGTCTGGTGCTTAGTCGATATACCACCAACCAATTATTTTTACTCAGTCGTAACACTGATTTGAATTCCCCCTTGGTGAAGAAATCTAAGTAGGTAGACATGGAAGGTATTCTTTAAATGTGAGTTTGATTTGTTATGTGGTTCGGTAGTGTGTGTGAGGGGAAAGTTTTGAATGCAATAATTTATCTTGTAATTAAACTATGTGAACAAGTAAAATAAAGTTTTTTTTAAGACCTAAAAGAAAATGTTTATTTCGATGAAAACATATAAAAAAAATGCAATCCTAAAAGAAAATGAAGGAAAGAAACATATCTATGTTATCTAGTTTCTTTTTTCTTTTATTCTTATTTTAATGCATTTTTGAAGAAGTGATAACAAATTACACCAAGCTGAAAAATTAAATAATTCGACGAGAAAGAATACAAGAAGATATAAATTCTAATAAAAAAGTGACCTATGGTTCCACCGGGCATGCTAGAATGTTTGTGGTAAATCTCAGTTTGTTAATTATATGATAAACACCAGAAACTCGGAAGACAATAGGGTTTAACGATACCTATGCTAACAAGACAATTTTGGGATGAGTGGATGAAAATATATTAGAGAGTTCTCATTCTAGAAAATGAGAGAACCTGCATGCAAAGATAGCTGAATGAGATAAATGTTAGAAAAGATTTGACTGTTTACTTGGAAATGGACGATCTCAGGAATAAATGGGCTTCCTCAATGGGTGTCAACTCATTTTACACTCAAGTGATATGATATGAAAGTAATTAACAATACAAGGATGATTTAGAAATCCAAGGGAATAGAAAGATAATGTTATGTATGGCAGGTGGACCAGGTAATGGCTATGGTGAGCTCGAAGTCCAAAAACTAATCAAACCAAGCTTGTTCTGCCATGTCCTGTTCTTCTCATATGACTTTGAGTTGGTCTTTGATGTCTTCAACATCTAGTGTCAAGGTGATAGTACAGAGTCTGAGTTCATGTGCGATGTCGAACTATTCCCAGATAAATGGTTGTTTGATGATGGGAAGGTCGTATAAGTTGGTGATGGGATTTTCATGACCTGGCATAATCCTCTATAGATAAGAATAGCTTGAAAAAAGACATGTTATGTGGAAACAAATTGATCTTTGATGGAAGACACAATAAATATGATTAAAAAGCTAAAATAACAGGGATCTCTAGGTATTCTACACAGTCTCCGTTGATTTATGTAAATCATTGGCGATGGTTGTGAAAAAGATTGATTCTTTGATAATTTGCAAGTTCAATATAAAATGAAAGATCTGAATATTGATATGACCTTTTATATGCTTTAACTTTTTGTCATAGGAATGATCTTGAAAGAAAGAAAGAAATTCTTCATTTTTATGTTGAAACTTTAATATAACTTTTATGTGAAAAATTGATATTTTTCAATATACTAATCCACTTATATGTATTTATAGATTTCTCAAAATCAAATTAACACTCTAAATCCGTGTGTTATTTGAAACACAATAAACATAAAACGCTGAAAAAAGAGGAAGACAAATCCTAGCGGACACAAGGAGCAAGAATATTAATGATACAATTCTCACAAACTAGAACCGTACTAAAATTGAAGAATAAATCAGAAAACCGAGAAAGGAAAAAGAGAATATGAAAAAGAGAACACGAAGAAATGGACGGGCATATTGACAAATAATGAAGAAAACAAATAATTGATAAAAAGAACGACAGAAGCTGCAAAAAGAAAATGCTTAAGTTAACATTGTCCAGATTTATGAAAAAAAAAAAAAAAACCAAAGACGAATCGATACAAAAATATATGACAGTGGCACCATAGCAATTAACATTCGATCACAATTTTAAATAAACACAGATCTTGCAGGCAGGCGGGCCAAAGAATATATGACATTCCCTACATAAGTTTCTACTTGGAGAATAGAGAAAACTGTATCTCCAGAGTGGAATCTGATTCCCAAAAGAATCTCTCAAAGTAGACTTCACGCAGTCTGCATTTCAAGAAAAGAACAAATACCCAACTCCTTTTTCAGTGAAATTACATTCCTTTCGAACGGCGGACGGATATGTGATGTGTATATATATACATATACACACATACATATTCAACGAAAGCATGTATGCATGCATCACAAGACAAAGCAACGTGGTTGCCATTTTAGACAGCAGAAGAAACCATGAAAAGTAGAGAAGAAGGTGACAGTGAATAAGAGAGTCAATTCAATGTACTTTATATTTATTTTGATAGGGACTTTCGAAGCTGCAAATATAATGAGGGTTCTCTTCCCTATGTATTGCTATGTTAGATGGGACATTACTTCATGCTTTTCTTGGCCCACTCAAAGATAATATGACAAATTACAATCAAAAGTTTAGAAGAGGGTCCACAAGGTAGTTAAATAAGCAATTATTAATGTATATACTAATTCGCCAACTTATGCTTTTGCACTTTGTATGCCAATCTGTAATGTGCTTCAAGAAAAGTAATTAGCAACCTAAGAAATGCATGGATAATATGAGATTACCCACCTTTATTCACTTTTCCTATTAGTGTATAATAGTTTATCAAAATCCAGCTTGTAATTAAAATATATATTCTCAATTATTTTAATGAATATACACATTTGAAATTTTTATATTAATATGTCACTCATTAATAAGGTGTTTTCTAATTTTATTTTAAAATTTAATTAATAATTTTATATAGATAAGTTTCAAAAATATATATTAACATGATATTATTATCACAAATTATATATAAATGTTCAATAATTAACAAGTTGTGACAACATAATGAAGCTTTGTGGAAGGCCCTCGACGTTGATGGATTTACAATCTTCGTGGGGCGGATAAAAGGTCATGACAGGAACGTTTCTATCTCTTTTGCTCATGAATGGAAGGACATGGCTATAACTTACACTGGTAAGGATTTCACTGTAACCGAAAGCCTGATTTCCTTTATCACTGGCTTGGGCATGGATGGAATTAAATTTTATAGGAATAAATTTGACAAGGATGTAGAAGAAATAACGTTTGTAGAAGGGGATGAAACCCTCAAAATTGGAAAAACGAGCTTGGTCTATGCTTCCATCCCATCTCTATATGATGAAGTTGTTAAGATGGTGTTCAGATACATCTCTTTGGAGGGCCACTTCTCTACTCTTTCTCTCCATCATCTGGTTTTGTTGAACCACTTCCTTCGTACGCCCAAGGTTAGCCTCTCCTATTACATCCTCCATTATCTCAAAAAATCCATTCTTGATGTACAAGCTCACCTTAGAGGCCTTCCTATCCACCAAGGGGTTATTTTCCTCCTGCACCAGTATTTTCATGATGTGGTTTCTACAACCCCCTCCCAACCTTTAAGCCCTCCTCCACTACAACAACATAGAGTCAGGACTAAGAACCCGAGCTTCCATTCTCCTTCTCTAATCCCTCTTGTAGCCAAAAGGGTGCTATGCAGTAGTGAGAAGGGAAAAGATCTAGTAGTTGTTGAAAGTCTTCTTAATATTAGCCAATCTTTTCAAAAATCTCAAGCTAGCAATGACCTGAGGGCACAACTTAAGTTATAGGATGATGCAATAAGGGCCTTAGAGAGGATGTGGAATATTTCCTCAATGAGGGCTACAAAGAAGACGATGACCCATCCTCCTACTCTAAACTGGTGGATAAATTTGAGGAGCAGGCTAAGAAGAAGTAGGCCATGGAGGGGAAAATGCAACAAATTGTCAACAAACATATTGATCAATTCTCTATGCATAAGGTCTTCCTTGACTTCATCCAGATATATGTGTTTCGCACAGAATGTTTCAACTTTTTGGGAATAGACTTGCTTCTATCCTTTCATTCCTTTGAGAAACAGATAAGGGTTAGGGCTAGGAGGAATACCTATTGAATGTTGAGAGGGTGTGTGCGTACCGTAGAGAAAGATCAGATCGACTGCGAAGAACTCCTTTTTGTCTGGGAAGGACTACCTGCAAGTAAGAATACAAGACCACCAGATTTTAATTAGACAATAAATGAGGGAACTACCTTGGGCCCAGGAAATATAAAACTTCCTTTCGAAGGTGGTCAGTTCCCCTGCTAATATGAATTAACACAAATTCTAACAAATAAGCTATTGTCCAATTACAATTTGTTTACCTTGTTAGAACAATAGAGAAAGGGCTGGTCTTGGTTTAGAATCAAGGTGACTGATGCCGGTCACTGTAACCGGTACCGGTTGGTGGTAACCGATATTGGTAGGGGAAATGTTTTAGGGGCTTTTGGTGAAGGTTGGTTGTAAGATGGTCAAAGTGGGCTATTTTTGGTAAAATAGCCAGCTTTTCCTCCTTTTCTCCTGAGGGATTAGTTGCGGGCTTGGTCAAGTCATTATGAGGTTGGTTTTAGGTGCGGGTGAGGAGTAATTAGTCATGGGTGTGGATGTGGACCAAGTTATAGATCTTAATTAGGTTAGTTTAGGGTTAAGACTAGGTCATGATGAGGTGGTGAAATGAGGTGGCAGGTATGGCGATGTGGATTTATTAATTATAAGGTAATTAATAAATAATTGTTTAAGGTTTAGGTGATGAGGTTAGGTTGCGAAATGAGATGCGGGGCACAGGGGGTCGTAAGACACAAATTTGATGTCTACATTAGCCCCTTGTTGTCGTGTAGCTTGTCTTTGTTAAAGTTGCACGGACAATAATAAGAAGTGGTTACCCCTATTAAGTGTATAGGTAATCCCCCTCAAATCTATCACAAATTGAGGTAGCATAAAATCAGGGATAGGGTTGATAAAGGGAAATGGTGTTGAGATGATGGTAAGATGGTGGGGTAGGTCCAAGGAAGCAGATGCACGTTGAAATGCAGTAGTGCAACCAGGGTACATGATTTTGAAGAGCAAACAAGCAATTCATAGGCAAAGGTTGATAGTTTATCCAAACAAGGGTGATATAATCCTAGTATCCAAGGCATAGGAAGTAGCTCCAGGGGATATAACGGGTAAGGTACAGGAACGTTTAGGCATGTTTGGCAGTACCAAATGGTTGGTTTGGTTGAAATAAATGTCACAGTCTTGGTATAGGCAAAGTTGGTCGACTGATCAAGTCAAGGACCCTAATCATGCTAAAACACGAACATGTGAGCCCGATTGAACAAAAAAGCTACGTGATGGGTGGATAAAATTGTAATTTGTTGATATTGGGCGAGGTATTTAATTGATGCGGCCTTGGGTCGGGCCAAATGGTTGGGTGTGGCCTTGGGTCAAGCCAAATGGGTTGGTTACGGCCTTGGGTCGGGCTAAATGGATGGTTGCGGCCTTGGGTCGGGCCAAATGGTTGGGTGCGGCCTTGGGTCGGGCCAAATGTGTTGGTTGCGGCCTTGGGTCGGGCCAAATGGATGGTTACGGCCTTGGGTCGGGCCAAATGGTTGGGTGCGGCCTTGGGTTGGGCCAAATGGGTTGGGTGCGGCCTTTGGTTGGGCCAAATGGGTTGGTTGCGGCCTTGGGTCGGGCCAAATGGTTGGGTAAGGCCTTGGGTCGGGCCAAATGGTTGGGTGCGGCCTTGGGTCGGGCCAAATGGGTTGGTTGCAGCCTTGGGTCGGGCCAATGAAGTTAACAAAGGGTTTTCAGCCAAGGTGGATATAGGCGATGTTGTGAGAAAGGGCGATTAGTAAATAAGGGCAGAAATTGGGGAAGAGGTGGGATAAAACTGATATCGATTGTCTATGGCCGATATCGGTTAGGTGACTGATACCGGTTCCTTAGGGCACAATATAACTGGTATCGGTTATAGGTCGAAAACCTATAAAAAGACAAAATATGGCCTGTCATTGTCATATTGTCAATTTGAAAACCAATTTTAGTTGTCTGAGGTCTTTTGGCGAGATTGTTGAGTTTGTCGGCTGAGGTGGCACTATTTGAGTGGAGAAGTGAGTGATTGGTAGGCCCTAGCTAGGAGGAGGCAGCATTTGATTGGTGGAGGACCCAGCAGAGGAGTTTGAGAGCCATAGCACAGCCAGGAGGAGCTGGACCAGCTGGACCACCACCACCTATCCCACCACGACGACGTGTCATCGTACCGGTAGGTTCGAAACCCTTCATTGTGTGAATTTGATGTTGTTAAGTTATATTTTGGGGTTTGGGTAGGAATCCATGTTTTGATAAAATAATGAATAAATTGAAGTTATTTGAAAAATGAAGAGGATAGATGGGTTAAATAGGTCAAGGTGGCAGGGTGGGTAGGTTTTTAGGGTGTTAGGGTGGGTAAATAGAGAGAAATAGGGGGAAAATGGATTTGGGGGGCCGCGTCGGGTTTGGTCCAGCAATTTTTCAGTGACCGATGCTGGTCACTAAGCGACCGGCATCGGTCAGGAAGTTTTGGGGCAGGGTGGTTTTGTGGTTGACCGGTGTCGGTCGTACGTCGACCGGCGTCGGTGGAGAGGGGACCGGTGTAAGTCATGGGTGACCGATACCGGTCCCTAGTTAGGATTTTCTATTTTGTTGCTTGGTTTTGTTGTGGTTGTTGTTATTTGGGTGCTTTGGTTATTGTTTGGGAGTTATGGTTATTGGGGTGAAGAGGGAAGGGGTAGAGGTTGATAAGAAGGTTGGCTGGTGGATGGGGGGGGAAAATGGGGCGGTTGTGTGGTCGGGTTGTTAAAAGTGGGTATAGAAGGTTAAAGGAGTTGTTGTGATAAAGAGTAGGGCTAATGCAGTGAGTTGGTTTTACAGGCACGTCAGCAGCTGACGATGCGGGATAGGATGCCCCCGTTGTTGAGACGGATGCAGCCACATGTGTCTGCAGCGCAGTGGGCCATCATGCGCGAGGTGGGACTCGGTGAAGTCCAGCATTATAGGGTGATAGAGAGGGATCACAGTCTTATGGTCGCCCTCATCGAGAGATGGGATCCAGCGACCAATGTGTTCCATCTCTTGACTGGAGAGATGACCATTACATTGGAGGATGTGTATCACATCCTTAGATTACCGATCGATGGAGAGGTAGTCTTCCAGGTGGATGCAGAGACAGCCATGGACAGCATCTTACAGGTATTCGGGGATGCAACCGTGCTATTGACTTATCACAGCGCGAGCATCGCCTATGGGGATATGTATCGTACCCATCGACATGAGACACGGCTTGCCGTGTTGATGATGATCGGCATTACATGCTTCGCCCTCCCGGACTCAGAGGGAGGTTGCTTTCCACGGCCACTGATGGGGGTATTACACAAGATGGTTGAGGAGCATACATGTTATGCTTGGGCACCAGTATACCTGGTGCAGTTATACCGAGAGCTGTGGGGCTACCGCCGGATGAGGTGATTCAGAATTCGCTCTACGTTTTTGTTACACTGCTAGGCATATGAGCATATCATATGCATTCGACCAGTAGGGCTGCCCCAGCAGCCAGGGCCACAAGTGATTTATAGATATGGCTTTCAGAGGTGGCCAGCCACGAGCAGTTCTCGCCGGACGGGATGTAGCATATTACTGGAATGTATTAGAGGGCGTGACTACCCTGGATATTGTATGGAGGCCTTATAGAGGTCATTAGCCCCGTGAAGGAGCCCGATCATAGTTGCGGTGGATCCAATATACATTCTGGATAGCGGGATGGAGGCCAAGAGAGCATGAGCGGATACCCCTGGAGAGGGTATGATGGCAGATGGGGCTCCGACAGGATGAGCCACCTCCCTTCCCTCAGTACTGGAGGGATGATGTAGAGGCCCCACTGCCTGTACCACAGCCCGTGGACCCAGATTGGGTAGCCAAGAGGCCTGCAAATGATACCGTGGACGACGCCAGCTGCACGAGATCATTTTTGGTATGGTGGGCAGGAGAGAGAGCTGCGAGGAGAGCACAGCCCGCACAGCCAGACTTGGCGGCGGTGATAGCAGAGACGGACTAGCTCAGGGGCCAGGTATAGTTATTACAGGGGCAGCTTGCTGCTGCATAGGCACAGATAGGTGTCTTACAGGTTCAGCTAGCCCAGGCATAGGTACAGCCACAGACACAGCCAGAGGCCCCACCATAGGCACCGCCAGCAGCACCAGCACAGGCACCCGTACAGCCACAGGCACCGACACAGGGGGCACTATTATTAGGAGTCGGGGGACTAGCCCCAGCAGCGATGGTGGCATGGGCCCGCTATATGGAGGTGAGAGCGGAGGCCTGATATTATCAGGATGTTCTTGATGGTACTGGGGCTGACTATCAGCCATATGCGGCACACAGAGCTGAGACCTCGCGTAGCTAGAGATCCCAGGGGGGTGCAGCCACAGCCGGTGGGTCCGTTACAGGGAGGAGGCGAGAGGCAGCACAGGGACCAGTAGGGAGACAGGCGGAGGGTGGTGGGGAGAGCTGAGGGATCCCTACAGAGGAGATAGTTTGTGTTTGTACAGTGGATATGGGCACCGGTCTACGAACCGGTTATGTTTATAGAGGCCTGCGTGCCTACATATGATGTAGTCATTCATTTATTCATTTATTATATATACCGGCCTGCGAGCCGAGTACGGGTTGTACAGTTGATACCGGCCTGCGAGCCGAGTATGGGTTATACAGTTGATACCGGCCTGCGAGCCGAGTATATTTTTGATATGAGAGACCAGCCTGCAAGCCGAGTCGAGATTATTGACAGTTATTGTAGCCTGCGTGCCGGCTTTGTATTATTATGAGATCACAGAGGCCCCTATGCAGGGCACATCGTATATTTGAAACTTTTGATATATAGATATGATGATTTTGACCCACATGGTTTATATATTGATGGTGTTGATGTCTTTTGTTGATGGGATGTATGTATATATAGATGATGAGTGTAATTGACATGTTGTGTTATGAAATGTTGTGTGTGTTTTTTCGCTGGTTTGTGAAATTGAATGTATGTAGCTGCTGAGTTGGATCCAAATGGTGTATAGATTGATGGTTTTTGATATCATTTGTTGATGGCTTGTTTGTTTTTGTAATATAGATAGATGATGTTGATGAAATTGTGATGAGATATGGATTTGATGAAAAATTATAGATAATGGTGTTGTTTATGCAGGAAAAAGGGACGGGCGCCACAAAAATTAGGTAGAAAATAAAGAAAAGAACTATGTGTAAAAAAAGTATGTATGTGACCGATATCGGTTAGATAACCGATGTCGGTAGGCAATAAACCGATATCGGTTAGCTAATCGATACCGGTTATTCAAATATGAGCTTTTCTAAAAATAGAAAAGCTTGGGTGGTAACTGAAGTTCTTATTTTGAGTATTCTTATTTTTAGAGTCATGCAACAAGTTAAATACGTGAATGCGACGCTGTTTGATGACTGATACATGTGATTGCATGAAATAATTTGAGTGATAAGGAGGAAAGAGACAGATGAAGTGAATGTGGGCTGAGATTTAGAAAGAAGAAAGGCAAATTTGAAAAGGGTGGTGAACATGGCTAAACGAGGAGAAGCATCCAGCAGGTAGGGACGAGAGGGAAGACAAGTTCCACTTCAAGCTGCTGTAGCCCAAGAGGTAAACATTTTGGTTGTAATTTGATTCTTGCTTGTTTTGTGAATAGGATGAGAGAAGTGTAAGTGGGTAAAGATGAGAAAGAAAAGGTGATAGGCAAGGGGGGTGAGTGCTATGGGGTAGGTAAGTAGGGTGGTCACGTATGTTTTTAGGTAGAGATAGGAGTAAACAGGGAAAATAATTATCGTAGGTGTATGTTTTTAGCAGGGTGTATATTTTTGACAATGACTGGTATCGTTTATAGATAACCGGTATCGGTTAGCAAACCGGTATCGGTTATCCATAACCGATATCGGTTACTGTAGGAGTTTCTAGAATTTAAGAAAAAACCCATGGAGATTTGTTCTATTGAATAATTATGTGTTGTTTTGATGTATGCAGGCGGAAGTAGGGTTAAAGATGAATGATACTGTGCCAGCGTTGTTGTCACGAATCCGGGCGGATGTAACACCAGCTGAATGGGCATTGATAAATCGTTTGGGGTTAAGTGGAATCCGCTATTATTCACAAATCACGCGTAACCATGCTATGTTGCAGGCTTTGATTGAGAGATGGAATCTAGAAAAGAATACCTTCTATCTGCCAACAGGGGAGATGACAGTGACTTTGGAAGATGTGTTCCATATTTTGAGACTCCCAATGATAGGAAAAATAGTGTATCAGGCATTGCCTAGCGCGGGGCGGGCAGCGATAACAACAGTATTTGGTTCAGCTGCACGAGATTTGACACAGAGAGGTTTAACATTTACGTATGGTACAATGTATGCAACACACCCTAAGGAAACAAGGTTGGCTGTGCTATTAATGATAGCAGTGGGGTATTATGCATTACCGAGGGTGGAGGGTGGAAGATTTCCCAAAGCATTGATGAGTGTTATTTGGGAAATGATAGAAATGAGCGTGACTTTCGCATGGGCACCCGCATATCTGGCAGAGTTATATAGGATTTTATGGGCCTGTGAGCGAAAACATAGGACGACACTTGATTATTCGTAATTATTACATTGTTGGGCCTATGAGCACATTGTTTGTGTTCGTCCAATAGGCCGACCCATCGAGTCGGGAGAGGCAGGAGTGCAGAGGTTGGGATTCAAACGATGGGTCCAGACAGAACAAGAAGCGAGATCCCAGGCCGTGATAGATGACATCGAGTATTATAGACAGGTATGGGAGATGGTGACGATTGCGGATATTTGTTGGAGGCCTTACGGGAACTATATGGTGACAGAGAATATAGCTGAGGAGTTGAGGGGTGTAGAGCGATTGAGGTGGATCGCAGGGCACAGGCCGGGTGAGTACGAGAGGATTCCTCTAGATCGCGTGCGGCGACAATTTGGGTTCGTTCAGGATATACCTATGACATATAGACCATACATGAGGATCAACGTCGAGGCAGCATTCTCACCTCCCTGACCTACACCTCCAGAAGGGCCAGAAGAGATAGCAGCCGATCGTAGGGTAATGGATGCGGGAACGACAGAGGCCTATAGAGTATGGTGGGTAGCAGAGCTGCGAGGTGCACATGAGCGCCCTGACATAGCTGTGATTACAACGGAGAGAGATCGTCTACAGGATTTAGTTCACCAGCTTCAAACATAGGTGAATGAGACAATGGGATTGTTAGAGGTTTCACAGTTACGAGTGGAGAGACTGGAGGAAAGATTCCTCCACACGAGAGGACGTATTCGTATGTTACATGAGATGTTGGCAGATCAGTGGGAGGAACCAATGGCAGTGGCACCTTTGAGGATGGAGAGGTCAACTGAGGGTCATCGACGATCACGATCACCACCTGATTCAGGAGGAGGTGCAAGGGTCTAAGTGAATTTCATAGGAATATAAGAATAAATAAGGATGCTGACCTGCGAGTCGATGATAGAGAAGGTGTATTTTTTTAACATCTAAAATAAAACTAAATATGTATGTTGTTTTGAGTGATGATAATAATAAGAATGGTTGTGTTTTGGATGTTGTTTTTGTTTTTTTTGAAAAAGGATAAAGATGAATGTTCGCAAATAGAAATACACAAAAACTATTTATATTTACAACACATGATAGGGTATGGTAGGGGATGGTCAAGCTAACCTTGGGAGACCCCATGTCTCCTAAGTGCTGCCTACATAGCCCGTTGCACAAAGCAAGGAGGGGCCTTAGACCGATGTAGTTCTCCCTTAGGACCAGGGAGAGGTGAATTCAGGCAATTTGGTTGTGGTTAGGCAATTTGTTGGTTGGTAAAAATTTGATGTTGGTAGGGTAATGTTGTTGGTCTTGGTAAGGTAGTGGCGATGTTGGTATAGGTATAAGTGAAGTGAAATTTAGCCTACCCAAGTGGTAGGGAACCATGTCCTGATTAAGATCAACACATAATCCTAGATTCGAGTCAAGAGAGGCAAGAGTGTCCCATAGTTGAGAAGAGCTAAAAAAACCACATATTAATGTAGGATGAGCTTGAATCCCTAGGTACCTTGCATCGGCGAGAAGTCGATAGGTAAAAAAGAGTTGTATAATCACAATATATCGGATATATGTCACGTCCCTTGAGTTTCGTTGTTTTGACGAATGGTGAGGTGAGGTGGTTGATATGGGCGAGGGTGCTGAGAGCTTGTTACAAGGTGATTATTCTGACAAAAGAGAACCAAACCTAAATAGACAAGTCCATGACTCAAAAGTGCTTTGAAATAATGCTTTTATTTTTATTTTATTTTCTGGATATAGACTAATCGATGCGGGAAGTCTACCTGGGATATGTATTTTGTTGCTCTTGAGGTCTTCATGAAGCTGACCAATGTGAGAAGCTTCTGATAAAGGCTGACTGTGTATAGCTGTCCTTCAAGGGAGTAGTCTATTTATAGTAGCAGATGCGGTGTTTATGTATAGTTGTCCTTCAGAGGAACAGTCTATATATAATAGCAGCAATAGTTTGGCATATAGCTGTCCTTCAAGGGAGCAGTCTATTGTATAATTTTAGAGGTCTAGATGTCCATTGGGCATAAAACATCTAGTTTTGTAGGAAGTTTGACTCAAGAAAATCCCATAAATGTTTAATTAAGAAGATGTCATTTTGATACTTTGAAGTCATGGACTAGACTAAAAAGGGGAAGGCTTCTTTAAGGGGAGGTGATAATCAAACCATGTGAGCTTGATTTGATTTTGAGATGTAGGAAACAAAGTGTATGCGGTGGTAAATGAGCTCAAGGGACGAGCGTAAGGTAGATAAGAAGTGATATAACACTAATTTCAACAGTAGAATGGTCGAAGATGCAAGGCATTAAGGGGCTCAGGCTCAGGTTTACCATTAAGTGAAGCTAAATGATAAGTTCCTGATCCATAAGTGTGAGTGATAATGTAAGGCCCAATCCAATTAGGAGCAAATTTTCCACGTTTGCTCTTTTCTAGTTTGGTTACATGTTGATTCTCTTTGAGACAAGATCACCAACCTTAAAGGTATGCTCATGAAGTCGCTTATCATAAGCACGCTTGATGCGTTTTTGGTAGATTTGAAGGTGGTCAAGAGCCGTAAGACGTCGCTCGTCAAGAAGCTCTAATTGGGCTAACCGCTCTTGGCAGAAATCATCGTTGGTGAGAATATCCTGAAGAGATATTCTGAGGGAGGGTATTTGTATTTCGAGAGGCAAGACAGCCTCAGTACCATATACCAAAGAAAATGGTGTGGCATTAGTGGAGGTACGAATGCTAGTATGATAAGCCCAAAGGGCAAAGGGAATGTGATCATGCCAATTTCTTCCGGACTCGTTAACAACTTTCATGAGGATTTTGGTTAGGGTTTTATCAGAAGATTCAACCTGACCATTGGCCTGTGGGTAGTATGGTGACGAGAAGCTAAGTTTGATACCGAAGTTGTCACAAAGGTCTTGTAACAACTTATTTTTGAAAGATTTACCATTATCTGTTATTAGGCGATGAGGAATACCAAAATGACAGATAATGTGATGGTTAACGAATTCGACGATTTTTTCTTTTTTGGTTGAAATGAGTGGAATGGCCTCCACCCATTTTGTGTAATATTCGGTTGCTTTGATTATCCAACGGTGACGTTGCGAAGAGGGCGGGTGAATCTCACCAATAAGGTCTAAACCCCATTATGAGAAAGGCCAAAGATCTCGTGCAACCTGTAGCGGATGGCTAGGAGTATGTTGAAGGTTGGCATGTTGTTGACACATAACACACCGCTTAACATATTCGTAGCAGTCGTTATTAAGAGTAGGCCAATAATAACCTAGGCAAAGGATTCGTTTAGCCACGGCAAGGCCACTAAAATGTCCGCCACAAATACCGTCGTGAATTTGTTGGATGGTATAGGTGACTTCCGCACCGGTTATACATCGAAGGAGGATGCCATCAAAGCCACGTTTATAGAGGAGTCCCCCCATGACAACATAACGAGAAACACTTTTAAGAAAAGCACGTTTTCTGGTACTAGTTAGGTCAGGTGGGAGAACAGAGGTTGTAAGGTAGTTGTGAAATTGGTGGTACCAGGTATCCTGCAAATTAGCAGACACATTATTTATCATACAAACAACCGGGGCTGAGTAAGATGGGGCAAAGAGTTGTTGGACCAAGATGAATATGCCAGATTCAGTTGGTGAGGCAGGAATTTGTGAGGCTAAGAAAGCCATAGCATCCGAAAAATTGTTAGTGGAGCGGGGAATGGTCTGGATAGAATAATGAGTAAATGAGGTCAAAAGTGAATCCACGTAATGTTTTTACTTTTGAAGTTCCTCATTTTTACATTGGTAGATGCCCATAACTTGATTGACTACCAATTGAGAGTCACCGAAAATATTAATAGATTTGACACCTAAGTGTAACACAACCTGGAGACCTAAAACAAGGGCCTCGTATTCCGCTGTATTATTAGTGTAGGGGAAATCGAGTCGGAATGAAAGAGGCATAGGCTCAGCGTTAAGAGGAATGAGAACAACACTGGCCCCTCTGTCGCACTGGCATTTGGATCCATCGAAGAAGAGGGTCATTGGATACGACTCTTCCCTGAGTGAAAGAGTGGCAATGAGTTCATCAGGGAAATTATAATTGGTAAATTGTTCCCCAGGTAAAGGGGCATCCGCGAGTTGGTCGGCAATGGTTTGTCCTTTGATTGACTTCTGGTGTATAAATTCAAGGTCGAGGTCAGCAAGGAGCATAAGCCATCGAGCGATGCGTTGGTTTAGATGTGGTTTGGTATACATATAATGAATGGGGTCCGTGTTGGTGATGACGAAAGTTTTGTGATTCAGGAGGTAGTGTCGGAGTTTGGTGGCTACGAATGATAGGGCTAGGAACATTTTTTCTACATGTGTATATCTAGTCTCGTAATCCACGAGAGTACGACTTATATAATAAACGGCTTGTTCTCGATGCTCAGAGTCACGATGTGCGAGCATGGCTCCTACGGCATGGTCGGTGGCGGAAAGGTAAAGGTAGAAGGGCAATCGTCCTGTGGTGGGATAAGCACGGGTGGCTGCAAGAGATAGGCTTTGAGAGCTTCAAAGGCTTGGTGACACTCTTCGCTCCATTGAAAGGCAATGTCCTTTTTAAGAAGGTGATGGAAAGGCTGGCATCGATCCGAGAGTTGGGAAATGAAACGCTGGATAGATTGAAGTTTACCTTGCAAACTACACAATTGTTTGAGGTTTTTGGGTGGGGGCATTTCTAGGATAGCTTTGACTTTAGAAGGATCGACCTCAATGCCACGCAAAGAGACGATAAAGCCAAGAATTTTTCCCGAAAGAACACCAAAGACACATTTCTTTGGTTGAAGTCGGACCGAATATTGTAACAGGCGACCGAAAATAATGGTTAAAACATCGAGATGTTCACTGCGATGTTTAGATTTGCCAAGAAGATCATCGACATAATCCTCAAGGATGGTGTGCATAATGTCATGAAAAATGTAAGTCATAGCCCACTGATAAGTCGCACCAGCATTCTTAAGGCCAAATGGCATGACATGATAACAGAAGGTTCCCCAAGGAGTTATGAAGGTAGTTTTATGTTGATCAGCCGGGGCTACCAAAATTTGATTGTATCCCGAAAATCCATCCATGAGAGAAAGAATTTCATGGCCCGCAGTGAGATCAACAAGTTGATCAATACTTGGGAGGGGGAAGTCATCCTTGGGGCAAGTGAGGTTAAGGTCTCAGAAATCCGTGCATATCCGAAGTCCCCCCGTCACTTTAGTGACAGGTACGATGTTAGAAATCCATTGAGGATAGTCAATAGGCAAGATGAAGGAAACAGAAAGAAGTCGTTGAAGCTCTTCTTTGACCAAGAGGGAAATGCGTGGATGCATTTTTCTCAGTTTTTGTTTGACTAGTTTGGAATCGGGGTTTAGGGTGATGTTATGGACAGCAATGGCAGGATCAATTCCTGGCATGTCAGCGTAGGACCAAGCGAAAGTTTGGTTGCGGGTACAGAGAAAGGTAGTAACGACGACTTGTTCTGATGCGTTAAGGGATTGTCTGATCTTCACAATGTGAGGATCCTCCTCTGTGTGGATGTTAATTCCTATAGTAGACTCATTCAACATGGTTTGAGTTTCAGATGGTAATGCGCGTTGAATATAGGAGTCGTCTGCACCAAGGTAAGTGAGGATGGAGTCGTCATCCTAGTACTCAACAACATTAATTGAAGGCGAATCCTCTTCAATCATGTCTGGATACAGAAGGGGAAGAGAAGATGGGTCCTCATTATCGCGTTGATAAGTGAGAGGACCTAGGAAGATAGCATTTATGAAAAAAAAAAGTTAGGAGGGATAGATTCAGGGTCTATCGACTCTGTGGGTGACGATGGCAAAATGGGTGATGATGGTTTGGTAGGGGTGACATCATCATCTTCCAGGATACAACTTACACGAGGTTTCTCCAGTGTAAGTGTTTCAGGAAAACTGAGACCACTACGATCATTGTGTTTGTGTGTAGTCACAGGAATGAGTGTATGTCGGCCTTGTTCATAAAGACCAAAACCAAATCCTTTCCAAGCACAGCGAGTCAAGAAGGTGAGGGCGAAACGAAGATTTTTCAGGTATTGAAAATCGGATTGGAAGGGAACCACCCCAAAAGGAGGTTCAGGGGTAACGGAGGATGCGTCGACACCCCCATACGTTAGGTTAGTGCGGCAATGAGGTGGTCTGTATGGGATTACCTCCCCCACGTGACGGTCGTAGATAGGATGCACATGTAACTGTCCGTACTCCTGTGGGGTATGGAAAGAAATAACATTATATAGGCGGTATTCCCCCAACGTAAGGTGTTGAAAAACATCTACTAAGGGGTCGGAGGTTGGGATGTTATCTGCGGGAAAGGAAGTGGTATTTGCAACAGCGGTTTCATTGGTTGAAGGTGTGGGTGCGGTTGAAGTAGATGGTTGAGGTGCGGTTGAAGTGGATGGTTGGGTTGGATGAATGGGTGTATTTACTGGTAAAAGCACATCATTAGGGTGATACAACATATTGCAGGTTTTGAAGGGGGGAGGATTAGCTTTTACGGTGTAGGACTTCCCCTCGTACTCAAATTTTATGCATCTATGTAAGGTGGAGGGAACGCATCCCATAGCCCAGATCCAAGGGCGGCCTAACAATATATTGTATTGGAACTCTCCCTCAAGGACATAGAAGAGTTCGGGTAAAGTACGTGGTCCTACACGAATGTTAAGGATCACGGTGCCTAAGGTAGAAGTAATAGCATCATTGAATGACCGCAACATGATGGGGTTGGCACATATGCAGCTAGAAGGGATGTTTATTTGTTGGAAGGCTTTTGAAGAGATGATGTTTAGGCTAGCGCCCCCGTCAATCATAACATGACGTACCCGAATGTCCTGAACGTAAGCTGAGATGAAAAGAGCCGGGTCAGGATCTTCGGCACCAAAGTTGATAATTTCATCTTCGGAGAAACTAACAGCAGCGGCTTGCTTTACAAAGACATAATTAGTCGGGGAGATAGGTTGTTTGGTGAGCGAAGCAACATGATTGGGTGTTAGAATGGAAGTAACAGGCAAGGTTTCATTAGGTAAGACCTCTATCCCTTGAAGGATTTCAACGAGAGCTTGTCAATGAGATTCAGAAGTCTGAATGAGATCATATAGTTTCATTTTTACAGGTGATTGGTGAAGCTGTTTGATCATGGTTCGGTGGGTAATTCTATTAGAGACGGGGTAGGCAGGTCCACGAATAACCACTTTAGGTGGTGGTGCGATCGGGATGGTGAACGGAGGAAGAGATGTCGCAGGTGTGTTTTCTTTCGCTTTCCCATTATTTTTCTGCCCTCGAGTAGCAACACTAATCATATTGATCTCGTGAATACGAGAGGAGGAAGACAGTAGGGATAGGTCATGGTCTTCGAGAGGTGGGGTTGTAATAATGATAGATCTTGGTGAGGCGGGGACAGGTGGTATAGGAGAGGGAATTGAAGCTAAAGGTCTCTCCCTTCTTAACCTTTCTATCTGAGAGAGGTGATTGACGAAGGATGGATTTCAAAGCTTTGCATCCCTCTACATCATGTCCTGGTGTACGGTGGTAAGCACAGATTTTAGACTCATCATAACCTATAGGTCGAGGTTTAGATAGATTTTAAGGTCTAAGTGGAGGTAGGGAAATGGTCGCATTCTCCACCAACATAGCAAGGATTTTTGTGTAAGACCCTTTGAGTGGGTAAAAATCGGAGGAAGATGAGGGTATTGACGGGGTAGATTCTGGTGATGATATGGTATGGTTGGTTTGTATGGGTGGTGGTTTAGCCAAGGAGTTTTGATAATGGGTTTTAACTAAACGTGGCTTCTTTGGCGCAGAAGCTATGTTTAGTTGGTTAGATGATGAGGCCACAGATGATGTGGTATCAGAAAACAACCACGGAGAAATAGGAGTGACAACAAACAAATCTTTTGAAGATGGAATTTGTTTAGGGTTAGCAGGTGGATAGGATACACGGGGTGACTGTGTTGATGTACCCTTGGATTTATGTATGGGTGCAGAAGGCGTAGGTCGCTTTAAATAAAATGCAGGAGGTATGATATATTGATGCAAGGTAGAGGGATGGGGTCCCAGTATGAAAGGTAGGTGTGATGACAAGGGTTTTAGTTGTGATAGAGGCATAGGTTGAGGAGATTGAGTTTGTCTCCTAATGGGATGGACGGCTTTATTTTTTGATAAATCAAGCTGCTTAGGTGGGTGTGTTAGACTGGGTATTGGTGAGGTCCCAAGCGTAGGGGAAGATTTGGTTAGGTTAATAGAAGTGGATGAGGTATTTGGTAGAGATGAGGGGGGTGAAGATGAGAACATAGGCATTTTAAGCTTCTGTAAACACTTTGGATATATGGTAGAGGCATCTGGGTTGGTCATCTGCATTTGAGTAGAATATGGCATACTCAAACGTTCCCATAGGACTTTTCTATCTTCTGGGGAATGACAGTCCTCACGTGTGAATAGGAACTTTTGTATGGAAGAAAGGTGGGTTGTGATTCCGGTCCACTGTGGGTGTGATACAGGGGGTAGATGAGGCACTGTATTAATGGGCGTTAAGAGGTCAACTGGTCACTGAAAAGATTTAGGTGATGAAGAACTAATAGGTAGGAGGGCGTGTTTGAGAGGATCCGTCATGTTTAAATAATGTGGTGATGTCGGTTCAAGAGGTTTCTCATCTAAGGATGACAAAATAAGTGGCGAGCCTTCCTCTTGTACAACAAGAATGGTAGAAGGAGATGTTTGGGAAATAGATAAATTAGATAACATCCGCTCACAGTCTTGCAAGGTTGTGGTGTAAGAAGGCTCAATTTTCAAAAGGGAACTCTGGGCGGTTAATTCCTTGAAGGGTAAAGGAACGGCAAGGATTTTTTCTTGTCTTGATGGTGATGAAGGGGGTTCGGGTTCCTGCGTTAGTGAAGAGGCTTGATTCAGAATTTTTTCGATAGAGGCTTTTGGCTGGGAGTCGAAGACTGCATGGATCTCATGAACACTCTCCTCGGCTAAGATATCTTGGTTTATGTTATTGTTAGGAGAGTGATTTAGGAATGGTTTGTTGAAAATTTTCAAATTTCGGTTAGCAGGGGCGTTAGGATTATCGAGGGCTATATCACCTGCATCAACCATTTCCTACACTATGTTTTTCAACATCTTGCAGTTTTCATGACTGTGTCCCTTCACACAGTGGAAGTTACAGAAGTCATTTTCTTTGTACCAAGAAGGTATGGCGCGAGCGGAATCAAACCCGGAGTGAGGTTTAACAGGAGGTAAGGAAATGACTCCTGCTTTAAGCAATTTTTCCAATATCACACCATAAGTTTCTCCCAAGGGGGTGTAATTAATGGGCTCAGCTTTATACTTATAGGTGGTTTTTGGCGGGGTATTAGACGGTGGTTGGGATTTGACCATCACCGCGTGCACAGCTCCTTTTGATTTCGAAGCAGTCGATGGGTGAGGATTAGTGGTGTTAGGTTTATTGGTAGAATCTTGGGTTCAGAAATTGGGGTTTTTGTTGCGCAACCGCAATTTCTCTTCCTCTAAGGCTCGAATCTCTATTTTTCGAGCCATAGTAAAGGCTTCGTCAAATGTGCAGAAAGTTTGAATTTGGAGGGTAGGAGAGATGTGTTTAGCGCAGGCCCGCGTAAAAAGTTCGATAAGTTCGGCTTGAGGCGAGGCATACATAAGTTGGTTGATAAGGCCCCGCCATCGTCCAACGAAAGCTATGATAGATTCGTCTTCAAATTGTCAGATGGCATAAAGGTCGGTGATAGATACTTTCTTGGAAATGTTAATGGAGAAATGATCCAAGAAAGATTGGGCTAGTTAGTTAAAAGAGAAGATTGAGTGCTGGGTTAAAGCACTGTACCACTCCAAGGCGGGTCCTGATAAGCACATGGGAAAGGTGCAGAGTAGTAAGGTGTCGTCATGAGCAATTAGATAGCAGGCATGTCTAAATGAGCGCAAGTGTTGTTGAAGATCCTCCTTACTATTAAAATGAGTAAATTTTGGTAATTCCCATTGAGGAGGATATGAATGAAGGGGGACAGAAGGGTGGATAGGCTCCCGACAAACTTGCTCGTATGTTAGGGCGCTATGGCTTCCTGAAACAAAAGCCTCCAGATTTTACATTTTGTCCATCATTTGTTTAATTAAATTAGTAGTTAGATGAGATGATGGTGTGGTTGTGGTAAACGGAGGCAGATTGGGCCAAGGGCCACCACTAGACAATGGTGGGGTTAAATGTTGATAAGGTATGGAGGACGAATGTGTTGAGGTGACCGAATAGGGATGTCCTATATAAGACGTTGAGTTCACGGGATATGTGTGTGGGAATGAAAATGTGGGCGGAGCTTGAGAAGGAAAGCTCGTGTGGATAGGTGGCAAAGAGCAAGTCATGAACGGAACAGTCTGCAAGAGAGACGAGGTAGGAGCGGTCGGTGGTAATGACATGTGGGGCCCAAGATTAACCAAAGGAAAGCCAATCTGTGTCGTATGAACCTCTGAAGCCGCTAGATTGGGAGACGGGGCTAAGGATGTAGTAGGCAAAGCGGATTTATCAGGCGGAGAAGGAGCTAAATGAGCAGCTATAGTAATAGGCATGCCAACAAGGAGTTGACCGTCGGGTGTACGGTCAGGGGCATGAGACAAATAGTATTGTACAGCGCTAGGATTAGCATCCAGAAATTTGGAAAATTCTTTATCTCCTACAGGAATTTCAGAAACCTCGCTGGTGTCCGTAGGATTTCCCACAGAATGTGAAGGGGGTGATTCAGGAAAAGGCACAGAGAAAGCATGTGAAACCATGGTGGCAGCTTGCTTTCGAGTGATAACAACCATGGACAGAAGTACACAGTAGGGTTTCAATCTATCAGGAATAGAAACAGACAACAAGATGTTTGAAATTGGTAGGTTGCTGGTTTGTCAGGAACTGTAAAAGATAGTAACCGATATCGGTCAGATAACCGATGTCAGTCAGACTCTAGCCGGCGTCAGTAAGCTAACCGATGTCGGTATAATAGACTTGTATAAGAAAATATAAGAAGCTGCTAATTTGATTTTTTAACAACGCTTAGTACATCTATCAAATTGTTCTAAAGTGCTCATAGAAAACTGTGTATGACAGAGAAATAGAACTGAAAAAAAGCAAGAATGCACAAACAAATTAACAGACTAACTCTAGGGTTAATTTTAATCAATTTGGGCTTATTCCTTTAGACGCAGAATGATGTCAATCCTAAACAAAAGACTTAGGGGAAATGTCAAGTTTGTTTTGGCTTATAAGGTTACCTCAATCGGGCGGAGGAATACCGCGGAAAAGGGGGGATGTTTTGAGCTGTTGTGTTAATTATGAAGTGATTCGGTATGTGTTGTGCAGTGAAAGTAAGATTAATTTCCTGTCAATACCGTGGAAATCACCCCCACGTGTACGACCTGTTACTTAGTCTACATTCACTAGAATTGAAAACAGCACGCAAAAATGGGATGCACGTGTTTTAAACCCAAATTGAAAATGTTATTCGATGAAGCAAATAAGATGACTTTTACTAATACAAAACTGGGAAAGCAAGACAAATTCTTTTATCAAATATAACAAAATATCGTGTGAAATTTTTAGAAGAAGAAAACAACAAGTATGCTCCCTATATGAAAGCAAGCAAGAGAAACAGAAACCCGAAATGGGTCCCACCGGGCGTGCCAAAATGTTTCGCATGGAATGTTTCAAATTTTTGGGAATAGACTTGCTTCTATCCTTTCATTCCTTTGAGAAACAGATAAGGGTTAGGGCTAGGAGGAATACCTGTTGAATGTCGAGAGGGTGTACGCGTACCGTAGAGAAAGATCAGATCGACTGCGAAGAACTCCTTTTTGTCTGGGAAGGACTACCTGCAAGTAAGAATACAAGACCACCAGATTTTAATTAGACAATAAATGAGGGAACTACCTTGGGCCCAGGAAATATAAAACTTCCTTTCGAAGGTGGTCAGTTCCCCTGCTAATATGAATTAACACAAATTCTAACAAATAAGCTATTGTCCAATTACAATTTGTTTACCTTGTTAGAACAATAGAGAAAGGGCTGGTCTTGGTTTAGAATCAAGGTGACCGATGCCGGTCACTATAACCGGTACCGGTTGGTGGTAACCGATATCGGTAGGGACAATGTTTTAGGGGCTTTTGGTGAAGGTTGGTTGTAAGATGGTTGTGTTGTTTTATAAGGCTGATAAATGGGTGGGGTTGGGTAATGGGGTGATGAGAAGGACTCAGAGAATACGGGGGGTATTCTTGGGGTAATGTAAGGGTGGAGGAATGACAGTTAGATGTAGTGTGTTGCTGGGTAGTAGATCTAGGAATGAGCTTATAATTACTATCAATCCACATGCTCAAGATATGGTGCTTAGAAACGTACAAGCTACTTACTCGTTCCTGATGAAGATGCAGGTTCCACGACTGTGATGATGAAGACAGGGCTCAAGTAGGATGATCTGACAATCCAAGATGAGCTATCTCCTCTTCTGATGCTCAGATGAGTGTCACTGGGCTCTGGTTATTCATTTGCATTCTTGGGCTTGATGTCCTTCTCTGCAAACTCTTCTTGTTTCTTCACTTGTCTCTGCTCGGCCAAGCAAATCCGGATCCTTTGAATGATTTCTCCTCTTTTCCATCAAATGAAAATCCGATCCCTTGTTTTTGGTTGGAAGTGGTCATTTACAGGGAACCGATGGCGGTTACACAACCGATGGCGGTCGAGTAGGAACCGGTATCGGTCAGGTCAAAGCGGGCTATTTTTGGTAAAATAACCATCTTTTCCTCCTTTTCTCCCGAAGGATTAGTTGTGGGCTTGGTCAAGTCATTATGAGGTTTGTTTTAGGTGCGGGTGAGGAGTAATTAGTCATGGGTGTGGATGTGGACCAAGTTATAGGTCTTAATTAGGTTAGTTTAGGGTTAAGACTAGGTCATGATGAGGTGGCGAAATGAGGTGGCAGGTATGGCGATGTGGATTTATTAATTATAAGGTAATTAATAAATAATTGTGTAAGGTTTAGGTGATGAGGTTAGGTTGCGAAATGAGATGCGGGGCACAGGGGGTCGTAAGACACAAATTTGGTGTCTACACTTTGATACATGGTCTTCTTGACATCGGTGGCATCTCCGAAGGTATCTAGAAGGAAGGCAAGCCTAATAAGAGGGTTATTGCTTCGAGCAGCCAAGACCCTGCTCAAAAAATTATTATCAACCTTTTCAAGGCTATGGAGGATGCTCAGAAGATCTTCCACAAATTCCTCAAGTAACTATCTTACAACCCCTATTTTTTTTGCTTCTTATCATCTTATTGCTTTTCTTCTGGGGTTGTATAGTTGTTGTATTGTTGTTTTTTGGCTCCATGATGGCCATTTTTCCGTACCTTGGTCTTTACTATTTTATCTAGCTTTCTCTAGATTTTGTATATGGGGTATGGTCCCCACTGGTAAAAAAATCACTGCCTTTCTATATCTATTCTAGTTGTTTAGCCCTTTTGTACCTTAGGGTATGGTCCCCTTTAAAATCATTTATCAATAATTAAAAAAACAAGTTGTGACAACTTTAAAATAAAAATTATAAAACTTTAGAATGTCAAATATTTTGTAAAATGGTCCATTTTTTGGGATCAAACCTTCACATTCTCCCAGTAATCAATCTATGACATCAAAAGATCCTTGTCTTAATCCTTATAGTTCTTCTAAAGTGGTGATCCAATATTTTTAGAACTATTAGATGGCAACCCCATTACCTTCTAAGGATACCTTTCTGTCACAGGTATTTGTATCATTTATTCCCCCTATCTGAAATATTGTTCATCTTTGTCAACACTTGTGACTATTCCAAACTTTACGACAACAACTATCAACCCATTATTAAGAAAATATTTCCTTTTCCCTCCACTAGTGATACATGGATGTCACCACTTGCTTCATCCTATCTTGTTTCTAATGTTGACCTTAATGCCATATCGTCACAAAAAAATCCAGCCAATAGCCACCTACATCATTGGCTTCTTCATATATCCTGTAGGGTACAAAAACTCATACTAATACCCCCCACCCACATAAATTCATGTGGCCTATGCCACTCCTCCTACTGCAAGCTCATTTTTTTTCCCTCTTTCGACAAATACGTCGATTATGTATCAACCTATTTAATCACAAAAACTTGTGTCTTCAATCAAAAACCTAGTCCTATCCATCCCTCCATCTATACCACCTATCAAAATGAGCTCCATTACTAGTACTCTCCCCTTCTCACAATAAGAATCTACTATGTGTGTCTCACAATATAGTTACATCTCTTCATAATATATCCCACAACCATCTCAACCTCCTGTCAACATTTTCATTCCTCTTCATTATCAATACATCCAACCCTCACAACCATTAGTCTCTCAATACACTTATAATATATCGATAAGTATTCATCCTTTTGAAAATATTCCATTACCATACCACTTATATCAGCAATCAAACCCTCACATTTATAATCATTCTTTTTCTTCTTCTTCAAACAAACAACCACCTCAAAATGATCCCATGAAGGCATTATTAAGTAGAATAGATATCCTCAAAGTTTCCACTATGGGACCTAAGAACAATCTTTAATACAAACAAATCTTGATCAAAACTATCCACCCATCTAATCCTTTCAAGGCCTATCCTCCATACTAGGAACTCCCAAAATTCATCAAGTTTTATATTAAGGAAGAATCTGTTATCCCAATTTTGCCCCTCGGCAAAATTGATCAAACACGACCCTGTACAAAAAATCTAAGGGTCAGATCTATCATGGGAGCCACATTTCAAATCCAACAATCGATCTCAAAACTGAGGAACATGCAGAATCAAAATGGAGAAGCAGGGTTGGAAAATGGGGCTGAACAACCTCAAGAGAAATTAGAGCTTGACAATAGAATATTGAGTCAAGGGGCTCGAAGTTTCAAACTTCACATATGATTGAAGTCAAGGCTGGAACCACCAAAGTATAAATGGACTCACGGAAGGCACCATGTGCCAGCTCAGTGTAATTCCAAAAGACACATCCAAAGAGTAGCCCCTAAATGAGCACGGGCTTGCCACATAGTCCAAGTTAAAAATTGGGATAGAGCGGGCCCAAATCGGCAATTGAAAAATCCACATGCCAACGAAAGCTGCCATGTGTCCAAATGGCACACCTTCAAGGGTCAAAGCCAAAGCTAGAGACTCAAACAAGCGCTAGGCCTACACGTGTCCTAGAGCCCAAAGAGGGGCAAGTTAACAGCTGAAAAGTCAAAAGGGGGAATAGAGCAGGCCTAAAATGACTAAGTATAAAGGTGTCGGCAGAAGAGGCCACGTGTCGACACGGCGCTCCTTCAAAGGTAAAATCTTGAGCAGGTTTCCAAATGAGCACCAGGATTCCACGTGTCTTAGGTCCAAAATGGGATAGAGTCAGGGATTGAATAGTCAAAGAAGAGGCAAGCCAACGGAAGGAGCCAAGTGTCAGCACAATCTTACTTCAAAAGTAAAATTTGGAGTGGGTTTCTAGACAAGTGCCAAGTCTCCACGTGCCCAGGGTCAAACTTATGGCCCCGTCAAACAAAAGGGACTTAGCCAAAATACAAAGGAACAGAGCAAGCCGCAGATGGTGCCACTTGTCTCTTTGGCGCATCTTCAAAAGAAAAATCTAGAAGTGGTCCCCAAACTAGCACCAGCTCTACATGTGCCGATGTTCCAAGTCAAAACAGGAAGGCGGGTCGTTGGAGACAGTTTAAAATTTTTGGCTCAAAAGGCGTAAAATGTAAAAATGAGCTGTACCTCCACCGATGCCCAAAGGATCCATGCTTCAAGCCTAAATTACATTCGGGAAGGTGGAACTTGGAGTAATTTTTTTCTAGGAGTGGGCCTGGGAGAAACTTTTCACCCAAATGGAAAATGCGGACCGGCGGGTTTGAATATGGTTTTTTGGCAAAATGAATTGCAGGGCTGCGGGGAAATTTTTACATTTTGTATTTTTGGTGCCAAAAGGTACAAAGTGAATTTCAGGCATGCGGACCCGTTCTACTAACTGGTTTTCACCATTTTTGTACGGACCCAACTCAAACATTCAAATGGACATATCTTTCGATCCAGTGCCTGATTTTCAACAAATTTGGTACCGTTGGAAAGGTCCTGACCTCGCCTATGCCATGGGAGCCTGAAACATTAATTTTACCGAGGTTAGGTGGGTGAAAAATGGGAAAAAGTCTTTCAGTCTGTTAATTAAGAATCTAATTACTTCAACTACCAGATCTATTTTGATTTGATCTGTCGCTCTCCCTTCTTCAACACACCAAACAAACATAACAGGAAGACTTAACAGATTTTAGGTGGATCTGCATTGGGCATTGATGGTTGGTGGTTGGAATTTTGGAACAGAGTTTGATTTTCCCTCCCTCTTTCTCTCTCATTTTTCTATATATCGTAAAGGAGGGGCATTATCAAAGGGTTGTTCATCTTTTCTCTCTTGCCCCCTTCTCTCTTTCTTCCTTAGGGTAGAACGCAGAGTCTAAGCCTCCTTTCAGGGCTCTATAATGGCATTCCCTTTCCTCTTGCCCACTAACGATGTACCATGTAACTTTTTGGAGCAATATGATTTGTTTCATGATGCATTTGTCCATCCTTTGCTCATTTTATCATCTCTTCTTACCTCTCATCATTGTAGGGTATACTATGCATATTATGATGTTTATTGAAGGTCTTGGGAGCTGTGCTTAATGGGTTTTAAAGTGGATTTCCGTGTGAAATATATCTCTGGTCCGTGATGCATATTGTCCACCCTCTCTTCTGCTCACCTCTCTCCACTTCAAGCATTTTGGGTCCGTGATCAACCACTTCCTTTTTTGGTGTATCACCGCTTAGTGTAGGCTCTTTCACCCTCTCTCTCTTTCTCTGTGTCCTTGGAACGGTTAGATTAGGATAGATTAGATTCTTTCTACACTGGAGTGTCCTATGGCAGGTAGATTAAGAAGTAGGAACCAACCTTCTCTTGAGGTCCATCTCAAGTTTTGAATGTCCCACAACTTTAGAGATGGTCCCATGTTGTGTAATCACACTAACTGCCCCACTAAGATACAAGGACATTTGGGGGTGATGTGATTCTACACTAACAGTTTTGGCACGCCTGGTGGGATAGGTCTGAAGCACCTTAATGCTTCATCTTAACTGGTTGATGTGTTCATGTTAGGATTCAACCTTTTGAGGCACATTCAAAGCACATCTGGTGACTCCATCTGGTGAATAACCCATTCTCTGAGTTGCAGTCCCTTTCCATCCATTTCCACCCATCTTCATTCATCTTTCTTTCCACATCTTTCATTTTCTTCCATTCATGAAGTTGTGAAATCACGACTTCATTCCCCTCATGGAACTCACACTTGCAGCAGCAATGCAGTTCACCTCCAATGCATTTCCCAACTCCTCTAGATCAACATTATGATCAAACCTAGAATCGTTATGCTTACCCATATGAGCAGGGTCAAAATCAGTTTGGCCATGGAGCTTATCAAGAACAAGGGGATGTATACAATGGTGACAAATATGTGGAGAATGGTTGGTTGTCTGAGAAGATCCAAAGAATGGAGGCTAGCATGGCGTAGTTCATGGCTATAACACAAATGAAGGCATACAAGATTGGTTTCAGGGCACCTTGTCCATGGGGAGGCCCTTTTCCAAAACGTTACAGGCCTTAGGAGAAGCTTGACTTCATGGTTGAAGTGCTGCCTCAACTCACATAGTGGATTGAGAATATTGAGGCATATGAGAAAAGTGCGAGACAACCTTATCAATGGGTAAGTCAATCACCAGCTCCTTATCCTCCATTTTCTCTTTCTAAAACTTTATCATTTCAGTATGATCAAGAGTCAAGACCCTCACTTGTTTCCCCAAGTTTTTATTTCCTTTCTCCATCTCCTAGTCTTCCATCTAATTTCAATTCTTCTCCCCTTTTGCTTTCCAAACAATCATCCCCTCCAAACAAACAAGAAGTTCCACCTCCCTCCCCGCTAAAAAAATTAGAAAAGCTAGTTGAACCCCAACCTGCCACTCCTCTTTCTTTCCCAAGTCCATGTTGGGAGGAGACTCAAGAATCTAGTCAAGGAGAGCAATAAGAAGAGGAGCCCAACAAAAAATAAATGATAGATAATCTGAAGAGTTAGGCTGATAAGTTTGGGTTTACAAATATCCCCTTGATGGTCAAGCCAATAGAGGAGGTCAGAGTTAAAGAGACAATGGTGGCTGAGGATGAGTTTGTAGAAGAAGAAGAAGAAAAAGAACAAGAAGGAGAAGATCAACTAATTTGGATGCTCTGAATGTAGTGTCCATGATGGCACTCTGTCTGAAGAAGATGTTGATCTAATCCAAGTTGTACAATTAGTTGAGGAGGAGGAACAATTAGCTCCAACTCCCATTGAAGAGGAGCAGGTGGGAGAGATTAAATCAGAGTTGAAGCCACTTAATAAATAAATCATCATTGAAGATTTTTTTACTTTCATTTCAAGGGCCTGATTTGATTGATGAACCCATGATGGAGGAGAATCATATAGTTTCAGTAGGCTCCAATTGTGGAGTAGGCTAAATAAGAACCTTCATTTCTTTCTCCCACTTCATTCCCTCTAATATTTAATGTTGAAGAAGAGTTTGAGGTTTCAAACTTCATGTTTGAAGAAGAGGGGAACCACGGTGATTAAGTTATAGATCAGAAGGAAACCATGGAGGGGGTAGACCACATGCAAAAGGACAACAAGGAGGTGGACTATCTATCAGACTTGAAAGATTTCTTTGGTGGAGAGGAGCCCGAGGAGATAACATTATTTTCTACTCCATCATCCACTTTCTAAGTACATGAGCCTGCTGCCATGAAGGAGGACATCCAAGGACAACAAACTACACTTCATAGCAGCCCTCTGGAACTAGGGTTAGAAGATATGAATCTTCCATGTTCTTCATAGAAGAAGGAAGGGAAAAGGAAATAGGATGGCATCATCCATCTCACACCATCCATACAAGAAGTTCAACAAGAAGAATCCATTATTAGAGTTGAAATTTAGAGCAAGGGGCACATCCAAAGGATCAGACCTTGCCTAATCAGATGCTTGGCTTCATTGGAGACAAGGGAGAAGCCACAACTAGTCATGCTTGCTTCTAAGCATAAAGGAGAGCCTCAAAGTGCTAAGGATCAATGAAAATACATCTAGGAACTGAGTGAGTAGTAGAATGAAGAGGTATTTATCTTGTTTCTAATTGATACCTCGATGATATGGGTGGAGGATCAACCCCTTGTTAGTTTCTCACTCATATAAGTAGCCATATTCAGTGTCAAATCATTTGCATGGCTGCCCCTTTTGAGGAAGGGAAGCTATTTCTCCTTTCTTATGGTAGGATTTGTTTAAGATTTTATTTGTTTGCGTTAGTATAGGAGTAAGAGTATTTTTTTTTTCAGTAGAAGAAGTGCTTATGTGCACTCTACATGTCTCATTGGAGGCATGCATGATTTTTTTCTTTGTACATAAGTTTTTTTCGTATTTATCCGGAGGTGTAAAGGCTAGGCCTTTCAATTTTCACAACAAGGAGAGCCATAGTTTCCTATAACAGTTGCTAATTTTAAATGAAACACAAATACAGAGAAACTAAAATCAGATTTGAGACAATCGATTCTTAGGAACAAGAAAATCCCCAACGGGGCAAGTTTAGGGTCTACAAGATACAGGAAATCGGGGAGAAGTTTTAAAGCAAAAAGGATCAATATTAGGATATCATTCTTGACTCCATTCCAAATGGATGCTTCAAGGCTACTGGTCCCTTCATTTAGTAAGAAGATGCCCCCATGAGTCACCAAATTGGTATCCCAAAATTTTCCCTGGAAAAATTGATAAAACACGAACCTTTGCAGAAAAATCTAAGGATCAACTTTGTCATGCTAGCCACATTTCAAGTCTGACAATCGATCTCAAATCCGAGGAACATGCAGACTCAAAATGGAGAAGAAGAGTCAGAAAATGGGTTCAAACAGTGTCAAGAGAAATCAGAGCTTGACAATAGAAGATTGAATCAAGGGTCTCAAAGTTTCAGACTTTGCATATGATTTAACTCAAGGCCGGAACAACCCAAGTATAAACAAACTCGTGGAAGGCGTCATGTGTCAGCTCAACGCAATTACAAAAGATGCATCCAAAGAGCAGCCCCTAAACGAACACGGGCTTTCCAGGTAGTCCAAGTTAAAAAGTGGGATAGAGCGGACCCAAATCAGAAATTGAAAATCCATGGGTCAGTGGAAGTTGTTACGTGTCTAAATGGCGCACCTTCAAGGGTCAAAGCCAAAGCTGGAGAATCAAACAAGTGCTAGGCCTCCACGTGTCCCATATCCCAAAGAGGGGAAATTCAACAACTGGAAAATTCAAAAGGGGAAATAGAGCAGGCCTAAAATTACTAAGTATAAAGGTGTCAGTGGAAGAGGCCACGTTTTGACACAACGCTTCTTCAAAGGTAAAATCCTGAGTGGGTTTCCAAATGAGCATCAGGCTTCAACATGTCCCAGGTCCAAAAGGGAAAAAAATTAGGGGTTGAATAGTCAGAAACAAAGGTAGGCCAGTGGAAGGAGCCAAGTGTCATTATGACACTACTTCAAAAGTAAAATTTGGATCGGGTTTCCAGACAAGCGCCGAGTCTCCATATGTCCAGGGTCAGAATTATGGCCCTGCCAGATAAAAGGGACTTAACCAAAATACAAAGGAATAGAGCAAGTTACACAAGGTGCCACGTGTCTCTTCGACACAACTTCAAAAGAAAAATCTAGAAGTGGTCCCCAAACTAGTGCCAACTCTACACGTGGCCATGTTCTAAGTCAAAGTGGGAAGGTAGGTCATTAGAGGCAATTTAAACTTTTTAGCTCAAAAGGCATAAAGTGTAAAAATGAGCCACAGCATCCGTTGACGCCCAGAGAATCCACATGTCAAGCCTAAATTGCATGTGGGAAGGTGGACCTTGGAGTGATTTATTTCCAGGAGCGGGCCTGGGAGAGTCTTTTTGCCCATATGGAAAATGTAGACCGGCGGGCCCAAAGATGGTTTTTTAGCCAAATGAATTGCGGGGATGCGGGGAATTTTTTGCATTTTGTCTTTTTGGTCCGAAAATGTGCAAAGTGAATTTCAGGTGTGTGTTTCATTCTGCTAACTGGTTTTTCACCATTTTTACGGACTCGACTCAAACATTCAAATGGGCATATCCTTTGATCTGGTGCCCAAAATTCAGCAAATTTGGCACCGTTGGAAAGGTCTTTACCTCGTCTACACCATGGGAGCCTAAAAATTTAATTTTTCTAAGGTTAGGTGGATTAAAAATGGAAAAATGTCTTCCAGGCCATTAATGTAGAATTAGATTGCTTCAACTACTAGATCTAATTTGATTTGATTTTTCGTTCTTCCTTCTTAAACATGCCGAACAGACATAAAGTAGAAAACTTGACAAATTGTGGGTGGATCCGCAGTGGGAATTGATGGTTGGAGGTTGGAATTTTGGAACAGAGTTTTATATTCCCTCACTCTTTCTCTCTCATTCTTCTATATATTGTAAAGGAGGGGCATTATCAAAGGGTTGTTCATATTTTCTCTCTTGCCCCCATCTCTCTTTCTTCCTTAGGGTATAATGTGAAGTGTAAGCCTCCTTTCAAGGCTGTGTACTAGCATTTCCTTGACTCTTTCCCACTAATTATGTACCATGTAATATTTTGGAGAAATAAAATTTGTTTCATGATGCATATGTCCGTCCTTAGATTATTTTATTGTCTCTTCTTACCTCTCATCATTACACGGTATAATGTGCATATTCTGATGTTTGTTACAGGTCCTGGGAGCTATGATTAATGGGTTTTGAAGTGGTGTTCCATGTGAAATCTATCTTTAGTCCATGGTGCATCTTTTCCACCCTCTCTTCTTCTCACCTCTCTCCACTTCAGGCAGTCTGGGTCTGTGATTATCCACTTCCTTTTTTGGTGTATCACCGCTTAGTGTAGGCTATTTCACCCTCTCTCTCTCTTTCCCTGTCTCCTTAGAATGGTTAGATTAGGATAGATTGGAATTATGTCTGAACTAGAGTAACTTGTGGTAGGTATATTAGGAAGCAGGAACGAACCTTCTTTGGAGGTCCATCTCAAGTTTTGCAAGTCCCACATCTTGAGAGATGGTCCCATGTTGTGTAATCACATCGAATGCCCCACTTAGATACAAGGCCATTCATGGTGTTGTGATTTTGCACTAATAGAACCATAACAACATATCATGGATTTTTGTCATGCATGTTATCTTATCTCTCACAACCAAGATCTCATTTTTAGAGCATTCCCCATGTCCTTAGTTTTCCATTCCTTTGATTTATACAATATTATTCCATAACACTATCTTTTCTCATTTTCACAAACCACACAATTGTTCCTAGAATATGTCTCCATTAACATCTATCATAAGATGTCCATGTAACTAATCTCTACGTAACCAAATAATTTGAGAATGCATCCATTGATGATTTCATCATTAGATGGTGAGGGATTATCAACCCACTATCCTTTTCTCTTCCACAAAAAGAGTTGATTGAGCTATTTTCTTGATTTTACATGAAGCACATATCATCAACCCTCCAAATTCAATCATTTCAAATGTTTGATGAATCCTTTACAATCCCTAAGAAACTACAACTCCACACCATCGAGGATGGTAAGGTTAAAATATGGTCTAAGAAACCAAAACAAGAGCCCCTTTTTAAGACATATTCTAATGACGACAAATATAAAGAGCCGAAAAACAACATTGTTGTGAAAGTTTCATCCAAAGGTCATTCCGTTCTCAAAAAATCCAAGCCTCAACGCAATCACACACCCATAGGGGATTCTTATAGAATTGTCTTCGACAAAATTCTTGCCACTTACACGATTAAACTCCCTCCCATCTGACCTGCTGACATCTCCACATCCAAACCTTCATGGTATAAAGATAATGATTATTGTAAATACCATTTAGTTTGAGGATATAACATTGAAATATGTCGTTCATTAAGAAATGTCATCCAAGATCTTATTGACTGAGGTGAATTACAATATAATAACCTAAAAGAACATCCTAATCAAGGTTTGAATGTGTTTTAACAACCTTTTCCAAATCATTCCCAATCTAGTAGTCAGCTTCAGTCCAACATTGTAATATCTCATTACATCATGAACATTGTCAATGACTTTACACCCACATATACTGCACCCATTATTTCCATAAATGAAATACCAAGTAAATGACATCACTCCTTGGGTCCCCCCACTTTCGTTATTTTGATCCCATCCACATCACTACATCTGGTTTCTTCTACGTCTACTCTCACATAGACATCCTATATCACTCTCTTATGATCTCAATAAAAACATGTATCATCAATATTTTGAATATCTCTTTCCAAAACTACGTCATCCAACATCAAACCAAGAATATTAGCAATACAATTTAACAACCCATGAATCATTCATCCATAAAAACAAAAACCATACCAAATACTCATAATATAACCATATCCCGAAATATACATCCCCTACCATCCATCTTGGGTCCTCATCCTAAATCCAAATTTATAATCACCATCATAGGATCTAAGGATGTTCCTCCACTAGCATCTGAAATTACTACACAAAAAACAACCCCGATATCTCAAATTTCTAAATCAACAAATGATATCAAAAATACTTCACCATTGTCATCATCTCAGTCAACCACAACATGATATTATACTAAAATCCTTAATAATATCATTTGATCATTCCTCATAACACTAACCCCTACTAATCTATTTGATCCTCGAGGGTGGAAGTCTTCCTTTTATGACTACGAGACACTATGTTCTTATCATCACATGCCAAGACACTTTACTAAGGACTTTAAAGCCCTCCATGCCATAATTCAAAGTCTCACAAGAAAATGAATTCTTCTCATAGATAAAAACCACCCATCATCTCATGTAGATACAACCGAATCCCAACTTCAAAGAAAACCCACCCATCAAATCCTTAAACCCGTAACTTCTAAACCATCACCCAAAACAACATCCAATAAGAGAAATGCTTCCTCCAGTAAATCACCACAGCATATGATAGATGCCATCCACATTGCCCCTCAAAAGGGTTTTCTACCAATGGGTACACGAAAGTGACGAAGTTTCACTGACTACTGAACCATGACCTGCACTCCACTATCCATATCTACAACCCCCACCCTTGTATGGATTAGATTATATTAGATTATATATCCCATCTATATAGAGTTGTGGTCAGGTGGAGGGAGGGGGGCACTAAGATATGATAGCTGACCCTGATACTATAGTTGATTTCCATATATATATATATATATATATATATATATATATATATATATATATATATATATATATATTTGAACCGTACCCTAGGGCGACTATCGAGGATATAGAAAATTCTAAGGGGGCCACTATGGTATGGTACGAATATCAAACCCACTATGGTGCCCTACCTATATATGGGGTGAAACTCTATAGTAAGGTGTTGAGATCCAAAAATATGTTGTACATTTCTGTTCGGGTTTCAAATTCCACGAAAAAAATTCAAATTGGGAGGTTGATCCTCCCCCTCACTTGATTGATATTTTTTTCGATCGGCCCCCACTCCCCTACCCTAGCCTTCTATTTATAGTTAACCAGCTACGCCCAACCGTACTCTCCCTCCTATCAGCCGATCCAGCACACTAATGCTCGGGGCCCCCTATCTCCCATATATATATAGATGGGGGCCCCCTCTCTATATATAAACTCTATATGGAGTAAGTTTTCAAAGCTCCTCACCTCGCCCTATCTATATATATGTAACATCATATCGTATCGAATCGTATTGTATATATCTAGTTGGCCACAAGGGAACACATGCAAGACCCTAAATATCATAACCAAAATGGGCCAAAAGTATCTATCTCTGGTGTTCCCCCGAATCGACTAACCCATAGTTTTCTAAACCTAAGGTTTCCATCCTTGGAATAGTAAATCCAATCTACAATATCCATAAAAAAATATTGTCATAAAAAAGATACATCAAGCTCTTATTAAGATATCCCTTTACGAGCTCATCCAAAATTTTCCACACCATCAATAAGAAATGATTGAATCTCTTCAATCTATCTTATTACCATCATATGACTACCAACTAGATGACTAACTCATGTGCGCTCTTAAGATGTCTATTTCTATAGCATTTAACAACTCTAAAATTCCATCCTTACAACATGAAGACCACAATATTCCTCTATTCATCAGCACCCAAATAATCGAAACTCTTGTTAATATATTTATGATAAAAAAATGGCACCAAAAGTTACATAATATCATATCATGGCTTTAAAAATGTTCAATTACCCAACACCAGAATCATCTAGTCACTTGTCATGCTACGTGGGTTCAACAACAATGTCACCCCCCATTGGGCACAATTATTTTACCCATTAAAATTCTTCATGAACTCTTCTACATTGTAGAAGGAGAGTTTTATTATAATATTTTGTTAGGTCATCCTTGGATACACACTATGCATTATATCCCATCAACACTATATATATATATATAATATGAACATGATAGTAAAACCTTTAATCCATGTCATATGACCTATAGACCCAATGATGTACTACCTCTACTACAAGAATTTTTCTTCAAATTAATATTCAACAAAATCTTCCATTCCATCATCAAAACTACTAGATGATCAATCCTTTGAATATTTCATGTAACGTCTCTCGCTACGGTAGTACTACTTCCTAGCTCTTAACGCACTCTCTATGCCTAAAATGTATGGGGCACTTAACAAGAAATCTCTCTGCGATAGTGATAACTTAGGAAACATGGGACTATCTCTCAGTTACGAGACTGCTAACTGAGACAAACCTTAGGAGAAGGTAGACTTCCATTACCTATTCAACTAGTAAAACTACTCCTAAAATTGGAAATGATGTTATCTATTCTTAAACTAGCCAACTAAGGGACCGGGGAGAAAGGATGATGCATGAAATTAAAAATTCTAAGCTAAGGGAGGTGATAACACCAAAATAGGGTTGGATATTTTCCTCTGGGTGAAAATGAATGGAAATGCAAGAAGGAAGGGAAAACATAATAGCCACGATCTAAAACAACATTCAAGTAACCATTTCCATGGAGCACAATAAAATTGACCTCTGCAAGAAGAATAAGATATGCACAATATTCCACAATTGTAATAAAAGGCAAGAAATGCAATATAAAACAGGCTTGGGAAGTTATGAGCCACAAAATGTGAATTTTATTACTTGAGTGATGAAAAATTCATTACAATGCAAGAAATAAGGCAAGAAATTCCTTGAAAACATCAAAATCTTAGGCTTATAACTCACAAAAGCTCCTAAACAATTTTGACATAGTTCCTTTTCCTTCTTAGGAAAACCTCACTATATAAAGTACTTAACACATCAATTTATATCCATCTTGATCGAGAGAGAGAGAGAGAGAGAGAGAGAGAGAGAAGTCAAAAATAGTTTTAATGGTTTTAACTACCCCAAAAAAATCAAAAGAACAATTTTTAGAGGAGTGGACAACCAACATTATCCAAATATGGTTATCATAGATTTAAAGTGAAAATGCGGTGTCCATAGTTAATTCTGGTAGTTGAACTACTTGTAATTACTAATTAATGAATCAAATTATTATCTCCCATTTTATCAATCAAATCTTGCCAAAAGTAGATTTTGATGATAGAAAACTATAGTTCTTGAGGAGAGATTTCTAATGATACTAATTTTTCTATATTTGGAGCTATGTAGCAGAAGATATGGCCATTTGAAGTTTTGGTATATGAGAAAGCATAGGAATGTGGTACATGACAGCCCTAGATTTCTTCGGGAATCGGCCTCTACTCACATATGCATCACTTTTTTCTTTTCCAAGATTCAGCCACCCATTGGATTGTAGTATTGGGCTTTGATTCCCTTTACTTTTATTTTAATTTCCTTAGCCTTTTTCCTTTAAAGAAACAAGCCAATAAGAAACAACCACGTATCCTACAGCTATCAGACTGTCCTTTAGCTTGTTGTCAGTATTCTTAGAATTTCGAGGGAATATAAAACTTGCACGTATCCCTACAATTCACCCTTCATATACAAGACCTCTTCAGACTGTGAAATGCTAACCAGTGAGGACATTCCATGTATATACAAGACCTCTTCAGACTGTGAAATGCTAACCAGTGAGGACATTCCATGTGGCTTTGAAATCCTTGACTAACACTTGTAAATTTCTAGCCAATAGGAAGGCTCCATGTAGTTACCTTACATTAGTATTTTGATTAACATGACTGACATTTGCGAAATGCAAGCCAATGAGAAAGCTCCATGTATTTTGTAAATTCATTTTCTTTGAAAGTTACCTCTAATGCTTGTGAATCCTTGACCAATGAAAACACTCCACACACCCCACACTTTGTTAGACTCTTGATAACTCTGAGTGAAAAATTGTTAATTTCGAGCCAATGAGGAATCTCCACACATTTTACAAATTCAGTCCTGAAATAACGCAAAGTGCGAGCTAATGAAATAGCTCCACCTATCCCTTCACACCATAAATTTTGAGTCTAGGGGACTTAGAAAATTTTTTCTCAAAAGAATTGCCATATGTCCCTTTGAATTTTCTTGACATGCCTGAACCCAACAAAAGATAAACTTTGGGCAGAGTTCTGGGACTTCGAAGTCTTCCAAGGTCTATTACATTAATAACATCTGGAGTGATGCCATGTGGCCCCGCTAACTATTAAACTTAGTTATCAATATTCTCTTGTTTGTCATTACCTTCTCCCAACAAGCATTGGTCTATGATTAGTTGTAGCTTTTCTTTATTTCCTATGGGTTTAATAAAACCATCCTAAATCTCTTACCAACGCCCCTTTATCTCATGAATTTGAAATATATAACCTGCCAAATACTTAATTCTTAGTGTTCCATGGGTTTTCAAATGCCAATAGCTAGATCATTTGGGAAAGGGGATTTGACGACTGTCTAAATGTCGTAGACACATAAAATTGGCTAAGTCCATTTAGTTGTCCAATTTTGTAGGGATGCAAAATTAGATAGCATACTTGGCAACTTTCAAGGGTATTTGATCTACTAGACTAAATTACCAGTAGCCTAAAGTATCCATTGGGCATGGGGTTAAGCTAATTTTTTTTTTTAAACTTATCTTTTCTTCTAAATTCTTACCCTCAGCCATTTTGACGCATGAATGGACTAGAATGAAGTGTAGCTTCCTGGAACTGATTTGTGGATCTCTGAATGAAACTTTGAATCTTCTCTAGCCATCTGATTCCACCATAAAAACTACTCTACCTGATCATAAGCCTCCTTGAATCTCGAATTGTCCATCTCTCTATATAAATCTTCTAAATTTGATTTTATGAGAGTGGAAAATTATTCCAAACCTGAAACTTTTCCCTCTTTTTCTATAACTACAAATGATTTCTTGAGGCCGAAGCATGCACTTAAAACCTTCCCCATAATTTCAACTTTCCCATAAACTTGCAGAACCTACCCTAAACTAAAACATGCAACCACAACAAGGCACAAGACTATGTATAGAAAAAAGAGACATGCATACTATAATAAAATCATGCAGAGTGTGCAAAATGCACTTCTTCTACTGGAAAAGGACCTAAACTACTAAAAACAATGTGTTACATGCACTTAAAGGAATTAAAAAGATGATCTAATATGTACAAGATGCAATGAAATAACTTAATGGGCATGTTTGAGATAAATCCCATTGAATGGGATCTGTAATTCATCACCATTAAGATATAATAACTTAAATGAGTTAGCCTCCTTGCAAGAAGTAATCATATAAGGATCACTCCAAATTTCATCAATCTTGGAGTGTATTCTTGGTTTAGCTATGTGAGCATCCCATTTTAAGACCAAATCACCAACTTTAAACATTTATAACTTGTTATTTTTATCAAATCATTATTTAGTTGACCTATGATGCAATTCTAATTTGATCATGGAAGCATTCCTTAGTTCTTCAAGTTCTACCAGTTCTTCCATTCTGATTTCTCTTTGATTTGCCCCTTCAAATTTTAGCTGTAGGACCAATTCAAGTAAAGGAAATTCTAGTGACAAAGGAAGTTTGGCTTCTTTTTCATAAACAATATTGTAAGAGGAAGTGCTAATTTTCTTCTTAATTGTTATTCTATTAACCTAGAGAGCATTTCTCACCTTTGTATGTCTTTGTCTGTAATTGATGTTCATGGTTCTCTTCATGATTCCAATCAATTTCTTGTTAGTAGAATCTTCCAAACCATTACCTTGAGGTTAATAATTGGAAGAATTCTTCAAATAAATGCCAAGTTCTAGATCCCAACAAGAAATTTTAGACCCTGATAAATAATTTTTTGAATCAGAGATGATAGTTTGAGGAATGCCAAACCTTGTTATAGTATGTTCAAGAAAGTATAGGGTGACTGATTTTATGGCTTCCTTCAATGAAACAACTTTTTTCCACCTTGTAAAGTAGTAATTTTCTTTTATAACCCATTTATGACCATAACTTGATGGAGGGTTAATCATGCCAATGAAATCAAGTCCCCATTGGGAAAGTGGATGATATACTTGAATTAGATGGAGTGGAAGGGAAGCTAACCTCTTCTTACCAGTAAAGAAAGCACATTCCTTGCATTTTTCTGACCCATTTGTGACAATCAGCAAACAACTTGAGCCAAAAATAACCTACTATTATTATCTTCAATGTTGTGGCTTTGGTGAGAAATACCCACATGAGAAACCATCATGGAAACCAGTTAATATCTTGTTACAATGCTTACCTTCAATGCACCCAAGTAAGACTCCATCAATGTTTATTTTGAACAAAACGCCATCAATCAGTGCACAAGGAATGAATTGTATCCTTATATGTCTCCTTTTTCTTTGTTTAGTCCAAAAGGGTAAGTACCAGTAGAAAAAAAGGTAGTCATATCATTAATCTAGTTGTGATTATTGATTGTATCTCCTTCATCTTATTGAGAATCAACATTATGTGGAAGTTTTTGATTCATGAGGGAGACTTCTTGATCATTTTGAGCATATAAATAAATATTTTCACATAGTCCTCGACCTCTTACCAATTTTTTGGCCTTGATATTCAAATCATACTCCATAATTTTAGTGACCCATCCAACTGTTATCTCACTAATATCTTTTCCCACAATAAAGTCTCTCACACTATAATGTGAGACTGAAACTCTAATATGACTAGTAGAGAGCGTACTTTTAAATTTCTTTAGATCCCTCATGATGGAAAAAACATGCTTCTCAATGTGACTATATCTAAATTCGTAGTCCTTTAGAGTTTGAATAAAAAAGGCCACCGATTTCTCCATTCCTTGATCATTTTACTATGTCAAAACAACAACAATACTGACATCAACTCCATATGCATATAAAATAAAATCCTTACCATAGTTATGGTTGATAAGTGTAGGAGCTTGAAAAATCTCATGTTTGATCTTGGCAAATGTCTTCTTCCCTTCTTCTGTCCATTTGAAAGTTGAATCCTTTTTTAGTATGAGAGTAATAGGTTTGACCAACTTTACAAAATTAGGATTGAATCTCCTAAAAATAATTAATCTTCCCCAAAAATGACTGCAAGGACTTCATGTTAGTTGGAAAATAAAGAGAGAGAATGATTGAGAATCTTTCTGGATTTATAGAAACACTATCCTTACAAACAATGGGCCCCTAAAGCTTACCTCTAGGGACTAAAAAATTACATTTCTTGGGATTAAGAGACACCCGAATTCCCTGCATCTTTCAAATACCTTCTCCATGTGGCTAATATGATCTCGACTCTATTTTGAGAAAATGGTAATGTCATCAAGATAAAAAGGATAAATTTATTAATATACCCTTTGAAAGCAATGTCCATTTTATTTTGGAACGTGGCACCTACATTTGACAAACCAAAGGGAATTTTATGGTATGCATATGCTCCCCACTTGGTTGTAAATGCAATCTTATATTGATCTTGTTCCTTACCCTTGATATGATTAAAACTAGAATAAACATCAATCCTATAAAATATTTCAACTCCTTCTACTGTTTATATAATCTTCTCCATATGAGGTAAAGGATAATGATCCTTTAGGGAGGCTTTGTTTAAATCCATGAAATCAAAACAGATTTTAAATTCCCCATTCTTCTTTCTGACTAGAACAAGATTTTCCATACAAGTAGAGTATTTAATAGGAAAAATTATTTTTTCCTCAATGAGTTTGGATAACTCCTTCATCATGAGAGGCATTATCATAGGATTAATGAGCCTTTGTTTTTGGCTAATTGGATTTACATCAATATCAAGATCAATAGAGTGTTGGACAATGTCTAGATTAAATTATTTCAGATATTCATAGTCCCAAGAAAACACATCACTACATTTTTAGCACAAAGAAATAAAGGCTTGCTTTTCATTTTCAGTAGATACCTTTCTAAGTAGAAATTCTTTACCTTGTGCAATAATCACTAATTGATAGTCTTCTTTTCTTGCTGTCATATTATTTTCTTTTCCTCTAAACTCATCATAAGGTCTGAATATCTACTCCAAAATGACGAATCCTTTTGGAAACTTGTTTGTATTTAGCTGAATAATTTTATCACCAAAAAAATTATACAAATCAGATTGAATATTAGAAGAAAACTCAGCCTCATTTTAGATAAATTGCACAATTTTCTCATCACTATCAAACACTTACCAACTGGTCTCATTATCTGAAATGGAAGGCATGACAACCTTTTTAATGTGTTCCACATTTACTTTGACCAAATATTTAGTAGGTGCAAACTAAGATCTGAGAGTTCCCATCTAATCTACTACTTTATTCAACTTCTTTGGCACTACTTACAGATTGAGAGCATCAAAGCTTTCCAATAGGTACCAAAATATGTGTTTGTAAGATTTTAAAATCTTATTCTATTAACATGTGGTCATAACAGGTGTTTTCATTGATGCAAACCCACATTAATGAAAAATTGGATGTTGTATTATGGTCTTATGATGATGTGTATGATGTTAAATGATGATTCAAATGTGTTTGTGTTGGTATAGTAATATTATGTGAGAATTGTTTACTCTTGCAAGCCTATTCAGGTGCCTAGGTGATGTTGCATGGAGGTAGGAATTATTTGTATGCTTGTGAAGCATTGTGACATGATGGATATCATGTTTGGAGCATGCTTGGGCACTCACAACAGTGACATGGTGCAAATATAGGTATTTGGATATGTTACATGTGCTCATTTGGAGCAGGTATGGTAACTTGGAGGTGTGACAATGTGGTTTGGAGCCATATGAGCTCATGGAATCATGAATTAAGTTGTATCATGGCTTATCAAGTGTGTTTGGGTAATTTTTAGAGGTTTTATGATTAGTTATTACATTCTTTCTAGTTGACCCTAGCTCTTATAGTGAGGAACATACATGTAACACATAGGTAAGTCTTAGTGACTGAGAGAGACTAAAGTATGAAATTTGACATTTTGATGATTGGATATGTTAGATGGATGTTTCATAGTTCTTAGAGAAAAAAAATTAGGTTATCATGATGTGATTTTTTCAAGATATGACAATTTATGTGAGATAGGGTCAAAATCAAGTGAAATTCCAGCTCGAAGTTGAACTTCTGATGCTCGTTGTGAATTGTGTAATTTACATGGGACATTTTGGATTTCATGGATGTTTATATGGTGAGTCTAGAAGGTTTCACAAAAATAATCAGGTCATTTGATTATCAGGTTTTTATGAACGAATATTAAGAAGGTAAAGTGGTCTAAAACCCTAGTTAAACCCTAACTAGGAGCAGTTGGCAGAAAGAGAGGTATAATGACCCAATTTTTATTGAATCATGAAAAGTGATGATTGTATTTTTTAAAGGAATATCCTATATTTCCATAAATTTATGGTTTAGGTCATGGTGATGAGTGGACCCCACTCAAACAGGCCAGTTCTTTGAAGAAGAAGGTTTTAGGAAAAGATGGTCCAAAGGAGTAACATGAGAAATTTAATGGTGCATGATGAATGGGAGTTTTTATTGATTAACCATGGATTTTTCAGAAAATTTTCATGCAGGTACATGGTGTTTTGAGGTCCATACAGGTTGACTGGTCAAAGGGCAGTTTTGGGATCTCAAATAGCAAGGTTCAGTAAAATGGCTATAACTTGAGCTACATGTGGATTTTGAAGATGATTCAAGTTGTTTTGGAAATATTATTCATATATATTTCCATTTATAGGATATTTTCCTCATGATGATGTGATTTGACATGGTTTCTAGGTCATTCTTATGGAAAATTGTTTTTGGTAATTTAAGACATCATGTGTTCAAGTGAAATTTTGATGCTATTTGAAGCATGAGATGATTGGGTGATGCTTCCTATCACCTGGAATTTGAATAGGAATTAATTTGGAATCCAATAAATCTATTTGGAGGTATTAAATTTTTGTATAATGATTTTATGAGCTAACCTTTGGAAATAGACTATTTTGGCAGGTTGTATTTTGGTGAAGGCAAACAGTAGACTGTGGTTTGAAGAAGATGGTTGATTCAAGGCTTATAAATTTATTATAATTATTGTAAAGGTTCATAAATTTCCATCAAGTTTTTAAATGGCATGGTTTTATCATTTTAAGTGATTTGTGAAGCCTTATGAAGTTTCCAGGGTGCTGAAGGGCATAGGAAACAATTATTTTGAGAATTACAAAAAGAACTGGGCCCAGTAAATGAAATAATTTTATTTGTTGATATTAATTGTGAAAATTTATGAATGTTAAATGATATTTTAATCTTTTTTTTTAATTTTTGGGTCATGAAAATTTATGGTACTAATGTTAGGGAAATTTTAAGATTGTGCCCATAGGGTTTTGAGACATTTTTGGCACATGAAATGATGGTTTGAGCTAGGACTACATAATTGGGTCACTTGTTAAATGTTATATTTAAAATTTTAAATGTTTCCTTGATGTATGGGTTGAACCAAAATGATAAAAAATGTTTTTCCTAAGTTTCAAATGAGGAGAAGCATATAAAAGCATGTTTTTGGGTGCTTTTTAAAACTATAAAAAGGTTATGTGGGTGTGAGTGAAAAGTGTGACCTAGGTGAGTGAAATTTTTAGGTTTTGAAGCATAAATTGAAGGTAGATAAAGTGAGTTGCATGTTGAATAATATCAGCAAGGATGTGTTCATGTGTTTGAAGGCTTGAGAAGTGAAGAAAGAGTTAGATTGTGCATGCTAAAGACCTAGGGTCAGAGAAAGGTTTTGGAAGAGTTTGGAGCTTATTATTTGAATCACTATTAACTATGGTATCAATTTTTTTTAGGTAGTCATATTTCATCAAAATCTTGTGTGATGAGTCATATTCATGCAAGTCTCTTATTGTGTGTAATATCAACAAGGATTTAAGGCTTGGTGCTCCTTATGGGGTTGGTGCCTCGATAAATAAATCTCTTGTGATGTGTAATATTCAATTGAGTATTTGTTTTGTGTAATATCAAAAAAACATTTAGTGATTTTCATTCCCCTGGAGGGTTTCCCACTTACATCTTGTTTTATGGTGTTATGTATCTTTCTCTTGGTGTATTGAATGAATGTTATATGTTGTTGTGCACACACTAATGAATGGATAAATGGTTAATGGATTATGTGAGTGATATTAAATTGAAGTTTAATTTTTAAGAACAGATTCACCCCCTCCTCTCAGTCCATTGTGCTTCTAACAATTGGTATCAGAGCAGGTCTTTTTGGAGAAGTTTGACATCTTGAAAGGAAATCCTAAAGCAAAAAACGATGAGTGTTAGATTCATAGGATAAGAACCAATGTTTTATGGAACAAACTATGCATTTAAGAGGCTAAGGATGATGACCTAAATTATGTCACAAGGGTTTTATTTTTGGAATATAGTGGAAGATGGTTACATTCCTTTTACCACTCTTATTATCGTTCAAGCAGAAAAGGATGCATATGAACACAATTCTAAGGCCTTTAATGCTATCAGTCATAGTCTAGGATAATTAGAGATGGGAAAGGATATGTATTGAAAATCAGGAAAGGAACCATGGGAGAAATTTCAAGTCCTATATGAATGTGACTCAAAGGTAATAATTTTAAAACTTCAAACCTCTAGAAATCAGTTTGAATCTCTTAAGATGGATGATGAAGAGTCCATTTCTGCATATTTACTTAGGGTTGAAAAAATTATCAATATCATGAAAGGATTAGGAGAAGAAGTTGTTGTTTAAAATATTTTAAGGTCACTAACTCAAAAATTTGATTCCAAATTATCTTCGATAGAAGAAGGAAAGGATTTTAATACTTTGAAGATGAATGATTTGCATGGTAACTTGAATACCTATGAGATGAGAATATGTGATATCAAACCTTCCAAAAAAGAGGTTGCATTCAAATCTTAAATGAATCCTGAAAACAAGAAGGTGGAGGATGATGAGTCCACTCTTGAGATTGAAGATGAAGATCTCCTTGCTATAATGGATAGAAGATTGAAGCATGGATCTGTTAGGTATAAAGGTAATCTTCCTTATAAATGTTTCAAATGTGGGAAGATAGGATATTTTTATATTAATTTTCCTCATAAACACAAGAAGGAAGATCATGATGAACATAAGTATGATATTGATCATGACCACAAGTACAAAAAGTATGAAAAGAGAAAGAAAATATTTTAGAAGGTTGACTACAAGAAAAAGGCAAAAAAGACTTTTTATACAAATAAAGATGATGAATTATCGGATGCAAGTAGTGGTATATCAGATTCTGAATCTGAATCAGATCATGAGTACATAGGAAATGAGGCTTTGTTCATGACTAATGATACTATGAAGTCTTCTAGTGAATACTCTTCTTTGTTAAGTGATTTTATTTCAGGTAATTGCAATTATTCTAGTGGAGATGATGAGGATGGAAAAGATGATTTTCAAAGCACTAAAAGAGAACTAAAACATGATGAGAAAGAGAACAAGAAGATGTGACTTCAATTCAAAGAGTATGAAAGTTATATGAACAAGCTAGAAAAAATGTACCAATTTGAATTAAGAAAGCAAAGTGAGTCAATCATATTATTGGAAGAGAAGGTAAAGTATCTTGCTTCAAGTTTACAAGATAAATATGTTATGTGCTCAAAATATCAAGAAGATATAGAGTTCCTAAGGGCTGAGTTGCTAGAGGCTGGTAAGAAGACTATGTCTTTTCAAAAGTTTGAAGAAAGTACCAAGGATCTTGATGAGCTCTTGAGCAATCAGAAAGTTACAGGTGATAGAGCTGGTTTGGTCTTAAAATTTGAAGTCAAGAACAATGAAATGAATCCTAAGGACCTAATCTCATGCAAGGAAATTGGTGAATCAAGCACCAAGGAAGAAAATAAGGAGACTCTCATCAAGAACAATGTGAAAGAAAAGCCTATAAGGTAGCCTAATGCATCAAGGTATGGAAAATATTTCAATGGTTATTGTTTTACTTGTAATGGATTTGGTCATAGGGAAAAGGAGTGTAGAAGGTATGTTAGAAAGGCTTATCCATGGAAGAATAGTAGAGGTGAGCAAGCTAAGAGTGTGGTATGTTACAATTTCCATAAGAGAGGTCATGTTGTCAAGAAATTACTTGAATGATCCTCTTAGACAAGTTGATAGGTACATGAGGAAAGATTCAGTGGTGTGTTACAGTTCTAATAGAGGTAATCATGTTGCAATGAATTGCTACTATGGTCTATCAAGGCATAATCAAAGAGTTAAATGACCTAGAGTGCAAGGAGGTGGACTTCAAAGTCCTAGAATGAATAATAACAGTCAAGGAAGAGTGTGGGATCCTAGGAGAGATAATATTCTCCTATCAAGATATTTTGATGATGATAAAAGAGGTATTTTTCATTTCTCGGTTTAGAAGAGAGAGGATGAAGGAGTTTTATAGGATCCCCAGAAGGCTTGGAACCTTCTCAAGACCTTATTTATAGGTCTCAATGGAACTTAAACGTATATCATTGAATATGAAGAATCTAGGAGAGGGGGATATGTATAATTCATTGTGTGGATCCTCCACAAGGTCAAGATATGTGTGTTCATGTTATATTCAATCTTTTTGGTTCATGGAAATAAGTCTTATAGTCTTGTTAGCAGTCTTTAATCTTTGTATTGTATTTCTATTTTCTGATTGATTTGATTTCAAGTCTGAATTTTTATTGATGTCTCATACATTTTCATAAGGTTACATGGCTTGTGTCTAGAGTTCTTGATGTGACTGAAGATGTAAAATTACCTTAGACTTTGTCAAGTGTCACCATGATTTCATGATAGGTTTAGACATCTATACTAGTTTGTTTTCATTATGTGTGGTATCTGAAGGATGTATAGTCATATCTAAGATGTCATGGTATCATAAGGATGGTAATTATGCATATCTATAGGTGTCAAGTATGTCATGAAGTCCTTGTTGTGTGAGGGTCTTTGAAATTATATGTGGAAGGAGTCAAAAGTCATCTTGAGTTCATATAAGGTGGTATAAGTTTTCTAGAAGTATGTCTTAGTTGAAAAAGGTGCTTAAGGCTTGTATCATGAGTCTTACAGGTGTCCATACCTCTCTAAAAAGGTAGAAGAATATATGTGAAGTTAAATGGTGTGATCAAGTGACAACTTGATCAGTGAAATGGCTCATGAAGTCATTTGTGCACTGGTATGACAAAATTTGTGTTCCTAGACAAAATCATGGATTCCTACAGGTATGTTCCAGTGTGTTTATGCATATTAATCATGAGAGTTGACTCAAAATGGATTAAAGGATAAATTTAAGTTTATAAAGATCATTTTTGAAGGTATTGAAGATGAATTAGACAAGCTTGTATGGATCTCTAGTTTTTTACTATGTTTTCATAGTAACAGTGAATAGTTTGTATGGAAACTCACTTTTGGATGTCAAGATGCAACATTTTAGAAGAATGTTTTTTCATAAAAGTTTCTATGCTCATGGGGATAAAGGATGCAAAATTTTGGAGCTACAATTAAGTACAAATTTTTATTTATGAATGACAGAGTTTGAAAGTTGTATGTGAAACCTAATAGGCCTAATTTGAAGAAGAATCTTTGCAAACTGGGTATTATGTCTTCATGAGCATGATCCAAGGCTTGGAGATTTGTTTTATGCCATAAATAGTGTCTCAAAATGACTTCACCCTTCTATGAAGATATGTTCTTCATGTATGTCTTAAGGGCTACAAGACTATGTAAAGAGTTTGTGGGTCTCCAAAGTGTGTCTTCAAGATGGAAAAGATGATTTACATCAATCTAAGAGGTTTCTAAGCTTCATGGAGTGTTCTAATGCATATACAAAGTGTTTTATATGGTTAATACTAGTTGTGAAGAATATTTGATTTCTCTTCATCATGATTTGTGCCAAAAATTACATGTTACAGTAGAGAGGCAGAGTTGATGTTTTCTCAGGTATGAATGATGGTTTCTCTTCATCTTTGGTGTGATTCTTGGATTGGTTGTACTATTGAAGTGTTTCAAAATGTTTGGAAGATCATTTGGTGATGATCTCAGATGGAGTGTGCTTGAGGGAGCCCCCTGCTGTTCCATGAGGAAAATGAAGACCTACAAGATTTTAATGATAAAAAGAGGAAGAGTAGGATGTTTTCAAAGTTGTGCCATGATTTCCAAATCCTATTCTCATTTAAAAATGTATTATCATTCATCTAATTAGGGTTTACAATGTGGTGGTGTAAGATGAAGGTCGTGTTGCTTTCCAAGGCCAATAGTTTTGTGTTTTTTCTCTAAAAGAGCATTGTACATGCCTGTAGGAGCACATTCTCAATATGTTGATAGTAGTATTGAAGTGATAATGATGTCTTCACTTATTTTTATGAGAAATTCATGGTGAATATATAGATAGAATCATGTTCATGGGATGAAATGATCAAGTTTGGGTCAATATGTTGATTCATGACCTCCAAGTGAAGCTTGAAACTGTGCTACAGTGCTCTGAGATAGATCTCTGACTGGTAAAAGGTTGTGTTTTTGTTATCCATAACAAGGAGCATTTGGTTGATCCTCCAGAAAGTTGAAATGATGTTCTTAAGGCCATCCAAGGTAAGACAATGATGTTTTCTCCTTTGTCCAAGTTTTTGATGGTGTGTGAATGATTATCTCAGTCAAATATGATTGTGGGAGACTGAAAATGTTGTTTTGGACCTTAAGAAACTTGTAAAGTTGATTTGAAAGTATGATAGCAAGTCTAGTAGCTCAAATTTCTACACTTGATCTATAAATGGAGGTATTGTGTCTAGGGGGAGTGATATTTGGTTGAGTCAAAGCTTGGTTGACCTATGGTTGCATGTTGAAATTGCTCAAATTTTCTCTAAGAAGTCAGTTTTGGACTCATAGTGTTGCTCTTGGTATGAAGAGTAATAATATGCCTTATATTGCATGGTTCTTACCTAGATAAGATGATTTTTGGTCAAGAGAGGTGACATAATGATTTTATGAGCATGGAAATTACATTGTTGGCATGTGTAAGATGGATATAACTCAGATCTCAGGATGTTACAGTGTTACCAAAAAGGCAAAAACAAGGGTGATAGTTAAAATTGCTTGTTTTGCATTCCTTGGAGGTTAACTAATGTGTTTTAGCCCCAAACAAGGTAAGAGTATGTTTCTTTCCTACTTTATTGATGATTTTTTTATGTTGGAAATGTTTGTTCCAGGGGGAAGCATGGTGTTTGCATGCCTAAACTGAAGGCAAGATTTTTTTTTTGAGAAAAAAATCAAGAAATGGAGCTTGTTTGAGGCCTTTTGTTGATTTTTCTAACCAAATCATGATAGTATGAAGCTGAGGTAGGTGAAGAATGTCAGCTACATGTAGGCCTTTGATCATTAATGTAAAAAGGGGGAGAAGTTCAGGGTGTTTTCCATCAATGACAAAGGGAGAGGTTGTTACCATGTGGTCCTATTAGGTGTTGTCATTGATGAAAAATCACATTAATAAAAAAATTAATTTTTTATCATGGTGTTATGTTGTTTTACTAGATTCTAATATACTAGTTTAAATGTGTTTGAGTTGATACAATAGGATACAATGAGGATTGCTTGTTCTTGCAAGCCTATTCAGGTCCCTAGGATATCCAACATGGAAGTATGATATTATTGGATGCTTGAGAGTATTTTTTACATGATCTCTATCATTTTTTAATGGTGCTTTAAAACTCACAATAGGGACATGGTGCAGGTATAGGTGTTTCACTATGTTACAGGTGCTCATTGGGAGCAGGTATGGTAGCTTGGGGGTGTGAAAGTGTGGATTAAAGCTATATGAGCTCATGGAAGAATGAATTCAGGTGTATCATGGAATATTAGGTATTTATATGTTAGTTTCAGAAGTTTTATGTTCGGTTATTACATTCTTCAAGTTGACCCTAGCTTCTATAATGAGGATCAGACATGCAAGTATAGGTAAGTATTAGTGAGTGGAGATATTTAGGTATGAAATTTAAATTATTATGATTTTAGATTTAACAAGGATGAGTCATAGTTATTTGAAAAAAAAATTAGTTTCCCGTGATGTGTATTTTTCCAGATATGACTTATTTTGTGAGACAAGGTGAAAAACAAGTCATATTCCAACTCGAAGTTGATCTTCAGAAGCTCATTCTGAACATTGTGATTTTCATAGGACCTTATTCCTTTCATGGAAGCTTATATGGTTAGCTTAAAATGTTTCAAAAAAATAATTAGGTTATTTTATTGTTAGGATGTTATGAACGAATATTAAGAAGGTAAAGTGGTCTAAAACCCTAGTTAAAGCATAGCTAGGAGGAGTTTGCTGAAAGTGAAGGATAAAGATATTTTTTTGATTTTTTTTATGAAAAGTGATTATTAGATGTTGTAGGGGAATCTGTTATCTTTCCAGAAATGTATGGTTGAGGTCATGGTGATGAGTGGGCCCCACCTAAAAATAGAAGTCTCTAAATAAGAAGGTTTTAGGATAAGATGGTCAAAAGGAATAGCATGAAAAATTGATGTTGCATGATTTGTGGTAGTTTTTATTAATGTACATGGATGTTTCAAGACAATTTCATGTAGATTCATGGTGTTTTGAGCTCCATGCAGGTTGACTGGTCAAAGGGTAGTTTTGGGGTCTCAAATAGCAAGGTTGAGTAAAATGGCTATAACTTGAGCTACAAGTGGATTTTGAAGGTGATTAAATTTGAGTTTGAAAAAGGATTCAGATATATTTCTAGTGGTATTAGTTTTTCTTCATGATGAGGTGAGTTGTAATGGCTTTAAGTTCATTTTTTGGACAAGAATAGTTTGTTGTAGTTCAAGACTGTGTGTGTTCTGGTGAAATTTTTATGTTGTTTGAAGCATGAGATGGATTGGGTTATGCTTCCTATCACATATAATATTTAGATGGATGAATTTTGAATCCAATTAATCAATTTTTATGTATTTAATGTTTGTAAAAAAAATTTATGAGCTTACCTTTGGAAATAGAGTTTTTGGAAGGTTGTTTTGATAAAGACAAAAGTAGTTATGGTTTGAAGATATAGATGATTCAAGGATTATAAATTTCTTATAAGTGTTATAAATCTTATGAAATTTCCATCATGTGGTTATATTTAATGTTTTTCTTGTGTTTAAGTGTTTTGATGATCAAATGAAGTTTCAGGGATGTTGAAGAGTGCAGGAAACATGTATTTTGAGAATTGTAAAGGGAATTGGGCCAAGTAAATAAGATAATTTTATTGGTTAATATTAATTGTGATATTTTTTTTTAATTTTAAAAAATATTTTAATAATTTGTGATGATTTTTGTATCATGAAAAATTATGGGACTAATGTTAGGGAAACTATAAGATTCTGGTTATAGGGTTTTGAGCCATTTTTGGCACATGTAATGAGGTTTTTTGTTAGGCCGACCTACTTGGGTCACTTGTGAATATTTTATTTAAAATTTTAATTGTTTCCTTGATGTATGGGTTGAACCAAAATGAGGAAAAAGTTTGGGGCTAAATTTGAAATGTGGAGAAGCTTATAAAAACATGTTTTTGGGTGCCTTTTGGAACTAGAAAAAGGGTGTGCAAGGTGTCACTGAGAAGTCTGACCTAGGTGAGTGAAATTTTAAGGTATTGAAGAATGAATTTATGGAATATCAAGTGAGTTAAAGGTTGAGGAAGATCATAAATGATGTGTGCATGTGTTTGAAGGCTTTAGAAGTGAATACAGAGCTAGATTGTGCAAGTTAAATACCTAGTGTTTGAGAAAGGGTTTGGAAGAGTTTGTAGTTGAATATTTAGATAAATTTCAGCTGCGGTATAAAAATATTTTCAGCTATCATACTTCATTAAAATATTGTGTGATGATTCATATTCATGCAAGTATCTTGTTGTGTGTAATATCAACAAGGGTTTAGGGGTTAATGCTCCTTGTGGGGTCAGTGCCTCACTAGGGAGATCTATTGTGATGTTTAATATTCACTTGAGCCTTTGTTATGTGTATTATCAAAAAAAAATTCAGTTCCTCTTCTTCCCCTTGAGATTTTCACACATACATCTTATGTTATGGTGTTACTTATCTTGCTCTTGGTGTATTGAATGAATGTTGTATGTTGTTTTGCACACATTAATGATTGAATAAATAGTTAATGGTTTATGTGAGTGATATGAAATTGAAGTTTAATTTGTATGGATTTATTCACACCCCCCTCTCAGTTTCTTAGCTTCTAACAAATATCAGGTGATCAATAGAGAACAAGAGTGAAACCCTAATGAGACAACAAATATTAGGTTTTAATCTCTTAGGAAGTCACATGCACCCAGTTCCAGTCTCCAATACCCAATCACCTTTGTCCTCCCATGGGTTCCCATGTTTGGAATTGTTCGTAGATTCCATATTTTATAGTAATCGGTTATGACCCTATTTACAATATTTTAAACTATCGCATCTACCTAGATCACTTCATGACCATTTGGAAATTATCTAAGTCCTCTTACCTCTTCATCCTTCTCAGGGTTTCATATTTTACACACTTTATTTCTTGAGTCATAATGTACTTTAGCATTTATACATCATTGTTTACATCAGCTACTCTATAAATATATTTAATTCAAATGTTATTAAATCATGTGAAGCCTTTGCTTCAAAATTAATGATTTAGGTAGATCCTATTGAATTGAATCATAATATCTTCTCCATCCAATTTTAATAATCAAAAAATGTTATACAAATTACATCCTAAGATAACATAGGGCCCACTCCATATGATATCAAACTTTGAGTTACTTCCATATTTGGATCTGTCTTGGTCCCATTTGAGGAAAATATCCCCTTCTTAAAAAAATTTAACCACTACTTTCTTGTCAAAGAACTTATTCACTTGATCTTGATTCAATTCCATTTCTTGCATGGCTTAACTCATCAATTGTTCTAGCTTAATGAGCTCTACAGATCTATTTTCCATGACCTCTACCTCAAACATTTCAAGTTGATTAATGAGATATAAGGCTGGTAACTCAAGGGATATTGGAAAATTTTCTTCCTTACCATAAACCATATTATAGGGTAAGTTACCATTTGATCTCTTAGGAGTGATCCTATCAGCCCATAAGGTTTATTTTAATTTTTATGTCATGTTCTTTGATTTTCTTCTAAGATCCTTATAACCCTTAAAAGTTACTTTTTTATTGAATCAGGTTGTCTATTACATTGGGGTACTAATTTGAATATTTTCTCAAGTATATTCCATTCTTTACATCTGAATTAGTGATTTTGATGCCAAATAATTATCATAAATCATTTTGGAAGGAATACCGAATCTGGTCACAATACCTTCATAAAAATCCAAAATTATATATTCATTTGCTTCCTTCAAATAAATCACCTCTATCAACTTGGTGAAGTAATCTATGGTTGTGAGGATCCACTTGTGACCCAAGCCTAAATACAAATTTATTACTCTAATAAAATTGAAACCCCATTATATGAATGGTTAATCTATAGAGATGGGGTGGAGTGGAAGGGCTTCTAACCCCTACTTGCCTTAAAAAGGGAACATATTTTACAATTTTTTTACCCATGCATAACAGTCCTTAAAAATACTTAGCCAATAATATTTTCCTTTCTTTATTTTGAGTGATATTGACCTTAGAGAAAAAATTTCTCCCTCCGTGGCATCATGAAACACATGCAAGACCTTGTCAATGTGATCCACCTTGATGCACCTCAAAAGTAATCCATTTACATCCTTTGTAAAAATAATATAATCAATAATTACAAAGGGGATAGATTGAATTTTGAAATACCTTCTCCTAGCCTTGGTTAAGCCTTGGGGGAATTGACATATTCATAGAAAGTGCACTATGTTACGGGTCCAATAATGGATATGTGAAGCATCTACGGGTTCTTCTTGATCATGTTAGAGCACTAAAAATAGCCTCTTCTTCATTTCATGGTTCTAAAACCATCTTTCACATAAACCCTTTCCTCTAACTAGCTTAGTCTCTTTCATATCAACATAATATTCCATCACTTTGGTTATCTTACAAGCTCTTCTCTTGTTACATTCCTTATTCAGAAGAAAGTATTTCACACAAACATGTGAAACCATAAGATGGATTTTATTGTTAGACACTAGATGTATGAATTTATTCAATATTATTATGACAACTAAGGCACACTTATCAAAAAATGAATACCTCACCTCACAATCTTCAATATTACAGATGAAGAATACAATTGGTTTTTCTTTACCTTCTTTTTTCAGTTGCACAAGAAATTCAAATATTGTGTATGTTCCTCCAAAGGTATACAATGTGAAATTCTTAGTGAAATTAGGATTGATGGGTATTGGGGTCTGTGTAATTTCCTATTTGATAGCCTTAAAACTTGTCTTCCCTTCCATGGTCCACTTGAAGAGCATGTTTTTCTTCAACATTGATTTCAATTGATTGACAAGATTGGAAATGTTTGGAACAAAACTCTTGACAAATTTGATTCCTCCTAAGAAAATTTGTAATGATTTATTTTGACTTGGTTGTAAAGGTTGTCTTAAATTTATCTTCCTCCTTTACCATGATCTAATTATACCCATAGTAACCATCTAAACGAGAAACTTTTTCTGATCCTACTTATATTTGTATAATTTTCTCCATAGAAGGCAACATGTAATTATCCTTCAAATATAATTTATTCAAATATTTGAAATCTACACACATTCATATTTCTCAATTTATCTTCCGCATTGGAACTATATTTTCCACCCATGATGAATGATTATTTAAAATTATTTCTTCATAATAGGATCACTCCACAGATTGACATGCCTATTTTTTGCCTAATGTGCTTAATAATTGGGTATAGTTCAATGGTGTGCTAGGATAGATCAGGATAAAATCCCCTAAGTTCTTCATACCTCCATCCAAAAACATCAGAAAATTATTGAAAAAGGCATACAAATGCATTTTTCTCTTATGTAATACATATATTTCAAATCATAGGTAATTTTTCCTTACCAACTGAGATGGGTTTATAGTCATCACCTTTGACTGTCATGTTTTCCTTTTCTTTTCCTGAGTTGATTATAAAAAACGAATATGGAATGCAAAGTTATTCTAATTCCTTTGGGTAATGTGTTTTATATGATATGGATAATTTGGTCTCCATATTTATTCTCCAATTTATTTGGACTCCTTGATGAAAAATCAACTTATTCTTATATGAAATCGAAAATATTTTGATCACTCTAAAACACTTACCAATTCGAGTTATTATCTAGTCCAATTGGTCTCACCACTACTTTGACATGCATATATAATTAAGACTTATTGATATCTTGAGAAATTTCAAACCTTTCTCTTATCATGGATAACCTATCTATGGGTTCATTTTATTTTCTTGGAATGCCACAGATATTGAAGGCTTTAAAATATTCCAACTTGTCCCATAATCTATGCTTGTAAGTTTTAAGCATATCATTCTTAGCCACATTCAGCCCTCTAGGACTTGGTTTGCAACTAGTTCATAAAAGGAATGATAACCAGATCATACCAAGCCAAGAACAAAGATGTTAATCAAACACCATCATCAATAAGATGAAAGTAATTCACCATAATAACTTTACATAAACCTTTGTAAACAAATGATCAACAATATCATATATTATCATGGAACTCAATGAAATACAATGAGAATGGACCTTGCTTGTATAGGAAATTAATAACAATCTAAGAACTAGTCAAGGTCATAGATCAAGCCATAAATCAATGAAAGAACTAGTCATCAAAGAACTAGTCAAGACCATAGATTTAGGAGTGAACTAGACATCAAGGATCTAGTCAATACCATAGATCAAAGAAAGAACTATACCTAACAACTAAATAATATCCCCCTAATATCTAAATAAATAAAAATAAATATCCACACACATAAGTGGGTGAGGATAAATACAATAAAGGTAAATAAAGTACCTAGGTGAACATGAGCTAAGGTAAATACCTACTCTAACACCCCCCTCAAGTGAAGCTAGGGGCTAAAATAGAAGTGGAATGTCCACAGTATGAGTCCCAGCAACTAGGATTAATGAGGTACTCATGTACAATATATCCATGAAGAAATCTCAAACCAAAAGAAGGAAAAAATCCTGTTAGAAGGAAAGAGAAAAAAGAATAAGAAGGAAGATTTTCTCACGAACACCCCCCAAGAATAACTTCTGAAACCCCAAGCATTCCACCCAACTTAAGGCAGTGAGGTGATGTAAAAGGATTCGTAAAGATGTCTACAACCTACTACTGAGTCAGAATTTAATCCAAGGAAAGAACTCCATCCTGAATGTGATGATGAATGAAGTGGATGTGTATCGCAATATGATTGGTCGGCTGATGCTCAAATCGGTTGCGAGAAATGTGAATTGCACTTTGGTTGTCACAAAAAAATATAGTCGGTGAATCCTGTGGGAATCCAAACTTTTTAAATAATTGTCAAACCCAAAGAATTTGCTGACTCGCTATAACTACTACCCTATACTCTACCTCTGAAGATGAAAGTGTAATATCCTATTGCTTTTTGCACGCCCAAGCAACTAGAGAAGAACCAATAAAAAAAGATATCCAGAAGTGGAACCCCTGTCATCAATAGAACCTACCCAATTTGAATATGTATACCCAACCAACTAAGTAGAACCCCTAGTGTAGTGTAGGCCAAAGTGGAAAGTACCATGTAAATAGCACAAAATCCTTTTACCAGCTTGTTAGTGACTACTATGAGAAGAATGTGCAAATTGAGATACAAGCCCTACTACAAATGAAATATCAAGGCAAGTATAGGTCAAGTACATGATACTCCCAACTAACTTCATATACAATGTAGGATCACAAAGTGGTGTGGTACACATGGAAGTAAGAGTAACCCAAGATTGAAAATGAGACGAACTTGTCTTACAATCAGAAATATCAAAGCGCTGAAGAAGATCATGGGTGTACTTTTATTGACTCAAATAAATCCCTGAATTTTTCTGAGAAATATAAAAGCCAAGGAAATAATGCAATAACACAAGATCTTTCATGTTAAACAGTGTAGAAAGATCCCTCTGAATATTCTGAATGAGGGAAGAAGAGCTACCAGTAAGTAACAAATCATCAATATACAAGAAAAGTATCAAAATATCCTCACTAACATGTTGGAGATACACTGTATGATCAAAGTGGAAACAAACAAAACCAATAGATAGAAGAAAACAATCCATCTTCTCATACCAATCCCAAGGGGCTTGTTTGAGACCGTAGAGAGACCTTCAGAGTCTACAAACAAGAGAAGAATCCTGAAAAAATCCACACGGTAACTCCATGTATATTTCCTCTTGTAAATATCCCTTTAAAAAGGCACTCTTCACATCCATATGGTATACGGGCCACCCTTGTGATGCAGCAATAACTGTTGGTGTGTGTTATTTTCCATAGCATTAGGTGAGTCATCTCACTTAGGTGAGATCGTAGGTCCATGTGTCATTTAGGGGTCTTTATGAGATTCTCTTATGCATCAGTGCATCAGTGCATTAGTGTGTCATATGTGTCATTGGGAGTTACACTTCTATTATGGGAATGTAAATCCCCCTCTCTACTCGATTTGTCATGATTGCAACATTGGGGGTTACTCAACACCTTCTATATGTACACCCCATTTGATCTATGAGATAGAGGAGAGTTTTATGGCTTAACCAAGTTCTTCCTGTGTTTCAAATCTTTACATGCACATTAGGTTGATTCTCACTCCTCCCGAGATCTCTTCACGCTGTCATTTGCACGTCCGTTGATGTGCACATAGTCCCTCATGATCCTTGCTTGCGGGTTTTAAACCCTCTTACATGGTATCAGAGAGGATTTTGTGGATCCATGCACTCCTCGTTGTTTCTATGCGTGTTTCCTAGCTTCCGACATGATATCCAATTCTTGTGCATGTGTCATAATGAATATTCCATTCGTGCTCTTCTTGCACTGATTTTGGGATTCATACCTCCAGTTTGTTTTCTCGTGTTTGTGGGTTTCACTTTCTTGTTTGAGTTTGTTCGTGTTCATGGGTTTTCAGGATTTTTTGGGTTTGCATATATTTCTGGAGCATTTTCAGCTTGCAGATATGAGTTTGAAGTTATTATCTTTGGCTCATTCTGCATGTTGATTCTTTGCTATGAGTCTAGTTGTTAAGTCTTTGTCTGTATGTAGTTTTGCATTGCCCTGTGCTCTCTACTCTGTCACGAATTGCCTCTTGCCCATGCTTTTCTCTCCTATAGCTCATACATTTCCTTTTTTGTTGGTTAGCTTGACCTGGTGCATAGTTTAGAATCCCTTTGCACTGAGTTTTTTGTGCTTTGTGTACTTTAATGGCATGACTCATATTGGAGCTTTCTCGCACTTGGGTTCCTTTGCTCAACGGATCTCCTCAATGCCAAAATGGTGTGGCTTTGTAATGCATATTGATCACATGAAATTGAGCTCTGTTGGCACCCAACCTATATGACATGTGGTTTGCATTCAACTCATGCCTAGACTTGGAATATCACCTCCTCCATTCGTTACAATGTGGGATTACTCGCTTCACTGCCATCTCAGGTTGTTTGCTTTGAACCTCCTTGTACAAGACTACACCAAACTTGATATTCTTTGGCTTAGTATCTTTTCACAGCTCAAGGTTCCATTCTGCAATCTTGTTTATACACCACTCAATCTTATTTTATCATTCGGGCTCTATTTTGTTGTTTCGCATGCTCTATGTAACTCCCATCATGCTGCACTCCTCCCTATGTCTCTGGCTCGTGCTCTAGGTGGTTAAAAATCATCAGTTACTTCAGTGGTTATAACACATGTTGGCAGCTGCAAGACTATTCTAGGTTAAAACGCATGTTACAATAGTTACAACCCAACCTGCATAACTCTACACCCTCCCACACGTGGATCACTTGCCTGGTAAGTCGTTACAGTCAACACAGAACAACGGTTTAACCCACCATCTTCCATGTGGCCTTACTCTCAACTCGGTCAACAACCATGGCTTTTCAATGTGGGACCCATCCTCATCCCTTTTAGAATTGTTTACAGATTAAAACAATCCCTATTTTAATGTTTTAAGGAAAAAACATTCATTATTATCATTGAAATATTTTTTGGTACCTATTTTTCTTGTATTATGTCCTTCCTACGCATGTCGAAGATGGAGGGCGAGGTCCAGGGTTGGAAGGAGGCTAATCTCCCCTTGTAATAAAAAAAACCCTTGCTAAAATTTGATGATGTTTCCAACGATAATTCACACAACACCCTTTGCACCCATTTCAGGAATTTTTTTAATGTGTTTGCAGCATTTATTGGCATTTTCCATCAGTTGTGGGAATCGTATTTATGCTATAACTTTTGACTCGCTGCTCATTTTTGAACACTTCCTTGGTCAAAGTTGCATGATTTCTTTCAATTTACGTGATGGAATTGTTAGTTTTGTAAACTCACTACTTTATAATATGCTTCATTCTAGGGGGTTGACTAGTACTCTTGGGTTTTCACATACAGACGCACTATCGGCCGAGTCTGACCTCTTACTTTTCCGCACCTTGCACTTTTGATTCCACATCATGGAGAGTGCTCTTTCTAGACTTGAGCATCATAGGATTTCCTTACAGCCTCTACTACTTCTCACTGGGAGAGGGAACTATTCGGCTTGGCATGATTCCATGGAACGTTACTTCGCCCACGAGGGTCTTTTACCCTTCTTGCTTGGGCCAGTTCCTGCACCACTGATCGTCGTCATCTGGAGGAATTCCTTGACACTTGTGACCACATATTTGGTCACATGATGATGCATGTCTCTCATTCTCTCTGGTTTCACATGGTAGACTCATATCCACATCACCGTGTTTGGAGAATTCTTCAGTACCTCTATGGAGACCCTTCACATACTGCTGCCATTGTTGCTGTTGTTGATTCAGTTGTCTCCTCTATTTCTTCATGTGATGACAATTCCACTGACACAGGCTCACTTGGTTCTACTTCTGATGACAAGGATTGTGCATCTAGTTTTAATGTCGAGAGTACTATAGAGGACTCTTCTCCTCTTTCTCTCACTATTCCAGAGAGTGTTGACACTTCCCACATCTCATCAGATATCGAACAGTCTCCTTCTCAGTCTCTTACGGTCATCACACCTACATCCTTTCCACTTCCAGTGTGTGAGGCACCTTCCACTCCTCTACCTTCATTGGATGACTCATACCTATCATCGCTCTTCTGTTTGTTGAGCCCCCTCATTGGGACAAGTATCTACTTGATCGTAGTTGTCTTTTCACAGAGTACACTTGTGATGCACTAAAGGTTCCTCATCCATCTATAGGTGTTTTAGAGGATTCCATCATCTCCATTGTTGGGAGTGCCCCTTGTGGGAGTTTTACCACTTCCACTTTTCTGGAGACCTTCATTGATCTACCCTTGCTTGTGGATCCATTTTCTGTTGTGGGGGTTCTGTTACCTTCACATCACTTGGACATCCTTTCTGTGGGTGTTCACTCTTCACACTCTGATATATTTGCACATGTGATATTACCTTCAGTTCCTTGGCACTCACTCACTAGACCTATGTCACACTTCTGTGCACCAGACTCAAAGTTCTTCGTGTTGCTACCTTTAGTTTACTTTGTGGAGTGGGCGGACTTCCAACACATAGTTCATTGTGGGTGGATCTTCTTCAGTCTAGAGGTAGAGGATCTCATCATCGACATTCATTTGGGAGACCTCCTAGAGTTGTAGAGTCCATATCCGTCTATGGCATCTTCTACATTCCTCTCATCTCCCTCTTCTTCTCTCTTCTTCTTCTTCTTTCCAAGAGATTTCATCTTTGTACATGGGTGCCTTTTCAGGATCATCTAGAGCTGGGACCCATATTTGGCATCTTTCTTAGATTAGAGAGTGTTTTGTTCTCTTGTGGTGGATTTTTTTCCCACTGGGTTTTCCTTCACTGCTTGGGAAATTTTTCTTGTACGTGGGTACTGCATCAGGCTTTGTGCTAAGACCCATTTCTCATTCCTGACTTACCACCTCATCCTAAGTTACGAGGAAGGGGGGGTGTTGGTGTGTGTTATTTTCCACATCATTAGGTGAGTCATCTCACTTAGGTGAGATCATAGGTCCATGTGTCATTTAGGGGTCTTTATGAGATTCTCTTAAGTGTCAGTGCGTCATATGCATCATTGGGAGTTACACTTCTATTCTGGTAATGTAACTCCCCCTCTCTACTCGAGTTTTGATGATTGCAACACTGGGGGTTACTCAACACCTCCTATATGTACACCCCATTTGATCCATGAGATAGATGAGAGTTTTATGGCTTAACCAGGTTCAAATATTTTCATGCACATTCGGTTGATTCTTTCTCCTCCTGAGATCTCTTCACGCTGGCATTCACACATTCGTTAATGTGCATGTCATCCCTCATGATCCTCTCTTTTGGGTTTTAAACCCTCTTATAATAACAAGTACAAGGTATACAAAATCCATCTTGGTAACGGGTGTAAAAGTATCAGAGTAATCAATATCTTCAACTTGTGAAAAATCCTTTGCAACAAGACAAGCCTTATACTTGTCAATGGACCCATCACGTGTGTATTTGGTTTGGTATACCCACTTACACCTCACCATATTTCTTCCTTTAGGAAGAGATACTAAATCCCAAGTATGATTCTTCATCAAAGAAGAATATTCATCTACCATCACATCATCCCACTCCTATATCCCATGATCCTTTGAAAAGGATTGTGGATCCTCAGAAAATGCCTGACAAAAAAGTCCAGAACCTGTAGAATGTGCGTGATGATGCCTAGTGGGTGGAAGATCTTGTATGAAAGGTGTTACCTTAGATAGTAGGAGCCCACTTAGACATAGTGACAACATAAATGGGAATAGGATCCTTAATGACATCTATAACCTCCTCATCAACCTCCTCAAATAAAGGATCCTATAGATGAGATGAAGAATATGAAGAATCATGAGGAATGAAGCACTCATCAAACTGAATGTGTGTTTGAAAAATAATGTCATGAGTATCAAGATCCAATAGTTCATAAGCTCTCACGTCCTCACAACACCCTACAAAGATCAAACTTTTTCTCTTCTTATCACAAGCTTTTCCTTTTCTTATCTTATTTAGCACAAAGGGCAAATCATAGCTCCTAAAGACTCAAAAAATGAGACATCTGGCTTAGTGTTGGACCAAGCTTCCTCTGGAGTCAAATTCTCAATTTCTCTATGTGGTGTGTGATTATGAATGAAGTTACCACAAATAACTACTTCTACCCAGTAGATAGGAGGTAAATCTCTAGAATGCATCATACAGTTAGCCATTTCCTTCAAAGTTCTATTATTCCATTCTGCTAAGCCATTCTGTTTTGGAGTATGAGGAATAAAATGATGGTGAATAATGCCTTAAGTTTCCAAAAAGACAAAAAACACATTTCTGAAGTACTCCCCCCCCATTATTAGTATGAAGGTTCTTTATACAACTAGAAGATTGTTTCTCGACCAAATCCTTGAAGAATTTGAAATGTGAAAAAACATCATTTTTTTACTTGAGAAAATAAACCCAAGTACGCCTCGAAAAATTATCAATAAATGTAAGTGCATACTTAGCTCCATTGAAAGAGCGGGTAGCAAAAACCATCAAGTCACTATGCACAAGCTCAAGTGGTGAAGAAGATATCTTAGACAAATTCTTATGAAAAGGATTTTGGTATTTTTTTCCTAATGCACAACCATGAAAAACTCCCTCAAGATAAGAAACTCTAGGAATACCATCTAGCTTACCATGAGTGCTCAACTCCTTCAAATATCTATAATTGAGATGTCCAAATATTTTATGCCAAATATTACTCTCTCAATCTACATGAGAAACCAATCATGTCCCTATAGAGGAAGTGACATCTAAACCCTCAATGTCATATAGTCTAGAATTATGATCAACAAAACCTTGAGCAACAAGTGAATGAGGCTCTAAAAAAGTTTGTACTTCTACCCCATGTGGTGTAAAAGTCACAATTTTTTGTTGACTAGAATGAAAAATTTGATATACATAAAGAAAATTTGTAGTAGATATTAGCAACATACAATGCATCTTGGATACTTCCACCATCAAGGTGTATATCACATTTTCCCTCAACAGAAAGAAAGGAAGAATCTCTAACCTTAATTTTGGAAGTAGAACTCAAACCTAGAGAAACAAAAGACTCCATGGAAGAATTAATGTGATGAGAAGCCCCATAATCTATAACCCAACTATCTACAAGTGGTGACTGAGATCTCCCAACAACATTAAGTTCTTTTCCATGTTGATTAGAAGGAGGTGGAGAGGAGATAGAATTTTTTTTGTTTCTTGACTACATCCTCTAAGGCTTTCATTCACTTATAACACATGTTCTTCATGACCACTACCCCCACAAAAAGAGAATGAAATGCTAGAATTATTCTTGGATTTAGAAGACTCCTTGCATTTATTGTTGTTTTTTTCAGTTTAGGAGCACTTTGAGATGGAGAAGGGGTGGATTTTGTTTTACTTTTTTTTTTCCCTTGTCCTTAGGATTATATGCAACTAATTCCTTTTGAGAGATGGAAGAATCAAGGTAAGAAAATTTGGATTCTTCCCTAGTAATTCATTCACAAAATGTTTCTAAGTCAGACATTTTGAATGTCTCACCTAAGGCATCCATACTAGAGAAAAAGGTATAAGAAAATATTTGAAATGGTCCTCTAAACTTAGATAGAATCAAGTAAGCACACTCTTCATCTTTCTCATCTCTTCCACTCCCCTTAAACTATGTCAACAAATGCTTGAACTTGGTAAGATAGTTTATAATTGTTGGGAAATATTTAGGATTAAGAGATGCGATCTCAATTTCAAGTTGTATGGCTCTTATATGATCCACCTTAGAAAATAAATCCTCAAATTTCTCCCATATTTTTAAAGGAGATTCAAATTTTTCCAAATGAAGAAAAATACTGTCACTTACATAAGTTCCTATCAAACCCATACACTCATAAAATTTGCACTGGTACTAAAATTTATCATATTCTCTAGTGAACCCTAGTTGTTATGAAGAAGTTAAATCCTATAATCCTTTCCACTTAACCATTGTTTCCATTCTTGGTTTCCATGTGTGGTAATTATTTGTTTTTTATGGTCCAACATGATCTGATGCAGAAGTAGACGTCATTCTAAAAAACTCACCAAAAGAAATGTAAGAACCAAGCAATGCAACAAGACCCCCAAGAAATGTAACAAGAGCTCAACAAGATTTTGGCACTTTATAATGAGTGCATGTTATAATATGGCATGTTATAATTATAGTGTGATTCTCAAAATAAATATTTCCAATGGAAAGAGCACAAAAAAACAAGCACATTTGCAAAAAATGACACTTAAAACTGAGTTACCGATCAAAATATACAATCTTTTCAATATTATAATCTATTACTTATTTTAGTTGCCACTAAAATAGAATAAAATGCTCTTGCCTTCACCACAGAAAGAAAATTAAAGTGCGCCAGAGTTAAGTACCTACTAGTAGGAATCACATTCAACTGATTCTTCTGGTAAAAATTTTTATTTTGGAACTGTGTGGACAGTGACTTGCGTTCCCAAAATAGCAGGATACAAAATTTCCCAAAATGGCAGAATTCGTGCACAACCGTCCTAGTACCGTGCTAAAAGAGGAAAGATGCGTCCTTTCAAAAATGTCCTTTTGCATGCAACTTGAAAACAATACACCACAATAGAAAAAAAATAGTGTAGATCTTCAGAAACCCAACAAAATCCAGAAAAATGATTTTTGGGTTTCATTCCTCACTGATACGGATTCCAAAGTAGCACAGTTCATACCTTTGCAATAACTAAAAAACTCGAAAACATACTACCTCTAGAAATGGTTGATTTTACAGTCAATCTTAGGATTTTTCCACCTTCTGAATTGAATGGAAGGCTCTGTTTTGCATAAAATGCACATAATAACAAAATACAAAAAAATCCCGAAACTATGAATATACAAAGAACTTATTTACAAAATAAAACTTACAGAAGGATGTCAATAGAAATCTCCTACTCTGATACCATACAAGGAATTATAACTATATCATACCAAGCTAAGAACTTAGATGCTAATCAAACACCACGATCAATAAGATGAAAACAATTCGCCAGAATAACTTTACATAAACCTTTGCAAAAAAATAAGCAACAATATCATATATTATTATGGAACTTAATAAAATACAATGATAATGGGCCTTGCTTATATAGGCAAGGAATAACAATCTAAGAACCAATCAAAGTCATAGGTCAAGCCATAAGTCAAGGAAAGAACTAGTCGATTCCATAGATTTAGGAAAGAACTAGACATCAAGGATCTAGTCAATACCATAGATCAAGAAAAGAACTAGTAAATACCATAGATCAAGGAAGGAACTATTCCTAACGACTAGTGTTGGTTAGATATTTTTTCAACCCAAAATATGAGGTTCAACCACAGTATATGGGATTAAATCCCTCCTCAAAGACAGGTGAGGCTGCCTGCTTGCTACTAATCTAAAACACAACGAAAACAATATATACAGTATTCACACTAATCTAACCATTGGGGGTTGGGATAGAATCCCGAAATCCACATTCACATGATTCAAAGGTATTGCTTTCGTAAATGAACGAGGTTAGAAACTATTACAATGAAAGAAGCACAATGGAAAGGACGTGAGAGAAACGTATTTTCTTTCGAGTAAACGCAGAGCACGAAATAATCATACGAGCTTTAGATCATAAATATAATGTCTGAGATGATTAGAAACAATAAGATGTTATGCAAAGAATAGCTTAAGATCATGAACATAAGAACAATGTCTTAACAAATATATATCCCACAACACAAAGTTTGCGAAATAATATCAACTTCTATTCTTTGAAATGATTGAACGAAAACACAAAGTTTTTCTTCTTTCCAATAGCTCCGAATATTACAAAAATCTCGACCCTTTGGAATGCATAAGCATCCCTTATTTATAATAAAAGGGATCGAGAGAAAATAGGATAAATCTTAGAAAATAGTGTTCTTTAAAAAGAGTTCTATTTTGCTTGACTCTCACGCAGGAGACCAAGTCAAAATTTGCTTCCTATATGACGAAACAGAAATGAAAAAGACATGTCGATTTCAAGATTGAAATGACATGAAACATCAAGAATTAATCTGAATCATCATCTTTCACTCCTTCATCTTTCTCCTCCTCCAGCTGCACCTGTTTGTTCCGAAATTCTTGGAACCTTCGAATTATGCCTTGCATTTCATTTTTCGTCAGGTGCAATAGAATGATCATTCCAAATTTCGCAGGTTTCATGAATATCACTAGCACCTCCAGGAAGCTTTTTCAATATTTTACTGAGCTTTCTCAAGGCCTCAAAAGAATGTTCAATTCTTACAAATCGATCAATGATCTCAATACCAAATCTGTGCGCTGGTTCATGTTGAACAGACTCTTGGACTTGTTTGAAAAGATCATCTGCTGATAGGACACCTGAGTTTCCAACTGATACCTTTGGAAAAATCTTCAGCAACTTTTCTTCCAAATCACTTTTTCCATCAATCAGTTTATCCCTTGATTCTCTCAACTTACCGCAGGCTTTGTTGAGAACCTCACCCCTAACCGAATGGCAACTAGAGGGAGATAGAGATAATAGAGGAAACCATGGAAAATGAAGGATCATGCAAGTCAAATCAAAAGCAAGATAGTATGCTAGCCTGTGAAAAGTATGGGCATGCAAGAAGGAATGTTGGGAGCTTTCGAGACAAGAAGAAACAATAGGAAGAAAATACGGAGGTAAATGTGGCATTGGGTAATGTCATGCCAGAATGCTTTTAATTCTTTCTTTGCATAATCTTAGTGAACCTTGGTTTTTAGATTCGGGGCTTCTTTTCATGCTACTCCACATAGGCCTTATTTTTGGTTGATTATGTTTAAGGGGATTTTTGGGCCTGTTTTTATTGGTGAGATGAGGCCTTAAGCAGTATAGTTGGAAAGGTTCGATTCCGGTTAAGATGCATAAAGGGAATACATGGCTTTATTGAAGTATGTCAGACATGTGCCTACATATGAGAATTTGGAGTAGCACGGGCAATTGGGAAGTGATGGTTGTACTATGGATATTGACAACTGACTCTTTGGAAGGTTTAACCAAGGGTGTTTCTTGTGGTGGCAAGAGGTAAGAAGGTTGGAACCTTGTATTTTAACCACTGATAGGACTATGATTGTAAATCTTGTGGCTTGAGAGGCAGATACCAACTTATGGCATTATCGCTTGATCATAAGACATAAGGCTGAACATCATAAAGACGAATTTTCCTGGATGATACGAATATTGTTTGGATTTCTGTATACTACATAATGGGAAACAAAGCGAGAAGGTTTCTCAACGTTGGACCTACAAAGAAAGAGAGTAAGTTTAGAGCTTGGTACATTCTGATGTGTGGGGGCCAGCTGAGTAGCATCTCTTGGGGGCTCAGTATTTGTTCTTTTTATTGATGATGCAAACAAGGAAAGTTTGGGTTTTATTTATTAGAACAAATTTGATTGTATTGATAATTCTGTTAATGAAAGCCTTGGTAAGAATGAAATAGGTCTTAAGATTAAAAATGTCTCACAAATAATTGAGGGGAGTATTGCAGTAATTGAATTTGAATGAGTATTGTTTCTAAGAATGATCCGCAGGAAAATATTGTCCAGGAACCCCGCAAGCAGAAATGGTGTGTCCGAAAGGAGAACAGAACAATAATTGGAACGTGCTGGAGCATGAGGATACATGCAGGACTGCCTCTTTTTTTTGGGCAAAGTGGTGAGCACAACTGTTTACTTGAATGAACAGAGGACCCTTAAGTGCCTTGGATGGAGGCATACCTGAGAGCTTGGTACGGTAAGAAAGTCACTTACTCATTCTTTAGAGTCTTTGGCTGGGAGGTTTTTTTTTTTCATATTAACAAGGATGGATATGACCAATCTAGTGCTAATCAGAAAAGCACTTTTTATTGGTTATGGGGTGATGAATTTGGATTTAAATGTTGGAGTATTAAGGAAAAGAATCATTCAGTCTAGGATGTGTCTTTAATGAGAAAGTCATGACTATAAACAACACTGTAGGAAAACAAGGAAGAATCTAAGCAAGATATGTTGGGGTAGAGGAATCTTCCCGGATGGAACTGACCCATACATCAAGTTAAGGAACCTACTCATATGAACCCCAAACTCCTACAGTGAGTAGGTCCTGCTAGGTAGAAAATACCTGAATGTTTTTTCTCCTTCTCTTTCTTATTATTACTCACTGATAGTGGAGAGCCAAAGATTTTGATGAAGTCAATGCATTTATATGCATAAGAATGGGAGCATGACATCATAAGAAGAATTTTTCCTGATATACAGAAATAGTTTGGATTCGTGATAACTACTATATGGGAACAAAGCCGCCGAAAGGGAAAAAGTTTTCTCAAATTGGACCTACAAAGAACGAGAGTAAGATTAGAGCTGTACATTTCTGATGTGTGGGGGCCCACTTAGGTATCAATCTCTTAGGGGGCGCAGTTTTATTATGTTACTTTTATTGATATGGCAACAAGGAACTTTGGTTTATTGTATTAGAAACAAATTTTTGTTGTATTTGAGATACTCTGTTAAATGGAACGGCCTTGGTAGAGAATGAAATAGGTCTTATTTAAAATGTCTCAGATCACATACGGAGGGAGGTATTGCAGTAATGAATTTTGAGATGATTATTGTTCTATAGAATGGAATCCGCCGGAAAAATATGGTTCCACCAGGAACCCCGCACCAATGGGGTGGCAGAAAGGTGACAGAACAATATGGAACGTGCTAGGAGCATGAGGATACTGCAGGACTGCCTTCTTATTTTTGGCAAGTTGGTGCGCGAACAACTGTGGTACTGATGAACAGAAGGACCCTAAAAGTAAGAGTTCCTTGGAAGTGAGGCATACCTGAGGGAGACGCTGGTACGTAAGAAGTCAATTTACTCATTTCTAGATTCGTTGGAATGTGAGGTGTTTTATTTCATCTTAACAACGGATGATATGACAAGCTAGGAGCTAAATCAGAAAAATGCACTGTATTGGTTTATGGGGGGTGATGAATTGGATTAAAAATGTGGGGTATTAAGGAAAAGAAAAACAGTCAGTCTAGGGATGTGGTCTTTAATGAGAAAGTCATGTATAAGCAACAGCTGTAGGAAAACAAGGAAGAATCGAAGCAAGAATATGTAGTGGTAGAGGATCTTCCGGATGGGACGGTGACCCATAAATCAGTTAAGGAACCTACTCAATATGAACCCCAAACTCCTACAGTGAGGAGGTCTTCTAGGGTAAGAAAATAACCTGAATGTTTTTCTCCTTCTCTTTATTATTTATTACTCACTGATAGTGGAGAGCCAAAGAGTTTTGATGAAGCAATGCAGGTAGATGCCAGTAAGAAGTGGGAGCAAGCCATGGATGAGGAGCATAAATCTCTCATGGAGAACTAGACTTGGGATTTGGTTAAGCTACCGGAAGGAAAAAGAGCATTGCAGAACAAGTGGGTGTACAGAGTTAATGATGAAGAATGAGGAAAGAAAATTTATAAGGCCCGGTTCGTGGTCAAGGGGTTTACACAGAAACAAGGTATAGATTTTGATGAGATTTTTTCTTTTGTAGTAAAAATGACTTCTATCAGAACTATTCTTGGAATAGTGGCAGTAGAAGACTTGCACTTAGAATAGTTAGATGTAAAGACTGCATTTCTCCATGGTGATTTGGAGGAGGAGCTATATATGCAGCAGCCAGAAGGATATGAAGTCAAAGGTAAAGAGGAGATGGTGTGCAAACTGAAGAAGAGCTTGTATGGCCTGAAACAAGCTCCACGTTAATGGTATAAGAAGTTTGATAGCTTCATGATGGAAAAAGGTTATATTAGATGTCATTCTGACCATTGCGTGTATACAAAGAAATTTGAGGATGGAAGTTATATTATCTTGTGTTTGTATGTTGATGACGTGTTGGTTACAGGTAAAAACATGCAGGAAATAAAAGTACTCAAGAAACAACTAAGTGAATCCTTTGATATGAAGGATTTTGGGGTAGCCAAACAAATCCTTGGTATGAGGATAACTCGGGATAGGAAGGAACAGAAGCTGTCTTTATCTCAGGAAGAGTACATTAAGACTAGTTGGGAGTCTAAACCAGTTAGGTTTAACATGCAGGATGCTAAACCAGTTGGGACTCCTTTGGCAGGCCATTTTAAGCTATCAAAGGATCAGTGTCCAAGAAAGAGCAGGAAAGAAACCAGACGTCTAAAGTACCTTACTCATCAGTGGTTGACAGTTTGATGTATGCTATGGTGTGCACTAGGCATGATATTGCCCATGCAGTGGGACCTGTGAGTAGATTTATGAGTGATAAAGGTAAAGAGGATGTGCAAGAAGTAAAGGGGATCCTTCAGTATTTGAGAGGGACCATGGGGACAATTTTGTGCTACAGTGGATCAGACACCACTTTACGTGGTTATGTAGATTCAGGCATGGCTGGAGATGTTGACAGTAGGAGGAGCAAAACAGGTTATATTTACACTATAGGTGGGACAACAGTGAGCTGGATTTCATGACTACAGAAGTTGGTGGCTTTATCAACCACAAAGGCTGAGTATGTTGCTGCCACAAAGCCAAGTAAAGAGATGATTTGGTTACAACAATTGCTTGAGGAGTTGGGGCATAAGAAGAAGGAATGTAAGTTGCATAGTGATAGTCAGAGTGTTAGACACCTAGCTAAGAACTTTGCTTTCCACTCTAGGATGAAGCATATACAGTTGAGATATCACTTCATCAGGACAACTTTGGAAGAAGATAAGTTGAAGTTAGAGAAGATTCATACCAGTCAGAATCCTACAGACATGATGACCAAGGTGGTCACAAGGGATAAACTAAAGCTATCTTCAGCTTTGTTTGGCATTCGTAGATGATAGTGAAGGGTTGCGAAGCTTTCTCAATGGAAATCAATCTCCAAGTGTGAGATTGTTATGTTTGTGGAGCCTATTTTCATGTTAGAGTGTGGTACATCTTTTATGTGTTACACTCGGGTATTTTTACGGTGGTTTTGCTTGCCAGTGAGCAGGTTAAGGGGGTTCGGGGGTGAAGCCCCCGAAGAAAATTTTCATGGGTGGTTTATTAACCCATTTGTAATGGGTAACCGTTATGGGCAGTTTTTGGGCCCATGGTTTTTCGGTACACATTGTTTTGATACCCACAATTTTTTGCCCATGGTTTTGATACCCACAGTTTTGTATCAAACTGCTTATGCAATTGTCTATTTATATGGTCTTATGCAAATGATAGATAGACAAGAAAATTTATTGCAGATGTGCTTTGGATTTGGGTGTGAATTCTATAGAGTTTGTTGAGCATAGCTCTAAACGGATCTGGGTATTGTATTGAGAGAGTGGAGGCTTGTAATAAAATCTGAGCAAGTGATTCTTGGTGGATGTAGCCCAAATTGGGTGAACCACATTAAATCTTGTCTCTTTGTGTTGTGTTATTTATTCTGCACTTTTATTTGAGATATGTAATATTTTCTACATATTAGTTTCTACTATTGCGATTCTATAAGGGATTATTCCGCATATTTTATCTCTTATTTCCTAACAGTTATGAAGAAGTTAAATTCCATAATCCTTTCCACTTAACTATTGTTTCCATTCTTGGTTTCCATGTGTGGTAATTATGTGTTTTTAATGGTTCAACATGATCTGATGCAGAAGTAGACGTCATTCTAAAAAAATCACCAAAAGAAATGCAAGAACCAACCAATGCAACAAGACACCCAAGAAATGTAACAAGATCTCAACAAGATTTTGGCACTTTATAATGAGTGCATGTTACAATATGGCATGTTATAATTATAGTGTGATTCTCAAAATAAATATTTCCAATGGAAAGAGCACGAAAAAACAAGCACATTTGCAAAAAATGGCACTTAAAATTGAGTTACCGGTCAAAATACACAACCTTTTCAATATTATACTCTACTATTTATTTTAGTTGCCACTAAAATACAATAAAATGCTCTTGCCTTCACTACACAAAGAAAATGAAAGGGGGCTGAAGTTAAGCACCTACTAGTAGGACTCACATCCAACAAAATTTTCTGGTAAAAATTGATATTTTAGGACTGTGTGGACATTAACCTACATTACCAAAAATAACAGGATACGGAATTTCCTAAAATGGTAGAATCCGTGCACGACTAACTTGGTACCCTTCCAAAAAGGAAATATGCATCCTTTCGAAAAATTCCTTCTTCACGCAACCCCAATAATGATACACCACAAAAAGATTAGTGTAGATCTTGAGAAACCCAAAAAAACCCAAAAAAATAATTTCTGGGTTTTGTTCCTCATTGGTACAGATTCCAAAGCAGTGCAGTCCGTACCTCTGTAATAACAAAAAAACTTGAAAATTGATTGCCTCCATAAATGGTCAAGTTTATATTTGATTTTATGGTTTTGTCACCTTCTAAATCCAATGGAAGGCTCTATTTTGAATAAAAATACATGTAGTAACAAAATACTAATAAATCCCAAATCTATGAATATACAAAGAACTTATTTACAAAATAAAACTTACAGATAGATGTCAATAGTAATCTCCTTCTTTGATACCATAAAAGGAAAGATAACCAAATCCTACTAAGCCAAGAACTAAGATGCTAATCAAACACCATGATCAATAAGATGAAAGCAATTCATCAAAATAAATTTACATAAACCTTTACAAACAAATGAGCAGAAATATCATATATTATTATGGAACTCAATGAAATACAATGAGACTGATCCTTGCTTATATAGGCAAGGAATAAAAATATAAGAACTAGTCAAGGTCATAGATCAAGCCATAAATCAAGGAAAAAACTAGTCATCAAATAACTAGTCAAGTCCGTAGATTTAGGAAGGAACTAGACATCAAGCATATAGTCAATACCATAGATCAAGGAAAGAACTAGTCAATACCATATATCAAGGAATGAACTACACCTAACAACTAGATAATATCTCCTAATATCTAAATAAGATAAAAGAAATATTCACACACATAAGTGGGTGAGGATAAATACAATAAAGGTAAATAAAGTACCTAGGTGAACATGAGCTAAGGTTAATACATACTCTAACAGAATAGACACAATCTAAAACAACATTCAAGTGACCATTTCCATGGATCACAACAGACTTGACCTCTACAAGAAAAATAATAGATACACAATATTCCACAATTGAAATAAAAGGAAAGAAATGCAATATAAAACAGGCTAGGGCAGCTATGGGCCACAAAATGTGAATTTTATTTCTTAAGGGATACATAATTCATTAAAATGAAAGAAGTAAGGCAAGAAAAACTCTACAAAACATTAAAATCTAAGGCCTGTAACTCACAAAAGCTCTAGAATTTTTTTGAAAAAGTTCCTTTACCTTCTTAGAAAAACCTCCCATTACAAAGTATTTAACACTTCAATTTATAACTTGCTGGATTAAGAGAGAGAGAGAGAGAGAGAGAGAGGTCACAGATAGTTTTAATGGCTTCATCCACTCACAAAATAGTAAAGGACCAATTTAAAATGGAGTAGGTCGCTGACATTCTCTAAAGCACATTATCAAATATTTGAAGTGAAAATGTGGCGCCGATACTTAGTTAATTCTAGTGGTCGATCTACTTGTAATTACTAATTAGTGAATTAGATTGTTCTCTTAACTTTTATCAATCAAATCTTTCCAAAATCAGATTTTGATTATGGAAAATTATAGGTCTCAAGGAGAGCTTTCCAACGAGACTAATTTTACAAGATTTTGAGCTCTATAGCGAAATATATGGCCATTTGATGTTTTGGTTTATTGGAAAGCACATTAATATGCCATGTGGCAGCCCCATATTGGTTTGGGAATCATCGTCTACCCAAATAACACCACTTTTTAATTTTCCATGTGTCAGTCACCCATTGGATCATGGGATAGGGCTCTGATTCCCTTTAATTTTCTTTTAATTTCCTCAGCCTTTGTCCTTTGAAGAAATGGGCCAGTAAGAAACAACCATGTTTCCTGTAGTTATCAAAATGTCCTTTAGCTTGTTAGTTTTCTTAAAATTGTGAACCAATGGAAATCTGCCATGTAGCCTCGCAATTCACCCTTCATATATAATACCTTATTAAACTGTGAAATGTCAACCAGTGAGAACGTTCAACGTGGCTTTGCATTTTAGACCCTTTGAAAGCCATGACTGACACTTGTGAATATCCAGCCAATAGGAAGGCTCCATATAGCTACCATGCGTCAATATTTTCATGAACATGACTAATTTTTTTGAAATTTGAGCCAATGAGAAAGTTCCATGCATTTTGTAAATTCAGTCTCTTTAAAATATACCTCTAACACATGCAAAGATTTGACCAATGAAAATTTTTCATGCCCTTGCAATGTGTCCGAATATTGATAACTTTGATTGAAAATCATGAAATTCAAGAAAATGAGGAAGCTCCATGCATTTCGCAAAGTCATTCATGTTAGATCACGAAGTGTGAGCTAATGAAATAGCTCCATATAGCCCTTCACATCACAACTTTTGAGTCTGGGGCACTTAGAAATAATTTGCTCAAAATAATTGCCACCTGTCCCTTTGACTTTATCTGACTTGCCCAGACTTGATGAAATATAAACTTTGGGCTATGTTCTATGAATTTGAAGTCTTCCAGGGTCCATCACCTTAATGAGATCCAAAATGATGCCTAGACTCTTATGCCACTTTTCATTACCTTCTCCCGACACACGTTGGTCTTTGATTAGTTGCAGATTTTATTTTTTATCCCATGGATTTAATAAAACCCACCTAAGTCTTGGAAAAATGCCCCTTTGTCTTGAAAATTTGAAATATATATAACCCGCCAAAGACTTAAGTCTTAGTGTTCTGCGGGTTTTCAAATGCCAATGGATAGAGAATTTGGGAAGGGGGGTTTGATAGCTGTCCAAACATCCCAAACGCGTAAAATTGGCTAAGTCCATATAGTTTTTCAATTTTTTAGGGATGCAAAATTGGATAACAGTGATATAGACCACAAGATTTTCTTGTTTTTGGGCTAGAAGCCTAGTCTTTCTTATGAGAGAGAATATAAGAAAATGAATAATTCAAACATTGTTGAATGTTTTTGGTGAATTCTTAAATAGGGGATAAGTTGAATCAAGTGTGAAAACAAAGGTAAAATAGCTTAAACACGATTTAAATAAGATTTTAGTTTATTTGACTAATTTAAGCCTTGAGAATCCTATTGAAGAATTGCATGTTTTGGTGTCTAACAAACTAACTATGATATATCGAGTGTGTGCTCAACCCCCATTGATATCAGGTGGTATCACATCAGGGTTACCCTTTTGTGCTAAGAATAGAAGAGGTATTGAAGTGAAGAAAAGAGTAAGAAGATATTTTTATTTTCAAGTGTTTGTATATATGTGTGTGATTTGAGTTGTTCAATACAAAAATATTTCCTTCTTGTAAGTGTTGTGTGAAGTGAAAATTCACTCCTAGAAGGAATAAATCAGAAAATAATACAAAGATAAAAGTGATAAGAATCCCATGAGAAGATATAAAGGAAAAGAGAAGAAAGAGAGGGAGTCTAGATACTAGGTGTGAAAAAGAACCTAGGTGAGGTTTAGGCAAGGTGGAGAATACTTGCTAGAAGAAAATGGAGAAATATAAAGTCAATATACTAATGGGGTTTATTAAGTTCTTAAGCCATGAGAAGAAAGAGAAAGAGAAGAGAGAGAAAAGAGAAAAGAAGAGAGAATGAGAGAGATAATTTTTTTTGGATGGAATAAGAGATAAGAGAGATGAGGAATTATATCGAGAAATTGTTAGTGTTGGTGGAGATAATGAGAGAAAAGCAAAGAAAAGGTATGAAAATAGTAATGAAAAATGTGGTTAAGTGTCCTATAAGGTCACTCATGGAGAGGAAAAGGAAAATACAACTTAGAGCATGGATAAGAGAAGAGGAAAAACTAAAAAATTAGATAAGTAAGAGGACATGTAAATAAGAGAGATAGGAAATTAGAGACATTATAAGGGGTGAGTCCATTGGTGAAGAAGAAATTGAAAGGAAGAAAGAAAATTCAGATTTTCATTTTTTGTATGAGCACGAGGAATAACTTGAGGCATATATTCAAACACTTGAATGTTCTTTAAATGGTGGAGTGAGTAGTGATGAGTGAAGAATTGAGATGATGGATGAGAGGGTTGAAAATGAAGAAGAATAAGGAAAAAAAGTGATGGAAAAAAAGATCAAAATGGGGAAGTAAGGAGTCAAAGAAATAAGTGGAGGGCTTAAAATTATCTCTATTTATCATCTAATGTGTTGTGTGAATGTGTTTTTTCAAGGTTTTTTGATGAATAGGTGAATCCTATTGAAGAAAAAAATCTTAGAAGAACTCAAATGAGGAGAAAGAGGCATGAAATACTCATTTTATAGGTCAAAGACATGAAGAATAAGAAGACGAAGACAAATCAGAAAGAACAAAGAGTAATTGTTGCTAAAAATTTGCTAATGAAGAAGAGAAGAAAACAATAGAGGAAAGACTAAGTTTACAAGTATAACATGATTGTAAGGAAGGAAAAAATTCAATTTGTACATGTGTACAAATCTTCCCACTTGGGGAGTATGATGTAGGAGAATCATTCATTGTAAATGATTCATATTTTATATTTCATAGTGGTTGTAAATATTTTAGGTCATAATGGATGTCTTTGTGCGCCTCAAGTCCATTTGGACCCTTTTGTTTGTAATAATGAAGTTTTAGAGTTTTCCTTCCAAAACACTATTTTCAAATTTCATATGTTGTGTCTAGTGGATTAGGTGGTAGTGTACACTGAACAAATATTGTACATGATTATAAAGGGATTTATATAGTTATGTATATGTCTCTTATCCTCCTAAATTGAGTTCTTTTATAGTTATCTCTCACTCAAGTATTAGGTCAACTAAATCAATGTAACCACAACCTTCTTTGGTTATTAAAAATAAGATTTATTCAAATGAGAGAGAGCATTAGGTAGTAGATAGGTGTTAGGAAAGACTAGAAAATAGGTTGAGAGAGGTGTTAGAGAGTCATCATGGCTAAGGAATAGATATAGATGATCACGATAATCTTGAATGAGAGGTCTTGTAATGAATAAAGCATGAGTTTCTTATAGTATGAGTTGAAAATATGATAGAATTGTTGTGTATTCATATTCCTTCTATTTTTAATGCTTGACATGACTAGGTTAGTGATATTTATGGATGATGGAATGCCTTGAAGGGTAGGATTGTTCTTATGGTTGGAAACTAGGTGGCATTTGAGGCATATTTATATGTTTAGAAGAGAAAATATGTGTTTTGGATATATATTATGAATTTTAAGGTTTAGAAAAGTGTGTAATAGTGTCAACAACATGATAATAATGGTTATAAGTTATAAAGTCTATGGAGAATTAATTTAATTCATTTTGGATGAGGTATGCTAATTACTTGTGATATTTCATGTTGATTAGGAAAGGGAAAACATTCATAAGTTGAATTATATTCAATATAAAAGGATAATATTTGGTGAAAAGGTGGATATAGATAGGAAAAAGAGTTAAATAAATTATCAATGTATATGAATGAGTTTTTATAGGAAAAAAATTGAAAACTCAAACTGACAATACATTAAAACCCTAGTTTTGTATAAGAAACTGCTCACCAAATATTATGGATCTTGATGGAGGAATAATTTATTAAAACCCACTGAAGTGGAACTTTTATACTCATAATAATAGAAATTTTTGAAGTGGAATCAGGTCTTAAAATGTATATTTTCTCAAGTTATGAATTTATTTAGCTTGTTGCCCTGTGAATGTCCATGTTTAGGACAAATTCCTAAAAAATCAACAAATTTGGTTCTATCAGTTGTGTTGTTGTAAGAAATGGATTATAGGGTATTTATACTCATAAAAATGTGTGAAGAATTTTTTATATTGAAATTAACATGTGGGAGAAAGATATTATCAATGTTTGGATTTGAGATCTTGACAAACCTAGTTCAAATGGTGACAGTCTAGTTTAAGAACTTATCTTGAGAGTTGAAATCTGAAAATTGGTGGTGAGTGATAACTCAATAAAGGGTGCCTAAATATGTAGTTATTTTCTCATGGAATTCTTTTATTTAGGAAAAAAATAATGTTTCCATGAAAACATGGATACTAAATTAGGCCTACTTATGAAAATGTTTTGTATGATTTAGAGGTGATGAAGTGAGTGATAGAATCTAATATTTTATAAGAAGATCTAAGGCCATAATGGGTTTCTGAAATTTGGTTCATAATATTCTGAATTATTTTGTAGTGATCTACACCATAGGATTTTCTACTTTTAAGGGTCGGAAGCTTAGTCTTTCTTGTGAGATAGAATATGAGAAAATGAATAATTGAAACCTTATTGAATGTATATGGTGATTTTTTAGTGGGTTATAATTTGAATCAAGTGTGAAAACAAGGGGAAAATAGTTTAAATACGAGTTAGAAAATATTTTTGTCTTTTGAACTAATTTAGGCCTTGAGAAGCCTATTAAATAATTACATGTTTTGGCGTTTAACGAACTAACTGTGATATATTGAGCCTTTTCTCATTCCCCAATGCTAATAGGTGGTATCAAATTTGGTTTGATCTTTGGTGCTAATAAAAAAAAATGTATTAAAGTGAATAAAATAGTATATATATATATATATATATATATATATATATATATACAAGTATTTGTATAAATGTTTGTGATTTGAGTTGTTAAAGATAACAAGGTTGTGTTACTACAAGATTTATGTGAAGTGTCTGGTTGCTCCCAGAAGGAAGAAGTTAGAAAATAATAAAAAGAGAGAAGTGAAGGAAGAGGAAAAGAAAAATGATAAGAATCCCAAGAGAAGAGATAAAGGAAAAGACAAGAAAGAGAGGGATTCAAGCAACTAGGCGTGAAAAAGAACCTAGGTGAGGCTTAATAAAGGTGGAAAAGACTTCCTAGAAGAAAATGGAGGAAGAAAAAGTGAAGATAGTGAAGGTATTGCTTAATTTCTTAATCCATGAGAAGAAAGAGAGAGAGAACAGAGAGAAAAATAGAAATGAAGAGGTAGTGAAAGAGTTAGAAAAAAAGAGAGTTGCAGATTGAACAAGAGATGAGAAAGTTGGGGAAGGATATGGATAATATACTAGTGTTGATGGAGAGAATGATTGAAAGATAAAGTAAAGGTATTGAAATAATAATAAAAGGTGGTCAAGTGGCTTATTAGGTAATTCATGGAGAGGAAAAGGAAAATGCAGCTGAGAGGATGGATAAGAGAAGAGGATAGAAGGAAAATGAGCATAATTAAGAGGACATGTAAAAGAGAGAGAGATGAAACTAGAGAAATTATAAGGGATGAGTTTGTTGGTGAAGAAAAAATTGAACGGAAGTAAAGAAAATCATATTTTCAGTTTGTGTATGAGAGAAAGGAACAACTTGAGGATGATAGTCAAGCACTTGAATGTGATTTAATCAGTGAAGGAGGGAGAAGTGATCAAGAAAGAATTGACATGATGGATGATAGGGTTGAAAATGAAAAAGAACAAGGAAAAATAGTGATCAAAATAAAGATTAAAATGGGGAAATAATAAGAAGTGAAAGAAACAAGTAGAGGGACTCTGTTAGTGAGAAAATTTGTCATTATGGAAAATTAGGTGTCTCCACCAACATTCACGAGGCTATGCCCCTCTGCATTGAATGGTGTAACTCCCATTATTGAATGAAAACTAATCTATTCCTATCTAAATGTTGTGGGTTGGCCAAATTGGTCAAGGATCACACAAGAAAACTCCACTAAATGGGTGGTAAAGTGCTTGTATGGGGTATAACGAAGGAAATTACAATGATGAGGGGTGAAGAAGGGAAATTAGGAAGGGAAGGTTATTGAGTTGAGTATTCCAATTACAAAGTTCACACCTAATAACCGGAGTAGTTCATCATTGAATATAGAAGAAGATAACAATGAAGTCATAAATGAGACCAATGAATTAGACACATGGTTCCTTAGATTCATCTATAAAGGAAACAAAGTTACTTTCCAACACTATGCATGCAAATTTTCCTGAACTGGAAGAGCTCCTGCTTCAGGATGGTCAGGGGAAAGCGCAGTCTTCGGGAATCACCCCTCGACTTCAGATTACAACTTTGATCTTACACACAATAGTGAAACCTGATCTTTGTTACCTCCCTGCTGAGTAACATACATTGTTTGTTGTATGCAATTAGTGATACCGACCCTACCATGCAGGTGGGGGTCTCCAGGGAATGCTCCTGGTGAACACCATTGTGCTTCCACCTAGCCTTAAGGAGGCCTCGCGGCTAATCTCCCCTGTCCCGAAGGACAGGGGCCAAGTGAAAGAGAAACTCTTCCAGTTGTGTGCCTGGTGGGAAGGAAAAGTGCATAAAAGAGAGAAAAATAAGAACACATAGGGAAAAATGAATGGAATAAATGTATCTTTTATATTTTCATGTGCATTGGTGACACAAATCTCAACAACAACAATCCAAAATTACTACAACATGGATGATATCAAAATATAACATTTTCGAGGATCCTTTGGAATGCAGAAGCCATCCCAATTTATAGCAATGTGAATTGACTATTTATCTACCCCCCACATGACTCTTCGCGGTCTCCTTTAACTCATGACTTCTCACTGAAGTGAGAAATAAGTTCCCTTTTTATAAATTAAATAGAATTTTACAATGTAAATTTATAAAGTCAATTAAGTGAATGAGACAAAATACAATGCTTACACCCAACAAAGAATTAGAAGGGGGCGAGAAGGAAGAGAGAGAAAGAGAGAAGAAAGGAGATGTTTTCATATCTGATGAAGGAGCTCTATGTGATGAAGAAATTTGTTGATTCATGTCTTCTGATGACAAGCCTCTGGAATAAGCTCATGTTCCTTGAATTCCTTACTGAATCAAGCTATTGTAAATGTTAATTTATCCTCCTCTATAATTCACACACAACCCAACACCTTGGCCTAGGTCCCGGAGACATCACTGATCTTCTTGCATTGATGGATCCATTCTTTGTGATCCATTTCAATCGTAGCAATGCAAATTTTGATATTGGTTAGGGACTCTAAGTTTTCTTCATTGAAGGAAAGAGAGTTACATTCATTTTTCTTGATCATATCTTAGAAGGAAACAATGAGTTCTTCTGGTGATGAATCTTCAGTGAGAGGAGGGAACTTGAGTCTGTGAACACAATGGTAGAAATCGTTCAAGATCTCAAAATCATGTTTTCCGTAAGCTTCCAAATCAGATATAACATTCTTAAGAAATGCATATTTCATGTCCATGATGTATATCCAAAATTGAGACAAGTTCTCCATAGCATATGAGAACACATTCTTGCTCACGAGGGTGTAAGATTTGAAGGAAATCATCTTGGATTCTAGTGGAAATGATGTAGGAACATATTCTTTGCTTTTGATAATTTGGTAGGTGAAGAAGGTTAAGGAAGGTTTCGTAGGTCTTGTGCTTCATTTTGTGTGTCTAGTTAGTGTTAGGATTGCTATAAGATTGAATTTGAACCTTCCCTCCAAAAGTGAAGAATTCAAATTTGTATACAATTTGGATGCTGCTTGGCAATTTAGAGCTCTTGGAAATCAATTTCATGAAATTTTTTCAAGCAATCCTCTTAAGGACTTGATGGGTCCGTAATATTTTGGGAGGCATCAAAATGGATATTTTAACCCTTAGAATAGGCTTATCACATTATGAGAAATTTGGAAAAAAATGTGCAGGTTCAGTTTTTCTAGTGATTAGCTTGCAAGGGAACTGAAATTTCAGAGAAGACATAATGTTTGTAACTGTCTCGAGTGAGACAATCATTGAGAACAAGAAATGATTATATCTTGTCATTATTGGAAAGCAATAATGATTCAAGGGAATAAGTGATAACCTTTCGAGATAGAAAGAAATGATATTGTTATGTATGTTTTTGACAAGTATGTTACAGAGGAGGGAGTGTGTGAAGTGTTTATGTTTGTATTTGTAAGAGGGAGATTTTATTGTTATTTTTTAGATCAATGAAAGTCAATCATTTGTATATTAATTGTGGTTTTCAATAATCCTATTATATTTTATTGAATGCATAGTTAGGATGTGTAGTATTTGATGTCATAGTGAAACAAAATAGAGCACAGTGTAGTTTATAGAGAGCCTAGAGTTGAAAAAAGGTTTTAAGGATTATTCAAAGCGAAGTAAAGGTATTGGAAGCTTTTGCTAAGTGTGATCATCATTCTAGAACTTACAGATTTGAAAGATATTGTTTAACGCACAAGAAACCATTCAAAACTCCCTCTCGAGCTGTTAGAGTCGCTCATACTCTGCAACTAGCATTTTTTTGAGAGAGAAATCATCTATCTCGAAATTTCACTGTTCAAAATTTCTAATATTTGGAATATTTCTTCATGCGGGGGAGGTCATGAAGGGACGTTGCAAAAAGAACCAACTCGATTCATTTCGATACGAGAGAGAAATCCTTGATAGTTTTTTGGTACAGTCGCAATGGGTCAGAGATAACAATGTTTTTGCAAGTTAAAGTCATTTCTAGATATTAGCAAGCCCTACAATCATCAATAAACTCAAAGGAATATGAGGGTTGTTGGAAACACCCCTAGATTTAGTTTTGAATGTGTTTACTCAATCAAATTTTCTTGACAGTGTATAGGCAGAGGTCCCAATTGGGTTAGGTTGTGATTGTCATTCCACGGTGCATACTTGCAAGGTGAAATAATGAACTAGTACCCTTTCCATAACTAATAATATGCCACAAGGAGATAATTAAGGTGTTATCAAATGTAATAGGGAGCCTTGAATAACTGATGAGCTCATTTGATCACTGAGATTATGCTTGAAAACCTTAGGAAAATAGGTGAGTTGTAGTATTGGGTCTAAAGGTGAGTAAGACAATCAATGTTTAAATACCCCTCTACATCATTTTGGTATGAGAGTGATTCAATCAATTAAGAAGTTGAAGAAGTAAGAAGTTGGGAAGTGACATAAGTTGAAACAAGAAGCAAGATGCCACCAAGAAGGAATCTAACAATAATTCCAGCAGGAGAGAGAGCAACAACAGATAGAGAAAGAACAACTACCTTACAAATGGGTGAAGTCATCCTTCAAGAGCTAATGAATATGAGGGATAGCTATATGATGTCAAGCTTGCACCAGTGGAGGCTAATTAGATAAGAGGAGTAGAAATAAGAGACTGGAGTGATGGAGAAGAAGAAGTGGTTCAAGAACCACCAAAGGTAGAAGCAGAGGAAAGAGACCCTGATGAAGTGAGGCTGAAAAGATTTTGAAAGGCAGTGAAAAGTGAAGGAGCTAAGCCCAAAATGGATTTGTCAGTCTATGCAGGGAAGCTTGAATGGAGAAGAACTTCTAGATTATATAGTAGAACTAGATTAATATTACTTTGATTTTGAGAATGTACCTGAGGATCAATAGGTGAAGTTTGATAAGAAAAATATTAAAGGACATGCATCCATATGGTGGGACTATGTTCAGGAGGAGAGAAGGAAGAAGAACAAACCCAAGATCAAGTCATGGGACAAGATGGTGACCAAACACAAAGGTAAGTTTCTCTCAGCTGGTTATATGACAAATTTATATAGATAGTTGCATAATCTTAGGAAGAAAGATATGGGGGTTAAGGAATACACAAAATAATTTTATAAACTCGGCATTAGATCAGACCAATATAAGATGACACTGACAAATTGGAAAGGTATTTAAATGGTCTAAGGTTTCAAATGCAAGATGAACTTAGTCTAGCTAGTCCTAGAAGCCTAAAAGAGTGCTACCATCTGACCTTGAAGGCTAAAGACATACTAAATAGAAGGCATACTTAGAAAAATAGAGGAAGAGGCAGAGGTTACAGAGGTAGAGGATAGTTTGGAGGAAGAGAACAATCACAGAGGAGTCAAGGAGAATCAATTCAATCTGAACAAGAGCAGTCTACTACCTTCAAAGGTGTATTTAGAGGTAAAAGACCTTACTTTAGAGGTGGATATGGAACTAGAGGAAGAGGAAAAACAAGATTCACCAAGAATATGCTAAAATGTAACAAATTTGTAGGTCACAAGTCATGGGAGTGTCCTGAAGGGTAGGCTACATACAGTACAAGGAATGAAGGCATAACTAAGTTTGTGCAAGGTGGAGAAGAAGAGAGTGTTTGATCACCTTCATTAGTAGAAGAACCAGAGGTACAAGAGTCTCTACTCATGAGAAGGATTTTGATTAAGACACCCAAGGACAAGGAACCACCTCAAAGGAAATCGTGATTCATGACAACTTACAAAAGTCAAGGTAAATGGTGTAAAATGGTCATAAATTCGGGTAGCACAAATAATTTAGTCTCAGTTAAAATGGTTAGCAAATTGGGCTTTAAAAAGATACCTAATCCCACACCATATAAGGTTTCTTGGTTAAACAAAGAAAAAAAGGTGCTAGTTAGTGAACAATGATGGGTTGATTTTCAAATTGGAAGGTATAATTATAGAGTGTTGTGTGATGTTATACCCATGGATGTGTGCCATGTGTTGTTAGGAATTCCTTAGCAATATGACAGGAAAAATACACATGATGGGAGAAGTAATGTTTACATTATAGAAAAATATGGGGTTAGTCACACCTTGTTGCCCATAAAAGAAGAAGAAGAAGAACAACATATAGGTTCTAGTGTGATGCTCATAGGGGAGAAAGACTTCTTAAAAATAGTGGAAGAGGAAGAGATAGGATTTGTAGTGGTACTTAAGCCTAGGCCAATTATAACAGCAACAAGAATGAATGATTTTCCTCAAGTAATACAAGCCATGCTTGGAGAATATGTTGATATAGTGATTGATGACCTTCCCAACTCTTTTCCTCATATGAGAGAGATGAGTCATCATATAGATTTCATACCAGGTGCTAGCTTACCAACCAAGGAAACCTATAAAATGACACCAAAGGAGAATGGAGAGATTGAGAAACCTGTGCAAGAGTTGTTGGATAAGGGGTTGATTAGAGAAATTCTTAGTTCTTGTGTAGTGCCTACAGTACTAGTGCCTAAGAAAGAAGGAGATTGGATAATGTGCACATATTCTAGAACAATCAACAAAATCACTATCAGGTACATATTTCCTTTGCTTAGAGTGGAATATTTAATGGATTGTTTATGTGGTGCAAGCTATTTTTACAAAATAGATCTCAAAAGTGGTTACTATTAGATTAGGATCAAGCAATGAGAAGAATGGAAAACAACATTTAAGACTAATGAAGGGCTATATGAGTGGTTTTTCATGCCATTTGGACTTTCCAATGCACATAGTACTTTTATAAGATTAATGAATGAGGTCTTTAAGCCATTCATAGTTAAGTTTTTAGTTTCTTATCTTGATGATATATTAATTTTCAGTCAAAGTAAAGAGGATCCTATGCAATATTTGAATTTGGTATTGAAGAAACTTCAAGAAGAGAGATTACTAATTAATCTCAAAAAGTGTGAGTTCATGAAAACATGGTTGTTATATCTAGGATTTGTGATTTCTAAGGGGATGCTGAAGATAGATAAAAAAAGGTAAGAGAAATGTTAGAGTGGCCAACACTCAAAATAGCAGGTGAGGTGAGAAAATTTCATGGTTTAGAAAGGTTTTATGTAAAATTTATTAGAAATTTCAGTGAGATGTGTGCACCTATTATTGATACTTTTAGGGGTGATAAGAAGAAGTATTCTTGGACTAAAGAATCTGATTTTTTTTTCAATATTCGAAGGGAAAATTTACTGAGCAGCCAATTCTAGCTTTGCAAGACTTTAACAACATCTTTCATGTGGAGTGTGATGCAAGCGACATTGATATATGGGTTATTTTAAGAAAATATGGTAAAATCATTGCCATTTTTAGTGAGAAACTTAATGAAGCAAAGAGAGATTATTCATACTATGATCTTTAACTCTATGCTATGGTACAATATTTGAAGAAGTGGGCGCATTATTTGTTTCCTAAAGAATTTGTTATATACACCAAAAATCATACTTTATAGTTCATCACCAATCAGCTAAAACTCAAACAAAGACACGTCCATTGGGTGGAATATCTATAAAAATTCACATTTACCATCAAGAAAAAGAAATTTCAAATCAATAAAGTGGCTAATTACTTAAGCAAAAGGGTGTTACTAGTACATGAAGTTAAGTTGGAGAGTATGGGTATTGATTATTTGAAAGAGTTATATGAAGACAATGAAGACTTTAAGGCAATCTATGTAGCGTGCAATAATCCTGCATGAGTAAACAAAGAGTTATGGCTAGATTATCTTCTTGAAGATGGTTTTATTTTTAAAGGAGTGTAGTTATACATGCCTAGAAGCTCAATAAGGGAGAATCTCATTAATGAGAAGTATAATGGGAGTATGGCTGGGCATTTTGGCCTTGGAAAGACACTAGGGTAGCTTAGTAGACACTACTATTGGAAAAAAAATAAAGACACATTTGAGGAGGTTTGTGGAAAGATACACTACATGTAAAAGAGCCAAAGGTAAGAGTACTAATGTTGGACTATACTAGCCACTTCCTATACCTAAAATACCTTGGGAATCAATTAATAAGGATTTTTTTATGGGGCTTCCAAAGACACAAAATGGATATGATTAAATTTATGTAGTTGTAGATAGATTTTCCAACACGGATCACTTTATTCCATTCAAAACTACAAGTGATGCTACTCAAATTTTTTATTTTTTCTTCAAAGAGGTGTTTAGGTTGCGTGGGCTTCGAGTAAGTATATTTTTTGATAGAGATACTAAGTTTTAGGAAAGTTTTTGGAGAACTTTATAGAAGAAGTTAGGAGCTAACCTTAGTTTTAGTTTTGCATATCACCCAAAAAAAGATGGAAAAATATAAGTGGTCAATATAAGCTTAGGAAATATCTTTAGATGTTTGTCAAAATATCATCCAAAGTAGTGGGATGTTGTCTTACCTCAAGTAGTGTTTGTATATAATGATATAGTGAATATGAGTATTGGAAAAAATTCCTTTTCAGGTGGTTTATGGTATGCATCCTAGAGGTATATTTGAGCAAAGATGCATCAGAGACATGGAAAAGAGAAGTGTGTAAGGATAGGAATTTGCAGAAGTCATACATGAGATACATCAACAAGTGAGAAAATGTTTACAAGCAAGTGTGGAAAAGTACAAGCAGAAGGCATATTTGAGAAGAAGAGATGTAAATTTTGAGGTTGGTGATCTTGTGATGGCATATCTTAGGAGGAAAAGTTTCCCTAAAAGGGAGTATAAAAAACTATAAATGAAAAAGATAGGTCCTTGCAAGGTGTTAAGGAAGTTTGCAAGTAATGTGTATGAATTGGAATTGCCTAATGGGGTAGGTATATCTCCTATCTTCAAAGTTTCAAATTTGTATCACTATAAGTGATCTGAGAAGGGTGAAGACACATTGGAAGAAGCATATACAGTAAAATAATAGTGGGTGTAACAGTTTCCTAAGGTCCAAGATGACGAAAATGAGTGAATTCTTGCCAAGAAGGAACTCAAGAGGACTAAAGGAAAACAATATTTTCAATACCTCATCAAGTGGAAGAACAACACATTTGAGGATCCAACATGGATGACTGAGAGATACATCCTACATCAAGGAAGGACCTTGGAAGAGATTCTCAACATCTGATCTAAGGTCTTTTCTCTTTCATGTGGATTATGATGCATTAGCATTTTCTTTACTCTTAATAATTTGGTTTATATGTGTTCAATCTTGGTTTGTTGGTAGGCTAGGAAGGTTTAGAAAGGTTTATTAGGTCCTTTGTTTCATTTAGTGTGTCTAGTTATTGTTAGGCTTATTCCAAGTTTTAATTTGAACCTTCCCTCCAAAAATTAAGAATTCAAATTTGTATGCCATTAAGGTTGTTTCTTTCCCATTAAGGTCTTTGAAGTCATTTCCATGTAATTATGTAAATACAATCCTGTTAGGGAATTGATGGTTCATAATAGTTATAATGGAATCAACATGAAATCCCTAGCCTTAAAATTATGCTCATAAAATTTTGTGTGCAACTTGGAAAATGAGGCATGATTATTTTTCAAATGATTAGCCTGTAAGAACTTGCAATTTCATGAAGGAATCCTAATCATGGGGAGTTGTAACAGTTTACTGAGACAATGATGGCCACTTATATTTTTTGGAAGAAAGAAGTAATCAAAGAAAGGTAAGAAAAAATTCCAAAGAGGAGAGAAAGATTGTGATGTTTATTTTTGTTGCATTTATGTGACACGGTAGTGGAGGTATGCGTGTGTAACTATTGTGCAAGACCATGTTATGCAATTTCTTGTGAATGGAAGTAATCATCTTTGTTTTTGTGGTTTTCTATAATCCTATTTTGTGTTTTATTTCATAGTTAGTGGCATGTTTAGTTAATATAGTGGGTATTAAAAATAGAACACATATATTTTACAGAGGCCTTTGACTTATAGATGGGTTTTTAGGATTGTTCAAGATGAAATAAAGATCTAGGAAGATTATGCTAAGTGTGAACATCATTCTAGAACTTAAAGGTTCAAAGGAGATTGTAACATGAGAATGAAATCCTCGAAAATTCACTCTTCGGGTCATGAAATTCAATAAAACTCTGACCTAGGGTATCAATGCAAGAAACCCAAATTTGATTTTTTTTCAATATCCAAGAGTTCTGACAGGTGAAACATGACGAAAAATTAAAGCACAATATCGTGACAAAGATCCAAATCTAAAAATAATGTGTCATTCACACACAAAGGAAAAAATTATAACTTAGTAAAAATAACATATGTCGTGCCCATTCACATGCTAAAAATGTTAAGTCCCTTAATTTATAAGCTCTAATCACCTAGAACACTAAAAAACAATGCATAATGACAAGTAGGGTAAAATTGTCAATCTTCCCAAAATAACAGGTCTAAAAAAACAACCTGCTAAAAATAGAAATATGATAATAAAGGGGAAAAAATCATCACTGAACATGAATTAAAGGTGTTAGGGGTCTCAAACAATCAAAATTGAGTAAATAATGCAAAATATCCTAAAATAGTAGTTCACAGGCCCACCTGCTAAAATAGAAAGTCTCATTTTTTGAAGCAGAAAGTTGCAGTTGAATCATATTTCACTCATCTCAATGATTTTTTACATCTTCCCATGTTTGTAAATTTATATCACAATCTTCCACAAGGATTTTGATTCTAGCGTCACCTCTACGAGAAGCTGGTTGCAGTGAGATGGGTTACTTAGGTCAAGTGAGCTAGTGAAAGTGATCCATGTCAAGTAATCTCAATGATCTCAGTGAGTTAAGAGAGTTGATCAAACCAATCAAGCATCAAGAGGAACATCAAGCAACTTGAGGACTATGAGCTATCAAGGGCTCACTATCAAAACCAAAGGAGTGAAAGAGTGATCCTCACTCACAATGCAAATCAAAGAGGGATCATCATGAAAAATGCCTCCGGTCATCTTGAGATCACATCACGATATCTCTCATCAATGTTTCTAAACACTCATTCAATATCCTGAGGAATTTTTGCATCATGGAGGAGGATATTGTGATCATCATCAACAAGTTCTTCATCAGAAGGATATTTTTCATCAAATATGTCAAATCTCACTCATTCCTTCTTCTCTCTTCCTCCCTCTTTCTTCTCTCCCCCTTTCTTCTCTCCCCATTTCTAAATATTTTTTGAGAATAATCATGGTAATTCATCTCATTTACTCAAGTTACTGCCTAAAGTTCAATTGTAAAAGTCCCTTTGATTTATAAAAAATGGAACTTGTTTCTAACTTCCTAAGAGGATGTAAAGTCACAATTTGAGTGGATAAACGGAGAGTCATCTCAGGGGTAGATGAAGAGGAAATTCACAATGATATAAATTGGAATGGATCTTCCCTTCCATGGGATCATGAAATTGATATCTTGAAAGCTAGATATTGAATTTTTTTTCTTCTAGTAGCAATTGTGGATTGTTGTAGATTGTGAATACTTGTATCACCACTACACAAGAAATAAAAGTTACATTTCCTTTTCTCATGCTTTCGTCTACTCTCTCTCTCTATCTTTTGAAAATTTGAAAGAATAGTGATTGATGATCCCTCTATTATCTTATGTAAACCCCTATTTTGTCATGTCATCATTTTGCACTAAGTATGATATTGTCATTTTTTAATTAACACTTAACTATATTTTAGAAGGAAATATTATCCATAACCTTGTTATTTTCATCTTGTGTTTACTTATTCAAATATGGGTTAAATGAATCTTTATGAGTATTAACAATGAATTTGAAGAGCATATCTTAAGCCATCATAGGATCCAACTATTTATCTGAGCAGGACTCACTTATGTACTAGCACATGACTTGTTGAGGAGAGAAAGACTCTCTCGAAGCATTAATGAATACTCGATTGGAATGAGGAACTCACACAAAAGAGGTAGATGACTCACATGGGAAAATGATGAATTGATGTAGTTGGTACACTAGTTGACACGATGAAAGGAGTATGAAACATGGACTACCATCTCAACCATCATGCGAATTATGAGGACCATTCAATATTAAATTTACACAAGTTTATTGAATACATGAATCATATAAAAATAGCTAATCATAGAATTATAATCATCATGATTATAGGGATCTAATGTAGAATATTTGATAGCTTCTAGAGTTGATTGACTACCTCAACTATGAGCCAATTACGGACCTCATCTGAAGTTAACATGATGAATTTCACCTAAGTGTGGCATGAACTACTCTTTCAACAATTGTAACTCCTCAAACAATTAGTTTTTGTTATAGATATATTATATTTAAGTATTTGTAATTAAATGCAAATAACTAGTCCTCTTTTAGAGTGACTAGTACTTCTCTGAGTATAAAAGAGCATCTGTAATAGGAAAAAGGTTTAGTTCGATTGATTACTGTAAAACACATTATTCCATTCAATAAAGTGTTGATTTAGGGGAAATTTTGACTCATGTGACTTATAACTTTGAAACGGATCTGCAGGAAGGGGTAAGGGTCATTCCTTCCCAACGTGAAGGGATAATTTCTTGTCCATTTTATCTCTGTTATTTAGAATTTATTTGATTTACCATAATTCCAGTGTTTCGGTACCTTTCAATTCTTAGCTCATTAATTCTTTGTTAATCAATCTATTTCATTTATTTATGGTAGTTAGGATACCTTTTGGCTGATTTTGTTAGTAATTAAGTACTGAGAATAGTTCCAAATGTTTTCTTTGTTGTAAATAGCCATAAAAACTGCCCTCGACTGAAAAACATAAGATAACTAAAGTGCAAGTACCAATGATGCTCATCAATTTTTGGCACCGTTTTTAATGAATTCTCAAGGTGTTAACAAAGATTAAGGTACTAACTTGAAGTGCTACATGATTTCATGGTAAGTTTCCATTAAGAAATTTTATTTCCATAACTCTTTCTTTTGAAGTAGAAGACCTTGTAGTGAGAGAGACTCTTTTTATTATTTTAAGTATGTGGAACAATAACAATAATTTAATCACTAGTAGTTAGGTAATTTTCCTCAGTATGGTAGTATTTTATGTTTAGACCTAGAGACCATAGAGGTAGATTTATTAGAATTAATTTACAAAACCCCCTCAAAACCAACCAGTGGAACACTTGATTTAAAAAGAAAGGATGGATGATGGAGTGGAAAAACCCAATGGTGGTGACAATGACAACCCTACACTTGGAAGGAAATTTATATATCACATAAAATTGGACCCTAATGATGCATCCCCCACGAATAATATATCCCCTTTTATTCTTCTAACCTTCAGGGGATTGGTCTTAGTAGATCCTGATCAATTCCTATTTGTGTTTAAGATCATGTGTCAGACCCTATGACTACACCTCAGATACTCATAAATTGAATTTATTTCCTTCAACCTTGAAAGATGCAGACATGGGGTGGTTCATGGGCCTCAACCCTAAATCTATTCATAGCTGGAAGGAAATGGAAACATTCTTATTGGATAAATACCAATATTATTATAGATTAAGTGATAGAAAGGAAGACCTTTTTAGGATTCAACAAAAGGAGGATGAAAGTGTGGAAGAATATCTTGATCGGTTTCTCTTCCTTCATAAGAGGTGTCACACTGGTCTTGATATTTATATTCTCAAATGGTATTCCTTAAGGGATTAGGTGAAGACACACAAGAATCCTTCAATCTTATGGTAAATGGAAACATGAATAAAGTAGAATTTACTGATATCATTGACCTCTATACGAACTACTCGTGAACTCGCCCCAATATTCGCAGATATAAAGGAAAATTTGCCAATGGTGATATATCCATAAACTAAGAGAAGAGATTGTAAATTTGAGGAATGGACCTCATAGTTCAACTTAACACAAATGTGGATAGGGAGAAAGCCTACCAATACAAAGTTATTGTTCATCTACTATCCAATATGTAGGGGACAAACATGGGCTTAAGGATTGTCCCCTAAATAAGACAAGCATTTACCTTATTCTATGATCTAAATCATTCCAAAAACAAATGTAGATTGCTTCCCTTACTGAAAAACCATTTAAAACATAACACACATAATTAATTTGAGTTAAATTGTATGGCTTAGAGGCAAGGAGGGAATTTTCAGTCAAATCAAAACTAGTCCTATGCACCAAAAACTCGATGAGTTCCAAACCAATGAAATGACACCATGGTCATACCCCCATCCTTGGGTTTAGCAAGATTCCCATAGGATTGGAGTCCTCAATGGAATGCACCACAAAATTATTATCAACAATCTTGGACTCCAAACCCAAACATTCCACTCATTTCAACAATTTGACCCTCAATTCCAACAACAGTGGAATGTACCTCAAGGATCAATGAAGAATTATTATAACCAAAGATTACCCCAAGGTAAAAAAATATCTTTTGATTAGTGACCACAACATACTACCTCATCCAAATAACCTTCCTATTCATAGATTTCAGTGCATAGACTATGGAAAATCCCAAAAATTTGAGGTAGGGTAATCACAACATACATAGTGGAGTCAGATAAAAACCCCACAATCAACTCTAGTGGATTATAGAAACATCTTGCTGTGTTCAGGGAAGGTTACCTTAAAACCTTCCATCTCTTATTATGGAATAAATCCCTGAAGATAAATAAAATCTAGAAGAAAACACAGCCCTGTCATGTTGTTAAAGAAAAACATGAACTAAACCCTGACATTCCTTTTCCATGCAGGATTTTTGGAGAAACACAACACTGTAATTCACGAAAAAAACATAGTCAAATTTGATTTAAGGATTAAGGAACTTTAGTATTGGAATCCATTTATTATAGGCTCTTTAGAAAATTACTAGAATTGAACAAAACCATCAAAGAGTTATCTGTTATAAGACTCTAGGAAGAAGAAATACTCAACCCAAAACCATCAATGTTGATGGAAAATTGTCTAGTATACTGGAAGGGAGTATGATCCCTACTACATACAGATACCCTAGAAAGTCCTGATTTTTACATTTTTCATAAGAGATGCACAGATCCTAAATTTTTTAATTAACCTAGGAGTTGTTATTAATGTGATTACCACAAACACCTTGTCCACATTATCTCTCCTTGAACTCGCAATCAACATTAATAGTTCTACAAATGGCAGATCAATCCATGTAAACAAGCCAAAAGGTATTATATAAGATGTTACCATAACCATTGAGTCTTGGGATTATTCGATAGACTTTATGGTCATAAAAATGTAGAATAGGAAGATTGGATGCCCTTTGATTCTAGGACGCTCTTGGTTAAGAAATTGTTTCCACCCTCATTTATTGTATAATAGTAAATATGGTGATTAAAAATGGAAATGATTCGAAGAAATTACTCCATCTATCCAGCCTACAAAAAAAAATTCTACTGAGAATTAAACAATGTTGGAAGGATAATATAGATGAATCAGAAGATATGATTTCATCTCTGGCCATAGTCATAATTCAAGAACATTCAGATAAAATTCAACATGGTGACCATGATTCCATATGCTGAACTAAATATAAGTCACTATGCCTCAACATTAATATTTCATTGAACTAAATATAAGTCATGCACTATAGTTAGTTGAGATAAGAGATGACATGATTGGATGAGAAAGAATTAACCCATTATCTGCCCGTTTTTCACGAAAGATAGAGTTGACCGAGTCAATCTTTCACAATATCACTGTTATTTACACCGATTACTTCCCCACATATGCCCATTGAATTAATTATTGAGAGATTATCCATGTTGTAAATTCTCTCCTCCCAGATACCAAGAAATTACCTATCTTCTTAGGAAAAACATTAGCAGTCAATAACTGGCTTGACTAGTCTAGGAAAAGATAATACCCTATTTGAAACTTTTATGCTCTCATCCTCAAGACTTTGCTTGGGAATATAGTGACATAAAGGGTATTCACCCCAATATTTTTACACACCACATTTAGACAATTGTTTCTAGGCTAAGTCTAGATAACCACGAAGAAGAGATAAACACTGTTCCTTAAGAGACATTGTAAAAACTTGTAATTGAAAAACTTCTTAGGGTGGGATTCATTTACCCAATTTTAGATAGCCATTAAGTTAATCCATTAGTGATAGTTCCTAAAAATAATGGGAAATGAAGGGTATGTGTGGATTATATGAAGTTAAATAAGACAACTCATCGAGATTATTTTCCATTACCTATCATTGATCAAGTATCCTAGATTATTTATCTGGGAAAAGGTATTTCTCATTTCTTTATAGGTTCAACAGGTACAATCAAATGACAGTAGCACTAGAGAATCAAGATAAAACCATTTTTACCTACCCATGGGGAGAAAATTTTCTTACAAGGATATTACCTTTTGGTTTATGTAATGCTCTTGCCACTTTTCAAAGAGTCCATGCAAGAAATCTTTGCTGATCTCGACTCATGATTATTTTGAGATTTGCATGGATGAACTCACTATTAATGGGGGAAACATTCCAAGAGGTAATCGAGTAATCTATAGAAAATTCATTTATAGGTATGAAAAATAGCAGTTATACTTATACCATGAAAAATAATTATTTATGATGGAGCAGGGGATAGTCTTAGGCCTTCACGTTTTAGTTGAAGGAGTGAAGGTGGATCCAGAAAAGGTCAGTATCATTATAAGACTCCCATATGCCCACAAATTAAACAGAGGTAAGAATATTTCTCGGGCATCCTGGCTACTATATAATATTTATTTCAAATTTCAGTAAATATATCTTCTCCATTGTTTTCTCTTCTAACTAAAGACTCTGAATTTAACCAAATATAAAGGCATGCCAACAATCCTTGTAACACTATCAAGGACAAAGTTAACAAACAGACCAACATTAAGAGGCCCAAATTGTAAGCTTTCCCCTTTCATATACAAATAGACACTTCCAAATAAAGCAGTAGGGCTTGTACTTGGACAACAAGTAGAAGGAAAAGAAATGCATGTTATTTACTATATTAGTAAAAATACCTCTACCTTGTTAAAAGGAATTACACCACCATAGAGAGGGAATTTCTCGCAGTTGTTTATGCAATTAACAATGTTTTTCCATCATATCACAGAGCTATGATTGTGATTGTGCATACTGACCACTCTACTATTAAGTATTTAATGAATACACCTTTAGTGCATGGAAGGGTTGTAAGATGGCTAATGTTATTGCAAGAATTTAATATTCAAATTATTCACAAGCCAGGAGAAATCAAATGTGGTGGTTGATTTTCTTTCAAGGCTAACCTTCTTAGGTATAGAAGAAGCAACAAGTTAATGATGATTTTTTAAATGAACGTCTATTTTTAATTTCCATTTTCTCTCCTTAGTTTGCAGATATATGGCTAACTACTCTGGCTATAGGGAATTTCCCAAGCTTCTTCACACATAAGAAAAGAAAGCAATTTATTAAACAAAATTTGATATATACATGGTTGAATTGAATAATTTGTAAATGTGTACCTGACCATCTTCTACCCATAGGTGTGTATCTAAATATGAGATCTTTGACATACTTAAGGAATTTCGTGATGAGCCATCAGGGAGGCCATTATTCAATTAAGAAGAACCATTCCATAAACATTTTGGGAGCTGGTTAATATTGTCCTTCCTTGTACAAAGATTTTAGAAAGTATGTATGGAAGTGTGATCAGTGTCAAAGGATAGGGAAGACCAACATTTACATCTGAGATGCCACTCCAACCTCAAGGTTGTCTTAGAACCATTTAAAAAGTGGGGATTGAATTTCATTGGAACAATTAACCTGAATTCTCAAGGGAAGGAGTACATTTTTGGTTTGTAAATATTATGTTACAAAATGGGCTGAAGGTGTAATCTCTACAATATGTGAGGGATGAAAATTTTAGCAGACTTTTTATATGAGACACATCTTCTAAAGGTTTGGAACACCAAGGTCCATTATCTTCAGACCAAAGACCACATAGTTTATGTTAGGTGAAATTAGTTCCTTTGTGGCAACATGCCAATCTCAAGAACAAGTATTCATCCCCATACCATCCACATTCCAATGGTCAAGTGGAAGTTACTAACAATGATTTGGAGAATATCTTAACCAAGAAAGTATATATTTTAAGGAAAATTTGGGTTCAAAAGTTACTTGAAGTAGTATGTGCTTACAATACAACTTGGTAAAAAAAACAAGATTCACTCCTTATGAGTTGGTTTATGGGAAGAATGTTGGTGTGTGGGATCCTATATGTCCTCCACTCACATATGGAGGGTCATCTCACATGGGTTAGGTTTAGGGTTAGGTTTAGGGTTTTCTTGTGTGTCATGCACTAGGGTTACTCAACACCCTATATGTATCCCTTCATTTGACATTTATGAGTATGCCAAGACACTCCGCTATCTTTCTCTATGTGCAAGCTTTGTTCTGTTATGTAAGTTCTTCCATTTATTTATCGATTCCTCTTTATGATTACGCTGGAGCTATTAAGTTTCCTTTAGAGTGAAACTTCATTGTGGTGCATAGTTTTTGATACAATTCTCACCAAATCTTTCATGGTATCAGAGCTGAGATTGGGAAATGTGCATTCGTCATCTGAGTTGCCATTACTCTTGGTTTCATTATTTTTTACTCCTCATGCAATTTTTTTTTATCATCAAATTCTTGAAATTTATTGCTAATGTTCTTAACAAGTTGCTCTTGGAAAGTTTTCGGTTTTGTTGTGTTCTTCGTGCATGTGCAGATCTCGTCGGGTTTTCAAGGGTTTTGTAGCTACATTTAGCTAGTTGTAGCTAAATTTAGTAGATCAACTAAAAATAGAGGTTCTTTATTCTGGTTTTTAATCATTTATTAAACTGGAAATTATTTTTTAGGACTTTGTTTTCTGGTTATTTTGTGTTTTTTTACTTTTTTTTATAGATTCAGGTCAAAAGAATCAGTGATTGGTGTTTTTTGGTGCACTACTCTCCACCGAGCTCCTGCATGTAAGCTCCTGCAACCTTACCAAGTTCCTCCTCGAGATGTCCTGGCTCATGCATAACTTGTGTTTGGTTAAGTGCTCACCCGATCTGCAGTTTTCTCATGCCTCTACATTGACTAACCACTGATTGCCTTGCTTGGACTCAGGCTCATTCGTAGTCTAAATGTGGTAGTTTTTTTCATGATTATTTCTACTCATGAGCTCATTTTCATTGTCGTGGTTTACCTTCATGTACTCTTGGCGTTGGTTTCACACATATGCGGGCTCGAGTTTACATTATTTCCATTTGCATTGTCTGTGCTTTTGCAAGAACATTTTTTTACATTAGCTCATCTTCATTTGCATTGGTTGGAATCGACTCTGCCATTGTGCATCCACCTTCAGCTCGATCTCGTGGCACTAGTTTTGTTCCATTCGACTCGGATTAAAAGATGAGTTTACAGGAGCTTCCCTCAACGTGTCTCAAACCTGTGTGCTTGTGCGTAGATGCCTTTCCTTTGGTTGCATTGGATTGGATTCTCGTTGCATTAGATTACTATTGCTATGAATGTGCAGTGGAATTGTGGGCTCAAATTTATGCTCAATAGTTATTCGCTTGGATTTCACCTGCAATTTGTGTTGTTTAGGGCCTCTGTTTGCTGTGTACCCATCTGCCAGCGTTTACACCACAAACCTTCTTGTCAACCGTCTTGGGATCCTTTCCCCCAATGTCTCGTCGAGACCCACACCGAGCTCTGTCCACCTACTTTCCCACCTCCAACTCGGATTTTTTGGTAAGTTTATTTCATACCATTTCGTGGGTGCTTTTTAAAATAAAGGTAAGCTTTTTAAAATCTATTTCTATTAATAGATATTAATAGAAATTAGTTTCTTTTAAATTTAATAGATTTTAATAGATCTTAGTAAGTTTCCTTTAATAGATCTTAATAGATCTTAACCGAAAATTTTAAATTGTAAGTGGAAACAATTTAAATTTTGATTTCTTTTAAAAAGGAAAGTATTTAAATATTTAATTAGGATTTAATTTTTAATTAGATCTTAGTTAATTAAAATTAATTATATTAAATCTAGTTTTATTAATTTCAAATTGACCTCATTTACGATTAGATAAAATATTTAAAATCGTCCTTTGCTTTAACGTTAATTATCGTTTTTAAACTCGCACAACTTTAAAATTAGCTAAATTAGGCATTTCCAAATGATAATTTTAAGTGCTATTGTTGATTTTTATACTAATCATGCGCTCAAGTGTGCAATAACACTCCAAGCTCCTATTTGTCTTCCGCGTGCTTTTCTGGCATTTTGAAGATCTCTCGGACTCATCTTGAGTTCATTTAATACATTGTATTTTACCCTTATTATTGCTTACAACTAGTGAGTGCATTCGCCACAATTTGCAGCAAGGGGGTATCCTTTACGACATGAGATGCTTTTTCTCATAATCAAGATTTGATTTCGCCTCCTTCCTAGTTTTTTACAATTGTGCTTATGTACGGTGTCACTTTGTTGCGCTCCATGAAACACGATTGTGGTCTCCTCTCTTGCGCGTTATTACACTAATTGCAAGGCAAGTTACCAAGTGTTTCAGGATACATGCTTGGACCTGATTATATTCAACGCACTAAACTATAAAGTGCTGAGAGCAGGGGGGGGTTATTATATTGTCCTGAGTGGTTGTGATTCTTTTATTTCTTTTCTACATTCTTTCTCTCTGTTCGCTATGGATGCACTTTCAATTCCTTTGCTTATGCCATTCAAATTCTTCGAATGGAGATCAAAAATGATTATGAAACTAAGGGGTAAAGGGTTATTCCGCATCACCATGGGAACTAAGACTGAACCAGATGATGACCCTGAAAAATCTAAGTGGTTAAACCATAGTGATGAAGCTTTAGGTATTCTTTGCATGTTTGTTTCTCCTAACTTGTTCTTCCACATTGAATCATTTGAAACACCTAATTCTGCATGGAAAACATTAGATGGAATGTTTGGACAACAAGATGACATGAGAGCGCATGAGTTGGAAAATGAACTACTAGGGTTAAATCCTAGTGATTTTGAAAACCTACAAGCATTCTTCTCTAAGTTTGTCCACACTAGATTGTTGTTAAAATAATGTCAAGTAGAGAAGAAAGATTCTCAACTGATCTTGTTGATTCTCTCTAAGTTATGTCCTGAATATTCTTTCTTTGTGTCAACTTTTTACACTACAAAATCTGCCTTGGGCAAGGATTAGAATATGCCCTCCTTTGACTATTTTTCGTCCCAACTCATTCAAGAACAGGACAAACTCATTCAAATGGGGTCTCTCAAGTCCAAGTCACATGCCCTTGTAGCAAGTACTAGTAAGGAAAAAATGCTGAAAAGAAGAAAGAAAAAAAGGATCAACCTAAGAAGGAAACCAAGACAACAACTAAATTTAACACGAACACTTAGACTTCTGAGCCTAGAGCATAGAAAGACAAGTATTTATGTTCCTATTGCAAGAAGCCTGGTCATAAAGAGCACACGTGTATGAGAAAACAATTTAATCACTGTACTCATTTACTTGAGAAAAATCAAATAGGTGTTCCTGATTCTATCAAACAAAATGCTCCGAAGGCCGAGACTTCTACTACAAAAGGCTCTAAATCTGATAAGAAGAAAGGAGAGGCCCTTGAAGCCAAAGTTTCTCCTTCATTGACATGAATTATAGATTTCGATGCCTTGCACCACATGGATTCTTAGCATGTTGAGTTCTCCAACATCGAGCCTTATGGTATGTCCCAAATCATGATGGGTAATGACACGACAGTATCAGTTTCTGGAAGTGGATCAGTAGAGATGGATGGGGGAACATTTAACTAAGTGTTGAGTGTTTCTGATCTCTCTACTAATCTCCTATCGGTTTAACAAATTACTCACCTTGGTGAAAGAATGCGAGTGGAATTTGGTCCTAACTCAGTGATTATTCATGAGCTTAACGATGACACTATAGTGGTTGAGGGAAAGGCGGATCATCGTTCACGGTTGTATACCTTTTCCCACTTTACTTCTGATTCTACGCCCACTGCCTTGCTCACTCATGTAAATGAGATTAGTAAGCTATGCTATGAGCATTTCAGACATCTAAATTATTGCTACCTTGAACAATTGATCCAAAACAAAATGGTCAACAGGTTACCTCGCGTCAATTTTTCTAAGGGTCTTTGTGAGGGTTGTACCCTTGGAAAGCATCATGAAAAGAACTTTGACAAAGAAAAAGTCTGGAGAGCTACTTGTCCTTTGGATCTTGTTCATAATGATATTTATGGTCCATTTCCATCTCCTTCATTTACTAGAGATCTTTATGTGCTGACCTTCATTGATGACTTATTCGCAATATACTTGGGTATATTTTCTTAAGCTTAAGTATGAAGTCTTTGAACATTTTCAGAACTTTAAGGCTCTTGCTAAGAAACAAGCAGAACAGTCTATTAAGGTTCTTCAAACGTACAATGGAGGTGAATATGTAAATAATAGGTTCATGGATTTTTGTACTTCTTAAGGGATCTCCTTGCAACATACAATTTCTTATAACCCTTCGTAGAATGAAGTAGCAACAAGAAATAACCATAATCTTAAGGAGATGGCCACTTGTATGATTCATTTGAAGTCTCTTCCTCTACAGTATTGGGCTGGAGTAGTGTTTTGTGTTAATTACATTCAAAACCATGTTTCACACATGGTAGTAAGAGGGATGACACCCTTTAAAGCCTGGTTTGGATGCAAGCCTGATGTTGAGCACTTTCAAGTCTTCAGATCCAAGGGTATGGCTCAGATTCCCAAGAAGAAACGCAAGGCATTGGAACCACAATCCAAACCTTGTATCTTTGTAGGGTATCCTGATGGCATGAAGGGATATCGATTGTTGAATCTTACTTCTTATGAGATTTATATTGAGAGAAGTGTTAAGTTTGATGAGTCTTCTTCGACTTATAGTTCTCTACCTATTGAGGTTCTTCAGCTTGCTGATTCGGATTCTGACTCATCAGATGATGATGTTGTTGAGCGTGCTCCTCTTCCTGATCCTCCCGACCATCAGAGCCTTGAGTCTTCCGATTCTGGCAGTAGTGATGGCGAGGACTATGTCCCTTCTCACTTGAGTGATGAATCTTCCGACTCAGAGGCTGATCCTCTTGGTCCTCTTTGGGCTAGGAAAACTTTGCAAAGTCCTGGATATTTAGTTGGAGATACTTTGGATATGAGACGTACTCGCTCAAATTTTGTTGGACCCCATTCTTTCTTCTCCTTTGCCTCTAATCCACAATTTTTCTGGGAGGCTTCTGGTATTCCTGAGTGGGATTTTGCCATGGATGAGGAGTATTCCTCTCTAATGAAGAACGATACTTGGGATCTCACCCCTCTTTCGAAAGGAAGAAAAATTGTTTAGTGTAAGTCGGTGTTCCAAAAAAAAGCATGGAGTAGATGGAGATGTCAAAAAGTTTAAAGCGCGATTAGTAGCTAAGGGTTTCTCCCATATAGCTAGGGTTGATTACACTGAAACCTTTGCTCCAGTTGCAGATATGACTTCTATTCAACTGACCCTAGCCATTGCCGCAACAAACAGATGGAAAGTCCATCAAATGGACGTTAAGAGTGCCTTCCTTCATGGTGACCTAGAGGAAGAGATCTACATGGAAAAAACCTCCAGGTTATGTCCATGATCCCTCCCTCGTTTGTAAGTTAAAGAAGTCTCTCTATGGCCTTAAACAAGCCCCTCATGCTTGGTATGCCAAGATGGACTCCTTTTTAATTACATCAGGGTTTATTAGGTGTCACTCTAATCCAAATGTTTATATTCTATGGAAAGATGTTTCGATACTCATTATTTTTCTCTATGTTGATGAATTTTTTTATCACAGGAAGCTCTTCCTCTATCATTGATTCTGTGAAGATCACCTTGGCCAATAGGTTTTCCATGACCAACTTAAGTCTGCTTCATTACTTTCTTGGGATCCAGATTTTACAATCTGACTCATAAATTTTGATTTCGGAACCTATGTATGCTCTTTACTTGCTTTCTCATTTTCAGATGTCCAATTGCAAGTATTCTCCTACTCCTTTTATTTCTGGGGTTAAGTTGGTTTCTGATTGCTCTACTCCCTTAGTTGATGGTACCCTTTATCGACAATTGGTGGGAATCTTGATTTACTTGAATCACACTCAACCAGATTTATCTTATGTTATTGGGATCATGTCCAGATTCATGTAGGAACCACCTGAGCTGCATTGGAAAGTAGCTAAACAGATCCTTCATTATGTGCATGGAACCTATACTGATGGCATTCACTATTTTGGAGGGGTGGATATTGACTTGATTGGGTTCATAGATTCTGACTAGGCTGGTGACTTAGATCATCATAAATCTACCTCTGGATACAGTTTCTCTCTTGGTTCTGGTCGTATAAGTTGGTCTAGAAAGAAGTAGAATGCAATTGCGATATCTTCTACAGAGGAGCAGTTAATGCTACCACATAGGTTGTTTGGCTAAAGGGTATTCTAACAGAGTTTGGAATCCAATTTCAATGGCCTACCATTATCTATTATGACAACACAAACACTATCTCAATTTGCATAAATCCATTTCAGCATCATCAGACGAAGCACATTGAGATCCATGTGCAGTTCATACGAGATATTATTCACGACGGTATTATCAAAATTTAGTACATTCAGACAACTGATTAGATTACAAATATATTCACCAAGCCCTTCACTAAGGTGAAGTTTCTTCACTTGCGGTCTCTTCTTGGGGTGAGGTCTTATGCAACTTCTCATCTTCTTTGGGCTATATAATCCTTCTCTTCTTCTTCTTCTTCTTCTTCTAGGAAGATGTTGTTTGCATATGGGAACCTTATCAGGATGTTAGTTACCTGGCCCCATTGACACATATTTCTTAGTTGTTTAGGAATGTCTTCTTGTTCTGTCTAACTCATCATAGCCGCTACCCACACTTCGATGGGGGGGGGTGTTGGTGTGTGGGATCCTATATGTCCTCCAATCACATATGAGGGTAATCTCACATGGGTTAGGTTTAGGGTTTTCTTGTGTATCATGCACTATGGTTACTCAACACCTTATATGTATCCCTTCATTTGATATTTATGAGTATACCAAGACACTCCGCTGTCTTTCTCTATGTGCAAGCTTTGTTCTGTTATATAAGTTCTTCCATTGATTGATCAATTCCTCCTTGTGATTACATTAGAGCTATTACGTTTCCTTTAGAGTGAAAATTCATTGTGGTGCATAGTTTTTGATATGATTCTCGCTAACTCTTTCAAAGAAGCCTATTATTCCAAAAAAAATTGAAATTCATATCTTAAGAATAACTGGTGAAGTGGGAATTTATTTATCACAAGCACACCAAGAAATAATTATTCAAGTAAATGAGTTTGATGAGAAGAGACTACAAGCATTGCATCAGAAATAATTCATCCAACACTAGAGGCAAGTGTGGCATGATAAACATATCAAGAAAAGGAAGTTTCAAAAAGGATATTGGGCCCTACTATTTGATTTAAAGTAAAAGGAATTTAAAGGAAAATTGTAGATAAGATGGATGGGTTCATATCAAATTGAGGAATTATTCAATAATAAAATAGTTTATTTGATTCCAATTGATGGTAAAAGAAAATTAAATGCTAGTTAATGGCTATAGATTGAACCTATACCAAAAATGAAAATCTAGAGAGGAATTCTAGAACATGCTACAAGGAGATGCAACTCTGAATTATTTGGAAAAAGTCTCCTTGTATAATTCAACTTAGAGATAAATTAGTTATGAGTAAGAGTAAATGAGATATGGTTGAAAACCAGAAATGGTGGCCATGATCCTATGAAGTGTTGACTAAAAACTAGAAATGGAGGTCATTACTTCTAAAAAAATAATAAAAATAAAACACCATTGAACAAAAAGTGCAGGTGGTTGAAAACCAAAAATGGTGGTCACCACCCCTGAATCGTGCAAATAATAAATGAGGAACAATATGTAGAGGGATAAACAAATAAGCATTTACATGATAGCCATTGGATTTGAAAAGTGAAACAAATCAGGTATGCATAGTTAATATTTTCTTAAATGTTGTAAATTTTAATTACGAAATGATCATTATGGTGATTTTGTGAATTGATAACTTCCCCCATTCTCAATATGTTATCATATACTACATGTCCCAATAAATCAACCACTCATTCCAACATTAATCTCCCACATGTGCCAAGTTAATCCCCATTATTTGTTGTTACGTTGGAACTTGTGAAAACTTTCCCAAATTGTGTTGTTCCATATAAAACAGTTTTTCCCCCTGTCATTTTCCAATTTTCCAATTCCACCATTTCACTCCTACGTTGGTTCTAGTCTCATTCTTGCACTAGCATAATTTCCCTTCCTCCATCAGTATGTATCCATTCATGTGTCGTTCCCCCTTCCAATTTCAACAATTATTTTCTCTATTTCAAGCATTAGTTATTGGAATCAGACTTCAACATGAGCTTACAAATTTAGCTGAGTTTCTTGCTGATATGAAATTGGTAGCAATTTTTTAGAAAGTAGGGTGGCTCAAATTTATACTGGCATATAAAGAATTTAATCCAATAACGACATAAGAGTTTGTAAATAATATTGAGGGACATGGTAAGGTAAAAGGTAAGAAAACTATGTTCAATAATACTCTCACTAGTCACATTTCAATAATTCTAGAAGAAGGGAAATTAGTTAATTTTAGGGCACCATATTCTGAAATAATAAAGATATTTTCTATTGGAAAAAAGGAAAAATTATAAGTGGTTATGGATAATAACGGAAAGGATGAAGGCATAAAAAGGGGTACTCTTCCTAAACCATGGGAAGAGATAGCTAAGTGGGTGATTAAATATTATAAGATATGTGTTAAGAATTCTTATCCACCTCTATCATGGCCAAGATAAATCCCAAAACAAAGTCAATTTTCCCTAGTTCATATTTGAGTACGTCTCCTTTTCTTCTGAAAATTCCATTGGGGTACATCCGATTTGACATTCCAAGGCCCAATGCATTTAATTTGGAAGCACCATTTTATTAGAAAACATCGTATCCCTAATAATTGGATTAAATTTCAGAATAAGTCTTCCCTGGAACCTACATTGGTTCTATAAAGAGGACCTTGTACCTCAGAACAGCCTAGGAAACACCTTAGAACAACAAGGCCCACGCAAAACCTTGATGAACCTCAAGCAAAAATTGTTCCTTGTTAGGAAGAAAAATAAACATATGTAATTATGAAAACATTACTCCAGAAACCTCTTGCATCTCCTCCTCACTTTTTATCTCCCTATGTTCCATTTTTTGAGATGGAAGTTGAAAAAACCCCAATCGTTGTTAAGGGCTCTCCCATTCGGGACAAAGGAAAAACTCCCCTGTTCGAAGGAGAACCTAGTTCCCCTCCTAATTATGACACAATCAGCCCTCAAGTATTGTCTCTCTCTAAAGTCCATTACAAACTCCAATAGTCCTAGGATAGAATTGCTCACTTACAACTCATTTTGCAAACAAAAGAGGCCACTTTATCCCATTTGGAGTCTAAGAAAGAACAAAAAATCCAAGGTCGCTAACAAACCATAGAATGGAAAGAAGAGACAATCCTTCAAATTTTGCATGATTTGGAAGATAAGGAACAAAAAATCTAGTTCCTTAAAACTAGAATAGACGATTTAACCACATCACTTGTACTCTTGTAAGAGAATAGGAAGGACATAAATCTTGTACTTACTACGAAAAAAATTCAAATAGGCTTTTTGTTTCCTCGAATCATTATGTCAAGGTGAATAGCTAAGTATATGCAAGAATGTTATAGTCTTAGAGGAGTGGCTGAGGCAAATAAAATGCTTCAAGACAATTTGCATCATATTTTTCGGTTATATGATCAAGAACTTTCCTTTACATATCCTTATAATTTATATGCATTGTTTTTAAAGAAACAATTCTTTAAGTGGAAAATTTCTAGGGTCTATTCCATGGATTCTATAGAATTTTATGATGACAAAAAAATTGTTGGTGCATATATAGCTGCAAATCATGTTGTCAAAAATATATCGTGTGAGTTTTATGTCCATAAATTTATTCTCTTAGAGAAAATTGAAATTCCAATTAATTTATACGCTGGAGAGGTACAATTGAGGTCATGTATATCTACTTTGATACATCACTCTATATGGAGGGAGAAGAGAGGAAAATACATAAAAGAAGAAGCTAATATAGGACTATTAATGAGACATGATCTCCCTTCTCCCATTATATATTTTTAGAAGGTTTTAGTCCCAAGTTTATTTTTTACAATTGGTGGATGGGTATAAAGAAAATATGGCAACTTACTTATCATATTTCAGGGATGAGATAATCCCAACATTTAATGTCAATTTTCATGCTTATCAAATGGGGTATGGCCTACTTACAGAGCCCTAGAAAAATGAGGTTATTTATCTTACCAATCTCCAATGGTCCTTGAAGAGGAACAATGATATTTGCAAAAGTATATCAGAAATGTAAGAACAATGGATTCGAATGAGGTACTAGCCTCCATTAGTGATAGCCCATGTTCCATGTTATAACTCCAACTGGGATCAGTCTGAAACAAGTTACAAAGCATAAAGGGAAAATGTCGTCAAGTTATTTGTTTTTTGTGATACAAAGGAAGATGAGGCATGCCATACTTTTTCCAATGAATATAATTTCTCAAGAATTGTTGAGAACTTGAACAGGTAACAGGAGGACCTATTAAATCTCAACTGTGGGGGAGTGATGAGCCCTAGGTTATCCTATGCAAAACCATATTTTCTCATGTCATCATTTTACACTAAGTATGATATTGTCATTTTTAATTAAAACTTTACTATATTTTCGAAGGAAATATTGTGCATAAACTTGTTATTTTCATATTTTTTTTACTTCTTCAAATATGGGTTAAATGAATCTTTATGATTATTAACAATGAATTTGAAGAGCATATCTTAAGCCATCATTGGATCAAACTATAGACCAATAAAGGACTCGTTTATGTACTAATGCAGGAATCACTTTAGAGTGCAGGACTCTTTCGTGCATTAACACAGGACTCATGCGAAGTACTAATGGAAACTCACTTGGAATGAGGAACTCAAGTAAAAGAGGCAAATGAATCAAAAAACCAAATGATGAGTTGATGTAGCTGGTACACTAGTCGACATAATCAAAGGATCATGAAATGTGTACCACTATCTCAACCATAATACAAATTAGGAGGACCATGCAATCTTAACTTAACATCAGTTGATTGAAGACATGGAGAATATAGCAGTTAGTATCATGTTTGGTTGATTTTTCTAGTAAATAAGTACTAAACATAGTTCAAACTATTACCTTTGTTGTAAATATCCATAGACACTGCCCTGGACTGAAAAACATAAGATAACTAAAGTGTGAGTATGAATGGTGCTCGTTAATGATCTTAAACAACCTATAAGGAACTTTCTTTCCATGATTGATGAACCTAGAGAAATTTTTGTATGTGGTTTATTGGTCTTGCTAGTGGCCTACATTGTTGATTTCCTCCAATTGAATGTTGAACTACTATATTTATTTTGTGTGAACTATGTTATTGCATACTCAAAAAAATAACCACTTCTTGCCTAAATTATCTCCTCCATCCCTCAACCCTGTAAATTATTCCCTTGTACCCCCGTACAAGAACTTTTCCACAGGTTCAGTGAAGTGTTCATGTGTGATCCCTGGCCTTTTTTTCCATCCCTATAGCTACTATTTAATTTTCATTCAATAATGAGAGCCTAACCATACACAAGAAGGAGGTTCTTTTCCCCACACTATTGACAAAAAATCAATAATTTTTCATACAACAAATTGTTTCTGCAACATATAAAAATATGTTTAATTTGGCATTCGTCCTCTTTGCCAAAACCAACATGGAAAGGATGTTTGTATTTCCATCTGAAGGGACTATAATCATGATGCCTTGATCTAACCATTTTTTAAATAGGGGAGGAATGAAGAAAAGAGGTGATATAAAACTCAACCCTTAGAAAAGTGAATGCTAAGATGGAAGAGGGGAAAATATTAGAATTCTTGACCCTAGCAAAATGAGTGTGCATAGGGAGGAGGAAAAAATGGTTAATGGATTTTTTGACTCTTAGAAAAATGAAAATTAAGATAAATGGGACTAAAAGGGTTTAGAAGTGCTCAGATTTTTAACAAAAATTGATGTTAAAGGAGAAGAAATTTAATAAGTTGAATGAGATCACATCTTAACAAAATGAGTGATAATAGTGAAGAAACATGGTATGAAAGGTTAAATGTTATCGATGCAAGATGATGGAATGCTTAAATTTCAACAATGTAATTTGAAACTTAATACTTATGACAATGAAAGATCAAAGTGATCATGATGGTGCTTGACAGTAATAAAGTGATTGTCACGATGTTAAGACTTATATGAAGAAGGATGTTTATGCTCAAGTCCGAATATGGATGTCCGCAAGTCATGACTTAGACTTGATTACAAAGTGACAAGGTGGATGAGATGGAAAGTTTGTATGAGAAGAGTGGAACACAAAATTATAACGTGTAAATAAGATGAAAATGATGTATTGAAAGTTGGCCTCTACCTTAAATTGTCTTGGTCAAGGTGTGGCTTCCTAGAATAAGTTATCTCCCCTTGGTGTCAACAGTATATATGAGAAAGTGTGATACTATTACTAGTTGTAGGCTTTAATTTACCCCTCTTCATATAATAAGAAATTATTTTACTCTACTCAAAGGGTCAAATCAGAGCCAGTATTGTGGATAGTCATAACTCTAATCTCTCACAAAAGGTGTACTAGTCAATTGGGTGGGGGTACCCATTTCATTAGCCAATTCACTCAAGACACCGACTACTGTTGAGTTCATGTTGTAATCCTCACAATGATTTTCTGGCCCTTGGTCACACACTTCCCATGGTTATAGTTAGAATAAGGGAATAATTCTAACTCCGAAAAGTAAAAATAAGGTTAATTTTATAACACTTAAAAAAAGTGATAAGGGGGTTTGTTTGATCATCAAACAAAGCAACCTCTAGTTAACAGTTTGAATATTTCAAGAATTTCCTTTAGATATGGTCCTACAAACAAAATTTAGAAATTTTTCCTATGGTGAATAACAAACGAGAAAATAGAAAAAAAGTAAGCAATAAAAACTCACGTTCCTGATTTTCAAGATCACTTGTGCAAGCGTAAGAAAGGAGCATACACGTGGTTTTAGTGTAATTAGCCTCACAAAAATGAAAAATGAAACAAAATTAAATACATCCAAAAGGTGTTATTTATTGTTCAAAAAGGTTAAATGTTTATAAAATTCTTGAAAAGTGAGTTAATGGGACAAGAACATCCAATAACCCTACATTATCAATTCCACCATCCTACGTCATCACATTTCACACTCACTTTGTTGGATTTTCAAAATCCTCAAATTTCTTCCCTTATCTCTTTTAAAGCCTTCAATTTTCTATAATTTTATATCCTTAATCAATCAATTTCCCTTCATCTATTGTCTCCAGTTTAAAGAGATTTGGAAATTTTCATCGTCATTCCTTCATTTCTCGTTTTGGCATTCACATTGTCACTATTTGAGTTCTCCCACTTATTCTTTTACTCTCCTACTTCGCTAAGGATTGAGTTTTCTATCACATCTCTCTTCATTCCTCCCCTCTTTCAAATATGGTGGGAATAAGACATGGTGACTATAGTCCCTTTAGATGGAAAGATAGTAATTCTTCTCATATTAGTTCTGATGAAGAGGATGAATACTAAACTAAACATATCTCTATAGAAGCCACTTTAGGACAAAATAAGGACCATTTCCTTTGAAGTAAAACCTTTTACCTATCCTATATCTATAAACAATATGACAATATACTAACTACAATTCGAATACACAAATCAATCCTTATTATGTATTTACATTATATAAACCATTAACAAAATTATACACATCTAAATTATGCAATTATCTATTTTTGTATAAAATAATTGCATATTCCATCAATTCATAGATTGCAATAAAAAATTACATTCATATGCACATTTTTTCTAAATAAATAGAAGATTTCAACTTATCTGTTATTAAATTCCAACAGGGATTACATAATTTTACAAAGAGAACTTATATGATAAAAAATATCAAGAATTTGTTAGAAAATTCCAATGCACACATAGATAAATGGACATTAGACTATGGCCATACTACTGAGAGGAAATGATATACACCTAGTGTATATTAGCATCACCCTAGCCAAGAACCATTCGAGGTTGTACTCTATACCCCTAATTAGGACACCTCTAGTGCCCTTCTCTCTTTCCCACCACTTGTCTGTAACCTTGTCAACTTTGGAATTACTCCAAAAGTTCAATCTTGGATACAATTACACAATCTTTCTAAAAAATTCCTTGTAATTGTTTTCACTCCAATCATAAATAATGTGAACTCTTTCCACTTTCATATCCCTTTTTATAATATTTCATGGGTCGTTATGAACAACCACAATGGTTCCGCACCTTTTTACTTAATTAATATTCTATAATCAAATGTTCAGGTTTTTCACACCCATTTTATTTTACAATTATTACAACTTTTTTACAAATAATCTCAATTCAAACTTGTCTTTATTAAATAAATCAACAAGTCTTTAGTGATTAAATCTTCAGGAATGTAGTCACATAACATTTCTCCCCCCTTGAGTCAACTATTGTCCTTAGTAGTTTCTAGGTTTATTTTGAAAATATGACAGAACAATACACGTTATTAGTTAAATAATTCAAGATACTGATCTTTTAGACAATCTTCACTTTCCCATGTAGCACTTTCAAAATCACAAAAAATCCACTTTACTTTAACCCCTTTAATTTCTCTATTTCTAATATTTTTATTCCTCCTTTCAAAAATTAATTCAGGTTCAATCTTAAACTCACATGTAGGTTTAATAACTTATTTTCTTACAATCTACAACATGGTTAGCATCATATACATATCTCTTTAACAAATTTACATGAAAAACATTGTGTATTCTAGATAACGCAGGAGGTAAAGAAAGTATATAAGCAAGAGTTCTTATTCTTTCCAAAATTTCAAATGGTTCACAATAGCGATGAGCTAATTTAGTATATTTACCTAATTTTATATAAATTTTCTTACGTTTAACTCTAGGAACTACTTGATCACGTATTTCAAATTCTCTAATAGATATTTTTGAATCAACCCAATGTTTATACCTATTTTGGGCATCTTTCATGTTTTATTTTTCTTTATTTATAATATCTTCCATTTCCTTTAAGTTACCATTTTCATGCCAAGATCTATGTTTAGGATTTGACCATGAAATTGGAGTAGTACAGTTCCTACCATAAAAAACTTCAAAATGGGTCATTTTGGTTTTCGTATGATAACCTTGATTGTAAACAAACTCAATCAAGTGCAAATATTGCTCCCAATTTCTAGGTTTTTCACCTGTATACATTCTAAGAACATCCTCTAAAATTATATTTATCCTTTTAGATTTTCCATTTGACTCAGAATGATAAGCACTAATAAAACTCAAACTTGTACCTAATTCTTTAAACAAAGATCTCCAGAAAGAAGAATTAAATCTAGGATCAGTATCAGTAACTAAATCTTTAGGAAGAACATGCAAACATAAAAATTCCTTAGTAAATAGATGAGCTATATAAGAATTAGAGGTTTTGATTTTGTTTGGTAGAAAATTTTCCATTTTAGTTAATCTATCAACCACCACAATGATAGGATCATGACTTTTATTGGTTTTACGTAATCCTGTAATAAAATTCATGCTAACTAAATCCCATTTCCAATCAAGAATATATAAAGGTTCTAATGGACTAGGTTTACTACAATGTTCAGTTTTAACGTTTTGACAAGTCTTACACTATTGTACATAATTTCTACTATCTTGTTTCATTATAGGCCAAAAATAATTATTTTTTACTGATAAGTATGTCTTTTGAAATCTAGGATGACTAGCTATAGGAATATCCTGAGAATTTCTTAAAATTTGTTGTCTTAAGTTAGGAAGATTAGGAATGCACAATATACCTTTATAGTACAACAACCCATTCATACCAAGTGAATAAGAATTAAGTCTATCCTTCAAATGCATATTTGATGTTCCATTTTTCAAACCAAAATAAAATTCATGAAAGTAACTATCATTAGGTAATGAATCATTTATATTTGTTCAAAATGACTTCTTTCAAAGGACAAATCATTTGCACACATTGTTTTTCTACTTAAAGCATTAATGACTAAATTTACCTTACCAGGTACATATTGTATTTCAAAATCATATTTTATTAATAACTCTACCCATATTATTTTTCTCATATTTAATAAGGTTTGAGTTAAAATATATTGCAAACCTCTATGATCAGTTTTTAAAACAAATTTGCGACCTAAAAAATAATGTCTCCAAAATTTTAAAGCACGAATAATCCCTAACAATTCCAAATCCTAAGAAGGATAGTTATTTTCAGCAAGAAACAATTTTCTAGATCCAAAACACACAACTATATTATCTTGCATCAATACACATCCAATACCATAACCACAAGCATCAGTAGCAACAACGAAAGGTTTAGAAAAATTAGAAGTACATAACATAGGTGCTCTCGTTAATGCTTTTTTCAATTTACTAAAAGAAAATTCACATTCCTTAGACCAATGATATGATTTAATTTTTTTTTTAAATATATGAGTGGAGTAGCTATTTTATAATAATTCTTAATAAACCTTCGATAGAATATAGAAAATCCAAGAAAACTTCTAATTTCTTGTACATCTTTAGGAGTATCCCATTTTTATACCGATTTTACTTAAGAAGGATCTGGTGTAATTTATTTTTTAGAGATAACATATCCTAAATATGAGACTTCATTTTTGAAAAATTCACATTTACTAAATTTACCATATAATTGATGTTTTCTTAAAGTATCAAGTACTAATCTAACATGTTTCTCATGTTCTTATTCATTTTTTGAATAGATCAAAATATCATCTAAAAATATAATCACAAACACATCTAAGAAAGGTATAAAAACATCATGCATCAATGTCATAAATGTGGCTAGAGAATTTGTTAATCCAAAAGGCATAACACAAAATTAATATTGTTTATATCTAGTTCTGAAGGTAGTTTTTGTAATTTCAACATCTTTTATTCTCATTTGATGATATCTAGAATGTAAATCAATCTTAGAAATTTTTTTAGCACCATTCAATTGATCTAATAAATCATCAATTCTAGGTAAATCGTATTTATTCTTAATAGTTAGTTTATTCAAATGTCTATAATCAATACACAATCTCATAGTCCCATATATCTTCTTAGCACACAACACTGGTGCACTCTAGGGAGAAACACTAGGTCTAATTTTTCTTTGTTTCAATAATTCAGTCAATTAGATTTTTAGCTCAACTAATTCAGGTATAGATTTCCTATAAGGTTTTTTTGACACTGATTCAACTCCAAGAATGAGGTTAATAACATGTTCTATAAGTATCCTAGGTTGTAACTCTTGAACATCATAAGGGAATACATCCATTAAATCTTGGACTACCGGGTGAACATCTATATCTATTTGTAATTTATCATTTTTTTGAGTAATCACAACAAAAAAATACATTTTTCTTTAATACATATATTTAGTCAAACAACATAAATGGTTTTTAAAGTCAGTTATATTTTTGTCCCTTGCAAAATATGAGTAACTTCATATTGATCTCGAATACATACTTGTTTATTTTCATAGTTAATAAGAGCATGATTCTTTTCTAACCAGGTCATCCCCAAAATGGCATCATATTGACCTAAGTTAAGTACATGAAAGGTTCATGAGATACTATATTATCAATTTGAAAATCTAATTCTTCCACTAAAGCTCATGTTTTCGTTATTATCCATCCATCAACCATTTTTATAGCCACATGTTCGATTTATTGGGAAAAAAAATTCAATTTTTCAACTAAGTTAGGTGATATAAAACTATGAATACTACCCAAATCAATCAAGAAAACAAGTGTTGCATTATTAAGAGTCCCTTTTACTTCAATCAATTAAACTTGTTTATGTACAATACATGTATCAACAACAACATAAACTTTCACATTTTGATTCTTGTCCTTTGACTTATTGTCACTTTTCTGAGCTCTATTTTTATCCCAACTCTTCTTTTTCTGAGGACAACCCCTAGCGAATTGGTTACCTCCATAATTCCAACATTTAATTTCTTTTGGTTTAGTTTTAACATAATCTTGTTTCCTTTTTTATTTTTAATCTGAGTATGATTACATTTAACAGTTTCACTATTTGGCATTTTTCTATTTTTAAACTGGAAATTGGAATTATTTTTATTACAATCTTCTTTATTTTAGCGAACAACCGTTTAATATTTTTCAAATTGCTCAGCTATTTGAGAAGCCTCATCGACAAAAGTAAGTTTTCCACACCATACACTAGCCTTATATTCCTCTCTTAAACAATTAAAAAATTTGATGACACTTTTAGTTACAGAAATGAAAGGCACAAAGCTATTTAGATTCTCAAAAGTTTGTTTGTACTCATTGACACTTTTTAAACATTGTTTTAAATCAAAGAATTCATTTTACCTTTTTTGAAAGAAATTTTTAGATAAATACTTCTTCCAAAACAAAGTTTTAAACTTATTCCATGGGAATTTATGGGCTTTAAGTTTTTAAAATCTCAATGTATCTTCCCAGCAATTAAGGGAAAGTTCTTTTAGTTGATAAGAAGTTATTTGTGCTTGAGCTAAATTACTAGTATTATGTAATTCAAAATATATTTCTAAACTATTTAACAAAGTTTTAGCCTTTTCTCTAGTACCTACTTCCCCTACATATTCAGGTAAATTTATTTTCTAACCAAAGTTTTATTTCCTTAGAATTCCTATTTGAACTTTCTTGCTCACTACTAGAAGAATCAGAAGAACTAGAAGAATCATTTATTTTATTAGAAATGGAATAATCATCTAAATAAGATTGTTTTATCTTACTTATTTTCTTTTCTGATTTATTACATTTATCATATTTGCTCATAGCTTCTGCAAATTAATTTTTTAACATTTCTAATTATTGGTTTCGATGCTCCAATTCATTGTAATCAATGTTGTTTTGAGAGTCCATTCCATCCAAAATTTATTTGTGTTCCTCTATGTATGCACAATTCACATAAGAAACTTGGCTCAAATCTAAACTTCATCAACTCAAACTAGGATTCCACAAATAATTTTAGGTGATAAAAATGTCACTTTATGATTTTAGAAATATTGCAAATTCATACTGAATTTCCTATTTACCATAAATTTGAGAAGAAAAACTTAGAAGCTAGGACCCTATTCAAAGGTCTCTAGGAATTTGAGCCAGGGGCCGAGTTGGTTCCAAGCTCGACGAGCTATGCATTGAGCTAGCTTAGGCTCAAAACTATACAAATTACCACAAATGTAGAAGATTTATCAAATGGGAGGAACTAAATTTAGTCGGTTCAAAAAGACAAGATATCCATGACCAAAGTCACATTAGACTGTATCCTCGCTGAACATGTTTCGGCATTCCATCAAAGTTTAATGTGATGAGCTTAGTTAGAATCTAGCCCATAGAATAACCTACATTCAAATTTTGTTTGGGTCCAGACAGGTCAACGGGTCAGAGAACAAGGACATGTGGTGAATATCGGTGGTGAAAGGAAAAGGACAAGTGGAAAAATAACAAGGGTAATGAAATAACTACGTGTCAAAATTTCAGGTAAGTTGAAGGCACTTAGGGTTCGACAGACTTATACCTCCAAAATCAGCCATATTTAAGCAAGCTTTCAAGTCCGAAGTAGGAGAAACAACAGCCACGTCATCAGAAAGGCAGAGATAAGTGGAATAAGAAGAGGATGCCACTTGGCGATGATCTAATTACCAAAGGTGGACACATGGTAGCATTCCACCATAATTTTGATAAATGGCTCTGGGTGGATGTGAAGTCTGGGAATGAGCCAAATTTAATTAAATTTGGTCTCATCCCTCCCCTCACAACCAATTAAATAGGGATGCGTGTCAACATTTTTATCACCTCACAACAAAAAAGTATTTCGTGGACCTTAGTTCACAAGGTAAAATGAGATTTAAAACAAATTTGATGTCCACAGTGGCACAAGAAGTTACAATAACTTAGAAAATAAACACTTAAGACACGAAGGAACACAACGAAAAATCAAAGGATACCACGTCATCACTTCCAAAATAATTGTTGAATTAGGGATGAAGACAACAAAATGTTTCAAATGAGGATAATTTCTCTGATACCAAATGAAATGCAACTATTTCCATATCCTAAAACTATAACCAGATTTAATAATCTACTAACTATAATTCAACTACACACATCAATACTTATTATATATTTAAGTTATATAAACCATTAACAAAATTATACACATCTAAATTCTACAATTCTCTATTTTTTATAAAATAATGGCATATTTCGTCAATTCATATAATACAGTAAAAAGAATACATTCATATGCACAATTTGTCTAAATAAACAAAAGATTTCAACTTCTCTTCTATTAACTTTCAACAGGGATTACATACTTTTACAGAGAGAACTTATCTCAGAAAAATGATTACGTTTTTTTTCAAAAATACCAATGCACACATAGATAAACAAACACCAAACTATGGCCACACTATTGAGAGGAAATTTTATACACCCAATGTATATTAGCCTTTCCCTGGCCAAGAACCATCCGAGGTTATACTCTATACCCTCGATTAGGACACCTTTGGTGCCCTTCTCTCTTTCCCACCTCCTATCTGTAGCATGGTCAACTTTGGAATTACTCCACAAGTTCAATCTTGGATACAATTACACAATATTTCTTTAATTTTCCTTGTAATTGTTTTCTCTCTAATCATAAATCATGTTCTCTTTCCACTTTTATATCCCTTTTTATAATATTTCATGGGTAGTTATAAACCAACACAATAGTTCCACACATTTTTTACTTAGTTAATATTATTTAATCAAATGCTCAGGTTGTTCACACCAATTTTATTTTACAATTATTGCAACACCTTTGTTACAAAGAATTTCAATTCAAATTTGTTTTTTATTAAAAAATCAACAAGTCTTTAGTGATTAAATCTTTGGGGATTTAGTCACATAACCTCCTTCTTCACATCCTCAAGATGGGAGCAAAATTACCTTTGGAATTTGGCGAGGAAATTTTGAAAACTTCATGAGGACAACCTAAATCACGTAAGGGTCCATGACATGAGTCAAAAAAAACATGAAAACACAAGAACCAGTAAAAAAATCGTCTAGAATAAAGGTAAATCTAGTGTTTCGTCCCTAGAGCCCAACCAAGCCTTGATTGATCAAATAAATGCAATGAAACAACAATTGGATCTTATATCCTCTAGATTCATTATCAAAACCAATGCTAAGGATTAATCGAAGAAAAGTGGAGATACCTTCAAAAATAATTTTGTGACAGATAAAGAGAAAAACAATATGAAGAATGATAATACTTCCTTTATCCCACAACGTAATTCACCATTTTCTTTGGAATGGAAAATGATGAAAGACACAACTTCAGGTATGAAAAAACAACAAAAAAATTCAATTTTTATGAATTATGTCAATAGCCTTTCGACATGGACATCTTACGCATACTTTTGGTTAAATAAAAGGGCTAAGTACTAAACATGCATGAGAGTTGCAGACTGCACGCAGGAACATGTGCATGAGAGTAGAGAATAGAAATAAGAAAATTTGTGAAGGTTTGTGCATTAGCAAGGAATAGGTCAACGTGCAAAGGGGTTACAAACTTATAGAATATTTAGGAGTTAGTCAATTTCTAGGATGCAATTATAAATAGAAAATCAAAAGATGGAGTGATGTGCAAACAAACTCCAAAAGTATTCATTCAAATAGGTAAAAGCACATGTAAGAAGTGATCTATTTATAGGAATTAGAGCATGTTAAAGGAGAGATATTTATAGCTCAAGATATATTTAAAGAAGAGTTGAAAAAGCATCCAATATATTGTTATCTCACCTATATTTAGGGAAAATGCATGTAAGCAGTGAAGGGAAAGTCCCCACCATGTAGAAATTGGTGATGCAATCTCGTATTTAGCACTTTAGTTCAATTTTGTTTTTTGGATGTGTGTCGATGATAAATTCTATGATTTTATATAAATGCATGGTCTAAGGTATAGGTTTAAACAAGTTATGTAATAAGCATGTTATGTAATGCACTCTTTTATGATGGATATTTGTGTTTGTGTAGCAAGGATTACAATGTATGAGTACATGGAATTATTGGAATTCATGTGTTGTTGGTAGTTGTGTATGTTGATTGAAATTCCTTATTATATGTATTACCAAATTCATATTTTGTATCTCCGTTCTTACATGTTATAATGGTTATGATGAATATGCATCTTCTAACATCTTGATGAGGAAACAAAGGAGGGACCTGGTGGTTACACGTGCTTTGGGTGAGAATTTATACCTTGCATGGATGAAGTTTCAGTGCACCTAGCTAAGTATTGGTAGCAAAAAAGACTACGGTTTGGTTCCATTTTTAGGACCCCTTTTCAATTTGTCCATTAGGATGTTGCATGTACATGATGTTCCAACTATCTTAAGAGAATATTAAGATCTAAATACATAGTTGTCAGGATACATTTTCTTAGAGATACAACACTAGACATAATTTTAATGTGCATAAATGGGTGGAAGAAAATAGATATGATTTCTTGTACGAGACATTCTTCACCTTCTTCCTAGTAGAATTATGTAAGTGGTTGGAATCTTATACAGATAACAAAGGTGTCCGGATAGGAAGGAAGTAAGTTTGGAGGTTGGAGAATTATCAAGCACCCTCTCATTTGGACGCACCATGGAAAAGAGATATAGATCACTAGTGGGAATGTGTGCTCCACATTTATACCTTGGAATACGTGGTTTTTACATACTCGTGCCTATAAGAAGAAGAGATATAGCTTTTGTGTGAACCAAGAGAATCATATTTGTGCACGAAACCTTTGGTGGCTATAAAGGTCTTGATGGTTGAACTTGGAATGGAGAAATTTGAAAGATGAGCTTCTAGATACACTATATTTTAAACATTAAACCTTGACATTTTGAGTCCAACTATAGGACCCATCTCAAAGAGATAAATGTTTTTACTCCCCAAAGAGACATTATTACATTATATAGTGTAACATTTGATGCTTTCCTTTCCTATTCTTTAGAGATTTGAACTCGTCATGCTTAACATTTCCTCTTCTCTAGTTCTTATTTTTTATTAAGTGTAATAAAGGATTCCATGTATTTCTTAGGATAAATCTGGCATACCTATATAAATTGATGGTAATTACAAAATCCTCTCTTGCAGAACACTCCTCCAAATTCAAACATCATATTTGCATTGAAAATAAAAAATTGATCCAAAGAAATTTCCAAACAATTTAAATAAGGATGAGGGATTATCCTAAGAAATACATGGAAGCCGTTATTACACTTAATAAATATAAAAACTAGAGAAGAGTAAAGGTCAAGCATCAAGAGGTCAAAGCTCTAAATAATAGGAAAGGAAAACGTCAAATGTTACACCATATTTTGTAATAATGTCTATTTGGGGAATAAAATTATTTCTCTCCTGACGATGGGCCTCATAGTTGGACTCAAAACATTGAGGTTTAATGTTTCAAAAGAAGTCTATCTAGAATCTCATATTTCAAATTATTCTTGTTGTTTTAGCCTTCGACAATTTATCATTTCCCTCTAATGGATAAATTACTGATGGAAGGGTAAAATATCACCTCGCATAGGGGTAGGAAGTAGGTTTGGGAAGGATAACATTGGTCCAATCATAAGAAAGTGAAAGAGAGGAAGGATGACTTACGTAGAATGTGTAGACACAAAATAACACACTTTGACTCATTATCTAGTCTCAGTCTCATGCTACTATTTATATGGTTCTTAAGTGAAAATAGTAATAATTAACCCATGTCTTCGGCCATTTTACTTAGCTTTCTGTCATTACTTTCAATTTTGCACCCGCACATGCCCAGTCTATTTTGTCATTATGAATTTTTCCTATTTCCGATGTGGGCGCTCAGCCAAGACAAGGGGGCCCCAAGTGCCCTGCTCCCCTTTGGGGCACCCCGATCCTCTTTGTACTTTATTATCACCTTTTGGGAACTTTATAGCCATTTGTACTTTTTATCTTGTAGGTGGTTGGCCTTTTCAAGGTTAATTACAAAATTAGAACAAGATAACCATATAAATATAAATATATGTGACCATAATGAGGGACCAAGCACTAAGCATCTACTATCACCATCTAGAGTTACATCCATCAAAGGCTTCTAAAGCTACATTTGCATCCATCTAGCTCCATCACAAGGCACACAAGGCTTGTTCATCTGAATCAAACTTCATAGGAGGGGAGTTTATTATTTCCATGCACACATTTACTACATTCTACATCTAGTTATTTTCTCTCTACTTCACAAAGTGTGACTGGCGTAAAAGCAATCTAGGGCATGATTTACACACACACACACCCCTAAAACTACATTATATCTAAGATGTAGTGCAACATTCAGTTAGTAAGTCCACCATTTTTTCCATTGAGGAAAGTTTGACCCCTTCATATGCATGTTTCATATTTTAGGGTTTTGCAGGTGATTCTTCCATCTCTTATTCACAGCGACATCCGACGTAGTTCAGCGACATTAGTACGATAGGAAGTAAACATAGACAAACATCCAACAACACTCCAGGGGAGGTTTCCTAGCCATTTCCACATATCAGGGCACCCATGAGCACCCCTATCCCTTTTAAGGAACCTCAGTCTAGTCAAATAGCTTAGATTTGTGCTTTCTTAGGCTTCTATGTGGTTGTTTCCTCCTCCTGTTCACCTAGTTTACACTATGACTCGTTTCTATGACATCTACAAATCAGCTAAGGGCTTCTTTACCCTCTCTTGAAAATTAGGGTTTCACATTTTCTAACTTATTTTTCTTGGGTATATTTTCTATATTTTATTTGGCCATTTATTCAGTTATTTTACTGCTCCTATAACATTAGATTACACTAGAATATTTCTATTTTAGTTAATCATTTCGGTGAACCCAAACACTTTCACTCTTAGGATCCTTATTTTCCCTCTATCATGGCTCCCAAATTTCCTCAAATTTATTTATTTGTTTTACTTAAGATGAATCCCAATTGTCGGATGTTCTAAAAAAATCCCTCGACACCATGTATCTCCTTAGCAATACCCCACCACATGAAATAATTCCTATTTTTTATTGTCTATTTGATGACCCTAGCCTTCGTGATCCTCCATCTAATCAATCTATGTTAGACTCAATTCAAGATTGACATTCTTTATTTCAAGACAAATTTCAGGCTATGGAATCCACAATTACATCTCTCAAATATGAAATCCAACATCTTAAGGACGTTTCTCAGGCTCATGTTTGTTATCCTTTTACATCTCATCTCTATTTTATGTCTACTGCATTTTATCATATCAGTGACTCTCAAGTTATACCATTACCGGATTCTCTTGCCTTTGATCGCAATACTAAGAAAAATGACCTTCTTACAAAGCTCCTTAATCTTGAATTGATCACTTTACGCCCACTCATTACTATCCTCCTTATAGGCTATAAAAATATCAAGGTTGTCCATATTACAATTATCATCGAATCAATAGACATAATGACAATGATTTTTATGCTTTAAAACAAAGAATCAAACATCTTGAGCTTCAAGGTTTTATCTCATTCTGTATACAACATTCTGTTACATGCCCATCTACAAATTCTACATCTCAATGGATTCTTAAATCTAATTCGTCTATATCTAATGATCATCATGTTATCACTTCTATGGTGCCTTATTTGGCCAATCAAGCACTGCCTATTCAATCTACTCCACCTCCTCTTATGGATAGTCCTACTAATACACTTAAGTTATTTGTGATATTACCAAGTCAATCTAAGAAAACTCCTCTAAAAATTAGTTCAACACCTCCTCCTCTCAAGTCATCTACAACATTACCAAGTCAAATTATATAACCATCTCTCACAATTAGTCCACCCTCTTCTCCTATCAAGTCTACTACAATGTCAGCAATCCTACATAAGCTCCAGCCAATCAATTTTGTCAAAGTAGCTATTCCTACTAATGACAAATACATAGTTCAAATTACGCCACCATCACATACTCCTACTATTTCTTGGGCCTACCATTTTGGTTGCCTCATTCTTACCATGACACCGATAACACTCTCCCACAATGGCATGGTATTTCTCATGTCACTACATAAATATCCATCATTGACATGCTTCAGGGGCATTAAAATTATTACTTTCTCCCCCTAACATCAACACATGTTTCATACTCACACATCAAACTTCTAGCATACACATACTCATCTGCACCTTAGCATCCTCATTCTCGATGAAACACTCTTGTGGTTTGGTTCACACTTGACTATTGATGGCATTCTCTACACATGAATCCCACACACTACACACTAGTCACTATACCTTAGGCAACACATGACATCCGCACTGCATTCCATTCCATCCATCCACAACATATTGCATTTTATGGTTGTATTTACTCCTTCTTGCACTTGCTCCTACATGTTAACTTTACTACATATGTTAGATAGATTTCTCACATGTCATTATCTTTACGATACATATATGCACGTTCACATCCTTTTCTAGTTTTGATCACAGATACAAGTATTCTACATGCAACACAAATACTTGATACATTACCTACTAGGTGAATCCACATATTCTACAGGTGCTATTATTCCATTTCTTCATAGCACACTACTTTGGTTTATACATGCTTTGACATAATTTTTAGTTTTTCTAACATGCTAACGGGTGCTTCATGTGCAATATTTGTTATGTAAGGATATTTTATTGCATACTTGTTTGTTACATTGTCTCTTGTTGCTTGTTATTGTTTGTGGGATTTTCCCTTTGTCTTGTGTGTGCACTTGTTTATTTGTGGCCACTACGGTCTTGAGTGTCTTCCAACACCGTGAGTGGTGTCCCATGTTTACAACTCACTTTGCGTAACCTACATTATATTCTAGGGTGTTTCCATTATATGTTTATGTTATATCCTAAACATTATTTCTTTGGGCTACATTTATTTTCTACATGCATGTGTGTACTAACAAGCAACTTGTTTGCGTGTGCCTTGGTATTTACTAAGCACATTCCCTTTAAACTGTAAAGTAAAGTTTTAGATATGTTGTCAATCCTCTTTTGGGGCTGCATTCTCCAATATGTGGCATTGCATGCACCCCTAAAAAGGAGGGTCATCATTAAGGTTCACAGAAAGTACCGGTACCGTCTAGTTTTAAGTTTTTGTCCATGAAACAATACAGCGAGGGGGTTCAAACTAGTCTACAAACTCCATACACATTAGCCTTTATAGGGAAAAATATCCTTAGCATTCTAGGGAGAAGTTACAGGTTGTAGGAACATCACAATTTCCTCCCTACACTTCTTCTTCCAATGGCGTTGGATTTCCCAAAACCCAAACAATACAAATATTTCTTCATACACTCTCATGAAATCAGTTAATCGATGGAGAATAAAAAAACTTTCTCCCTACACTTCTTCGACCAAAGTGGCATGAGATCACCCAAAAAAATCACACTTCACCGAAAGTTACAGGATATCCATTCTACACCCTTCTGTCTCATCATGGATCAGGTGTACATGTTCCTTTTGTTTTATTTTTGTACTTTCATTTACAGTCTTTTTATTATATACATGCGTTCTTACACATACACATGTGTATTTGACTACTTGATTGTCTTCTCTTTTGCAGTTCCATTCATATGGGAAACAAGCAGTCAACAAAAACAATACACAAATGACGAGTACATCACACACACGATACTAACCATGCAGGTATACTACACACATTGGCATCTACACACGCATCTCCTCCCTACGTTCACTCTCATCACTTTTTATACTTTTGCATCTTTAGTCTCCACACTCCATATTTTTTTCACTCCACACTTTGTCTAGTCCTTCGGCACGTTTGCTAAATCATTCCACATGGATTATCACATACACATATCTATTTATTTTATGTTACCAAGATTTCCACTCACCAACATAAAGTGGGGGAAAATGTAGACATAAAATCACTCACTTTGAGTCATTATGTAGTCCTAATATCATACTACTATTCATATGGTTCTTAAGTGAAAAGAGTAATAATTGACCTATGTCTTTGACCATTTTACTTTTCCTTTTGTCATTACTTTCGATCTTACACCTGTACTTTCCTAGTTTGTTTTTTCATTTTATGTTTTTCCTTTTTCTGATGGAGGAACCTAGCTAGGACTCAGGCACCCCAGGCACTTTGGTCCCCTCTAGGGCGTACTGATCCTCTTTTTACTTTACTCTCCCATTTTGGGAACTTTCTAGCCATTTGAGATTTCTATATTTTTGGTGGTCGGCCTTTTTAGGGTTAATTACAAAATTAGAACAAGAGAACCATATAAATATAAATTTATGTGGCCATAATGAGGAACCAAACACTAAGCATCTATTATAACCATCAAGATTTACGTCCATAAAATACATCTAAAGCTACATTTCCATCCATCTATCTCCATCACAAGGCACACAAGGTTGGTTCATTTGCATCACACATCATAAGAGGGTAGTTTATTGTTTCCATGCACTTATTTAAGACATTCTACATCTAGTTATTTTCTCGCTACTAATGAAAGTGCGATTGGCACAAGGGAAACCTACAACATGATTTACACACACACACCTAGAACTACATTGGGTCTGAGATGTAGTGTACTGATTTTTTTGTAAGTCCACCATTGTGGTCGTTGAGGACAGTTCAACCCCTTCATATGCATCTTTATTTTTTTAGGTTTTTGATGCTTTTTCTAGGGTTTTGTAGGTGATTCTTCCATATCCTATTCATAGTGACATACGACACAATTCAGTGACATTAGTGCAATAGGAAGAAAACACATGTGAACATCCAGTGACACTCTAGAGGAGGTTTTCTGGCCATTTCCACATATCAAGGCACCCACAGACACCCCTATCCGTTTTCAGGTGCCCCAGTCTAGTAATATACCTCAGATCTATGCTTTCTCAGGCTTATTTGTGGTTTTTTCTTGTTCATGTTCACCTATTCTACACTAGGACACAATTCTGTGACACCAATGAATCATCTAAGGTATTCTTAACCCTCTCTTGCACATTAGGGTTTCCCATTTTCTAGTTTAGTTTGTTTGGGTATATTTTCTATATTTTATTTGGTCATTTATTCAATTATTTTACTACTCCTAAAACATTAGATTAAACTAGAATATTTCTATTTTTGTTAATCGAAATGATGTGTGAGAGAGGGAAGTTACAAAATTTCTTATATTAAGGGTAGATGACTAGTGTTAGTGATGAGAACCCTACAGAAGATGAAGGACCAAAGGATCATGTATTTATAATATTGGGGAAGTGCAACAAAGAGACCCCATCAGCATATGATGAAAGGGATTCAGAGGATAGAATGAGAATCACAGGCACACATCTAATCCATCTTGGCCATCTAGCCCTTGTGCACGGTGTTTAGAATCTAAATGTTGTTGTAGAAGATCATCATAGTGAAGGTGAGCAAGAAGGTAATCAAGTATCTCCACATTGGGTAAGAGATACATGTATAAATATATTAGTATCATCTTAGGATGCACATCAAATTATGGAGGTGCATATGGCGGTGTAACAGGAACCCATGTTTGAAAAAATTATGTTTGGAAGTGGTTTAGTAGGTGCGTCATCATGGCAAACTACTAACACGAAACAGACTGGAAGTAATCTCGTAGGTGCATCAATATGATAGACAATTGATGTTCATTTTAGCACAAGTACTGGAACACAATGAAGATCATCTACTAAGCCACATGTTATGATGGGAGGTTCAATAGGTTCATGTCAGCCACCATGCAGAGGAAATCCTAGTTGAGGATCATGTTCAAGATTTGGCCCCACTTTAGGAAAGAGGCCACAAGTGCCATTATAGCAACCTCAGTTTCCGAACAAGGCCCTCAACTAATCTTTTTTTATATATCTTCATTTTTCATAGTATAGATGAATAGAAGATGTGGCTGATCCTATACATAAGTGTGAGTTATTGTTGAGAGCTAATGGAATCACTGTGTCTGATTGAAAGGTGATTCAATATGTGACCACACATCAAGGCCACATGCACATTTGGTACATGAACTATGATCTACATAAAACTACAGTGGACTATGATGCATTACATGTCTCCTTCTTGGATAAATTTCATATACCTAATTTTGAGAAGAAAATAATTAATACGTTGAAGGACATTAAGAAAGGTCTATCTGAAATTGTAAAACAATATGATGTTCCTTTCAATACTTTAGTTTTTGAACTCTTCTATGATATTCATCAGAGCCAACATGCACAATGGTTTGTAGGAGGCATTCTGACACCCTTCTGTAGAGCAATTTTACACAAGATACTTACGATCCGTGAGAGGATTTGGAAGAAACTTTACAGGAAGAAGCTATGGGAAGTGTAGATATAATGGTAAGTCCCTTTCTTGAGGCCCATATTGTAGCAATGACTACTTAGTTGGAGAAACTTTCTACTAATTTAGCACATGAGACATGCAATGGATTATGTTGCACACATTGTAAGGTGGAAGGAAATTCAAAGGATAGTTGTCCACACATGACTTTACACGTATTGTTAACTTCTTGTGATATTTTCCATAAAAAAAATAATGTTTATAATATTATGTTGTTGCAGCACACGACACATTAGAATGTCTCTATGTATTGTAAAATATGTGATGTGCATACCCATGACATAACTGAATTTCATTTGATTGATCATATCCATGAGGCATATGAAACTAGGTTGCATTAGACCATAATGGAAAGTATCTTTTAGGCACAATAAGAGAAAAATAGAGGTAATCAAGGTTTCAAAGGCGGATAACAAAGTAGAGGTTGTGTTGGTTTTTTAAGGTTTGCATGAGGTACATGTTATACTTGTGGATCACCTAAAAAATATTAGTGCGAATGTCCAAAGAATAAAGTTTGCACATATTGTGGAAAGCCGCAGAAGGTTGAGGATTTTATGGATGTATACACCCACATGTGCAAGAATAATAAGAAGGAAAAATGCATGGCTATGATCAAGGTGGAGCATGTCAAGCATGAGTAATGGGCACCTAAGAAGATGGTTGATCGAAAGCTTCAATCGGTACTAGTTACTACGTGCGCAGAAGCAATGCTTGCGAGTGAGCTAAAAAAGAAAAAACCAATCATTAGGAGGGAATAGGTCATATATGTAGAGCATCCAGACATAGTGTAACAAAAATATGTTTATCAAGAGAGCATGGATTTCATTCAAGAGTTGTAAGGGGAGATTCAGTTCCTAAAGGAGCAGGTAGGTAAGAGGGAGTGCACAAAGGGTACTGAACTTCCTCTAAAGGATGTTGATGATCTGAAATAAATTTATAGAATACTGAGGCAAGGGAACATCATCCCTTTTTTAGGAAAGTGGTTGTGAGACAAGGTACCTTACATAGGGGTTGAATGAGAATGCTAGATTCTACATGAAAATTTACCACCACAGGACCATGAGTATGATAAGGAGATCACACTCAATCCAATGATAAATGGTTATATGATGACTAAAATTCTCATTTATATATGTGTAGAAGCTAATATTCTCACATTAGATGCTTGGAACCATATGGGAAGGCCACCTTGGTTTCCATCTTAGAATGTTATTTATATGGATAAAAAAACAAGGGGCATGCCCATTGGAGTGCTCAAATATGCTTCTATCATCATTCAAGGAGCTAAATTTTCAAGTGATTTTTAAGTACTTGATCTAGAAGAGGAAGATAAATTCCTAATGCTTCTAAGTTGACCATGGTGCTACACCAATAATGCAGATGTATGGTTTAAAAAGCACTATGTAAATTTTGAAAATAAGGAAGAGTGCATTGTAATATCATTAGATGACATAAATATTGCACCTTATAAAGAGCCTATCAATAAGGATGATCTAAAAATAATTTATGCACATATGGTACACGACCAAGAAAAATTAGACCCATCATAACAAGGCACACATCAATGGGAGGATGCACAATCCATCAATGATAATACAAGTGTGAAATTTGAAAATTGGTCCCATTGCACTTATGAGATTGTAGGTCGCAAGGTTAGGGGAAGAGTTACTAGGATGATTAGGCCGTGCATGGTTAGACGTTTGGTTAAAGTTAGTTTTCCAAATTATATTGCAGAGGAGAATCTTAACTCTTTCTTGCGTGCGATGGAGGACCTATGGAGAAACGAGGGATACATGATAAACATGATAGTATATACCTTGTGTGGGACAACAATGTGCTAGTGAGATACACATAGAGATAATTTGTTAGGTTGATGCGAGATCATAGTAGCATTTTCAAAAAAAATTGTAAGAATTAATATCCCCTCATTAGTGTCGGATTATGATGGTAAGACCCCTCCTTTGGTACATGTGGACATATGTGAGAGGTATTGGAAAGAAGGACCAAATACATTGCCATCATCATTGTGGTTATACAAGTTTTATTCCACTTTTATGCAATTACATGTATGCTTAGTATGTGCATGTTGAGTTATAAGAAAAAATGAGTTGGTATGATATGATGGAAGGTATTTTTCATAATTTTTATTGTTATTTTCATTAAGCCACCAGTGCATGAAGAATTTCAAATCATGAAGTGCATTACAATGGGAGACAATGTGAAGGTTAAGGAAATCATGATTCATCTTTTAGGGGAACCTGATACTGAGAAGCATGAAGATGTGAGAGAAACAAAAGAAAAATTTTTGGGGGCGCATATAAAAAGAAGAAAGGAAGCTTTTCTACCTTATAAATGATGATGAGGTAGAGGATCTAGACACTAAGCACATTGAGGGTGTGTGTGAAGTTTTGGACTCCACAGATGAGTAAACTCAAACATACCATGTGCCTATGAAGACTAAGAAAGTAAACATTGGAACTGAAGACACGCCTAAGGAGGTGATAATTAGTTGTTATTGGTTAGAACCTAAAGTTGCAAAGATTGTAGAGTTATTACACAAATTTTAGGATTTTTTTCCTAGGTTTTATTATGTTTTGAAAAGCGTGCATCTATCACTAGGATAAATGAAGATCAAGTTTAACCATGGTGTGTGACCAATTCAGAAAATACCGTATAGGATGAATCCCATCCTCCACATAAAGGTGAAAGAGGATATTGACAAAATGCTCAAGTCATGGATTATTGATTCTATGGAGGAATCTGAGTGGATCATTTCGATGGTAATTAGAATCAAGAAGGATGGATAGATAAGGATTTTTTTGGACTACATATTTTTGAATTATTCATGTGTCATTCATCCTTTTCCTACACCATTCATAGAATAGATTCTCAAATGCATTACATGGCACAAAAGCTATTCATTTACTGATGTATTCTCAGGGTACCATCAGGTATGAATTAAATGTGAGGATCAAGAGAAGATAATTTTTACAACTGAGCGGGGAAGTATTTCATACACGAGCATGCCCTTTGGATTGAAGAATTGGCAATTAGTATTCTCACACATATTTGTTCAAGGATTCAAAGATTTTATCCGTAATTTTTTACATGTCTACTTAGATGAATAGACCGTTTATGGTCTAGTGAAGGATCATTGTGAAAACCAGAGATTAATTGTTGGAATTTACAAGAAAATTAGCATCTCTTTGAACATCAAGAATTTCATTTTTGCTACTCATTTTGGTACATTACTTGGGCATATTATTTGCAAAGAAATCTTGTTGGCGGGTCTAGTTAAGATCATGGTTATCCGAAGGCTAGACGAACTAACTTAATAGAGTGAAATGCATGGATTTCTTGTGCACATTAGGTATTACAAAAATTTCATTAAGGGGTATGCCAAGATTGACTAGCCCTTGGAAGAATTGTTAAAGTGTAAATGAATTTTTAATTGGGGTGACGTACAACAACAAAATTTTGAAACCTTAAAGGAGAGTCTGACTACGACACCTATCTTGTGATTTCCTTCTTGGAAAAATCCTTTTCATGGGAATGTATATGATTCTAGTATTGACATTGGGGAAATTTTGGCATAATGAGAAGAAAGAAATGTCAATCACCCCATCTTCTTTGCAAAAATGAAGTTGACACTAGCAGAATAAAATGACACAAATACGGAGTGTGAAAATTTATCCAAGATCTACACACTTCAAAAGTCCACAAAATACTTATTTGCCACACCATTCATATTATATACAAAACATATGGAATTGAAGTACTTGATCAATAAGTCAGTCTTGTAGGGGCATATCTATCATTGGATCCCTCTCTTTCAGGAGTTTGATTTTTCAGTCATAGTGAATCCAAGCAAGAGAAAATTTGGACCTGATAATTTATCAAGTATGAAATCTAGAGAATACGTGCAAATCATATAAGATACTATCTCAGATTCTCAATTATTTAGAATAAACCATGCATTAGCTGGTTTAGAGGAAATTGTTGTATTCTTATGCACTGGGCTTGTGCGTGAAAGAATGAAGACCTTGGATAAAAATTAGATTTTCATTCTCTCAACCCCATACCATTTTATTGGAGGTGATATCTATAAGATGTGTAGAGATGAGGTCTTACAAAGATGTGTTCTAGATCTTGAACGAGAAGTTATCATGGAAGAAGCACATGGAGGGATAACTAGTGGACATTAAGTAAGAGAGGCGACAACGAGTAAGATTCTTTTTAAATTTTTATGGTGGTAAATGTTGTATAAGGAAACTAAGGCCTTTTTCAAGGAATGTGACCATTTGCAGAGAATATGTAATCCTAGAAGCATATATGAGATGCTATTAACGCCTATAGAAAGTGCGAAGCCATTTGAGAAACATGAAATTTATTTTATAGGACCTATTGTATCACCTGTGTGTAGGACATGAGTGTGCTACATTATTACATGTAAATATTACTTAAAAATGTGGGTATACGCTATGCCTATAAAGGATTATATTACAAAAACCGTAGCTATATTCCTATGGGAGAATATAATAAGGAGGTATGGTTGTCCACTAAGTATTACAAGTGACATGGGAAATCACTTTTTCAATGAAACAATAAGAATATTATTAACAAATATCATGGTCATGCACCATAAAACTATACCTAATTACTCACATGATAATGGAACTCTTGAATCTTTCAAAAATATCTTGGGGCAGGACTTGACAAAGAAATGTGATGTTGAAGGAAGGATTGATATGAAAAAGGATCAACCATGTTATGGGTTTATAAAATAACTTATCAAACATTGAATAATGCCACACCCTTTCAATTGGTGTTTAGCACAAAGTTTGTATTACCTATTGAGTTTATATTACCCTCCCTATGTATTTTGTATGCAAGAGGGTTGGATTATGAGAAATCAATAGAATAGCACATTGATAAAATGATGTAGTTAGATGAGAGGTACACCATTGTTCATTGGATTTAGAAGACAAGGAAAGCTAGATAGAAGGCTTGACATGATAAGAATATTAAGAACATGTCATTTTATGTGGAAAATTTTCTACTTTTATATGACTCCAAGTTTGCACGCTACCATGGAAAATTGAAGGTTCATTGGTTGGGACCCTTTGTAGTAAATAAGATATTGGAAGCATGTGCATGTCAATTATAAGTGTTAGATGACACCATGTTTTCGGGTTACTTCAATGGGAGTAGCCTGAAGATCCACTATAAACAAAATTCTTGTATGTTTATAATAAAGCATTGTTTTCATTTAGATTAGATTTACCTTTATGTTTGTTCTTGTTTTATTTTGTTGTAACAAGTATGTTCACATGCAGGAGATGATTACTATAAACTAGATTGATGCGAAGAGGAATGTGTATATTGTTAGTGAGGGGTGAAGTAGAAACAATTATGTGTAGTAGAAGATATGGCATTGGTACTTTCTAAAGAGCTAGTTTATGTGCACGAAACAATGTGAAAGAATGATGCATGACAAAAAACAATTATTGGTGCATGAAATATGGTGTTATGAATTGATGGATTTGGTGCAAAGGTTCTTGAGATGTTGGTTCCCAAAGGTGATGTAAACTATTTAGATTAGAAACCACATGAAGAGATGTATGTATAGTGTAACATTAGGGAGGAAGAAACAAGATAAACTACTTGGAGAGTGATGCAGATGAAGGATGTTTAGGGCGTTGGAAGGTGCACATAAGAGGGCCTGCAGCATAGGAAGTATTAGTGCACCTAAAGGTTGTGACTATCAGGCACGGGAAAGAAAAATGTGAGAAAAATTAAAAATTTCTTTTAAATAAAAAATATGTGGTAGGTGAGAAGCAATACATGCAGATAAAATTGGGAAATCTATAAATAGTGTGCAGGAGAATTCATTCCTAGTTCTCCTTTCATGAACTTGTGTGATTAAAAGAGTGTAATTTTAACTAAGTGCAAAGAACAAAATAGAGAATTAAAGCCAATCAGAGTCATGTAAGAAAGTGTACACTTCCTTATATTTAATATTTCCTTCAGTGGAAGTGGAATCTAGGGAAAAAGTGCCGAAGCAAGAACTATTTAATGGTTCATCAGAAGGAATGAAGGACTAGGGATCGTAGAGAGGATATTGGATTCACAGAGCTAGGGAATAAAAATATTGGAACAAGGGCACGACATTAAAGAATATAAGATTGAGGGTTGAGAAATAGGAATAGAATTTGACCTCATAGGCATATGGATTAAGAAAGTAAGTTCATTTAGCACCTAGGGAACATATTTTATGAAAATTTGAGGGTTGAGAATTTGAAAAATTAGACAATGACACCTAAGAAGGATCCTACGATCAAGAAATCATCAAAGAAAAAGGGAAAGAAGAATTTTTCTTATGATGCCCTAGAGCACTAGTTATCTGAAATGCAATAACCACCATAAGTGGTAGTGGGGCATCCATGCATCTCACATTTAAAAAAGTGCAAAGCAAGTGATTAAAATCATCGCACAGAGACCCATGAAGGAGAGATAAGAAAATGTTTTATGAAAGAATTGACCTAGAGGATGTCAGAAGGATAATTCCTCAATGATGATAAGGTGAAAAAATGCTTAGAGAGCATAGGATTTTTATAGTTGTATGAGCTACCATAATTTTGAAAAATCAAGTGCCTATACCAATGGTTAATGTCAAGGGTACATGAATACTTCTTCTACTTCGTAAGAACAATAATTCACATCACTGCACAATTCATTAGAAAGGTGGTTGGTTTGTGTAGCACCAGAGCTGAGACATGCATGGATTTGTAAGATGGTGTGAAACTGGAAGCTAAAACTACCATGTTTAGTGAGGGAAGCACATGTTCACAATTACAAGAATAACCGATCCAGGAACAAGGGTAACAACACACCTTGTGAGTTACAAATTGGTCATGTCTAAGTTCAATTTTGAGGTGAACAAGAAATGGTTTCCTATCATAGACAAGATGGCGCATAATACCCTCTATAACATCACACTTTATATTGATAAAGGGATAGTCAAGGAGGAAAAGATGAAGTTAAGTATTTAGGAGAAAAGATAACCTGGGACACAATTATTATTTAATTTTATTTTGGGAGATAGGGGTACCTGATGGCCCAAAATACAAGATGTGGGTTTCTTTGTTGGAGAATAAGTATCCCACACAAACATTTGTAGAGTTCACATATGATAGGGAAATAAAAATCCATTACAAAAAGTGCATGGATAAGTGGTATAAAAGAATGTGTGAAGCATTTTAAAATGAATGGGGCATACCCAGGGAACTTCCCTCACTAAGGTACTAGATAGATAATAAGAGTTTGCAGTGCACCAACATTTTTTCCTTGGATGGTTCGTACTTAACAACAAAGAAATGGGTCCTTTGTGTAAGGTTCATTTTTCCTTCATGGTAAAATACTTTCACACATTAGTGAACAGGATAAAGGATGCATGTAAGCTTAACTTCAATGTAGATAACATTGATTCAAACTGATTCACTAACATACCTTGCACCAGACCTATGTATACCCTTTTAGGTCAACATACATGGAGATAATGGAATCTGAAACCATTGACCTAGACCTCGTAATTATCATAGTGGGTAAACATGTGTTCAAGTTAAATATCTATCTCACTCAAAATTTTAAGGATGGAAAGTATACATACGTGGAAGATCTTCATCTTTCCCAACCCTGAAAGAAGAAGCAGATTGTTGTAGTGGCTAATAGGAAGCTCGAGTAAACCCACTTAGGGAAAATAGAAAGAAGGGAAAGATGATGAAGAAGAAGAGACTACCCAGGAGAAGCGCTGATGAAAGAAAAGACAGAGCCAGTGTAGAGAGGGAAATAAGGTTACAAGCACATCTGAAACACATAAGGGGTTTCCATAAATCCTAGGGACCCAACTAAGTCACTTGAAGAAGAAGATAATCCTGGTAAAGAAGATACATCAGGTAATATGCATTAAAGAGGACAACGACTTGGAAGAGAAGAAAATGGAGGAGGTAGAACCTGAGATGGAGAAACTATGAGAGGATATATAAGTGTATGATGAGGATCCTTTTTAGGAGGAAAAATAACCCAAGGATGAAAACATCCATGATGAATGAGAAGAGGAGATGCACGACACACATGTTGAAGGCTCTGTCGACAGTAAACTTTTCCTCCGTAATTTCTATTTCATTAATGTATGTATTAGGAATAGGATGTTGTTAAGTGTAATTAGTAGTAGCGTCTGATAGAAGATAATGGTGCCACCAATAATGTGGAGTAAGGTAACAGTCAAAGTACAATAGGAATGTTGTAAAAAGTAAATATTTGTCGTAAGTGGTCCGGTAATGTTAAAATGTCAAAGTTTGGGTAATTAGAGAAGTAGGGTCTACATGATTAGGAATTAGAAATATTATATTAGTAATAAGGACAAGGAGTGAGGTCATAAATATTTTGTGTATTTTATTTGTAAAAAAGTCTAAAAATGTGGAACCCATGTAAAATGATAAGGTTTATCTTATCTTAAAAGATAAGCTTACATGTACAGATAAGAGTTAAGGTATGGAATATGATTCGTCAGAGTGGATGTCTTATCCTATCTTAGAGATAAGATGGATAAGCCTGGAAGTTCTATAAATAGAGAGGCCACCCCCCTCATTTAGCATGGAAGGAAGTAGTGAGAAATATTGTAGGAAGTGTGCGAAGGAAGCCATCAGTTTAAAGGTGTGTTGAAGAAGCCATTAACAGGTGTAATTGTAAAGTTTCTCCCATAGTCTTGGTGAAAGGCAAGTGAAGTCAATAACACTTGAAGTACCTCATGGGTGAGATTGTAACAATTTCATGTTAATATTATAATTTACTTTGATATTTCATATTTTTCATCATTCCGTCTTATCATAGTCGATGGTATTCTTGTGTTATGTTGTTGTTTTGTTTCCAAATTACATCCACCAAACTAAAGGCTGTGCATTAGTAAATAATCATAGCATGAGGAGTTCCCGGTGAAGAATTATCATAGTGCCGGATTGGTGATGACATTTTGGTTCCGTTGCCGGGACCATTCCTCGTTGGTGGATTTTTTGGAGAGATATTCCCACTTAGTCAAAAATCAATTGGAGGGTAACCTCGTTTTTACTGTGCATAGTAGTTACCATGGTAAAGTCATTTTTGCCATGAATAGTAGTTACCGCAATAAACTCACTTTTTACCGTGAATAGTATTTACCACAGTAACTTCACTTATTACTATGAATAGTGTTTACCACAGTAAAGTTAGTTTTTACCACAATAAGTCAAGTTTTACCATAGTTACCATGGTCATTTCTATTTTACTGTAGAAAGGTGTAAAGTCACTTTCTATTACAGTGACTCCAATTGTTTGTGCACATAAGTCTTTTTGATTGTACTTGTGGGTTGGTATTTCATGGTGGTTACTTTTGAAAATGGGAAAGATTCTTGTTTTTTCAGCTCAATCTAATGAAGATGCTTCTTCTTTCATTCAAGAGTTTAAACGATCTTGTATTTGTAATGGCCTTATAAGAAGGGAACAATGGACTGAATTTTTTCCTACCTTTTTGGATGGTTCAGCACTTAGGTGGTTTGAAACGCTAGGTGATAATGTGAAAAACTCATGGGATTTATTAACTGAAATTTTTCTTGAAGAATTTGGTGAACAACAGAGATATGCAGATCTCATGATCGATATCACAAAGCTAACCCAAGGAGAGAAGGAGAAGATAAGGGATTCTCATGCTCGTGTTCTAGAGCTAAGGAGAAAGCTCGATGCCCAGATCCGGAAGGAAGGATTAGCGGATGGGTTGATGAATGGCGTGGATAATCTCCTATGTAAGCACTTCATTCTTGGGATGAAGCCAGAGATCAGACAACGAGTGAAGTATGACCGCCCAGCTACCATTGAACAAGCAAAGGAGATTGCAAGAAGGCAAGAAGAAAGCATGGAAGAGGAGCCCAAATAAATTGTTGCTAAAGTAGAGCCTACACCAGCACCTTTGGTCCAGAATCCACAACCAATCCCGGTGAGCACAAATATTTCTCCTAGTACATCTACTGAGTATGAAGATCTGCTCAAAAGATGGGTCAATTAACTATTAATCTTCTTCAAGGAAAAGAATTTAGTTCTCAGGGAGGAGATAGAGGTCCAAAAAGAAATATTTCTGAAGTTGTATGTTATGGTTGTTATAAAAAGGGTCATTATAAGTATAATTGTCCAGATAGAGCTTCTACATCTGGTAAAGGAGATAATGATAAAGGAAAAGCACCTGTGAATTCTTTTGATGTAGTAGATAAGAGCAGAAATAATGAAGTAGATGTGTTTGTAACAAAAAGAAAGAAAGAAAAAGATAATCAAGATGGAAATGATCCTAAGAAGATGAAAGGAGAAACTAGTAAGAAACATAGGAGAAGAAATTTGGGTGTGCAGGATTTTCTGATTTCACAGGGGCAAGGACCATACTCCATCTTGGAAGATCTATCCAAAAGGCCTGTAAATATTACATATGGTCAACTCTTGGCTATGTCTTCTGAGAAGAGGCGGGAGTTGCGAAGTGGACTCAATGCTCGACGAAAGAAGGAGGTTGAGGTCCCTGTTTTGGAGGCAGAGGCAGATCCCTATGCTCCACAAGCTGAGGTATTATGTAATGGTATTTCAATTCATGATGTCTTAGTTCATGGAGGTGCTGTAGTTAATGTAATGACCGAGTCTGTAATGAATATGTTGGGTTTAAAAATTGATCGCCCTTCAACACTTATGTTAAGGTCATTAAATAAGGGAAAAACTAAACCAGAAGGTGTAGTTTCAAATGTGGCAATATCTGTTATGGGTGTTGTATGTGTGGTAGACTTTCAGGTGATGAAAAATGGTACTGTTGCGTACCCAATGCTGCTGGGAAGACCATGGCTAAGGAGAGTTCATGCAAGAAACTACTGGAATGAAGGTTTCATGACACTTGGACGTGGTAGAGAGAGGGTGAAGATAAACGTGATCCCTCGACATCATAAGGTAGAACCTATGGATTCAAGTGATGAAACTGATGATTGGACATCCTCTTATTACTCTAGTACCAGTGAAAAGGACACTGAAGATGAAGAAAGTGAGGTTGATGTTTCAGTCATGGATATCCTTCCAATCACACTAACTCATGACCCCATAAAATTATCTGAAGAAGAAGTTGATGATCGTCTCCAACAAATAAAGATTGGTGATGCTGTGATGGAGAGTGAGAAGGAATCCTACCTCCAGCTCTTTCGAAGGTATATACACCTATTCACTTTTGATTACAAGGAACTCCGTCAAGTAAGTTGGGTAGAACATTCTATTGAGCTGGTAGATGGTGCTAAGCCCATAAAGTAAATGCCATATAGAATGAATCCTAATTTTTCCAAGACTGTAAAAGAAGAAATAGATAAGTTGCTTAATGTAGGATTCATATTTGCTGTGGAGAATTCAGAATGGGTTTCTCCCATTGTGATCTCAATAAAAAATAATGGGAAGTTATGCATTTGTGTTGATTACAGGAAGCTCAATAAGGAAACAAAGAAGGATCATTACCCTCTTCCATTTTTAGATCAGATCTTGGACGAAGTAGCTGGCCAGGAGTGCTATAGTTTTGCTGATGGATATAGCGGCTACAACCAAGTTCATAGAGCAGAGAAAGATCAGCTAAAGACCACGTTCACCACTCCTTGGGGAACGTTTTCTTATAGAGTTATGACTTTTGGGTTGTGTAATGCTCCAGCAACATTCCAGCGTTTGATGAATAGGGTGTTTGAACCCTACATTGGGACCTTCATCAGAGTATTTCTGGATGATTTTTGCATCTATGGGAGCAAGTTGGACCACCTGCACCAGATGCAGACAACATTTCAAAGGTTAGATGAAGCACAAGCCTCACTAAACCCTACAAAGTGTGTCTTTGGATGTTCTAAAGGTGTTTTGTTAGGGCATGTTGTATCCAGAGATGGTATTGGTACTGATCCTGATAAAGTTTCAAAAATCAAAGAGTTACCATTTCCTATGAATAGAAGTAAGTTGAGATCATTTTTAGGCCATGTGGGGTACTATAGAAGGTTCATAAAGAATTTCTCAAAGATTGCACAGCCACTAACCCAGTTCTTGAAGAAGGATGTTATTTATGAACCAGGAAATAAGGCGCATTAAGCTTTTGGACAACTGAAGGAAGCCCTGGTGTCGTCACCTATTTTAAAGAATCCAGATTGGAGCAAACCATTCATTGTGTACACTGATGCCTCAGATGCAGCACTAGGAAGTACTTTGAGCCAAAAGGATGAAAATGGGAATGAACATCCAATTTACTTTGGGAGCAGACAAATGAGTAATGCTGAGGTAAATTATACTGTAACTGAAAAAGAGGCTCTGGCTATCATTTTTGATGTAAAGAAGTTTAGAAATTACTTGCTAGGGCAAAAATTTCTAGTTGTAACAGATCATCAAGCTCTAAAATATATTGTAAATAAGCCTAACCCATCAGGGAGGATAGCAAGATGGATAATTTTGCTACAAGAATTTGAATTTGATATTATAGATAGGCCAGGAAAGAAGCATGTCAATGCAGATGCACTCTCTCGAGCCTATGATGGTTTAGGATCATCTTGTGATGATGATGATTTTCCCGATGCAGCATTGTTATCCCTTGACACAATCCCTAGTGAATACATAGATATTTGGAATTATCTGAATGAATTCAAGTTTCTTGATGGTGCCAATGCAAATACTAAGAGAAAGATTACTCAAGCCAATCATCCATATTCTATTATGCATGGAGTATTATTTCGAATAGGACCTGATGGACAGTATAAGAGGGCAGTTGGACGTGATCAAGGGAAGGAACTGCTAGAAGAATTCCACAATGGTACATGTGGAGGGCACTTCTCTGGACAACTTAACAACAAGAAGGATCTTGGATGCAGGTTATCACTGGCCCACTCGTTTTAAAGATTGTTATAATTATTGTAAGACATGTGATATTTGTCAAACACATGGTAACTGTAAGACTTCATCAGCTCCATTATGCCCTATTCTTCCACTTGGTCCCTTTGAAAAGTGGGGCATAGACATTGTAGGTCCACTTCCAACTACCTCACGCCAAAATAAGTATATTGTAGTTGCCACAGATTATTTAACCAAATGGGTTGAAGTTAGGCCATTGAAAACAACTTCCATGGATGAAGTGGCAAGGTTCATATATGAACGCATTGTCACCAGATTTGGTTGTCCATTAGAAATTGTAACAGATCAAGGAAGCCACTTCATTAATTAGGTGGTAGAAGCCCTAGTCAATAAGTTTTCTATTAAGCACAGGAAGGCAACAACATACAAGCCAAGCACAAATGGACACGTAGAACGAACAAATTTTGTGTTGTGTCAAATTCTAGCAAAAGATGCAGCCTTACAGGTACATAAGTGGGATAAAAGGATTCATGCAGCATTGTGGGCATATAGGGCAACATCAAAGTCAACAACAGGATACTCCTCATTTCAGTTGGCCTATGGCATTGATCCAGTTCTTCCTATTGAGTTTGATATTTCCACCTTGAGAGTTATGAAAAATGAAAGGATGGATGAAAGTGATTCAGTAAAAGAAAGGTTGGTACATCTTCATTTGCTAGAGGAAATGAGGGAAATAGCAAAGGATACAAGCCATAAGAAAAAAATGAAGCAGAAGGAATACTTTGATCAAAAGATCCAGTTGTCTCCATTTCATGTGAATGACTTGGTTCTAGTATATGATTCCAGATACAAAAAAAGAAGACAGAGAAAATTTCTTCCAAAATGGATGGGGCCCTACAAAATAGCAGCTGTGCATGAAAATGGTACGTACCGACTGGAGGAATTGGATGGCACTCCCATTACGAAATGGGTCAACCATGACAAGTTGAAGATTTTCCAAGCACCAGAATAGTCTACTCCGAGGATAGAGTAGAAGCTAGGAAGGGGGAAGATGTCGACAGTAAAATTTTCCTCCGTAATTTCTATTTCATTAATGTATGTATTACGAATAGGATGTTGTTAAGTGTAATTAGTAGTAGCGTCTGATAGAAGATAACGGCCCCACCAGTACGGTGCCGCCAATAATGTGGAGTACGGTAACAGTCAAAGTACAATAGGAATGTTGTAAAAAGTAAATATTTTTCGTAAGTGGTCTGGTAATGTTAAAATGTCAAAGTTTGGGTAATTAGAGAAGTAGGGTCTACATGATTAGGAATTAGAAATATTATATTAGTAATAAGGACAAGGAGTGAGGTCATAAATATTTTGTGTATTTTATTTGTAAAAAAGTCTAAAAATGTGGAACCCATGTAAAATGATAAGGTTTATCTTATCTTAAAAGATAAGCTTACATGTACAGATAAGAGTTAAGGTATGGAATATGATTCGTCAGAGTGGATTTCTTATCCTATCTTAGAGATAAGATGGATAAGCCTGGAAGTTCTATAAATAGAGAGGCCACCCCCCTCATTTAGCATGGAAGGAATTAGTGAGAAATATTGTAGGAAGTGTGCGAAGGAAGCCATCAGTTTAAAGGTGTGTTGAAGAAGCCATTAACAGGTGTAATTATAAAGTTTCTCCCATAGTCTTGGTGAAAGGCAAGTGAAGTCAATAACACTTGAAGTACCTCATGGGTGAGATTGTAACAATTTCATGTTAATATTATAATTTACTTTGATATTTCAGATTTGTCATCATTCTGTCTTATCATAGTCGATGGTATTCTTGTGTTATGTTGTTGTTTTGTTTCCAGATTACATCCACCAAACTAAAGGCTGTGCATTAGTAAATAATCATAGCATGAGGAGTTCCCGGTGAAGAATTATCATAGTGTCGGATTGGTGATGATATCTCCAAGGGTGAATAAGAGTGAGTAGATAAAAAAATTGATGAAAAGAAGCCAACTGGGGAGGAATTAGGCATTGTAGGAGGTGAAGGAAGTGGCATGTAACTAAACATGTCAAAGGAGATGCCAAAGGGGAAGACAAGTAGTAGAAGAAATAAATAGGAACCTCTACAGGAACCCTAGATGAGTTATATTGATGATCCCTCCAAAGTACCAAGGGAAATATTTCAGAGCACGATGTCAGACAAGGACCTCTTCAGATGGGAGTTGATCAATCAAATAGGGGAACTCTCGCGGAACAAGAACATGTTGTCGTCAAGTATGAAGAGGCATATGGGGGAGCCATAATTTTATGTAAGAAAATAATCTTACTCTAAAATGAAGTTGAATAAGGATTTAAGTATAGTCATCACTACCATTGATCCTACAGAGTTGTCTAACGACAAATCCTATAATGCCCTCAATAAAATGGCCTCCAAATTTGTGCACACAAATCTAGACAAAGGGATTGAAATAAGAAGGATGTAGGGGACAAGGATTAAAACAATAAACATATACATAATCTTACAAAGGGCTTAAGTGAAGAGAAGAATAGGACTGTCAATGCCTATGATAAAGTGGCTGATATAAAACTATCATAGTTTGATGTATATCGTGAAAAGAATCACGAGCACATTCCCGAAGCTAGTGGATCAATCCTAGGATGTGTATCTGATAGGTTTGTACTATTTAGAGGACCTTGTGTGCCTGATTCTAATGAAGAGGAAGAGCAGGCATGCACGAAAAACTAAAGAACTAGCCGAGCTGAAGAGAAATAATAAGGAAGAAGTAGAAAAAATAATAACATAAAATGAGGCATTGATCACAAATATCAAGGAGGAAAAAAAGAAGAAAGAACAATAATCTAACAAATATAAAAAATTTGATCCAATTCTTAGCATGTATGTTACGCAAGAGGAGGTTGAGTTGAGGAAAATTTAATCCACTCTAAAGAATAAAAATCCTGTGTGGGAGAAATTCATGGCCGAAGTAGCAACAAAAAGAGACTTAATCAAATTCATGAAGGAAATGATTGATGAAAGACTTAATGAGATCCACCCACAGGTATTACGCAAGACGAATGTGCTAAATGGTGTAATCTTGGACTTGGAGGTGGTAGTGAAATAATTGAAGGATAAGGACGATGAGATTGCCTTTCAGAAGGTTCCAGCAATTGTTGAATTAGCGCCACACAAGGTTGTTACAGAGCTCAAAATTTAGGAGTTAGGAAATGTAATAAATAGGGAATTTCAAGAACTCCTTTTACCACCAAAGGCCTGCGTTTAAATGAACGTGCATATGGCAGGTTCTTATTCTTTAGTTCATTTTGTAAAATGCCACCCCCATTATTTGTTCTTTCATTATTCAGTAATTCTTTGGAGGAACATTCTTTAGGTCATGATATTGCCGAGGAAAAACAATACTCCTAGTGTGGGGTAATGTTGTTCAAATAAAATGGCTAATTACTAGCCATGAGTGAGAGTTAGAGACTATGTGTAGGAGTATGTGCATAAGGGCTAAGAACAGAAACAGGGCAATGTATGAAGGTGTATGCATTAGGAAGTAATAGGTTAGCATGCGAAGGGTTCATGCATATAAAAAATATATAAGACTTTGCTGATTTCTAGGATGCGGCTATAGCTAGAAAAACATAGAATGGAGTGATGTGCACACAAAGTCTAGAAGTAGGATTTTGAACAGGTAAAAGAACATGCAAGAGGTGATCTATTTATAGGAATTAGATCGTTTTAAAGTTGGGTTATTTATTGCTCAAGGTATAGTTAAAGAAGAGTTGGAAAATCATGTTTTTTACTGTTATATTGTTATCTCACCTCTATCTAGGAAAAACACATGTAAGTGGTGAAGATAAATTCCCCACCATGTATAAATAGGTAATGCACTCTTGTATTTAGTAGTTCGGTTGAATTGAATTTTGTTGGATGTGTGTCAATGTTGGAGTGTATAATTTTGTATACACGCAAGGTCCATAGCTTAGTTGTAAGCAATTAATGTAATCTGTTAAGAAATAAGGAATAAAATATGTGAAACAATCCCACACAAAATCACAATAGTAGAAAATAATATGCATAATAATATAAAATATCTGAAATAAAAGTGTCAAAAATAAAATAACACAACACAGAGACAATATTTAACGTGGTTCACCAAATTTGGGCTACGTCCACCAAGAATCACTTGTTCATATTTTATTACAAACCACCTCTTTCTCTCAATACAATACCCAAATTTGTTTGGAGATATGCTCAACAAACTCTCTTGAATTCACACTTAAACTCACAAACATCTATAATGATATATGTACCCTCTTAAAATCCCAAAAGCACATCAATAGGAAACCGCTTAAGCAATTTTACAATATTGTGGGTACTAAAACCATGAGCCAAAATCGCCCCATAAACCTATGGGTTGAAAAATCCCACAAATATGATAATAGAATGTTTCTTGAGATATCGGGCACATTTTTCATGGACAAAAACTATGGAGAAAAATGTGGAGAGTGTACAGTAATTTTAGTGTACAATCTTAACACTTCCACACATGAAAATAGGCTCCACAACATAAAATAATCAACATGTTATGTAATGCAATGTGTTTGTGTAACAAGGACTAACATGTCTGTGTATGGAATTATGAGAATTCAAGTGTTTTTGGTAATTGTGTGTGTTTGTTGAGCTTCCTTATTATAAATTTTTCCCAATTTATATGTTGTATCTCAATTCTTGCATGTTGTAATGGTTATGATGAATATGCATGTTCTAACATCTTGATGAGCGAACACGAGAGGGACCTAGTGGCAATGCACACTTTGGGTGAGCATTCAAAACTTATCTAGATGAAGTTTTAGTGTTCCTAACTAAGTATTGGTAATAAACAAGACTACACATATGCTTCCCACACTCTTTCGAGAAGAATTTTTTTTATTAATATAAGGGAAATCATGATCCAAGAGAGCATATCAAAGATTTTTTCATGGCATGCCAAGAAGAGGCATATAATGACATGTTTCTGTTGTGCCTTTTTCTAAGAAGTCTATGAGGATAATCTTTGGACTGGTTCTTACACCTTCCAAAGGGATCTATCACTACCTTTGTGAACCTCTCAGAGAATTTAATCAAATATTTTTATTTCAACCTCGACTCTAAAGTCACAATGATGGATTTATGCAACATAAAAAATTGATCAGTAAAAATTTTTATGCAATATTAACAATTGCATCGCAAGTTGGTTCCCATGTTCAATCCTTGGAAAAAAATTGGTTAGAATATTCATACCAAACCTCAATAGTGATTCATCCTTTCACATGAAAATGCACTACCTCGATAGTTTTGAGGAAGTTATTGAAAAGGGAACTCAAATTGAAAGAGATATAATTTTTAAAGGCTTGATAAAGCCTCATTCTAAAGAAAATGGGCACAAATACAAAAATAATAAAAAACACTATCAATTCTCATGATAAATCTAGGTATGTCAACCATAACCATAGTGTTTTCAATGAATGTGTCATGGACAATCAACATATGTACAACATACAGAACAACCAATCTAAATAGAATAATACTAACCCACCCATCATTATTCCAAGAAGAGAAGCTCCTCCTCCTGAATTTAAATGATGACAATATAGTCTTTGGGAGAATTTATTTCAAGCATCTTACAAAAATTGACATGTTCTAATATGGTCACTTACACTATCAAAAAACACTTTCCTAAAGGGGAACCTAGGCCAAATAGGTATCAACCTAACACATATTGTGATTTCCATTGATTGATGGTCATCAAATAGACAAATGCAGGTAACTTCATAATTACATCCAAGACCTTATTGACAATGATCCATAGTGGTCCAAGATCTTACACCAGCTAAAACACCCAATAATAATCTAAAGGTGTTTTAAAATCCATTTCCTAACCATGGTACATAGGGAAAATATCCTGAACATGGTGAATCCTCAAACAATGTCCATTTTAACTCAATCATATCATTTATCGTAGACACTACTCCGTGCATAGTTGAATGTAAGTTTACACCCCTTGGAGAAAGTGTTTATAGTATCTTTGAACAAGTAACGAAGGCTAAAATGATAAAATATGCAATAAAAATACCCTTTTACAATGGGGAACCCAGGCCTATGTGGTGTAATACATCAGAATATTGTGAATACCACTGCATTGAAGGCCATTTTATTGATCATTGTAAAAATATTTTTCATTATGTTTAAGACATAATTAAAAATGGAGTCATCTCTATAGATCTCAACGATGAAACCATCATAACAAAAGACATGTCAACTACCACAACTTCTAATGAAGATTTGAACAATTCCCAAACTCCTATACATAATAACACTCAAAGAGATTGTGACGACAATCAAATATCTCTAACTCAAAACCAATCTCTCTCTTATACATATTTTCTTTCATTCATTCAAATAGACATTAAATGATATATTGACCTTATTTCAACCTTACAACATCAAATGATAGCTTGGCCTTATTTCAAGACTCCCTTTAAACCCTTGATATAACTATAATCTCTACAAAAGAGGGTCTATTATCAAGCACTATTGATCTTGATTCTATTCTTTCCATTCTAGATCATATGTGTAACATCTCTAGTCTTATTGTAGAAAAACAACTACAACAAGTTCAGACACTTGCAACAACACAACCTTCCTTATCCACAATTCCTCAAATAATTAATCTTGTAAGAATCTCATCAACAATGAACCTTACATGTCAAGTCATCTATATGTGTATACTCTACGAGGTACATATACCTAGGAATCCTTATACAACCATTCCAAGATTTAATTACAAATATTTCATCAAATCGATTAAACCATAGCCAAGAAGGAGAAACGTTGAATATTTTCTCTCTATGTCATATAAGAAACCTTAGATATACATCCAGAGATCAATCCTTCTTTCATCACATCCTTCCATTCATAAGCAAATATGAATTTCAACATATTCTTTGCCTCAACAATCTTCCTCGAACATCACACATATTTTTTCATCTCATTGAATATTTATCCAATCACACATCATTTAACTTATATCATGTCTTTCCAAGTTTTGTACTTCAAGACTATCATTAATTTGGATTCTCTCCTTTGACTTTTAAACCCGTCCACCGAAGTCTTGTACTTCATGACTGAGAAAATCTTATGATTATCTCCTTTGACTTAGAACCCATGCACCCAAGTCTCGTACTTCAGGATGTATCAAATATTTTTATTCTCCTTTGACTTATACCTTGTCTGTGCAAGTCTTGTAAATGAGAACTTATCGAATCTTCATATTTCCTCCTTTGATTTGCACCTTGTCCACCCAATTCTTGTACTTCATTACCTAACAAATCTTTTAATTCCCTCCATTGACTTGGATCTCGTCCACCCAATTCTTATAAATCAAGACCATTAAAATTTAATAAACATGGACCTCTTTCTTGATGATTCCATTTCAAATCCTCATCCACCAAAGTTTGAAAAAACTAGAAATCCTAAAAATAGAATAAAATTTCATATTAAGTAGTTCCTTAAAGAACTATTTGAAAATCAAAAGTGGAAAAGTAAGTGCAAATAATTTTAATCATTCCATCTATTGGTAGATATCATAAACATACCATTATCACATCTTCACATTCTTCACCTATCATGACAAATGTTAGCCTTTTTTCTATTGGGCATTGTGTGTCTCATCCCTATTATGGTTTCTACCATTTCTTATATTTTTACCTATTTATTTGTCTTGAAGATTACTGATGGAAAATCCTAATTTCAAATAATCTCTCCCTTTTACCTAAACCTTTTGATCATCCATATCAGTCTACAGTGGTGAACTCTCACATCCTACTAGTCATATGAGGCTGAGACTTGGGGGCAGAATTTTCCTTCCCAACAAACACAATATCAACATATAAGGAAACATTAATATAAAATACAAAAAAACATATATATATATATATAATCATTACAAATTTCTTCCTTAACAATCTTCGATGATCAGCACATACTTCTTACTATTATTATGAGACTGTTAATGGAGGATATGTTCTTACTCACCTACATTTTGTCTTAGGTGTTGAACCCTTTCCTTTTACAGATGGCATGAGGAAACATGTAGGGGGTCCCTTTAAATAAAATCAATTAAACAAAATAAAGCATTTGAGGATCAAAAGTGCTTCATCAAAAACATCCCAAGAAGTGGCTTATGTTAAGAGAGATAAAAATTCCTTCAACCATATTTTATCAATCAGTAGGCCATCTATGGAGCTAAGTCTAGTCAAAACCTATAAAGTAGAATCATCTTGGAATTAGTTAGATAATCTTGACTTGATATAAGTTACATGTTTTTAACATGGATCATTATTACACATTTTTTCTTCACATCCATCATCTTCATTATTTATATTAATATTCACCTAGTTTTCATGTCCTTCTTGGCTCTCGGTGATAAGCCCTTGCATTTTCCTAGTTCCGTGGAGTCATGAATGGAGTTATATATCCTATCATTACATCAACTACATTTCTCCCAATAGAATGGAATGTTTTTAATTATTTGAACATGTGTTTAATCAATGCACCCTTTACCGAGTCAAAAACTCCAAAAATATTCAAATATGTTTCTCAAAAATACAAAAACCATTCAAAAATGTTGAAAAATATTAAAAAATCAAATCTTTTCAAAAAACCAAAACTAGTATAAAACTGGTAAAAATAAAACATTCAAATAATGTTTGACCAAATTTCAACAACCAAATAATACAATTCAACAATGTATCCATTTGACAAAATAAATTTTCTCGAGGTAATTAATTACCCCTTTCATAATATAACTTTGCTTAGGGAACACTTGGATTTAATATTTTTAATCCAATACAAATCAAAATTTAATGGGATCCGACAAGAGTATTTTTTGGAGTACCTAAGCATCACTTTGATCTTTGTCCCAATCCAATCCTATCGTGTTCTAAGATATCACTTGAAGGCATTCAAATCTATCTAATTCTTCAATGAGGAACACATTAGGACTTTCATTAGATGTTGTTATTGCAAATTGTGTTGTACTGTTGTTGTTTGTCAACATTGTGAAGATATTGTTTCTTTCTTTCAATTTTTTTTTTGTACTTTGTTTACCTTTTTGGTAGACCAATTACATCAAAATTCTTCGCATCTTAGTTCACATATAGCTTTTGCGTCATTCATTCATGTTCATATTGGGTTTTTTTTAGTGTCTTTGTGTCACTTTCACATGTTGTGTTTTCATCTTGGTTTATTAAATAAGCCATGGTATATTTTTATTTTTGACGTGTATTCAGATTTATTTACATTTATTTTTATTTTTATTTCAATTTTTTTCTAAATCTTCGCAAAAATCCAAAAAAAATCATATATTCAAAAATTTAAAAACATAAAAAAATTATGAAGATTCTCGAACAAACATTCATTTATCACAAAATTATTGCAATTACAAAACCCTTGAAGTTGATATTTCAACATTTCAACACAATATTGATAAAATCATAACTTTATCTACTACCCTAGTGATCGTTCCAATCTTATGACTATCACTTTTATTTCTTGTGGTGTATATTTATGCTCTTGGTAATCAATTATTTTTCCTTCATGATATAAATTTTTCTGGGGGAATTTAGGCTCTCATTTTTCCTCTCCTACAATCTAAGTTTATTGCATGGAGGTAATGATACTTTTTTTCATATAGCTCTTTGATTTGGATCCAATAAGAGTATCCAAGCATCACTTTACACTTCAGTCTTATCATTTCCTAATGCATTTCATAAATTTTGGTGTTTGGGGGCATTTAGATTTTCTTGACCACCATTGTGGCACACATTAGGGGTGTACTTAATTGTCTTCTTTTTCAAGGTTTTGTTGCATTGTTGATGTTTTATTTTTGGAGCAATTACCCATATTTTGTTATCATCTTGTATTATTCACATCCATGCTAGATACATTTACTATGTGTATTGGGTTTTTTTTTCCTTTTTATCTTTTCTACAAATTCTGTGTGTGATTTTTTATGCACATCTAGGTTACCCATCACGATTCTTTCATAATTATGGTGACAACTATATCGTGAAACAAAAAAAAAAATATTTTTCTAAATTTCACTCTCTAAATGATGCTCATGCTATGAGGACAGTCCTTCGTATCCTTGTTCAAATCCCTTGTATTCTTCATATCAAATAGTTGTCCATTGTTTTGTTGTGTCACCCATTCGCTTGAGGGGGAATTCCCTTACCATTATTCTCACTAGGGCATCTAAATGATTCACTGTCTTCTGATCTTCATACGTCTACTATCTTTAAAAATGTTATTACGTCATAATTTAACACTTGAAAGAGGGGACAATGTAGACACCCCAAAATCACACACTTTTTTCTATTATTATCATAGTTGACATCCTGTTGTTCATACCCCCTTATGATTGATTAATAAAATTAATTAATCATTACACCTTGTTGATATTTTTTAGATTAGTTCCTAACCCACCTTAGTTAACATAATTATCATTTATTAAATAAATTATTAATTAATTATCTCACACACTGTAGATAATTAAATTAGTTAATTAGGAAAATACACTTATTTTCCTAGTCAACTACCGCTTAGGTTCCATTTGGATTCCACTTGGACTCTACTTCACCAATCCAGTCAAATCCACTTCTAGAATCCTAGAAAGGCGGGGATAATCGAATTACACGCACAACCACCGTTTTGTATGCAACTCCTGCTAACTAAATTTATTTATTTCCCCTCATGGGAATAAATTCACCTGAACTATTCAACCTCCTTAAAATGTTTTTTTTAGCATGTGGATTAAACTACCTGTAACTACTCTCAAAACACTACTTGGCCTCCATAAAATAACAAGCTTGTCCCTTTGAAAATCCCCTTGGCTCCCTCTTAGATTTCTCTTGGACTTCTCTGAGATTGAAGTAAGAAAACTATGTCAAATTTTTCATCTAATATCTACATATTGAAAACTTTCCCAAAGTCAAACTCAATGTTTGTAGCATTTTCATATCCACATTTGGAGGTCACTTTTAGGATCACCCACAATCATTTATTTACAATGTTCTACAATCTTAAAGCTTCCACAACCTTATCATCAAGGTTTGTAAGGAATACATGGAGGAGTAGGTTTGTTGACATGTTTATATCTTTGTGATGCACAAGTGTTCCCTGAGCACAAAAAACTTGGTAGAAATGGAGAGACAATCAGAATTACCAAACCTACTCCTCCATGTATTCCTTGAAAACCTCGATGTTAAGGTTATATAAGCTTTAAGACTGTGGAACCTTGTAAATGAATGATTGTGGGTGCTCTTGAAATTGATCTCCAAATGTGGATTTGGCAATGCTATGAATATAGGTCTTATCTTTAGGATAGCTTCCAATATGAATATATTGAAAAGCAAATTAGCAAAGTAAGATGGTCTTCAAAGGGATATGTTTTCTCTTTTATAGATGATGAGTATTGGTTTGAGAGTAATTGCAAGTGGTTGAATGCACATGCTAAAAATAGCAGTTGGGGGAGGTTGAACAGTTCTGATGAATCTATTTCCATGAGGGGTAGTAAATAAATTTAGTTAGCAAAAGTTGCATCCTAAAAGGTGATTGTTTGTATAATTCAATTTCCCCCACCTTTCTAGGATTCTAGAAGTGCAATTAACTAGACTAGTGAAGTGGGGTCCAGTTGGGGTCCAAAGGGAACCTAAGTGGCAGTTAAATAGGAAAATAGGTGTATTTTCTTGATTACATAACTAATTTAATTAGTTATGTGCAAGACAATTAATTATCATTTATTTAATAAATTATAACTAGTTTAGGTAAAAGTGGATTACAAACTAATTTAATTAATCCCAACAAGGTGTAATGATTAATTAATATGATTAATCCATCATAAGGTGGTATGAACAATTGGATGTGAAATTGTATAATACTAGGAAAAAGTGTGTTATTTTCAGGTTTCTACACCTAGCATGTGATATCTAGAATGTATGCAACTAGATTTACAACCATGTTATTACAACAATGAGATTGTATTTTATACTTTCCCTAGCTTGACTTGAATTTGGAAATGTGCCTTTTATATTCCTAGACCTAAGTAGATGACTATCCTAGAATGAGTATGTAGAATATGTGGAGCTCAATGGTTTCTTGGAATAACTTTGCTTTTGTTTTCTCTTAGTATTTTTAAATTGGAATGCTAGCATTCAAGTAGAATGAATTTCCCTCTCTAATGGGAGATGAATAGCTTTCTTATATATGTGTTCTAAATTTAGAAATCTCAAAGGATGACTAGGAATCTACCAAAGGGATTCAAATTAGAAATATTTCCATTAGAGAAAAGGTCACCCAATAGCGTAGTTCACATTGACCCTCCCTATCTGCTATGGTCCCATATGTATGTGCGGGTGAAGTAAAAATTGGAATTGTGATATGCGAAGATATAACATAATTCGATGGATTGATATGATTGTTGAGCAAACAAATAGGTTGTGCGTGAAAGCACTAATGAGTGGGATATAGCTAGGGATAACTTAATTAGTAAAATTGAATAAGTGTGGACTAAAGCAAGAGTGTATTACAATTTGTGTTATTGCAAGTCATGAATTAACTAAGTTAGTGTCTACACAACCTTAGGGGAAACACTAAGGTAAAAGGATGAAAATATAAGGATTGGAGGCTAGCTGTAAACAGGTGATGATGGATGAAGAAGGTCCAAAGTAACTAAAACAAAATATAATAGTGTGTAATAAAAGGAAAGAAGTGGACATAATGTGATAAAAATAAATAATTTGTGAAGTGTATGATTAAAGGGAAGAAACGAGAAAAGTACATGGTTACTTAGGATAATAGTGATATCTTTCAAATGTGGTGCTCTAGCCCATGTGACCAAGCATGATCATACCCCAATCCGAGTAAGCCCCTAAATGCACCCACTCAGGAGGAGAATGCATCCACAACCTCTACATAAAAGAAATGGTTGGAGAGTGCCAAAAATATGTTGGATACACCAAACACTAATATATAAATTTGATAATCTAGTGTTTAGTGAGGATGTAGGGTTATGTTTCATATACAAAGTACACTCGTCATTGTCACAATCGGTTGAACCCATATCCAAATGTAGAACATCCTCTAAAGTAACCAAAAAGCTAAGTGAATTCATCCTATTGTGTTTTACTATATTTACCATGTCCAATAATTTAATTTTACTTTTTAATATAATTATATATTTACTCTCATATATTGATGATGGAACATTTATTTATTAGTCTAATTGTACATTGTTTTAATCATGAGCCAATCCTAATTATAGCCTCATTTTAATTCTTATTTAGGGTAAATAACATTATCGATGATTCCAACGAACACTTGAGGCATTCTACATTACTTTAATGAGTAGATGGATCACTTGGCACACGGATTATATCCATGCACATATGTTATTTTTTTACATTTGAGGAGTAAATTGCTACTCATTACACTTATGGGTTGATATCCATATGTAATAAATGATCTATATTACAAAGATTTTATTACAAATTCCCACCGTGATGATAAATCAAAATAACTATGTCATTTTTTTGGTCAAGGAAAGTGAAAGACTAAATTCATTTCACCATATTAACAGGGACATTTAATGCTCATGGAATATCCACTCTCCAAATCAACATGGCTACATCTTAGAGAATACATTGATACACCCATGTTGTCTTGCATATTTCACTTCGAACAAATGACACGATGTAGAAATATGGGTCAACCTCTAATGCATTACATATCTAAATTTATGTCATTCTTTTTAATTTATTATTTAAAATTCTAGATTTAAAGGGGATCATCTATAGCCATCTAAAATTTAACTTTTACACTTTCACAACATCAAATATGGGATACATCGACATACCTCGACACACATGGGAAAACTACATATATTTTCCACTTGAAAAAATGTGCCCTCTATTAGTCTTCACATATATTGTCGTAACCACCTTTATTTGTCCATATTTCTATTTGTGATTACAATAGTCTATATATGTCATTCCTTTCAAATTAGTGCTTTCAATATTATATTAAAAGAGGACATTTGTAGACATCAAAATTATGTCTTTGGCATTTCAAAAATATCAAATGTAGCTTACTTTGATATAGATTGATACACGTGAACAAAACACATATATTTGATTCTTGAGAATACTTTTGTTGTATTACTCTTTCCACGTGTGGTCATAGCCACCTCTGACTGTGATGCATCTATTAATGAAGGGCTTAATCTGTATAGGAAAACTTTAATTAGAATCGTAGATAGATAATCCTTATGTTTGAGATCCACGTTTTGCAATCACAAGACACTACGAGTAAAGATGAACAGTTCTAGTATACCACAAGCATTGTTGCATACGATTAACAAGGATTCACTTATATATAAAAAATATATCTTTGAGATTATTACTCACCTTCAATGCACCTTCAACATGTTGTAGACAACTCCCGTTATATTAGAGTACTCTCACGTTATTCAGAGTCAATACCCAATGTTTAAGAAAATATATATTATCTCAAGGATTAGGCATAAAATAGTCTAAAAAAAATAATGAAATCAAGTAGGTTAAGGTTACATGATGCCAATTGTCAAAGTCTAAAGGAATATCAATCGGTTGAGCAAGCAATGTCACACATTTTCACATGAAAGTTGGAGAACTACATGAATCTAGGGGCTCTTAGAGTAGTGTTAAGTAGGAAATGCAACCATTGGGGTGTTTGGGTCAAATTGACTCAAAACGATAAGCATTATTAGGGTTTGAAAAAAGAGGTGGATAAACAATTGCCATCACAAAAGACTAAAGATTTTTCAAACACCATGAAGTACATAACATGCATTGATGTAGCATATAGCATGCTTTACTCCCAAAAATTAACAATAAAGTCTGATATTGTCAATCATGTGTCAATCTTCCACAAATGTTTGATTGTGTCATCAATGTCCACACTTGTCAACCTTTTATTCCTAATTTAAGCATCGAACGAAGCATTGCCCTAGTCATATCCAACAACAAAACCACCTTCTGCAAGTGACATACACTAAAAACTAGGTAAGTAACTCATTTATCTATTATCTTATCAAACCTATGTTGAATATTCATGACATCTACTTACCTAAATTAAATTCAAATGATTGTGTTTAATATACTTGGATGCCATAATCACATAATCTGAAATTTAAAAAGATAAACCAAGACCTAATAATACAGTAAAAATAAATTAATCAAATAATTGTGAGTCTTATATACGTCACTCCATTATAATCAGGTACAAATTGTACAATGATTTATGGTAACATTTTGTGCCGATACCCTCTACCACAGCTTTCTAAAGGGTATCTTCCATATTCCATAATAACTTGGATGTATCTGACTGTAACATTAAATTGATGTGGATAGATAATCGGTACATTCAACCATTGCCAACGGTAAATATTAAAAACCACAGCTATTTTTGCCGAAAAAAGACTTAGAAGCAAATGGGTGACATTTGTACATGTCTTCAAACATCCATTTTATACGACAACCTGATCAGCACGCATGAACTACGTCATATTTTTATTAAAAAATTAAAAACAATTACTTTGATTTGCTCAGCAGCGGCCATGACTACAGATACAGAAGATCAGGGCCCCGGCCCACGATCAGAAGAATACAAAACAAAGCTGCAATTTAAATGATGTCATGCCTCGTAATAAATTTTATTTACTTGTAAAGGAAAGTACACGAAAATATCTTTGATGGGGCTTTAGTTCTTTAACACAACAATTAATTGTCATATGACGCCCAGAAAATGGCATTACTGCCATTTCTGCTTACAGCACCAGTTCATTCCGGATTCCTCCAACTCAAAACTTCCGTTTTCCACAGAAATCCTTAAAAGTACAAGGAAAAAAATTCCATGGATTGCATAGGAACTTATTTCTGCAGAGAGTTTCAGGCTCTGCAGACCTACTTAATTAATACCCATTTTGCAGCAGGCTTAATTTGATGCAGACTCCTCTGATTTGAACCCAAACCATTAATTACCAGCCTGCCGTTCTTTAACTCTAAAATATATCAGGAAAATAATTTCTAAACTGTACAGACTCTTGTAAATGCCACAAAGCTCGCTGCAGGGTAAATTTTAAGATCACTTTTAAAAATTACCTATAGATATTATTTGGCCAATTTCTATAAATGATTTTCTAAACTTTGGTGAATGCCTCGAATCGAAAGGAAATGTTGTCCACCCACATTAGGATACTGACGAGTAACAAATTTCTCTTTTTTACACACAGTAAAGGTGATTTGAATATAAAAATTTGGTTATTACTGTAAATTGTACGCGAATCAATCTAAAAAATTAACTTATACCTATAAAATTTCTGACAAAATACCAAGAAACCTAAACCCTCAAAATTAGTCAAATCCAAATTTCAAAAATCTAAATATTCACTAACTAATCAAAATTAGTCACTAAAATTTACATCGGCTCGCTCATTTTATTGATCTACAACCCTGTGGCAGAGATACATATTGTAGATATACTTATAAAGAAACAAGAATGGCAGAGATATATATTGCACATACCAGATACATTATTGCTGAAAAAGCCACTCAAAACATTTTGAACAGACGTATCAAGAAGAATGTTACATTGCAAATCACACTCAAACTGTTTTGAGAAGATGTGATCCAGAAGACTAATATACATTTTATCGCTAGAAATCACATCTCTTTAAACCAATGTATCTAGAACGCTATTATACAATAAAAGTACATTAGAAAAAGCATAAATATTCTCAAAGATATCTGAAGTTCTTTGAAGATATTCACCCGACCTGAAAGTTTTTGGGCTGAGAGACATTGAATAGCAAATTGAGCTCTACAGGACTGACATAGAAAAATTCCTTCGTCGTTCTCTTCGCTTTTGATCTGGGTTTTCTCGGAGCTGGAGGGCATGCCAGAATTTTAGGTATTTGGTGCTCCTCACCCTTGGGTGTCTCACATCCTTCATTATCATTATCATTATCATTTTCACTGTTCCCAAATCTGTAAATATTACTTGCATCCAAATTAACGACACCATCATCACTTTTTGGATCCTCACATAACAATGATTTTGAATTGAGAGGAGGAGAAGTGACAATTGGCTTCAAAGCAGGAGGAAATCCCAAGTCTTCGCCATCCATTGTCTTCTTCCTCTTCCTGGACGTTCCTGCTGAGATTTGATCTGCAGACATCTCTGCATTACAATTCTATAGTTCGGACAAAACGCAAAAGAAGTGTTGGATTCCTCAGCTGTATTTTAACAAAAATGACATTACAATTATTAAACCATCCACCAAAATATAAATCTCCCGAGATCCCTGAAATAAAAGGGATGAAGTTAGGTCCGATATGCTGCAACTAAACACCCACCAAAACTTTGAGATAATTGGTAGATAAGGCCATTGCTCTCCTCTTTGATTGTGAAGGGCTGGATGCAAATCTAAAGTAGCAACATATATTAATACCAAGCAAAAGGGTTGAATTCATTCATATACACACAAGCGTATATATATGCATATATGTGTATGAAAGGGTTCAGATCTTATGATGAACGAACAAGAAGATTGATGGAAAGGAATAAATAGCATCTGAAGAAGCGTAGAAGAGAAGCAGCAGAAGTTCTTGGTGATCTCGACTCAGTTGTATGCGAATCTCATACATGTGAATATATTAATATTTTATATATCCAAGCTTGTGATAAACTAAACGAATTTCCCCCCAGACCCCACCCCTATCAGTCAACTCACACCCAGCCCTCTTTGGAGAAGGAATCTTCCTTTAAAATAAAGAGGTAACCAACTCGCAAGTAGCATCCCATGAGAATAACCCTAATTAATTGCTTTAGTTAGAATGGGGCATGTGAAAGCTACGTCACACTGCACATGTAGATGGCAGGCGAGTGGGCACCCTCATAAAAGTCTATTAGGTGGGGGTCTCTATATTTATTGCTAGTTTGGTATTCACCCCAAACCACGAGGACCGTTTTTGCCAATAGTTAATTTTATTTTGCATATCAATAAGGGGACGAGGCATTAAAAGATGAATTCTAAATAGTTGGAAAGAAGGTGAGAAGACACCTTAATCCTATTTTTAAAGGAAAGAGAAAGTCCAAGCTTCAGTTAGGTTGAGTGTTAACTTTTTCATCATATAAAATATTCAAAAAGGTGAAGGGTTGTAAATAAGTCAGGGTGTTTTAAGAATTTTAAAGCAAATGATAAAGACTCTAAGGTATTGGTTGTTTCAAATGAGTCTATCATCATAATCCAAATCACTCATGATTTTATCTTTTATCACGAAGTTCTGAACCAAATAAATATCTTGAATGAAGTTGCTATTCTATTTGTGATAAATTATACACTCTAGGAGACAATATAAATAATTAAACTAATCTTCCCCCATTATTTTCGAATAAAGATAATTTTCCGAAAAATCAATGATATCTTAAATGAATATATTAAGTTTGCTAAGGATCTTTTAAACCTATGAATTTTTTTGTGGCATCTATCTTGAAAGTGAGGCAACACTGAAAGCCCTTTTGAAAAAGAAATATTATGTAAAAAAGGTCATTGCAAAAGTTTTAGATGAAGATGGCATTGGGGAGAATCTGATAAGGGTAAACCCATCTTGTTTTTCTTAAATAAACACTAAGTTGTATTACATTTCTTGGTGCCGTATGTTTGTCTATTTACTCCAACTTATATGAGGGGTTTGCTTGGTTGTCTTTCTCAATCAATTAGATTGTACTTTTCAAGGGATAATATTTTGGACATAAATATACTCTAGCAATGGCTTGTGGGTCGTGAATTCAAATTATGTATCAATTTTATCTTAGACCAACCATGAAATATCTTTCTTTATTTTCTAAGTTATAGATATAGTAATATGCTTCCAATAAAAAATATGAAGTCGGTACATGTTTTACATAAATATGGTTGTATAGATATTCCATGATTTGATGTCTCTTACTCAATCAATACAACTGTATTTAGCTTTCATTATCTCTTTAATAATCAATTACTATATTAATCTTCACTCAAAAAATTATGTTGAGATGATGGTAAAAAAACATTATCACACTATTTATGCGGTACAAATCTTAATAAATAGTAGAAAAGAGATAATTTAAATTCCAAACGAATATAATGAATTAATGGACACCCCTTAATATTTAACACTAAAGAGAAAGAAACATAAATACAAAATTTATCATCCCAAAAAAAATCCTTATTATCAATTTGTAAAAATAATTATTCATCTCTACTTTATGTTCTAAACATTTCAATATTTTAGCTTAAAGCATCAATAGTTTAAACCATTGTAATTTCATAATTCCAAAAATAAAAGGCTACTGCCAAGAAACCAAATATATTCTCTGATTTTTGTAACGTTCGATGGCACATTTTACTAGAGGTAATATATTGTGGATGAGGTCAGTTTAGGAAACTCCCACGACATTCCAATTTACATAGAGACATTCTCAATTTTCACCATCTCGAGGAAAAGTAGTTTTTAGCTTTTTGTTTTATTTTGCGTCGTTATGAAAAGAAGAGCCACATTTGCTCATCTTTAGTTATTTTGGGGTACTCCTTCGGCCATCCCTATTGAAATAACCAGACTAGAAAACAAATGATTAGATATCAAATTTTCTATGACAGAACGGTCCCTTCATGGCAGGCACTTTCCACTATGTAGTAATGGCATGTTTGGCATGGGAAGATACATTGGAACCATTCAATGATGGGAAATTCAGAAAATAATAAATTGTGAATCTGATTTGTTTATATTTCGAATAGCATAAATCTTTTTCACTTGTAATTAATTATATATATATATATATATATATCTATAGATATATATATCTATATATATATATATATATATATATATATATAGATAAACTAAATAAGAATAAATGAATTATTACTTTTAATTTCTAGATACGATTGAAAATTACTTCTTTATATTAATAGTGTATTAATATACACATATATAACTTCTTCTTAATCTTATACATGTACTTCTTCAAGCCACTAATGGAGAATCCCCTCCATTCCACAACTTCAAAGTTGTATCATGTTTCCTTTACTAGAAATTTTATAGACTTTCAATGATATATTTAAAATAATTATTAGAATTTTATAATAGCTTGGTTTTGGCACAATCAAAACGTAGTGGAATTAGATTCTCAATACTCTTAGCGAAAATTAGGTTTTTTTTCATTCTATATAACTAACATATTCGAGGGATAAAATCACCAAGAAAAGTAACAAGCTAGCAATTGTAAACTTAAAAGTCATTTGTAGGAGTTTATTAGTTGTTGAATTGCACAATTTTAACATGTTATAGTATTTTTTAATTATTATTAAAGATCATGCATTATTGGCATGCCTCCTAACTTCTGATACTTTATTAACCTTCTCTCATCACCATGTGCCACTGTCATCTTCCTTCACTCAATACTTCCCTTGAATTTTGTATTTCTTGTTTGAAGCCTATGAATGTTCTTGGTCTATGTTCGGGGTATCCATATCCTCCTAGATCATGTCTAGAGCATCTAAAAATTGCTAGAAAATGTCTTTTTCGTCTCGTGTGGTTTAATTGTTGTCATTCCTTGTTCCCACAATTGTTTTTTTATTATTGAATGTCATTTGAGAATTAAAAGGGTACTAATTTGAATATAAATACAAAAAGATTTTAAATCTTTTATCATCTTGCATTTATCTAGGAATCTAACAACTTGAAGGAGCATTCTATCATTCAAAGGAGCTTTCAAGAATTATATATAATCAAGACATATATTGAGCTTATGTTGAATATATCTACACCGAATAACCATTAGATCACCTATTGAAAATTCAAAGGTCATACATTGTGTAAACCTAGTTTTCCCCATTGATGAATTACTATAATTTATGGTTTGTTGTTATTGATATTGTATGCCATTGTTTGCTTTTCTAAATGAAAAGATAGTTCTATTATTCTCTAGTTTAATACATTCCCTCCATAGTTTTCCCTTATTGTTCTATAAACATCATATCAAAATCATGGAGACAATTTATTGTCTATTTTGCAAGAATTTGAACTAAAGGAATGCAAATATGAGTGATATAAGTGGAGCCCTATATTAGACAAAAAAAGTGATCAAAACATATTTTACCTTACAAACACTTTACAGGGACAAAACTTAGACAATTTGGACATTGTCAAGATTGAATCTTGATGGATTTTACATCATTCTCTAATCATAATGGGATATTTAGGTCACCATTATATTTTCGTTATCATTTTAAAATTAAAATTATATAAAATTTCACATGATCTCCTATTATTCAAGATCCATCTTAATACATTAAATCTCACATTCCTTACCATTGTTTTTGGAATTATTAATCAAATCATAGCCGTTAAATTATATGTATTTACACTTGATAAAAATAGTTTATATATTTGTATTGCAAATTTATTGAAAACCATCTATCTAAATTGCATGTCAGTGAACACATGCCCTCGTACATCCTAGATTGGGTTTATATGTGTAGAAACTTAATTTTAGTACAAGGCATGGGGAAACGAAAAAAATATGAATATTGTAGACACTTGGAATGATAGTGAACATTAGGCTATTTTAGAAACACATTTCCCCTTTATTCGATCCCATAATTCTTTTAATACACCCATATTTATTGTAGATGTGCACTTAATTTTATTTTCAAATTTCCTAAGACACACTATACCTCTGAAGACTTTCTCATCCATTGTTTATGCATTTATACCCTTCTTGATCACTATAATAAGCAATTAGGGCTTAAGATAATTAAGCTAAATTATTTTGTGAACATATGAAATAATATCATAATACGATAAAAATAAAAAAAATGTGTGTGTGTGTGTATAATCCTAAATTGCGTCTATATTAAATACAAGAATTGCAGGAGCATAGGTGAGTTAAATAATGAAATTGTAAGTTAGTGTTAGAAATAATTGTACCAGTTTCAGATTGAGAAAGAGAAAAAATGATTTGAGAGTGTGCAAGAAAGATGTGTAGAGAATCATCATACTATCTTTAAAATATCAAAATGTGAATCTGAGAGATAAATTCACTTGCGAAACTTTGGCAATGATGGAAAGTTTTTCCTCTATGAGTTTTGAATGGATCTCACATGTGGAACAATGTTCTTATGTGTGTTTAGCTTCTCCTTCTTTGACTAAAAACCCATGACTATAGTTGTGCCTTAGATTAGGAATATTTCTTCAACTTATTTACATGAGGACATAAAAATAGGTTAGTTCAATTGAGTTGAGTTTCATCACAATTACTATGAACCAATACTCTTTAAAGGCATCAAATATTGTATTTTTTCACTTGATGTATGCGTGCAGTATGTATACCATAATTTGTGTATTGGAAATGAAGACCTTAAAAGGACTCTCAAAATTTGGAAATGATATTTTGTGTGATATATAGCTTTTTAAAATGGCTTAAGGTAGGCATGTAGGATGTGTATAGACCTAGAGTCTTGATATTGTTAATAGTGTTTTAATGATTCCGGTGTATTTTTTGGTGATCCCTAGCTAGGTAGCCCCCATTAATTTGAGATGTTAAGACCATAAAATTATTATTGTATTTAATTCACCATATATTATAGTATATGCTTAAGATGTGATTGTAATATTTAATTGGAATGTGATTTTTAGTTTTATTTATAAAGAATATTATAAATTAGGTTATTGCCTTAATTGAATGTCACTATTAATATATATTCGGGAAACTATTAATAAATTATATTAATTAAAAAAATAAAAATAAAAATAATATTAATAGATTAAAGAAATTATTACTATAATCTATAATTATATGAAAGAAAAATTATTATGCAATTAAAATACTATGTAACCCTAATAATAACTTCTACTTGGTGTTATAATACTATATAGAGCTCGTGTTAGTGGTAATTTATTGTGGAAGAGAATTCATTGTTATATTCTTAGTATAAGGGTCATTCAACCTCCCTTACATTCAAGCTTAATATATTGACTACAATTTTAGTTTGATTTTACCCACACATAAATTACATAGCTACAACATTGAAATGTGACATGTCTCTGACGATGACAAAAATATCCTTCAAAGATAAAAAAAATGAGATTGCAATCCCTCCCTCTCTCCTTTACATCCCCATTTGTACTCAACTCAGCCCCTTGCCTACAAGTTATGTGTTGGAAGCACAATGGACTAAGGGGGGTGAATAAGTCCTTACAAAATTTAGTACATTTTATATTTTCTTACTTAAACCATAAACAAATCAACCATTCATTATTGTGTGCACAACAACATACAACATACATTCAAACAACCATGAACAAGAGAGAGAACATCATAACACAAGATATAAGTGGGAAAACCTCAAGGGGAAGAAAACCCACAGAAACTTATGATTATATTACTCAAATAAAAAATATTTAGTGAAGAAAAAACTTCACAAGGAGCACCAAACCCTAGTTTATTAGAGCACTAACCCTCCAAGGAGCACCAACCCCTAGTTTAGTGAAGCACCAAACCCACAAGAGGCTACAACCCCCTAAGATGATCAAGAAACCACTCAACCACCTTTATATGAAGATATCTCATGTCTTTTTTCTACAAAAAATGATGGATATCACCTCTTCAAATCACACACCTTCAAATCCTTGTCTAAACCATCATTCACCTAGCTCGCTATATCTGTCACTTTCTTCACTTGTCTTGGCTTCAACCCCTTGCACACACTCTTTATAAAATTGATAAAAATCATACACACTTCCTTAAATATTAATTAATTCCTTTATACCTATTACAAACATACACATGGGTCGTATGTTTTCCCTCTCTCACAATTAGTGCAAAATTGAAGTCAAAATTCACTATTATATGCACTCCAACTCAAAAACACAAAGGAGGCTGGTCATTAACCTTTAGTTTGACCAATAAATCTTTAAAAAAAATTAGCACATCCATTAAAACATTCATATTGGGCCCATATAGGTGGGTCATACCCAAATGCACCAAACTAGCTCAAAACCCTATCACCTGGATGAGCTAAAACCACAAAAAGCATAAACATGATTATTCAAACTCCTAAATTAACCACTCATGTAAAATATGACATTAATCCATCATATATGGTCATTAACTAGATTTAACCAATCAATTAATTCATAACACAACCAAAAAGGCTCATATTATTCACCAAACAGTTGTTTTGAGGATGATATCTACACCTTCGGGTTTCAAGAAAACCAAAAAACAACTTAGATATGGAATTTAACCACTCTTTGGAATCCCTAATATGACCTTTAGAACACATCCACGCATGTTAGATCTCATGATACATCCATATGTGCAAACCATGCCTACTTTCCTCTTCACCAAATCAATCTTCCTAGAAATTAGTTTTACAAACTTAACTAGTTTGCACCCTTCATATCACTTCTAATACCTACAAGGGAATTCAAAAATAAAAAAAATAATCACTCTTCACTCTCCAACTATATAAATCATCAACGCATTCATACATACACCATCTACCTCAATCTTTCATCCAGGCGAGCAATCATGTCCTAAATGTAGAAATTACTCTGATCTAATACAAAGAATCCATGAAATAGCTACAGACAATAATTGAAATCAACAACTCTATATTATATTTTTATTATTATTCACTATTTCATTACACTCCATTATATAGGAGATGTAAAATAACAATCATTACAACAACATTTGTCTTCATGTACAACCATACACCCATATGGTTTCAACCTCTCACCAATATAATAATAAAACAATACTAATTGTTTTATTATTCTAAATTACTAACTTACCACATACTAACCACATTTTACATTTACTATTTACATTTACATAGTAAATGTACTTTGACTAATTTACCATAATAATAATTACACATGTAATTATTATTCACCCGTACATACAAATGGAGCACTAAGATATATTTCCTAACACTAAAAACCAATCAAATTTCTTAGATACAAATAAAGATGGATGTCCTATCAAATATAATTTTCATAAGACAAAAATTACATCATTGGAGATACCTTTGAATCCTCTTTCCTGAACATCTTACATTTTCTTCCAATTTCAAGTGGAAGGCCTCCAACCAAGTCCATCTATGAAAACTACTTGAAACTCCCCCAAAACTGCCTTTTGACCATTCTTCATAAACATGGAACACTTTTCCATTTATAATTATCACCATGATTTTTAAACACCATGCACATCAAGAAAAACTCTAATAATAAAAAAAATGTCAATTTATTTTGTAACTTCTTTGGACAACCTTGCCTCAAACTAGACTTCTTAAGAAAATTACATTTGTAGGTGAGGTCCACTCATCGCCACATGATCTATCTTATCTTTCTGGACATATGGATCAGTCCTCTCTAATATAAAATCATCATACTATTATAAACAATCAATTCTAGGAACTTATGAAGAAAATATCTCCTACTTCTTTTGAGCTAGGGTTTCAAGCTCATAAAATGTTGTTTACCTTATTAACATTCGTTCATAAAAACATGAAAATGAAATGACATCATTATTTTTTTTAAACCTTATTATTTCAATAAATAATCATACCTAAAATCCAAAAGGTCACATGTAAAGAAAACAATTCATGGTGCACATCAGAATGTGCAATTTGAGCTGGAAAATGCTATTTCTTAGACCTTGTTTCACAAAACATCATAACTTGAAAAATATTCTTCAGAATGACTCCAAAAAAATTTCACGCATATAGGACACCCCTATGAAACATATAATATGATTAAAATACATCAAATAGATATCCATATTCTCAGCCCATCTCATTTGCATGACTATCCCTTGAGGTTTTACATGGTTTAGGCTAGGATCAACTGAACCAACACGGTAAATCATCAAAACACCTCTCCAAAAGGTCCTAAAAGCCTTAATACATCATGAATAACTCACATACATTCATCCATGAGCTGATATGGCTCTATAACTCATCCTCATTCCTCCAAGCACCTAGACCTGGTCTAGATCAGCACCTAAATCTTGGAATTCAACTTTTACCTACACCCTAAAAGTCATGTGAGTTCCTAAAAAATCCCCAAACATGATATGCATGATGGTTTCATGATCATTAAGCCACCAATCAGTTCAAAATACCATGCTTCATCACCTAGGCTAGTTAGGTCACTTGACTAGGCTTGTTAGACCAAACCAATTTCACTGAATCAACTCTTTCCACCATGAAACCATCTAAATATCCATGTCACCAACCTACTGAGAATCCTCATACTCTAGTCCATCAAATTCTTTGTCATTAATGAGATTTTACATCAATGACAACACCTAGAACACAACATGCCAACAATCTCTCACTTTGTCATTAATGGAAAACTACCTAATTGTTGAGCATACAAAAAGAATAAGTCCCAGAGAACAAGGTTGGCACGTGCAATGGGCATTATAGTATAAAGGCACCTAAGGACATGCACATAAGGAGAACATGGTTTGCACACTAAAAAAAAAAGTGAAGGATTGTGCGTGAAAGGAGTCAACACTTAGCCAATTTTTGGATGTGGATTTAAATATAACTTTGGAGTGTCGGCCAAACAAGGTTTTTAAGATAAAGTTGAAACATGAATACTTGCAGTTCAAGAAATGTCTATTTTGGGATACAAGGAAGAACAAGTGACATGCATAGTCCCAAGCTGATAATAGGATCTGAACTAAGAGTTAACTGTAGTATATCTATTGTTAGAGAGCGTGTATGCATTTGGTGCTTAGTTTGTAGCAACACATGGCTATTATTAGCATGTATCCTATTTTAGAAATGCATGGGCTATGAAGGGAAAGTCCCCACCCCTATAGATATGTATGATTTTCATAGGTTATGAGGACCACTTTTTGTAATAGAGTTATGTTGTTGGATTATGTGCGTGTATGATTCATGGTGACACACTTATGTATGTAACAACTTTTGTGTTTTAAAATATTTAATATAATGGATATTTATGGATGGATTTTGGTGATTGATATATTTAGGAAAGGATTTTGAATGGTAAATTTGATTATGGTTCTTATTTTATTATTCATGCCTAATAGTTAAAGATCTAGATCTAGCTTATATTCTGCAATATACTTGAAGGTTTGTTATAGATATGGAATATATATGTGTTCATAAAAGAGGAACTTGGTACCCTTTCATGCTTCAGATGAGCGCTCAAGTTTTTCCTGGGTGATGTTCCAACATGTCTTGGGATTTTGGTGGGTAAAATAAGACTAAATTTTGGTTTTGTTGCAGAGCAACAAGGAAATGGATAGAGTTAACTGTAGTTATGGTTCAGACCTTTGATTACTTTTATACTAAATCACCTATCAATGAAGCCTTGCTGATAATGAAGCATCTAACTATGGGAGATATTGCAAAATTTGAAGAACTCATTCAGGAGTTTTTGGGAGAATTAGACCTCAAGGCTTTCTTTGAAGAAGAGATTGATGACGAACAACTTTGGCATGCCTAGTTAGAAAAGGAAAAAATCAAGATGGTTTATATAATAGATAATTAAGAGGTCACAAACTTGGATGTTGATCACACTGTGGGTACGCGTGTAGTCATGGATAGTGCAAATGAATAGACACATATGTACCATGAGCCTATGAAGACAAAAAAGGCTAGGCAGAAGGCATGGCATGATCAACATATTAAGAACAAGAGGATTTTGGTTGGAGAGATGGTTATTTTTTATGATTTGATGTTTCTGTTCCATCCACGGAAGTTCCAAGTGCATTATTTGGAATCATATGTTGTGACTTACATACTTGATTCAGGAACTTGTTAGTTACAGGCACTTGATGGGACAAGGTTTCCCAGTCACTTCAACAAGAGTAGGTTGAAGCCCTACTATAAATAATTCTTCTTTGTGTTGGTAATAAGGCATTATTTCTAGTTAGATTAGATTTCTTTTAATGAAATGTCCTTTATTTGTTTTTCTTTCACCATTGCTATGCTTTGTCAATTTAGTTCAGTTTTTTTTTAATAAGTGCGCTTGCACACTAGAAGCGGATTACTTTCTTTATGAGTTCATGTGCAGAGGACCATGCATACATTTAGTGTAACAAAATCAGGCGTATAAATGTTGATGTTGATAATGGCCCAGGAAAAACAAAAGTGTGTGATGGAAGTCCTAAGTATCAGAGGGGCACACGTAGAGGCAGTGATAATGGTTATTGGAAGATGGTAATAATAAGGATGATGCCAAGGAAAATTCCATGTATAGGAATAAACGAACATGGTAACGTGAGGTAGGCTGCAAAAGGAAAAACTACTTGGAAAAGGATGCAGTGGTTGATGTACTTCGGCACTCTAAGCGCGCGTAAAGAGGTCTGTCGTTAGTGTAGTTTTACACACCTGAAGGTTATAGAGGTTATGTGTGGAGGAAACACACTTCCAGAAACATGAAATGTCATATTTATCACGGTAGTACGGTGGTAGGTGGCATGGTAATTAATGCAGTAAAAAGAAAGAAACTATAAATGGGGGTCAGGGTAACTTATTTTTACCGTACGATAACTTATGGAAGAGATCTTAAGAACAAGGGAATCCTTGTGAATTTGTGTGAATGATCAATTGCAAAGATAGTAATTTGTGAACCATATTGTGAAGAAAGACACGGTCGCACATGTAGAGAAATTTTGTGAAAGAATTATGTGGGTTTGGATGGTGTGACGTGAAAAGAATCACGTTCTCTTGTTAGGGTTTGAAGAACTAGGGAACGAATATACGATTACGTGAAGGAGTAGGGTTATAAGTTTGAGGTATCGAAAGAACATAGCACAAGGTATAAATTATCAAGTACTCAACGAAAGGAGAATAAAGCCACGTAGGGGAACAAATGTTTTACCTAAGAAGAAAGGCAAGGGAAAACTAGTTGCTGCGGCGAGCTTCAATGAGGAATGGTATTCAGAGATGCAATACCCAGATGGATTATTGATGGGAATGGAGTGGGTGTCCCATGTATGTAAAATGGTTATAAGTGATTATAACCATCGAACTGATACGACTGAGAAGGAAATGAAATTGGAGATAGTTTACCCCACAAGTGAAAGGATAGAAGATGACAAGCCAGTGTATGATGACTCGATGCAGAAGACTTTGGAGAAGGCTAGACTTCGTCAACTGTATGAACTACCATTTTTCAGCAATCCTGAGAGATTTTATGAGTGGCTTATGTCACTTGTACATGAAGACTATTTTTACTTCGCTAGAAGGAGGATGTACATAACTCCACAATTAATCTCCAGTTTCACTGGATTCATCTGCACTAGAGAGTCAATTGATGATGAATTTAGCGATAATGAGGTTGTCAAAGAAATAACTAAGGAGTATGAGTACAAGAAAGGTAGGTGCACCTTTGATATTGCAAAGATCAATGACCCAGTCATGAAGATGGCCGCGCACCAACTTATAAAATTGAATGGACAAGAATGATGGACCCACGTTAACAAAAGGTGGTTGAATGTACACAGGAATATTGTAGAAGGGACCATGTACAACGTCTCGGCCTTCATCACAGAAGACAAGATTTATGTCACATGAGATGGAGAAAATATAATGTATGGTAACATTTTTCTTACCATTATTTTCTATGAGATTAGAGTGCCCGATGGGCCAAACAGTAACATATGGGAGTACCCTGATGAAATCCCCTCCCCAGCTAAGAGGTTTAAAAAATATACTTGTGATACTATGATACCTACGTACAAGGTTTTCTTGGATAAATGATACAAGTGGATGCACGATGCCTTTGGCATAAAATGTAGGATCCCATAGAAACTTCCATCCTTGGTGGGAGATTAGGATGAGTTTGTAGTCTACTAAATTTTTTACACTGGTAGATTTACAATGAATGATGGCACCAAGAGCTCATTATGTAAATTGTCTTTAGTTTTCACAGCACAATATTTTCAGAGTGCAATTAATATATTTAAGGAGGCCAAGAAATTGAGATTTGATCTAAGTTAAGTGGATCAGAAGCATCGTATGCTACACCCAACACTTGTCTACCCAAATAAGCATGAGTATGTGGAAAAATATGTCTCTCATAACATACATTTTCTCAAGAACATTATAATACCTATTGTAGGGACAACTACAACAAGGGTATATATTCATTTATGGAAATTTTTTGAGAATGGTGTGTATGTAGAAGATGATGTTTCTATTCTTGAGGACCCTACATGAAGAAATAAGATAGAGGTGAAGACCACAAGAACACAGGATATATGTGCAAGTACGTGTATTTATAGTCATAGGAAGAAGTATCTAGTCAAGGGTAAGTCTCCAGTAAGGAAGAAGTAAAGGGTGATACAAATTTATAACTTTATGAGGATGAAGAGCTTGAAGAATGAGGAAACAAAGGCAGAGGAAGAGGAATGAGAGCCTAAAAAGAACCCTCCCATTTACAATGTGCATGAATCTAATGAGGAGCGGAGCGATCATTTGGAGGACGCTCAAAAAGGACAAGGAAATGAAGAAGAAGTGGGGATAAATGTGCAAGAAACTACATGCATTCCCAGACTAGAAGTACAAACCTTGGCAGAATGTGAAGTTGCAAATATTATCCCAAACTTGGTCAAAAAGGAGGTAGAACTCTACGTTGAAGAAGAAGAAAAGGAGAAAGGTGGAATTCATGGGGGAGATACAAGTTTGGCGGTAGGTTTTCTGAATGGTGGGCACACAGGTGTAGGTGCACATCTACACAACAAGGACATCCTATGACTTATGATGCAGATGCAAACAAGGTCTTGCACGCTTGCTACCAAAGTATAGTGTCAATGGACCAACTCTTATGTTGGTCATATTTTGATAGGGAAAATGCATACCCATGCACCAAGAAAATATTGTCATGGACATTTAAGTCCCATGTCAATGAGCCTGAATTTGAAGTCAATGCAAGAGAATTGCTAGATACACGTGCTTCGCCGAGCTCCAAGGAGGTAAATCTAGTTGTGGATTTGTAACATTTGATTGATGAACATGCATGTAATGCATTGAATAAGATATCATTGGAAGTGGAGGCTAGGATTTTTGGGTGATATAATAGGATCAAAGTGTTGGAAGAACAAAATGAATAAATTATTGTGAGGAATAAGGAAAAAGGGGAAAGAAAAAATAATTTCACAATTGAAAGCTAAGATAAGGGAGGAAAAAGGGAGGTTGCGTGAAGTATACAAAAAGGAGGAGTTCATAGTAGACTCAATTATAATAGCATGCTTAGAATTTCCCCCTACACAAAATTTTGAATCAAATTTCCATTGTTTAGAATATTTGACACACATAATCACGATTCAGAAGTAATCCCTATTACTACAATCAGCAGAAGAAGTTATGGTGTAGCAAAAACAACAGGAGAAGGTACGGATTGAGGCAACCATAACTCAATACACTAAGTTTCTTGTTTCAATTAAGATCATGGCTCACATGGATAAATTTTTCTATGCTAACTATGAAGACATAGATAGGGTGGCAAGTGTGCAGGTTGCCACTCATGAGGTGGATTTAAAGGAGTTCCAGACCAGAAACATAGGAAATTAGGTGGAACGTGACAAAATCATGGAAGAAGTAGAAAAAAAGACTAAGGCAATTGAATTTTTGAGGGCCTCTATAAAGAATAAGATAAAGAAATTATATCCTCAGGTAACACGCAAAATGGATGCGCTGAAAGACTTTAGCAAACAAATGGAATAAATTGTTAACACATTTAAAGCTAAGGGTGAAGATCTGACATTTGAGGAAGTTGGTGCGATGAGGGGGATTTGTTCAAGCAAGCTCAAAATGAGGTGGAAGAATGGAATTAAATTGAAGCATCATTAACTAAGTATTTCTCAATTCTCATTCAACAATAGCATAATTATTTCATACTTTGGCACAATCCAAGTTCATGTTCATTATTTTTCTATTTTTTATTATTTCTTGGAGCCGAATGTTTCCAAGGACAGAAATATTTTTTAGTGTGGGGTAATGTTGAGCATAAAAAATGACTAAGTCCCAGAGAACAAGGTTGGCGCACACAAGGGGCATTGTAGAAGAAAAGCATCTAATGACACGTGCGTGAGGAGAACAAGGTTTGTGCACTAAAGACAAAGAGGGAAGGATTATGTGCGAAAGGAGCTAATATTGAACCAATTTTTAGATATGGATCTAAATATAGCGTTGGAGTCTCAACCAAGGAACGGTTTTGATGATAAGGTTAAAACATGAATACTTTCAGTTCAAACAAGGTCTATTTTGGGATATAAGGAAGACCAAGTGACATGAATAGTCCTGAGCTAATAATAGGATTTGAACTAAGAGTTAACTGTAGTAGATCTATTATTAGATATCTTGTATGATTTTTGTGCTTAGTTTGTAGTGGCGCATGGCTATTCTTAGCATGTAGCCTATTATAGAGATATATGAGAAGTTAAGGGAAATTCCACACCCCTATTGTATGATTTGCATAGGTTAGGAGGACCACTTTTTGTAATAGAGTTATGCTAATGGATTATGTGTGTGCATGACTCATGGTGACACTCTTATGTATGTAACAACTTTTGTGTTTGAAATTATTTAATATAATGGATCTTTGTGGATGGTTATTGGTGATTGATATAACTGGGTAAGGATTTTGTATGGTAAATTTGATTATGGTTCTTGTTTTATTATTCATGCCTAATAGTTAAAGATCTAGATCTAGCTTATATTTTGCAATATACTTGAATGTTTGTTATAGATATGGAATATATATATGTGTTCATCATGCTAAATCCTTGGTAGAGCTCACATAAAAGAGGGACATAGTACCCTTGCATGCTTCGGCTGAGTGCTCAGGTTCTTCCTGGGTGATGTGCCAACACGACTTGGGATTTTGGTGGGTAAAATAAAACTACACTAATATTCTCCCCCATTTTTAATTTATGACAAAACATACCTATAATTGCATGATCTTCATCATTCTCATTTTCATAGAATCATCTATTGGTTGGAAACATCAACCAAAGTCTTCATACTAGTTCACAAATTAGTAATTTCTCACAAAAAAAATCATTTTGACTTGTTTCAAAGAATTTATGACAATACTCCCCCTAGGAAAGAGAATACACAACACATATAAATGCCAATAATAATAATATCAAGCTAAAAACATCTCTCTTTCCTTTCCCTTAAGTCCAAACATCACACAACATCATCATTAGGACTCAAGAACTTGTTTTCTTCACCTTATACCTTTTTATTGACCTTTTCCAACCTAGGAAAGAATTGTATAAGTCCTTAGAAGATGCACACACCTAATTCATGTGGAAATAAAAAATCGCACTTACCTCTTTATTGACCTATCTAAACTTGTCAAGGATTAAAATTGACTTGTCTCTACCATATTTTGACCTCATACCTCTTTAACTAAGATCCCTAATTTTACTCTTCGGTGATATTTGGACCAACTTCTCAAGGCCCTAAAATCTCAATAATTCTATAACACACTTAGTTATGACTTATGCTTGATTCATAATATACCACATTAGTAGAAAGTACACAAATTGAGATGCATTCCTTGTATGGATGCCTTGATGGATGACCAAACACTTCAATACTATCCCAAATTAACTATTCAGTGGTTTTACTATTGTTTACCTGTTATTATAGTCTTCTAGTGTCAATCACATGCTTACCTTGAGAAGTAACTGCATATTATCATTCTCTCTTCCTTACATCTCTTTTAGTCTTTTGGAACACCTTGTAGAGAAGAAAATCATGCTCCCCCTGAATTGGAGGTCTCTTTCCACCTGTAGCACACAAATTTCTTTCCTGTACAGACGTACAACACTTTTTTAAGGATCAATCATCACTCAAGAAGAAAAGAATAAACCAAATGGATCTTTAATTAATTATTAACTCTACCCAAACATTTTCCAAGTCACCTTGCTCATAATTTTGAGCACAAAATCATGCTTCCCCTTCCTTAAACACCTCCTACAGACTTGTAGGATGTTATTTTGATACATTTGATATCATGCAAGCTTGAATTAAGTAGGAAAACCCCCATAGAGGCCCTATAAACAAAATTCATCTATCATTCTCACCTTCTTGATACCTTTATCATTTGAATTGATAACAAGAGAGACTTCCCCTTCATTGAATATTCAACTACAGTCCTGTAGCATACATTCTTTCAAATGTAACACTGATTTTGACATATCTTCACAAGCCATTATACTGAAAACATCATTTACTATGATTTTCTCACTTTCTTGACATCTAGGACACCTAGTGACATGCAACATACTCCCCCTACCTTAGTTAACCACCTCAGGAATGTAACTCACCTTATCTCATTTATGTCAATCACTATACTTGACCTCAAATACAATACCATGTTACTTCATGTTCTTCTTCATTGAATGAGTACTTTTCATACCTATACTATATATTTTCTCACACTTACAACTAAAATCCTCACCTATATCATGTTGATGATATTTAAGATCCTCAAGATATTTCCTTGATTTCATATCTTTGTTAAAGGATTCATTACAAATCAAAATGATCACCTTCAGACCTGTGATGAGTTAATCTTTCTCAAACACGGTACCTTGTTACATCATGAATGAAAAATGACAAAACACCACCCATTTAAGAACATGCATAGTATTCTAGGATTTTTATAGAGTTTATATGTCATTATTCATGCTTAAGAAGCTTTGCAATTATTAAGGCACCATTTAACCATTTTTATTTCCTTGTTTAGCTTTCACAGGCTATTAGCCCTATCTCATGAGAAATTCACTTCTAGAACTTAATGCACTCACTCTCACATATAAACCTTACCTAATTTAAGTACCCATTTAGCCATTACTTCTTCCCAATTAATCTTATAGCATGTCCTTGAAGAACTTCTGCCCAATTTGCAATTTGATCCTTCTAAATATGTCTCTTAGTGCAATTCACTGTTAGGTTTGAACACTGTCACAGATTCGAACAATTTGAAGATTTTTCATGCATTAATTCCTTTTGAATATTAAATAGGACTAAAGAAGATATATCGTTCCAAATTTTGGTGTTTAATTCAAACATTTACTCCCTCAAGCACATATTTTTCTTCATACCGCTTATTGTGCATTGTAAAATCCTGGTTAGGGTATATGCAACTTAGATTGCAAAAATTTTGATGTCAAGTCCTAAAAATTTTCCACCATCACTATATCAATCCCATCTAAGGTCTTGATTACCCATATTATGGTTATGAATTAGGGAAACCTCAATTCTTACTTGTACCCTTCATTTCTTGTCTTCAATTAGACTTTAAGAACACTACCATAGACCTCTTTAAGATGATGGTATGATCAAGGCATCATATATTATTACTCATTTCTTCTTAATTTATCCTTTATGAAGAATGAACATTATTTTATCTATTTAAATCATGACACGATGATACTTAAACCAATATGCAAACCTTTACTAACTCTTGGCAATGAAGCAACTCTTTTCGACTCTTATGCAAACCTACAATATTCTATCACTTAACATACTTCATGACATGACTCAATAAATTTATAATCAATATTTTTATTACATTTCTTTACTCCTATAGACTCATCTTTCATATGGACCTCACGAAAGAGTAAAAACATAGTTTTCAACTTCGGACTTGGCTTAACCTTCTTAGCTTTGGCCAACATAGACACAGAACTATGTTTTCATGTGAAGGATTAATCATTCACTCATATTATCACCTTAGGAACTTATATATTTCTTAATAGTTCTAATTAAAGATATAAATACTCATGACATGGGTAAGTGCACCAAGTTGGGGGACAATTAAGTGGACATCAAATCCTTAATTTTACATTAAAAACAACAAAACATCAAATTTAGTCTTCCACGGACTTGAACCATGCCGAAAAGTAAAAAATATGTCATAAAAATGGTACCATTGCGTAGGGAAGACTGTTAGCCTTGTAGAAATACTGATTTTAAAGTGAATAGAATAGGATAAATATCATTTTATAATTTTTTACTAATAGTAGGTCTTTAAGACACTTTTTCCCGTGAATGTTTATGTCTAGGTTTAAGACTGCAAATTTTATTTCACTTATCAGAATGTGATAAAACTTATACCATCCCAACTGTGGTGAAATTATATACATGTTCATAAAAAAAAATATTTGATTTCAATATTTTTTGATGAAGTTATGGTGGGAAAACGAAAAGTGCTCTGTTTTCTTTATGTTTTCATACCACTTTCATGGAAAAAATCATAACAAATAAAATATTACTCAAAAAAATAAAAAATAAAATCCATCTCAAGATAGATAGTGGCATCTAACTTCTCACCAAAGGAGAAAAATATATATCAATTTTTGGTCATCCAAATCGTGGGCAAACGGACTATAATTTTATAGGTGTTTTTAAAAAAAAAATACCAAGTCATTGAATTTTGAGTGTTTAATATAGCTAATATTGTCCATTTTTTTAAAAAAAAAAGTATTTTAGAAACTAGATTCTGGATGCTACAATTCATATTAATATAATTTTTTCTAATTTTGAGTGTATGTATTGCTAATAATCCCTACAAGTTGATATTATGTTGTTATTTACAATATGACATCCACTTATGACCCCCTTTTTGTCCCCCAACTTGCTGCACTTACCCACATAGCCATGAAGACTTTCTATTTTGTATATCCATTCTTATAGAAATATATGATGACATAATGACACACACTCAAACTTGAGAACAAAACTATACAAACTCAAAGACTTTTGATAAATACCATACCATTTTTACTACTTAGAAAATCAAGAAGGACCTCAAAAACTTCTCATAAACTTATGACAACATACCTTGACACCTTGGAGGAGACAAACATAAACCTAGTCATCTCCTCCTTCCTTCAATGCTTCATATGAACCATTATAGCTATAAGAAGCCTAGTAGATTCATATATCACCATGATATATCTATAACAATGACCTAAAGATGTCCTAAGAACTTTTAGATACATTTACCTTACTTCCATTCACTTAATTCTGATCATAATTATGAGTCATGCCCTGATTTGTATCAACATTTTATTTTGTTGAAACACCATTATCCATTCTAGGCTTGAATGATTTGTTTGTGCTTCTATCGTGCATTATTAGTCCCTGAAAACTCCTCTCTTTCCTTGTAGGACTATAAAAATTTATAGAAACATGTCCAATCTTGTTACAATTGAAACACACAACTCAATTCTTACCTTTGTAGCCTTCATTAACCTAGATCTGACTAGAGGCCTCATACAAGCAATACTTGGAAACATGACCTCTCTCATGGAAATTGTAGCACACTACATTATTAGCTTCCTTGCTCCTACTATCCCTATAAGGATGATAATTACTAGCAAGTATACTACACTCCTTATCCCTATTACCAAAACAATTACAAGTGAAACAATAACCATTAAATGATCTCTCATACCTTGAAGCATTGGGCATACTAAATGATTTTTTATTCACATTGTCTTTGGTGAAGTTCTCCTTCTTTCCTTCCTTAATACTTGGCTCTTCATCCTTCTTTCTTAGAACACTATCATCTTGCATATTTTCTTTTTCATTGATGTCATCACTAAACCCCAAACTTGTTATATCACTTGTTGATATTTATTTACCAAGAAGATCATCCAAAATCTTGGTACTTTTCTCTAATTTTTGAAAGGACATAGTCTTCTTACCAACCTCCAAAAATTATCTCCTTAGAAACTATATAACTTCTTCAAATTTGGTGCACTTGCTCTCTTTGTCTTACAAAATTGTGACTAGGAACTTTACCTTTTCTTCTAGCAATTTGAATAACTCATTTAGATTGTTTGCTTTAGACCAATTCTTCTCTTCTAGATCATGAATCTTATATTCATATCATTTTATTTGAGATCTCAACTTGTTTTTTATTTTTTCCAGCATGCCTTAACTCCTTTTGGATACATACTAGTTCATCTTCAACATCATATTCTTCTTCCTCATAATATCTATAAGAACCTAATATGAAATCACCTAATAATGAAGAACTACCACTAGTAGATCTCATGACATATTTATTCATTAAAAAAAACCTCAACTTTAACATTTGCATCATCAAATTCAGACTCATAATCTGAAACATCACTACTAGCATCAGATAAACAAGTATCTTCCTTTGTGTAAAAAAATATTTTCCCCTTCTTTTTCTAGCCAAAACTCTTGAAGTTATTCTTTCCTTTACTAAAATTATGATTCTTCTTGTCATGATCATCCTCATTGTCTTCATTGCCTTCCTTTTTCATGCCTATGAGGACACTTAGCATCAAATTGACCTAATTTACAACAATTGAAACACTTAAATGGAAGTTTACCTTTGTACTTACCAGATCCAGCATTCAATATCCTAGCCACCATTGCAAAGAGTTCATCATCATCAATTTCAAGAGAACTATCATCATCCTTGACCTTCTTTCATTTTATCTTCATATCATATTTGAAATCAATCTCTTTCTTGGTTGGTTTTGAATCAACAATCCTCATTTCAAGTGCAGTCAAAGTCCCATGCAACTCATCCATGTTCAAGAGATTAAAATCCTTGTCCTATTTAATAGAAGACACTTTGGAATCAAAATCGGATATTAGAGATCTAAAATCATTTTGAAAAATATCTTCTCCTAACCCTTTCATATTGTTAAAAACCTTATCAACCCTAAGCAAATATGCAACAATGGAATCATCGACAATCATCTTAAGACCTTCAAATTGATTTCTGAAAGTTTGGAGCTTAGCAATTCTTACCTTAGATTCTCCTTCATATAGGACCTGAAGCTTCTCCCACATAGCCTTGGAATATTTGTAGCGCATCACCTTTACAAGCTCAAATTCTCTTAGACCACACATGATGGCATTCATATCCATTGATTTATCACTACATAGCTTCTTATCGGCATTAATAGTTCGAGGAGTAACATGAACAATCTAACCATCTTCCACAGCTTGATAAATATCGAACCCTAAGGTAATGATGTGAGTCCTCATCCTTAGAATCCAAAAATCATAGTTCAATCCATAAAACAATGAAGCCTTGATAGTAGAAGAACCACTCTGTTGACTCACCATTTTTATGCTTCAAGGATCTCCTTTCAAGTGACCAAACTGCTTCAAAATAAACTCACTCTGACATCACCTGTTGGAAGCATAATGTACTGAGGGGGGTTGAATCAGTTCTTAAAAACTTTAATCAATTTTATAATTTCTTACTTAAACCATGAACCAATCAACCATTCATTAATGTGTGCACAACATCATATAACAAACATTAAAATAACCATGAACAAGAGGGAGAAAAAAATAATAAAATACATAAGTGGGAAACCCTCAAGGGGAAGAAAACCCACTAAAACTTATGATTATATTACTCAAATCAAAATTATTTAGTGAAGCCCCAACATCACAAGGAGCACCAACCCTTAGTTTAGTAGAGAACCAATCCTACAAAGACATCAACCCCTAGTCTAGTTAAGTATCAACCCCACAAAGAGGTGGAAACCCCCTAATATGATCAAATACCCACTAAACCACCTTCATATGAATATATCTAATGTAGTTTTTCTACAACAATTGATGGAGATCACTGATTCATCTCACTCACCTTCAAACCCTTGTTCAAACCCTCATTCACCTAGCTCGATATATCTCTCAATTTCTTCACTTGTATTGGCTTCAACCCCTTAAACACACACTCTATAACATTATTCAAACTCGTTCACAATTCCTCATATCTTAATCAATGCCTTCAAACCTGTTACAAACATACACATTGGTCACACTTTTTCCCTATCAAATAACTAGTGTAAATTTGAATTCAAACTTCACTTTAATATGCATTCCAAATCAAACACAAAAATGATGTTAGTACTTAACCTTTACTTTTACCAAGACATCTTAAAAAAATCTTGAAAAATTCATTAAAACATTTATATTTGGCCCATGTAGGTCGGTCATGCCTAAGTGCACCAAACAAGCTCAAAGCACCATCACCTAGATGAGCTAAAACCATAAACAACATGAGAATAATTATTCAAGATCCAAAACTCACCAAAGATGTCAAATATGACATAAAAAAATCATCCATGATCATTAATTAGCTTTCACCAATCAAATTATTCATAACAAAACCAAAAAGGCTCATATTCTTCACAAAACAATTAATTTCAAGACCCTATCTTCAAATTTTGGTTTCAAGACAACCAAAGCACAACTTCACTATGGCATGTAACCACTAATTATAATCTTAAGGACCTTTAGAACACATACATGCATGTTAGAGCTCATGACACGTCCATGTGTGCAAACTACACTTATTTTCTTCTTCACCAAATTAATATGCCTAGAAAGAAGTTTTATCAACTCAACTAGTTTTCAACCTTGCTGTCATTTCAAATGCCTCCAAATTCCTTCAATAGGAACAAAATTCATCCCTCTTAACTCTCCAAATGATATAAAAAATAAAATAATTCATCTAATTCACCATCAACCTCAATCTTTCAACCTGAGCAATCATGTCCTGAAAACCAAACAACCTTCTTCTCTATAAATCAAGCTTGATGTCTTATCAAATATCATAAGCTTGACAAAAACCATAAATTTTTGGAAATATCTCTAAATCCCATATCATAAAATTTTACATTTCCTTCCAATTCCAAGTGGAAGGCCTTTAGCGAAGTCCATCTCTAAATATTGTTTAAAATTGCCCCAAAACTGCCTTATGACCAATCTTTATAAATACGGGGAAAAAATCATTTAGAAGCACAAAAATGATCTAAAACCATCATGGACATCAATAAAAACTCCCATACTTAAAAAGAATCAATTTATTTTTCAACTCCTTTGGAAAGCCTTGGCTCAAACTTGACTTCTACAGAAACTTGCATTTTAAGGTGGGGTGTGCTCATCACCACATGCTCTATCTTACCTTTCTGGAAATATAGAGGATTCCTATATAATATAAAATCATCATACTAGAAAATTATTAAGAACACTTATGAAGAAAATCTCTCCTACCACTTTTGTGCTACGGTTTCAAGCTCATAAAATGTTGTTTACCTTCTTAACATTCATTCAAAAAAAGATGTCGATGAAATAACCTCATTATTTTTGTAAAACCCTATTATTTAAATGGAAAATTTTCCTTGAAATCTACAAGGTCCCATGAAAATAACACAAATTATGGTGAGTATTATAAGGTGCAATTCAAGATGGAAAATCCTCTTTCTTGTACCCTGTTTCACACAAAACATCATAGCTTGCAAAATATTCTTCAAAATGACTCCAAATTTTTCTTTCACCTCTATGGAACCCCTATGTAACATTCTAAATCATCATCATATCTCAAATATATATTTTTCTCCTTAGACCATCTCATTTTCATGAGTAGCCCTTGGGGTTTTACATGGTATAGGCTAGGGTCAACTGAACCAACAATGTAATTCATCCTGAAACCTCTCCAAAATCTCCTAAAAACTTTAATATATCATTAATAACTCACCTACATATATATGTCTCTGCAACTCATCCTCATGCCTCCAAGCACCTACACCTAGTCTAGATGAGCACTTGAATCTTGGACTTCAACTTGTACCTGTACCCTAAAACTTATGTAAGTGCCTAAACACTACCAAAACATGCACTCCATGCTGATACCATGCTCCTCAAGCCACAAATAATCTCAAAACACCATGCTCCATCACCTAGGCTAGCTCGGGCCTCTGACTAAGCTTGCTAGACCAAACCAATCTCATTGAATCAACTCTTGCCACCATGAAACCATTTGAATCTCCATGTCACTATTGGCCATTGTATGTTAGTGTTATGATTAATTTAAATTACATTCATGTAAAATGGTGTCATTATGTCATATTATTCTCAATGTGGTGTTATTCAATTGTCAATCATGAAGGTTGATCGGTAGTGTCAGGTTTGGTGAAGGTCTATCGTGTCCTGGTGCATGGTCTAGTGAGCTAAGTCATGGTTTGGGTCCTAAAAAGTTATATGAAGGTTTTCATGAGGTAAAAAATATTTTTTATGATGTTTCTTTGGTGCCTAAGGGTCTTCATGAAGTTAGCAAGGTAAATTCATGGGTTTTATGTGCTGAGTCAGGCCATTCCAAGCATATTACTAGTCCTAGTGCATGCAAAATGAGATGGAGGTGTAAGATTTGGAGCTAATCATTCATGATGTATCATGGTATAATAATTTTTATGTTTTATATGACATGTATAGTGAGTTTCAAATTGGTACTCAGAGATTTGATGCATTTATGAGGTCCACGGGAAGCAAGAAGGTGAGAATCGGGCATGATAACACGGGTAATTCTTAATGGATAAATATTTCTAACAATATTTAGGCTATATGATGAGTATGGATAGTGAGAGTATGTTTTCATGATGTTTCATGACAATTTTTATGTCATTCTAAAGAAGGATTCACAAGATATATCAGTTTTGGTAAAACTGGGTGATTTAAAGTGTGTTTTTAATACAAAAGTTGACCTTTTGATGCTCTTTGTGAATTTTGTGACATTCATGGGAGAGATACTTTAAAGGATGTTTTTTCATAGAACTAAGAAGTTTTAGCAAAAAATAATAAGGTGGTTTGATCGTCATATTTTTATGAACAATTGTTAAGAAGATAATTTGCTTTGAAACCCTAACTCAAGGTAACTTTGAGAAAAAGAGGTATGTTGAGTTTTTTTATTGGTTTTTAAGAAGTGAAAATTATATTATTTATAGGAATTTGGGCCCCATTTGACAATATTAGAGCATGTGACAATATCTAGGCCCCATATGAAAATGCTTTTTTTTGAAGAAGTTCAGTTTAAGCCAAGATTGTCCAAAGGATTCCAAAAATAACTTGATTTTTTTTTTTATCCCTTGAGTTGTTTTACATGTCCATGATAGTCTCAGATCATGGTTGAGGTAAAAAGTGGCAAAGTGTACCCTATTTATGAAGACTAGTTTTTGGGGTAGTTTGGAGCAGCTTGTGGTAAAATTGTGATTGCAAGAGATAAAGGGTAGGAAATTTTTTATCATCCTATTTCAGATAAATTTTCATTGGTATATCAAACTTGTGTTTTTGATATGGTATGAAGAACTTGTGACCTATTCATTGAGGGTCAAATCTGGATGATGCTTGATCTAACATGGTGTTGATTGGTTTCATAAGGTAAAGTGATATTTATGAGTTTTTCATGATTGTTGAAGGTTTCTGAGTGCTTAGATAAAATTTATAAGAATTTTCCATTCCTTTTTCAAATGCGATAATGTGTTTTGAGGTAATGGAGAAAGTTGAGTTCAAGGTCAGTTCATGAGTCCCAGAAGCCTAAAGAAGCAGTTTTTAAAGATGAACTTGGTTGAATGATTTCCACTTGGATTTGGAAGGAAATACAATAAGTTATGGAATGAGGTTGTAGAGTTATTTCCAATGGTATATGGTTTGTCTCATGGTGATGATATTTAATGAGTCTTTCAAGACATTTTGTGAGGAAGAAGGTTGTTTCATTTTTCAGGACAAGATTACTTGGGATAAAAGAATGATTTATTTGAGTCATGAGATGGATTAGTTGATTTTTAATATCGATTGTAGAGTGAAGAGGGATGATTTTGGTTCTAGTGAATTCCTTTAGAATTCTTTACAGTAACATAAAGTGTACAAAACAATTGAGTTTGTAAAATTTCTTTTTGCGAAGCTCGATTTGGTGAAGAAGAAAGTGAGTTTGGTTTGCAAACATCGATGTTTTATGAGATATAAAGTGCATCAATGTGATATATACATATTTATGATTCCATTGAATGGCTACATGCCTTATTTTTGTTGTTTTTTTGTGGTCTTGAGGCCCAGAGGTGAAGATAGTGTGTTGGAAACAACTATTTGATGAAGGATATGAGCTTTTTGGCTTGTGTTATGAATTATTTTATTGGTGAAAGAAAATTTGTGACCATGAATGATTTTTTTATTTTATATTTTACATCTATGATGAATTTTTCATATTTAATAATCATGTTTTTGGCATTTTTTGTTTTAGCCATCTAGGTGATGGGCTTTTGAGCTAGTTTTGTGCATGTTTGGTGGTTTTGGGCATGGAAGAATTATATGGGTCCAATGTGAATATTTTTATGAATGTATTGGGATTTTTTTCAGTTTTATTTGTCAAATTTATGATGAATTACTAACCTCCTTTATGTTGGTGAAATGAAATGCATATAAAATTGAGTTTAGAGTTCAAATTTGAGCTAGTCTTGTGAGAGGGAAAATGCAACCTGCCCAAAAGTGTGAAGGAGATTATAATGAATGATTTTAGAGTTTTGGATGATGAAAAATATCTGATAAAGGTTAGAGAGCATGTATGCAAGGTTTGAAGACAAGACAAGTCCATGAAAGAAGAAGATATAACAAGTTCAAGGAATAAGGGTTTGTTGGTGTATGTGTGGGATGAAATAGTCATCTCCATTAGTTGTGGTAGAAAAAAAACTTAGAGATATTCATCTTCAGATGTTTTATTTGTTTCTTGATCATCTTAGGGGGTTTTATCCTCCTTTTGGAGTGGGCACTTCACTAAATTAGGGGTTGGTGCTTCTTGTGGGGTTGATGCTCTACTAAACAAGGGGTTGGTGCTCCTTGTGGGATTGGTGCCTCACTAAATTTGAAACATGGAAACATAATGTTTTTGTTTCAATGGTTTTTATTGACCATGAGGGTTTCCCACATAAATATTGTGTCTATGTGTTCTCTCTGATGCGTTATGATTATTTAAATGTATTATGAACACCTAATAAGCTATTGTTTAATGTATGTGAATGGATGGATGTTGGAATTAATGGTAAATGAAATAATATATTCATAGCACTCATTATCCTTCTCCCTCTTAGTCCATTTTTCTTATAAAAATTGGTTTTAGAGCAGATCCTTGAGAAACAAGTATGACAACTTGAAGTATATTCTCTTAGAGCACAAGCATTGGTAAGTAGTCATATATCAAGGTTACATTAAGGATGAAGTATGAGGTTGTTGAGTCAGTGATTCATATATTTTAAGATTAGATAAATTTCATGGAGATATAATATGGTCAAGCCATCAAGGGTTTGGATTCTCAAGTGGAGTGTGTGATTAAATCCCTAAGGGAGAAAGAAGAAGTTTGTTCTAGGTATGAAGAGAAGTTGAAAACTCTATACTATGATTTGGTGGATGCATATAATAGGTTGAAAAAGTATGAGAGGTTATAAAAGAGTTATGAAACCCTTGAGGGGATCTTGGAGATCCAAAGAGTGGCTATTGAAAAAAAGGGCTAGGGTTCAAAGGAGAACATGTGAAGAATGATGGTTAAGCTAGATCAAGTTCTCAATTTTATGAGAAGGTGAATAAAAATGTTTATTTACAAAGGTATAAAATTATTATAAAACCTAATCCTATGAGGTATGGTTATTTATTTAATGGATATTACTACTCTTGTAATGATTTTGGTCATAGGTATAGTGATTGCAAAAGAATGTTCTCTAGGAAACTTGAAATTATTTTCGAAGGTGAATGGTACTCTTATTGTGGGTATGGTCATGAGGCTAAGGAATATGGTTGGAATCTGATAGTGTATGAATCAAGATGAAAGAAGGATAGGATTTTATGTTTCAAATGTCACAAACAAGGAAACATTGCTAGTTATTTCCATCAAGGAGATTATTCAAAGGGTAACAATAGGTTTCAAGCATCCAAAAGGAAAGAAAAGAAAGAGTTTAAGAGGAAAATCATTCCTAAGAATGTTGATGAGATAGTCAAGTCATGGTTGATAAGGATGTTGTTAAAGATAAAATTGGTCAATAAAACTGAAAAACCACACCATGAAGCCTAATCCATTGAATCTTGTAAAAGAGGGTTCTAGTACCACCATGATGGAAGATATGTTCCTTAAGCCAAAGTCAATTCAAGGAAACATGTTTTCTCTAGTTGAAGAAGATCATATATGATTATATGTAGTTCAAACTCTAGTTCATGAGAAGTTGAAAATGTTAGGAGTGTGGGATACTTCAAGAGCTATTAGATATATGAAGTGAAATATACATTTTTTTTGAGTTCTTGTCATTGTAAAGTGTCAGAGTTTGTAAGGGTGCATCATTCATCTTTGATTTTAGAGTTTGTATGTCTTGATTGAGTTGATTCTAAGGTCCTCATTTGAGTTTAGTATGTCAATACAAAAATGTGTGTCATATAGTTAACGTGTGTCATCAAGAAGGACAAGATGTGTCTTGCAATCCTATGTTGATTATTTAAATAATAAATGTGTGAGTATATAGTTAAAGTGTATTCCCAAGGGTGTATATTAATGTGTTGTTCTTGATGGTGTTCATTTGGTCTTCCTTTTGATCCTTCAAGACATGATTATGATCTTTTGAGTATCTTAGTATCTATGTAAGGTCATCTAAAGATTCATTGTATCTCAAATAGATGGTGTTTATGACTCAATGATTCTAGGATGGAAATTCATGTCATAAAAATTGTCATTGGTTGGAGTATGTCCCTGATTCAAGTTTTCTTTTATAGAAGTTTGTTCTCTTAAGATAATTTTTTTTTACAAAGTACATCTATAACCTCCCATACATTATATTGAAATTTGATTCCATAGATTTCATGCAAGTTAGCATATAGTACAATGAAATTCATAGGTTTAAGTATTATATTCAAAGCCTTAAAAGTATGATTTTATGTCAAACATTATGTTTAGTTGGTTGAGAACCTAAGGTCGAAATAATCATGTTTCATCAAATATTTCTTGAGACTTTCAGTCTCTCTTGAGATTTTATGTGTTCCCCCAGTAGGTAATACAATTTTCTTACATAAATACAAAAGGGTGAAGAATTTGAAATTGTATGAGAATGATTTATATCATAGGTTGTGACATCTTTGTGAGCATCAAATAGGAGCTATTGAAATAATCTATAACATGATCATGCATCTTGAGATGTATCATTTGAAACAGTGAGAAAAGTATGAAAAATACCTAGTGTCTATGTGAGTATGTTCTAAAGAAAGGATGACCAAGTTAGACAAGGTTTAGTTGGTCACAGTACAGTGAATCTAAGAAATTGCACCTATGGGTTTGGTACAGAGTTAAAGAAGGCTTGTATAAAATTGTTCAAAGTATGTGGAAGGTATGAAATATGCTTACATGCATCATAAGACATGAATACAATCAATTTAAGTTTAGAATAGCTCCAAGATTAGTGGTAAAGTGTATTATGGACTCCAAGATTGAATGGTATAAAGTTAATTTGTCAAGAAGTTGCACCATTAGTAATGTCATCAAAATATCTTGTAGGTTGGGTTAGTCATAAACAAGGTGTTCACACTTGATAGGGGCATAACATGGAAAGTGAATCTACAAGTATGTTTGAATTATTAAAGTAAGGAAAGGTCTGTTAAATAACATCGAGGATTGAAAGATAGTTATGAGGGTTATTGTAAGGTTATAACAAGGCAAGAATGTATCAAATATATCGTCAAAGCACAATGTTGTATCCCACTTCGTGTCCCAAAAACACGAGTAAGAGGTTGGGTGGGATTGGAAATTGAGGGTGTTCGCGCGAACACCCCTTTCGCATGAACCATCTTTGCTCGAACTGCCACGTAGGACAAAGAAACTGGTTCACGTGAATGGGGGTTCGCGCGAACACCCCTTCGCGTGAACCCCCCAAATTCAAATAATTTTGGCGGCAAAGAGGTATATATAGATATTTATATAGTTTTGGGAGGAAAATTTAGGGTTTAGGGGGGTTTGGGTGAAGGGGGGGTTCACGTGAACCCCCTTTGGGTGAACCCCCTTCACGCGAACCCCCCTTTGCGCAAACCCCCCTATGTGGCACCTATGTGGCACCTATGTGGCACATTTTGGCACCAAATCTATTTGGAGGATAATTTTATGCCAAAATGTGCCACTTAGGTGCCACGTAATTAGGTTAATGAATGAATAAAATTACAAAATTTAACACAAAATATAGGATTTTATTAGCTTTCTAAAAATATAATTTTCATTTTTTTAAAATCTGTTTTACTATTTAATATTTATATTTTGCTAACATATGGTATTTTAGGACAATTAATCGTACACAATCAACCCAAATTTGAGGAGAATATGCAAGATGAAGTATCGAAGTGGATTTGAAAAAAATAAAATTACTATTTGCTGAAGTCTTCTTCTTACCTGTAAAAAAAAATTACTTTCGATATAAATATTAAAAGTTATTGGCATAAACATTTGTACGCCATTTATTTAAAAATATTTTTACTAAATAATTAATTAAAAAAATATAAGTCCAAAAAATATGAAAATTTTACAGCACCTAAAAATTCAAATCTTAAACATATATCTAAAAATTTCATGGTGAAAAAATAAATTTTCATTTAAAAAAAACCACTCGGGGACAGTCATTTCCTCTTTTATAACATAAGAAACAACGTATGAATAAAATTAATTGAAAAAGACCATTTCTTTTTTTCAATTTAAAAAAAAAAGAATTACATGTATTCTACACTCTAAACACAACATTTCGTTAGTTTGTGGAATTTCATGAATGTGTACGGTTTTATGGCTATTACCTTTAGAAAATCAATGAAACTGAAAATTCATGTTTATAATGGTACAAAACATACCAAAAAGTGGGACATTTTATTGTGCTTTTACTACTTAAAGAATATCAAATAGTTATAAGAGTCTAAAAATGTTTCCTCAAGTATTATTGTGAATAATAAAGTCATGTGAAAGTTCTATGAAGAATTTGAGGTTGTGAGTGTGCATCAAGTGTCTTCAATCAGTTAAGGAATTATTTGTTTATTGAAAATAAAGAAGTGTTTCAAGTATTTATTGTTGTCTTAAGCTTCTAGGTGATTTCAAGAATGTGTTATTTCTCAAGAAGGTCAACGTTACAGATAAGGGGAGCATTAATGGTTTCAAGACCCTTAAACTATGATTTTACAAATGTCTGTGACCGGTGATCACCAATATCCTAATACATTTGTGTTGATTTTTGAAGGAATGCATCATGGTTGACAGAGTATGGTTATTTAGTACCAAGAAGGTTTGATCAATAACAGTGAATTGAAAGTGAAAAGGAGACTTGTAATTTATCTTCACAAAATTTATCTCAGGTGGTGCAAGTACTCCTTAAAGGACTATGAAGTTGCTAGTGTATGAATCCTACCTCATCTAAGATCTGTAGTTGTGTAATTGCATATCCTTGTGTCTCATATTCATTTGAACATGTTGTGTGATGTCTTAGACACTAATGGAGTAAAGTTGTAAGAGAGCTGAGTATAGGGTTATTAAGATCATTAAGCTTGTAGTGAAGATGAATTGATCTCTACTACATTTTATAGAAATCTGAGTCATACCTTTTGTGCATAAGATGTTGTATGAAACATGAACATGATTGAAACTATGTCAAGGAATGTTTTTGAAGTTTCTTGTAGTTTGATACATTCACAAGTGATCCTGTGAGTGAAAAAATTTATTATAAAGGTGCCTAGAAGACTTCATAGAAAGAGAAAAGGCATAAATCATTGATAGTATCACTCAAAATTGTAAGATTTGAGTCAAGATATCCTTGGAACATGAGAAAAAGGTATGAGATGACTGAGAAAGAAGAAAAATATCAAGGTTTATGTAAGCATAAATGATCTTAAAGTACATGAGAGTTAGTGCTTAAAGTTTAGATCATTGTGAGAGGATTATCAAAGAAAAAAGGAAAGGTTTGGAGAAATGATCTCTTGTGTCATATAATAATTGTGCAAAACTTTGAGTAATGACAAGATACTGTTCAAGGCAATATAGTCTGAGTCTATGGAAGTGTATCAGTGAGTTCCATTATATGGTATGTTCATTGTTGTACAGTCATGGTCAATGTTATTTTAGTGATTTAGTAGTCTAAATAAAATGTAAAGAGATTATATTGTATATATGTAAAGCTATTGAAGAAAAATTCAGGCTCAAACATGATCAAGAAGTTGTTTTAATAACAAACTAAGTTGATTTCTCTGAACATCAAGTGATAGCAAAAGGTAAAGAAAGAATAAGGTTTGTACTTATCTTCATAGTTTTGAGAAAGAGAAAATGGTTAGCTACAGGTTATTGAAGGTATTCAAGAAGGAAAGGAGCTTGGCTAAACTCTTAAGAAGGTAAGAAAGATGTTATTTTAAGAGAAACTGATGAGTGATAGGAATTGCACTCAGGGGGGTTTATCAATCCTCAAATATATGTTTCATGATGAGAAAAGACAAATAAGTCTCAAAAACAATTTTAGAACTGTGGCAATGAAGTTGATCCATCCTCAAGGCATGTATACAAGGCATGATTTTTTCGTCTTGCATTTATGATTAGAGATGATTTTTACCAAGCTAGGGGGGTCAAAAGTAGTTGATTCATGGTGTTTATGGTTGTCTAAAGAATGGAGAATTTTGACAAGAATGCACTGAAGGTGTTGTTTAGGGAAAAGTAGTACTGAAGTCAATTTTGTAAGATTTGGAGGAAAAAATAGCTGTTTCTTACATGGTATAGTCCTAAAAAGGTAATGTTGAAAGATAATGAAGATAATATGGAGAGTACATATTCAAGGGGAGTTATTTTGTGGCTCTTATCAGAACAATAGACTCTCACATGCTATTGTTGAAGTCAAACAAGACCAAGTATATGTCCTAGGAGGAGCTATTTGGGTCAAGTAAGTTATATTATGCATTGTTGTCATTGTTTTTGTCGTTTTCCATGTAGTTTTGTCATTGTATCCTTTTTCATAGATGTCAAATGGGGCAAGAAGAATCAAAAAATGGAAAAGAGTTCATGTAGGTGTTGGTATTGTTGGTTGTCATCAATGTTTCTGAAGGTGGTTTCCATTAATGAAAAAGGGTAAGATTGTTTTCCATTGTCTGTTATTGTTGTCATTGATGGAAAAGAGTGTCATAAGGTCATATGAGTCTCCATGTGGTGTTAGTCAGATGTCAGGAATGAAGGTTGCTTAGTAGTGTCAAGTTTTTAAAGGTATATGGTGTCCTAGTGCATGGTCTAGTGAGATAAGTCACGGTTTGGGTCCTCCCAAGTGATTTAAAGGTTTTCATGAGGTCAAATATGGTTGGTATGATGTTTCTTTGGTGCCTAAAAGTACGCATGAGGTCAGCTAGGTTAGTTCATGGTCTGTATGTGTTGAGTCAGGTCATTCCAGGCCTATTCATAGTCTGGGTGCATCCAGAATGATATGGAGCTGTGATATTTAGAGATAATCAATCATGGTGGAGCGTGGTGATGTAGTATATGATGTGTATGGTGAATTTTAGGTCACTACTCATATGATTGGTGCATTTATGAGGTATTTAGGAAAAAAGGTCAGAATCAGATAGGATAACACAATTCTTAATGGATAAAGAGTTTCAAGAATTTTTGGGCTATATGGTGAGTATGGAAAGTGAGAGTATGTTTTCATAATTCTTCATGACAATTTTCATGTCATTTGAAGAAGGATTTACAAGATATGTCAGTTTTGGTAAAACCGAGTGATTTAGAGTCTGTTTTTAAGAAAAAAATTGACCTTGTGATGCTTGTTGTAAATTTTGTACTATGCATGGTCGCCAGATACTTTCAAGGATTATTTTCCATGGAATCAAGAATGTTTATAAAAAATAATGAGGTGGTTATTTTGTCAAATTTTTATGAACGATCGTTAAGAAGATAAGTTGCTTTGAAACCCTAGCTCAAATAAACTTGAAGAAAAAGAGGTATGCTAAGTATTTTTTTATTCTATTTTCAAAATTGATGATTTGATTTTGTAGAGGAATATTCCATATTTCTAGAAAGTTTTATTAGAGTATGTGACCATATGTGGGCCGCACTTGAAAATGCTTGTTTCTAAAGGTTCAGTTTAAGGTAAGATTTTCCAAAGGATTTGAAAAATAAATTGAAATTTTTTTAGACCATTTTTTTTCTACATGTCCATGATATTTTTAGGTCATGGTTCAGGTGAAAAAGGGAAAAGTATTCCCTATTTATGAAGACTAATTTTTAGGGAAATTTGGAGCAACTAGTGGTAAAATTGAGATTGCAAGTGTTACAGGAAGAGTTAGGACTCCATTCAATTTTTTTTGTGATCCTAGTTCTGATAGATTTCCATTGGTATATTTAAACAATTTATGACCTATTGTTTGAGGGTCAAATTTGGAAGATGCTTGATCTAGCAGGGTGTTGAATGGTTTCATAAGGTAAAGTGATATTTATGAGTTGTTCATGTTTTTTAAGGTTTTTGAGTGCTTATAAATCATTTGTAAGGATGTTCCATGCATTAGGAAAGTGTTAGAGTGTGTTTTAAGGTGATGGAGAAAGTTGAGATCAAGGTCAATTCCTAAGTCCTAGAAGGCTAAAGAACCAGTTTACAGAGATGGATTTCATTGAAGGCCTTCCACTTGCATTTGGAATAAATTCCAATATGTTCTAAAAATGGTATTTAGATATAATTCCAATTTTTTATGTTTTTTCTCATGGTGATGAGATTTAATGGGTATTTTAGGTCAGTTTGTGAGGAAGAAGGTTACTTGGTTTTCAAGACAGGATTGCTCAGGATGATAGAATGAGTTAGTTGAGCCATGAGATGGATTATTTGATTATTTTTATTAGTTGGAGGGTGAATAGGGATGAAATTTTGTCCTATTGAAGGAATTTTTAGTTCTTGGAAGTGACAGAAAGTGTAAAAACTAATTGAGTTTGTAAAACTACTTTTTAGGTAGCTTGATTTGGTGAAGAGGAAATTTAGCGTGGTTTTCACATATGGATATTTCATGAGCTTTAAAATTAATGGATTTGATATATAAGTATTTATTATTACATTTAATGGATACAAGTATTATTTTAGTTATTCTTTGGTGGTCTTGAGGCCCAAAGGTGAAGAAAGGGTGCTGGAAAAAACTATTTGGTGAAGGAAATGAGCCTTTCGACTTGTGTTATGAATTATTTGATTGGTGTAAGAAAATATGCGACCATTGAAGATGTTTTTATGTTATATTTTACATGTGTTATGAATTTTAGATCTTGAATAATCATGTTTTTTGCATGTGTGGTTTTAGCTCATCTAGGTGATGGGGTTTTGAGCTTGGCTGACCTATATAGGTCTAGTGTGAATATTTTTATGAATTTATTAGAATTTTTAAAAAAAAAATTGGTGTAAATTATTATGAATTACTAACCTGATTTTTGTTGGTTTAATGAAACTCATATAAAAGTGAGTTTAGAGTTCAAATTTGAACCAGTCTTGTGAGAGCGAAAAATGTGACTTTCCAAAGAGTGTGAAGGAGATTCTAATGCATGATTTCAGATATTTGGATAATGAAAAATAAATGAGAATATTTATAGATCATGTAATCATGGGATGAAGACAAGACTAGTCCATGATAAAACAAAATATAGCGAGTTGAAGGAATGAGGCTTTGATGGTGTATGTGTGAGCTAAAATTGTGATCTGCATCAGCTGTGGAAGAAAAAAAAATCATATATATTCATATTCATATGCTTGAGTTTGTGATTTATCATATTATGGGGTTTTTTACTCATTGTGGAGTGGATGCTTCACTAAATTAGGTGTTTTTCTCCTTGTATGGTTGGTGCTCTACTAAACTAGGGGTTGGTGCCTCACTAAATTTGAAACATTCCAATATAATTTTGGTGTTTAAGTGGGTTTCTACCCCATTATGTTTTCCCACATAAATCTTGTGTGTGTGTGTGTGTGTGTGTGTGTGTGTGTGTGTGTGTGTGTGTGTGTGTGTGTGTGTGTCCTCTCTTATGTGTTATGGTTATTTGAATATATTGTGCACACCTAATAAGATATTGTTGAATGTATGTGAATGGATGGATGTTTATGGATGCTGCAATTAATGGCAAATGAAATAAGAAATTTTTAGGATTGATTCAACCCCCCACTTATTCATTGTGCTTCCAACAGTTTCCAACCTATTGAGAATCCTCTTACTCTACTCCATCAACCTATTTTTAATTAATGAGTTTTTACATTAACTACAACACCTAGAACAAAACATGCCAACATTTTGGAAGTATTTTTTCTCACAAATCCATCTTCTTTATTTTTTCATTTTCTTTTAACAATGATTTTAAAACTAACCCTTAGAAACAAATGTACTTTTGTTGTATTTTGAAGTGAAGTTAAGACGTATGTGTTTTGATTTCGACTTGGTTTTCTCTCATAGTTATTTGTAAAAATTTCTTTACAATAGGCTCATTGGATTGGTCTTGAGTTATTCCTCCCTTTTTATAGATATCGTATGTTGATTCTTTCTCTTTTACATGAGTCATCATTTCTTGATCAATACGTGTTCTTGACATCTTCTCCTCCAACAACTTTTAAAAATGGCACTTTTTTTGCTATAATGGGTTGGGTAATTTGGGTTTTTGTGAAGTTTTACATTTTTTATTTTGGAGAGGCTCTTACATAGATAGTTAGTTCTCTATTATGTTTTCCTTCTACTTACATTCCAACCACCTTCCCTACATCAAACCAGGCACTTACTTTCCTGATTTCTTATTCATATATATTACCTTGCTCACTTAGAGCAATTGGAGCTCACACATTGGAAGGATTAATGAGCTAAGAAGACAATAGATACACCATCAACATCACTAGGACATGATACCACATTTCTATAGTGACCAAGTTGGGGGTGTATTTAAATTATTTAAAGCTTTAAACATAAGAATAGTTCATTAGAATTCAAATAAGAATTTTTTTGTTTTGTTAAAAGTGACAAATTTCATCACTTCTATTACAAATTCTAATTCCATTATTTATTTTCAAAATATTCCTCTCATAACAAATCTACCCTTAATTACTTCTTTCGGGCTTATCCCTATGGATTTTATTAGGAAATTGGTTGGAGGAAGAAGTGTAGAAAATATTTGTATCTTCTTTCATTGTCTATGTCTTCAAATTAATTGACAAATAATTTTTCTATGGAAGGATTATTCTAAAAAGAGGAAATAGCTTCTGCAAAGCTTTTCCTTTGTAGAATAATTGAGACAGAAGATTTGTCAGAGAAAATTATATTTTATTTAATAACATTTTATAGGCTTCCTTTTGAGAGTAATAGTGTCAAACAACCCTGCAACAAAGGAATAATTACATCTGGATATTCCCTATTTTAGTTTCATTTTATTAGAAGTAATAGATTTATTTCCAATCATTTTTTTGTGTCTATAGAAGAAGTTTTCATTTCTTTTAAATAATCTAGAAAACACAAAACACTAGTTAATTAGTTTATTTTATTTCTTTTCCTCTGAAAATCATGGTAAAATACAAAAAAAAGAATTAGAATATATAGGTTTTGGTTTGGGTAAGGTGCCACCAAAATCTTTTACCAATAATAAAAAATATATATAGTTTCACTCATTTATTTTATAATGGTAAAGGAATTTATTTAACTAAAAGGTTAAATTAGTTAGTATTTTAATTGAACAATATTTGATTTCATTATTTATTTCAAATTAAAATTCAAAGTATCTTAGTGTAGACACAAAATCGATGCTCTTGGGTAAATGTTTAGGTCCTAGAGCATACTAATATATACATGATTCCTAAGAAATAAAATTAGTGGTTGACAACTTCATTTGGGGATTTTGTTTTATCTCTTATATTTTTATTGGCCTTACAAATCATACAACCATGTCGGTACTTAACTTAATTATCTTGTATGGCTTCATACACTAGCGTAAAGTTAGGATAGAAGTGCCCATGCACTCCTATCCCTCTTTGGGGATCTTGAAAATTTCTATCCTTTTGTCACTCTTTAGATATATTTTACTTCTTGGTCACATTTTTGTAATTTGGGTTGGCCTTTTCATTTTTCAATTATGAAATTCAAACAAGGGAATCATATATATACTTGGTTATTTCTCTCAAAAAAAGGGCCAAGCACTTGCATTATCTACTACCACTTAATCTTTCATCCAAAGGCATAAGAAAATTATAAATCATCTATCTAGCACATTCATATAAGGGATAAGGGCTTCATCACTATGAATACACAACATAGGAGGGGGATTTAATTTGATTACATCTCACACACTTTCATACTTGGAACATTATAGATGTAGCCCGCTATCATAGTGCAACTTACACAAGAGAAATCTAGGGCATCATTACAAAAAAATTCACACATAACTACATGGATTTTGAAGTGTAGTGCAATGATCAGTACTAATTTCACTCTTTAAGTGAACCATGGAGTTAGTTCAACTCCACATTATGCATCTTTTTTGTTAGATTTGATGTGGTTTGCGAACATATGTATGTAGATAATTGTTTTACAAGTTACTAGCACAATTAATGACATTAGAGAGAGATCAAAGAAATAATAGGAAGCTAACAGTGAAGATCATCATGTAAAGAAAAACACATAACCTGAGCATCTGACTAGACACTAGTGCCTATATCAGTCACTACCACTCGGGAAATCCTGTCCCCCCATGGGTGCTCATGGCTTACACATTTTTGGTCTTTAGAACCTTTAGTGAGCCTTGATGACACTACTTCAAGTTTGTTCTTTCTATTCACATATCCAGATCACATTTATATTGTGTGAAATTGACTAAGTCACTCTCTCTCTCTCTCTCCATTGCTTAGGGCTTCACATTATTGTTTTTTTTGCTTGTCTAATCACTGTATATTATCAGTGTATGTCATTCATTACAGTATTTGTTCTAAAATATAGATTTAATTCAATTTATATGAATTCATTTGGTGTATAGATCACCCCTACAACATCTGAGATCTTCAGTACAACACAATACAGTAAAGAATCAACACAGGCACACAGTTATTTATTGGCTTAGGATTAGAATTGGGCCCAAAATATAGAGCAGACACTAGCACTTTGTCCTATACAAGAACAGTGGGCACTTGTGTCCTAGGGGAAAAAATAATCAATTTCTCAATTCAACACAATCTCCTGTAATTTACAGCACAATTATCAAGAAGCAGGCACTCAAATCTAATTAAAGAATGCATTCTATCAGTTACAATCATTTACAATTAAAACAACATGAACAAAAATAAAAAATCAGGGACATATCATCTGCAGTGGTGCTTATTGGGAATCATCATGGAAGGAAATAAAAACTAGACCTCTCTCCCTGACACTCTTCTTTTAGTGTGAGATCACCCAAAATACTCACTATTGGTGTATGATCACCAAAAATACTCTCTCTTGGCATGATATATCCCAAGAAATTGACCATCAACATTGAAGTCTAGTAACTCCAAGAAAACAGGACAATTTTCCATCTCATACTCTCTTACATATCAGGTTTTTCATTAATATACAACAAGAAGCAGCTCACATCAACAAGAACAAGCTCCAAAAACACATTACTTTACATACACTTCACCCCTAGGGTCTACTTCCCTTCCCTGGTCTCCATGCTTCACATTGCATCACTTCACGCTTAACTTGTCCACTTAGTATGTTATTGCCTACACTCTTCTCTATAAGATTTCAATTTATGCATCTTCTATCTACTTTATTCTATCGAGTATTCACTCAACAATATAAAATGGGGTCGAATGTAAACACAAAATCTATACACTTGCGTACATTTCTTAGTCCTAGAGCATACTAATATATACATGATTCCTAAGCAAGAAACACAGTGGTCAAAAATCTCTTTTAGGCCTTTTTGGTTGTCTCTTATAATTTTTTTGGCCTTACACATCTTACAACCCTATCCGTACTTACCTTATTTATCTTGTATGGCCTTGGAAACTAGTGCTCAGTTAGGAAAAAAGTGCCCAGGTGCTTTTTTTCCTCTTAGGCGTTTGTGACCCTTTCTATCATTTTCTCACTCTTTTGGGTCTATTTTACTTCTTGGGTAACTTTTAGTACTTTATGGTGGCATTTCAATTGTCAATTACAAAATTCAAACAAGGGAATCATATATATATATATATATATATATATATAGACTTGGTTATTGTGTTCAGAATTGATAATTTTAGTTCTCCATTTATTAGTCAAATACTAAGGTGTGTGAGAGTTATTATTTAATAACTCATAAATTATCTATTTTGGAGTTTTGTTACATAACAACACATATTTGTTAGGAGTTAATATAGTGTGTTCGTAAAAAAATCTCCTTGTTTTTAGGAGAGATAACACATTTAAATATGTAATGTATATTATGGAGAAATATAACAGAAGCTTATTATGTTGAAACACTTTTGTGCATGATCTTACCAAATATTTGATATCATACCGATGAAATACGTTTGAGAACCTATGAGGGGAATCGTCATATTTTATGATTTCCCTGATTAATGAGAGTTCCAATTAGTTTCACAGCTTTGGTCAATTGTGGTAATCAAGCCAGTTTTTATAGTTTATTATATTTTTGTGAGCATCTCTAGATCCTTGGATGTATGCATTCCAAATGATATTTGGTGTTCAGATGTAGTCTTGGCTATTTGTGAGAATTATTCATATTCGATGCATGAATCATAAATATAGTGTGAAGGAGAAAGATGAGGTTGTGAAATATGAGGAACACAGATGTAAATTGAAAATATCTAAAGCATCTTGCACTCGTTGGCTCAGTCATCATTCTTGATTTCCACTTGATAATGTATTATTTGGATCACAATAGAAAGACATTATTTTCTAATTTAGACTGTGAATTCCCATCCACTTTTGAATTTGCGCCCAAGTCTCTGCAAACTGATCTATTTCTCATAATAGTTTAATTTGGTATTTGTTGTAAATATCTCCCCCCCGAGTAGATATAGACAAGCAGGAGAATATGGAAATCAAAGAAACTCAGAGCCAATATTTATTACATCACCAACAGCCCAAGGGCATAAGAAAAAGAGTGTCGAAATGTAAATGGATGCACCAAGGCGCAGGTTAAGGGCACACAACAAAGGATGTCGACATGAAAAATGATGTGCCAAGGCGCAGGAAAAAGAGTGTCGACATGTAAATGGATGTGCCAAGGCAGAGGTGAAGGGCGCATGGCAAAGGATGTCAACATGAAAAAGGATGCACCAAGGCACAGGAAAAATAGTGTCGACATGTAAATGGATGCACCAAGGTACAGGTTAATGGCACATAGCAAAGGATGTCGACATGAAAAAGGATGCGCCAAGGTACAGGAAAAAGAGTGTCGACATGTAAATGGATGCGCCAAGGCGCAGGTTAAGGGTGCACAACAAAGGATGTCGACACAAAAAAGGATGTGCTAAGGTGCAAGAAAAATAGTGTCAACATGTAATTTTCAGCGCCTATGGTGCATCTTCGGGAGGCGTAACATTTTGAGCGCTGACAAGAAGCAAACCCTGGCGTAGATATTCAGATGGCCATAACTTTTCACAGGGAGCTTGGATTCATGCAAGGTTGGACTTTTTATAAATCTTACGAGGTTCTCTGTCCAACTACAACTAGATATCTTTAATTGGGTGGGAACAAGTTCTTAAAAATGCAAAATACAGTTCGCCACTTTCTGGGTTTGCTAGGGTTCTCACCTACCACCATAATGAGATGAATTAAATGCAACCTAGAGGTGGTTGGGGTAGATTTGGAATTTCTCTCTCTTTTCTCTCTCATTCTTCTTATAAATTATAAGGAGGGGCTTCTTTCTAGAGGTTAGACATTCTTGTTTTTCCCCTCCCTTCTTCTCTTTGGCAGGTGAATTTGTGGAGTTCAAACATCCCATCTAAAACTATAATGCAACTTTGCCTCTTGAAATCTTGTAGTGTATTGTGTCAATATTTGGACTAAATAATGCATGTCTGTGGATGATTCTAAACCCTCTCTGTGTTCATTTGCACCCTCCTGATCTTTCACTACAAATCTAGTTATCTGTGCATGATCTTGCATTACATTTTAATGGTTTGTGTTTATTGGCAAGACAGGTGTTCTTCATTTCTCGATGCATCACCTTTGTTAGTTTAGGTTTTTTTTTATGCATCTTCTTACCTTGTCTCCTTAGTAAGTTAGATTAGGTTTTAGATTAAACCCTCTAAATTTTTATGTGTGCATCTGAACAGAGGAATAGGAATCGGCCTTCATCCAGAGAGCTTTCCCGTTTCACAAGGTCCCACACTTGGGAAAAGCTCCATGTTATGTAATCGCACTGAGAGTCTCAACCCATTGAGTTGCAGACATTCAAGGGTGTTGTGATTCACCATCAAAAATTTTGGCACGTCGGGTGGGACAAGAGGTCATTCCACAAGATTTGAAGGAAATTTCAAGAAATTTGGACTAAAAAATTGCAGGTTTTACAATTTCAGATTTTTCACCTTCCAGGCTAAACTTTGAAATCGATTTTCAAGGGCTTAGCTTGCTCAAAAAAAGTCAAAATTTCACCAATTGATAGATCGGGGGATAATCTTCAAAAGGTTATTCTTAGATTTTTGAGATTTTGACTTTCAAAATTTCACGGTTTTTTAGCATTTCAGGTTTTCCGAGGTGTTGAGCATGTCCCAAGTTCTGACACAGTGTATTTCAGGTTTTATAAGTTGCCTTACATGACCTAAGTCTTACCTGTACCTTTTGGGGATTATTAGTTGCACAAAAAATCCCGATAACCGAATTAAATAACTATATCTCCTAGGTCCTTTAAGCTTTTAAATTCTATTTTTTAATATTATCAGGTTTGGTGTGTAACTTGGTAGAATCTAGCCTTTTGAGGCTCATTATCTAACACATCTGGTGACTCTGAAGGGGATAGAATTTAGTGGTTTAGAAACAAAATTTTCCCAGGAACATGAGAAGAATTCAAACTAGGTCTAATACTCGAGAAGAGGGGCTATTTGTTCACTTGCAACTATCACCAAGCAAAGGAAGGAAAGGAAGAGGACCACAAAGATCACCATATCCACCTAACCGGACTTTTTCTACACCTCCACTTGGTAGAACTTTTCTCGCATCAACTAGAGTTCTTAGGCCAATCATAATGGCACATCTACCACTGAATCCCTTTGTCAATTTCACCAGCAACAACCCACTTGCCCTCAATGCATAGAATCCAGTTCCAATCGCAGCATTGAAGAACATTCCATTTTTCACTGGAGAAAATCATACCACTCCTGGTGATCATGTCAAAGACATTGCTAACGTTTTTGAAATCCATGAGATAAATGAAATGGATGTTGCTGTCAAATTGCTGGCATCTTCGTTTAAAGGGAAGGCATTGCAATGGTTTAGGAGCCTTAGAGCTAGTTCTATCCAAAATTGGAATCAGTTATTCATAGTTCTCCATGATCAGCTTGGGGAAAAGGGAGACAATTTGTCTCTGCTTGAACAATTGACAACTATCAAGAGAGATCCCAATGAGTAGCTGACTGACTTCAACTTTAGATTTCAAAGGTCTTGGGATAGGATTCTAGTGGCCGTTAGGCCAACAACTGAAGGTGCTTTTCTATATTATCTTAAGCTTTGAATTCTGATATTTCTATGTTAATTCAATCTATGAGAGGCACAACCTTACCTGTTCCTTATAGCATTGACATTAGGGCTGAAAACTGTCTTATTCAAGCCGTGTTGGTCGTCAAATAGGACTTTTTAGAAGAGCAACAGTCAGGGGACAAAAAGTCCCTCCTCTTTAATGGGAGAGGTTCCCTTATTCTGAAACGAACTTATTTACAAATACACAGAACATTATTTTATGGTCAAACTTGGATATTACGAAAGTGTTTTCCACAAGGATCATCAGTTACGCCAGGACTGAGGAAGGGAAAAAGGAGTTGAGCAGAATAGCAACATTCAGAATTATAGATAGCAGAATAATTCCTCCTGTATGCGAAGCTTCAAAGAATTTAAGACAAGATCATTTGCGTTGGCTGAATGAGATTAAATTTAAAGACACAAAGTTCCATAAATAACCTTCTTCAGATTTATTAATCAAGGACACAAAGTTCCTTCTTGGTTGTACAAGATCACTGTATTTGCAAAACTGAATAGTATGTAATCAAAGAGACTAATGAGTTAGGAACAAAATGATCTTCACGATATTAAAGTAAAACACAGAGATAACAAGAATTAGATAGAAAAAGAATGAAAAGCCCTTTTGTATTGATTTCTTTAAGAGCTATTTACACTTTCAGCAAATATTCCAAGTTCTTCCTCCTTTGAAAATGGCGTGGAAAGGCCATTATATAGATTACAAGTCAATTACTCTTCGTAACCGTTTCTTTTAACTAAAGAATAGTTAAGTACTGCCAATTGCAATACCTTAACTAATTACAAAGAATACGAAAAGAAAGGAAAGAAGAGGAAAGGAAGGAGAAGGAGACAGGTGGCCGGCTATTGGGAGGGACCCACTGTCTTCAGAATCCGCTGCCTGAACTTCTTCAATGACTCAGCTATATCTCTGCCACGAGGGACTGACGTGTTGGTTGCAGACTGAGTCCAAAATCCCAGACATTTCTCCATCTCTTTATCAAACTCAACGTGAGTATGATAGTCTTTGTTTGCTTCTTCAATGGCAGATTGAAGAGAACAAATTTCCTTTATCTTGTCCTTAGAGATGGAGTCTTCCTTGAAAAGATTATCTTTGACAAAAGCTCTGAACTAAGCTTTGATTTCTTGCAAGGACAAGGGAACGCCAGAGTTTTCATCCTGAAGATGACAATGCATATCTTTGAACACAGCAGCTGCCAGTGTCTTGAAAGCTTCTCCCTTCTGCCAGCTATTCTTCATTTCTCCTACAGCTTCCTCCAGGACTTTGATTTTCCACTCCACGCTGTAGACCCAAGATTTTGACAGATTGTCCTTAGCATCATCGAAAATCTTGTTCGCCAGTAAGATGTTCTCATCTGTCTGGCCCATGAGGCGAAGGTCTACAATGCAACTACTCCAGAGCTTAAGTTCTTTATCCATTACCCCAATAGTAGAGGACAGCTTCTGTTGCAAATTATCTACCTTTCCATGTAGCTTAAAAGCTTCATCGATGAAGTTTAGTCCGGCAACAAGCATGCCATCTACCATGGCTTCGATAGCTCTGCCATAGACAGAATACTTGTGCATATCTTTAATACTTTGCACTTCATCTTGGCTTAGAATTACAGGAGGCGGTAGAGCAGTCAAGGGGGTAGGGTCCAAAACTTTGTCCTTAGACAAAAGTGACTTGATAAAACTCGTGAGAACTTGGGCTTGTTCTTCCAGCTGCTCAATCGTCTGCTGCCCTTTCTCTACCCTTCCAATGACCCTTGTGACTGTTTCCTGGAGGTTATGAATCTCACCTTCAGGAGTAGACTCTCCCATAGGGATCCTTGAAAGCTCCAAGTCAGATGTCAGCAAGTCTGATTCTGATTTGTCTACTGTGGGCTTAGCAATCTCCAGGAATTGCTGACCTTGAGCATCTGATACGATCCTAGAAGTAGTTCTGGCTTTCTTGGCACGAGAAGGAGTGGTGCCCAACAAGGCTGCTACAGCATCAAAATTTGGTCCCAAGCTTTGAGAGGAGGATTTCCTCTTCCTTTTTTCAACCAGAGGTTGCACCCAAGCAAAAGAGGAAGAAGAATCTGCAGGAGAAGCAAGGGGACCAAGAGACAGGGAGCTCATGACACTCAAGGTCTGTGCAGCTGCTGACTCAAGCTGAGATGTGGGTAGAACACTGGAGGTAATGGCGGTAGAAGAATCAGTAGCACCCGGAAGTTCAGTGCTCTGGACCTCCTTATCTTTATCTGCTAGATCTTCAGGAACACTTGCAGGAGTTGGCATCTCACTGTCTTCACTTTCACTGAGAACGATGATGTTCTCTGGCCCTATAGGAAACTTTGCCTGTTTTCTTGGAGGGTCATTCTCTGCGGGCTCCTTCTTTACTTCTTTGAGTTTCTTCTTGTATACCTGGGTAGATGGAGAAGGAGTAGATTCTATAGGTCCCCGAGCTGTTGAGGCAGGAGGGGTTTTCACTGGTGTTCCAGACTCTAGAACTGATGCCTCTCTTATGGGTGTCGAATCATATTTGGAGCTGGATTCTCCTGAGTGCCTCTTGAATTCTCAGATCTTCTTACTGAACCAGACCCTAGTTCTGATCAAGACTGGAGCAAGAATCTCAGCCAGATCATCTCTCTCTTTCCTGTTCCAATCCAGGTCCTCCAGAGCAGTGTGCTTAATCACATTTTCATACTCATACGAGTATAGTTCAGAATTGTCATCCTGGAGACCTTCAGGAACTTGGTACAGACTGAGTTCTTGGATCAATTGCAGGGAGAACCTGCCACAATGCCTTCTTCTGGCTTCAAAATCATCTGCATAGTCAGCCCAGTAGTCTTCTGTATCTGCCCTATGATGATAGACTATCTTGAGGTTCTGTTCAATGAACTTCTTCAAGTCAAAGCAGGTTCTAGGCTTGAAGAAATGAACAGTGATAGGGACCAGGGCTCTTTCTATGTTCTGAGCATCCAGAGCTGTTTTGCATGTGTAGTTTCCCAGAGAGATGGGAAAGTGCAAGCCAGAAATCTTCTTGTCTCTGCAAGTTTTGTGCAACTTGTCTAGCTGCCTGCATATTTCAATCAAGGCCATTTTGTCATTACAGAACATGGGAAGCCGCAGAGGAGTGCTCTCATAACCAGCGAGCCTGATATAAGAAAATTTCCTGAACTGAATGAAATAGGCTCCATATTGTGATATCAGGTTCATGGCTTCGTCTGAAAACCTTCTAGCAGTGTCACCTTCGAGCAATCTGACCACGTACATGGTGAAAGCATCATTGACCCTTCTGAAATTCCGATTGCTGGTCTCTATGGTGAACTGTGGGCAGTAGGCATACACTGGATCATCTTTGTGTGTATCTATGTAGGAGAAGCCAAACCACTGCCTCGATGCCGCTAGGGTATACATCAGATACGAAGTCATGAAGAACTTCTTTGACTGCTGAATGTTAGATAGCTGCTCGGCCAAATTCATACTGATGATCTCTGCCCAGTTGATATTTTGTGTTCCCTCGCACACCATGCTGATGAGCGGGCACATCCAGAAATGAAATTCATTGGTGGAGGGCAAACCCATAACCCGAGCCAGCAGTATTATGAAGTCTGACAGTTCTTCATTGAAATCTGCCCGGAAGAGGGTTTTGGTCAGACGAGAAGGACCTTTCTTAGGGTTCTTCAACCAAGACTTCACCACTCGAGCTTTATATTTATCACTGTCTTGGTCGAACATGGCCTGTGCTTGATCCCGAGAGACGACTACAGCATTGTCCATCTCCGGAATCCTCAGAGCAGCTCCAATGGCGGCAGCGTCCAGCTTGGCAATGAGCTCCCCATGTACATTTGTCAATTCGCTCGTAGCGGGGTCGAAGTGAGCTCCGCATGAAAGCACAGTATCAGCACACTGCACCAAGATAGGGAATCCTCCGGCGAAAGCTAAACCGCTATCATTAATCATCTGTACCATTGGCGTAGGGTTTGCATCTATCATTCCTGACCAAAAATCACCGAAGTCGAGATGACGAGCTTCACTGTCTCCGATATTGCTAACGGCAGACTCAAGTGGAGAAATTTGCTCCTATCCCTGAAACTTGATCTTCATATTGATAGATTCGGAGCTGCGACCCAGACTCTGGAAGGAATTTGTAAAGGGAAGGGATATTACGCAGGTTTTCAAATTGTAAGGGTTCGAGCAAAAGATAGTATGGAAGCAATGCGAAAAATGCAAAGGGGAATGCTCGTTATATAGCCGTTTGAGGAGCGGAATGAATTTAATGCGCATTGAATACACAACCACTAATTTGAAAAAGCATCATACTTGGAGCGAGAGGGAAAAACTAAGTGTGAATGACACTAGGTACGCTTGGGACATGTGAGACGCGAATGCGCGAAACACGCGGCTCGGCCGGTTCAGGCGAAACAGGGAGAGGACGCACAAATGCATTTGGGACAAATGGGATGAAAATGTGTGAAGTACGTGATTCGGGTGTTTCGGCCGAAATTGGAACAGCGGGCCCGTTTGGACTTGGGACATTCGGGACAAAAAGTTCCGAAGTACGTGACTTGACCAACTCGGTCGAAATTAGGAAATCTTGCACTTTTTCAAATGGGGCAGTTGGGACAAAAAGTTCCGAAGGACGCGGTTCGGGCAAATCATCCGAAAATGGGAAAGCTCGCACTTTTTAACTTTGGGACATTTGGGACAGGAAAGTGTGAAGTACGCGGGAAGGATGATTCGGCCGAAATTGGAACAACACGCAAAAACGTTTAGGGACACTTGGGACAAAACCTTCCGACGGGCCCGAAAATGAGACAGCTTCGGGGACTTCGGCCGATCGGGGAATAAAATGCACTTTCGTACTTGGGATAGATGGGACAAAAAGTTTCGACAGGCCCGAAAATCACACAAAAAGACCCAAAACACAAATTTTTTCAACTTCACGACTTAGGCACTTCAGAGAAGAACTCTTCAACTCAAAATTTTCAAAATTTTACTCTTATCAGAGCGGGAAATTTTGAGTGGACAACAAGCCGGTAAGCTGGCTCCTAGGCCTCCCATGCCCTTGTATCCAAACTTAGAAAATCCAAGCACTAGTCAAACACCCACTTTGGCTCCTATTCCCACTCCTAGAAATCAACATTCAAATGAAACTTCTACTTCATCCTCTAGTGCTTCAAATGAACTCCAGGAGGTTATGAAACAATTACAGAACCTTGGAAATGAGCTGGTGACTATCAAAAGACAGCAAGCTCAAAGTGTTAGACCTTCTTATCAACTTCAAGCACAGTACCAGGCTAGGCCACCATACCAGCCCAATAGGCCACCCAATCCAGTTACAAATCAAAGCCAAGTAAGGCCTCCCACCAATAGACCATTTCAGCCCTATAACCCCAATGTTGCATCTACTTCTAAAGCCTTAGTACCAGTGTAAAGCAACATAGCTCAAGAGTATGGTTGGTGTTTCCCATGCAATGAACCTCACAACCAATCTATGTGCTTCAATGGTGCTTTGAACCAAGCCTTGATGGTGACAACTACTGGCATAGAGGGTGAAGTGAGTCAAGAAACAAATCAGCAACAAGGGACATCTCAGCAAAACACAGCTCCAAATCATACCGCACTTGTGAATTGGCAAGCTGAGGATTTTTGTGGCATGAATCAAACAATTTCTTAGAGTGTATCAGCTAACACAAGATCAAAGAAGAGGAATATTGGTGAAGGGTAGTCATTGGCTCCAAGTGATCTACAAACTTACATCACTCTACAAGGTGTTGATAAGCAAAATATAGTTCCAAACACGCAAGGACAGCCCAAACCACCTTCTAAACAAACTCAAATGCCAGCTGTTACTACCCATGCACAAGAAAGGAATGTGTAGCCTAAAGGACAACAAAGAGATCTTTCATCCCCATTTAACATCATCGATCAAATGAAGAAAACAAACGTGAATATATCAATGTGGGAATCTTTATCCATCCCAGGCCAAAGAGATCTTCTACAAGCTGCCATGAAGGATTGGTCAACTTCGAACCAGTAGGTCCCTATGTAAGAGAATGTCCTCACAAATGCTGCTCAGCCAGAAGGGAATCATGGAGGACAACAAGATAAAGTTCTGAAACCCCCTCCATTCTATGTTTCATTAATCATTGGGGATAAACTAATACACAATTGCATGATTGATTCTGGGGCAAGTAGTTTTGTCATGCCCAAGCAAATAGCTGATCATTTGGGTCTCCAATATGAAGTCATATCAAAGGGGGTAGTGCAATTGAATGGGGTAGTGCAATTGGATGGGACAGCAATAGCAATGGTGGGAGTGATTAAAGTTTTGAATCTTATCTTGCATGCATGCCCCAACATTACCATTTTGCAAGATGTGTCAGTGATATATTTTCCACCATTCTTTGCCCTATGCTTATCAAGGGATTTCACAGCTAGAATTGGAGGCTACTTATTTGCTGACTGGTCACACGTGCTGTTCAGAACAAGATATGGTACTAAGGTCACAATCAGATCTGAACCAATTGCAAACTTTCATATTGAGCCTCATACTCTGAGCCAAATCAATGCCAACTATTCAGCATTTGATCAAGAAGATTATCCAAGCACAGATGAGGCTAACACCAAAGTTGGAAGCATCCCAGATTTTACTCTTGATGAATGGGCAAGCAAGGTACATGATTTTGATCCCTACCAAGAAATAGAAGAATCTGAGCTAGGATTCCATTGCATACATGATGAAAACCAGCCTATTCCTAGCATCACCAAACCAGACCATAAGGATGACAATGAGGTATGGCAATTAGTTTTCAATGGATCAAGGAGTAGGCAAGGGATAGGAGGAGGAGCTATGCTTGCTTCACCTCAAGGCATCAAATATTATTCATCTTTCTGTTTCCAGTTTTCCTGTTCAAACAACACAGCTGAATATGAGGCCTTGATTCACGGACTTCATTGGGCCAGGAAAAAGGGCATAAAGAACTTGCAGGTGTTTGGAGATAGTGAGCTAATCGTCAATCAAGTTAGGGGACAACATGCTATAAAGAATGAACTGGTGAAGAACTACAAGAATAGGGTATGGGACCTTGTTGAGGATTTTGAAGCTTTCAACATCGTGTCCATACCTAGGAAGAAAAATGAAGCCGCGGATAGGCTCGCACAAGTTGGAGCAACATTTGATGTGGTTGAAAACATCAGAAGGGAAAAAACACAACCACATATCCATGTGATTGTGAGGCCAGCAGTTCCAGATAATAAAAAAAGCTGGCAGGTGTTTGAGAATGATCAATAGATCATCAATTTCTTACAAGAAGAGGTTGAATTCTCAGCTAGGAATCAAGATAGACTAGAGCAACAATACAGTGATCAAGTAGTGCAGTTGCGGACAAACAAGCTTCCTAAGGGTTTAGTAACGTTGGAGTCTATCTTCAACCCTAACGACCAGTTCTGTAAGGAAAAGGCTAACATACATGTCAAGAGAGAAGATTTAGAGCCAATTCTGGTTGGGGATGGAAAAACACTTCAAATTGGTAAAGTGGCCATTGAGTAGGAGAAATCAGATTTCATACAGCTTTTCCAAGAATTTCCACATGTCTTCACTTGGATCTATGAAGACTTAAGAGGATTCAATCCAAAGTTGGCACAACATACCATAGAATTGGATCTAGATGCTAAGCCCATCAGGCAGAAGCAGCGACCAGTCAACCCCCACATTGAGCCTCTAATGAAGAAATAGTTAAACAAGCTAATAGAGGTGAGCATTATATTCCCGATCAAGCACTCAAGATGGGTTGCAAACTTGGTTCCGGTCAGGAAGAAGAGCAAAAAAATCAGGTTGTATGTAGACTTCTGAGACCTCAACAGGGCATCTCTCAAAGACCATTACCCACTTCCTTCAATGGAACAAATATTGCAAGTGGTATCTGGTTCGGAGAGATTCTCTCTCCTAGATGGCTACTCAAGGTATAATCAGGTAATGGTGAAAGAAGATGACCAGTTCAAGGTGACATTCACCACCAAATGGGGCACCTATGGCTACAAGAAGATGCCATTTGGGCAATCAAATGCTAGAGCCACTTTCCAAAGGGCAATGGATATGGCATACAAGGGGTTGATCAATAAAATAGTTATGATATATCTTGATGACATCACCATATTCTCCAAAAATGCAGTGGATCACCTCTTTCATCTAAGGCAGGTATTTCAGAGGTGTAGCAGATTTGGGGTATCATTGAACCCCAAAAAATGTATATTCTTGGCTCATGAAGGAAAACTTCTAGGCCATATTGTTTTAAAGGAGGGATTGATGATTGACCCAAAAAGATTTGAAGCAATTCGAGTGTTGCCATTGCCAAGTCATAAGAAGTCTCTTCAAATCTTCTTGGGAAGGATCAATTTTGTCCGCAGGTGTTTCACACAGAATGTTTCGATTCTTAGAATAGAGTTGCTTCTATCCTTTCATTCTTTTGAGAAACAGATAAGGGTTAGGGCTAGGAGGAATACCTGTTGAGTGTTGGGAGGGTGTGCATGTACCGTAGAGAGAGATCAGATCGATTGCGAAGAACTCCTTTTTTTCTGGGAAGGACTACCTGTGAATAAGAATGCAAGACCACTAGATTATAGTTAGACAATAAATGAGGGAATTGCCTTGGGCCCAGGAAATATTAGACTTCCTTTCGAAGGTGGTCAATTCCCCTTTTAATACGAATTAACACAAATGCTAACAAAGAAGTTATTGCAAAATCACAATTTAGTTACCTTGTTAAAAGGCAATTGAGGAAAGGCTGGTTTTGGTTTGAGTCACAGTGACCGATGCTGGTCAATGTATAACCGGTACCGGTTGTTGATAACTGATATCAGTAGGGGCAGTGATTTAGGGGCTTTAAATGAAGGTTGGCCGTAAGGTGGTTATGGTGTTTATAAGGTTGGTAAACGATTAGGGGTAGACAATAGGGTGAAGGAGAAGACTCAGAGAGTGTGGGAGCTGTTCTTGGGGCAATGTAAGGGTAGGGGAATGAAAGTTAGATGTAGGGTGCTATCGGGTAGTAGATCTAGGAGTGAGCTTATAATTACTATGAATTAGAAGTTCAAGAAAATGGTATTTAAACATACAAGACACCACTTACTAGTTCCTGATGAAGATACAGGTTCAAGGACTATGATGACGAAGGAAAGGCTCAGGTGGGATGATCTGACAATTAAAAGTGAGCTATCTTCTCTCCCAATGCTTGGACGAGTGTCACTGTGCTCTAGTTACTCAGTTGCAGTCTTGGGCCCAATATCCTTCTCTGCAAACTCTTCTCTTTCCTTCACTTGTCTCTGCTCTGCCAAGTGAATTCCAGATCTTTCAAATGACTTCGGGGCCCCTTGTTTTTGGTTGGGGGAGGTCATTTACAAGGAACCGATGGTGGTTACGTAACCGATGGCGGTCGAGTAGGAACCGATGTCGGTTAAGTCAAAGTGGGCTATTTTTAGTAAAATAGCCAACTTTCCCTCCTTTTCTCTTGAGGGATTAGTTGTGGGCTTGGTCAAGTCATTATTAGGTTGGTTTTGGTGTGGTCGAGGAGTAATTAGTCATGGGTGTGGATGTAGACCAGGTTATAGGTCTTAATTAGGTTAATTTAGGGTTAGCACTAGGTCATGATGAGATGGTGAAATGAGGTTGTAGGTTTGGAGATGTGGATTTATTAATTATAAGGTAATTAATAAATAATTGTATAAGGTTTAGGTGGTGAGGTTAGGTTACAAAATGAGATGCGGGGCACAGGGTGTCGTAAGACACAAATTTGGTGTCTACATTAGCCCCTTGTTGTCATGTAGCTTGTCTTGTAAAGCTACACTGACAATAATAAGAAGTGGTTACTCCCGTTAAGGGTATAGGTAATCCCCCTCAAATCTATCACAGATTGAGGCAACGTGAAATCAGGGATAGGGTTGATAAAGGGTGAATGATGATGAGATGATGGTAAGATGGGTGGGGTAAGTTCAAGGAAGCAGACACACGTTGAAATGTAGTAGTGCGACCAGGGTACATGATTTGAAGAGGAAACAAGCAATACATAGGCAAAGGTTGATAGTTTATCCAAACAAGGTTGATATATTCTTGGTATCCAAGGCATAGGAAGTAGCTCCAGGGGATATAACGGGTAAGGTACAAGAACGTTTAGGTATGTTTGGTAGTACCAAATGGTTGGTTTGGTTGAGATAAACGTCACGGTCTTGGTCTAGGCAAAGTTAGTCAATTGATCAAGTCAAATATCCTAATCATGCTAACACACAAACAGGTGAGCTCGATTGAACAAAAGGCTACATGATGGGTGGATAAAATTGTAATTTACAAGCCTTGGTCGAGGTACTTAATTGGTGCGGCCTTGGGTCGGGCCAATTGATTGGTGAGGGCCTTGGGTCAGGCCTGATTAGTTGGGTGCGGCCTTGGGTTGGGCCGATTGATTAGTTGTGGCCATGGGTCTAGCCTGATTAGTTGGGTGCGGCCTTGGGTCAGGCCGGATTAGTTGGTTACGACCTTGGGTCAAGCCTGATTGGTTGGTTGTGGGCTTGGGTCAGGCCTGGTTGGTTGGTTGCGGCCTTGGGTCGAGCCTGATTGGTTGGTTACGGCCGTGGGTCAGGCCAGATTGGTTGGTTGCGGCCATGGGTTAGGCCGGATTGGTTGGTTGCGGGCTTGGGTCGGGTCTGATTGGTTGGTTGCAGGCTTGGGTCAGGCTCAGTTGGTTGGTTACGGCCTTGGGTTGGGCCAAATGGTTGGTTGTGGCCTTGGGTTGGGCCGATTGAAGTCCAAATAAGGCTAGTCAGCAAAGCCGGGGGTAGGTGATGCAGGAAAAAGTGGAGATTGCTGGATAAAGGCGGGAGTTAGGTGAAGGAAGTAGGTAACCTATATCGGTTATGTGTGACCGATATCAGTTACAAAACCAATATCAGTATTCTAGGGCACAAAATAACCGGTATCGGTCATAGGTCAAAACCTATAAAAAGAAAAATACGGCATGTCATTGTCACTTTGTGAATTTGAGTGCCTAATTTTGTCTTGTCTGAGGTGTGAAGTGATTTTGTTGAGTTTTTGGGCTAAGTTAGCGCTAGTTGAGTGGAGGATTGAGTGATTGGTAGACCCTAGCAATCAGGAGGCAAAGGTTGATTGGTTGAGGACCCATCTGAGGAGATTTGAGGGGTGTAGAGTGATTAAGGTGGATCGCGGGGCACAGGCCAAGTGAGTACGAGAGGATTCCTCTAGATCACATGTGGTGAAAATTTGGATTTGTTTAGGATATACCCATGGCTTATAGACCATATATGAGGATCGACGCCGAGGCATCATTCTCGCCTCCCCAGCCGACACCTCCAGAAGGACCAGAAGAGATAGCAACCGATTGCAGGGTAATGGATGTAGGAGTGACAGAGGCTTATAGATTATGGTGGGTAGCAGAGCTGCGAGGTTCACGTGAGAGGGCCGATCATCCTGACATAGCTGTGATTACAGTGGAGAGAGATCGTCTGCAGGGTTTAGTTCACCAGCTTCAAACACGGGTGAAGGAGACAACGGGATTGTTAGCAGTTGAAGAGTCACGAGTGGAGAGACTAGAGGCGAGATTCCTCCATGTGAGAGGGTGTATTCATATGTTACAGGAGAGATTGGTAGATCAGTGGGAGGAACCAATAGCAGTGGTACCTTTGAGGATGAAGAGGCCAGGTGAGCGACGTCAATGATCACGATCATCACCTAGTTCGGGATGAGGCACAAGGGTCTAAGTGAATTTCATAGAGGTAGAATAATAAATAAGGATGCTGACCTACACGTCGATGATGGAGAAGATGTATTTGTTTAACATCTAAAATAAATCTGAATATGTATGTTGATTTGAGTTATGATAATAATAAGAATGGTTGTGTTTGGAATTTTTGTTTTGAAAAAGGATAAAGATGAATGTTATCAAATAGAAATACACAAAAATATTTATATTTACAACACATGATAGGTTATGGTAGGGGATGGTCGAGCTAACCTTGGGAGACCCCATGTCTCCTAAGTGCTGCCTACATAGCCCATTACACAAAGCAAGGAGGGGCCTCAGACTGATGTAGTTCTCCCTTAGGACCAGGGAGAGGTGAATTCAAGAAATTTGGTTGTGGTTAGGCAATTTGTTGGTTGGTAAAAATATTGATATTGGTAGGGTAATGTTGTTGGTGTTGGTAAGGTATTGGTGGTATTAGTGTAGGTATAGGTGAAGCGAAGGTTAGCTTACCCAAGTATTAGGGAACCGTGTCCTGATTAAGGTCAACACATAATCCTAGATTCAGGTAAAAGAGGGAAAAGTGTCCCATAGTTGGAAAGAGCTAAACAAACCACGTATTATTGTAGGATGAACTTGAATCCCTAGGTACCTTGCATAGGCGAGAAGTCGATAGGTGAAAAGAGTTGTATAATCACAATATATCGGATATACGTCACGTCCCTTGAGTTTTGTTGTTTTGAAGAATGGTGAGATGAGGTGGATGGTATAGCTGGGGTGTAGAGAACTTGTTATAAGGTGATTATGCTGACGAAAGAGAACCAAACCTGAATAGACAAGTCCATGACTCAAAAGTGCTTTTGAAATACTGCTTTTATTTTTCTTTTTTGAATATAGACTGATCGATGTGGGAAGTCTATATGGGATATGCATGTTGTTGTTCTTGAGCTCTTCACGAAGCTGATCAATGCGAGAAGCTTCTGATAGAGGCTGACTTTGTATAGTTGTCCTTCAAGGGAGCAGTCTATTTATAGTAGCAGATGCGGCTTTTGTGTATAGCTGTCCTTTGGGGGAGCAGTCTATTTACAATAGCAGATGTGGCTTTGCACATAGCTGTCCTTCGAGGGAGCAGTCTATGTATAACTTTGAGGTCTAGATGTCCGTTTGGCATGAAGCATCTAGTTTTGTAGGAAGTTGGACTCAAGGATATCCCATAATTGTATAATTGAGAACGTGTTATTTTGATACTTTTAATTCATGGACCAGACTAAAAAGGGGGAGGCATCTTTAAGAGGAGATGATGACCAAACCACGTGAGCTTGATTCTATTTTGAGATGCATGAAACAAAGTGTATGAGGTGGTAAATGAGCTCAAGGGACGAGCGCAAGGTAGATAAAAAGTGATATAACACTAAATTCAACAGTAGAATGGTCGGAGATGCAAGGCATTAAGGGGTTCAGGCTCAGGCTTACCATTGAGCGAAGCTAAACGATAAGTGCCTGATCCATAAGTGTGAGTGATAATGTAAGGCCCAATCCAATTTGGAGCAAATTTTCCACGTTTTCTCTTTTCTAGTTTGGTTACATGTTGATTCTCTTTGAGGACAAGATCACCAACCTTAAAGGTATGCTCATGAATTCACTTATCATAAGCACGCTTGATGCACTTTTGATAGATTTGAAGGTGGTCAAGAGCTGTAAGACGACGCTCGTCAAGAAGCTCCAATTGGGCTAACCGCTCTTGGCGGAAATCATCATTGGTGAGAATATCCTGGAGAGATATTCTTAGGGAGGGTATTTGTATTTCGAGAGGCAAGACAGCCTCGGTACCATATACCAAAGAAAATGGTGTGGCATTAGTGGAGGTATGAATGCTGGTACGATAAGCCCAAAGGGAAAAGGGGATGTGATCAGGCCAATTTTTCCCAGAATCGTTAACGACTTTCATGAGAATTTTGGTTATGGTTTTGTTAGAAGATTTAGCTTGACCATTTTCTTGTGGATAGTAAGGTGATGAGAAACTAAGTTTGATACCAAAGTTGTCACAAAGGTCTTGTAACAACTTATTTTTGAAAGATTTTCCATTATCTGTTATCAGGCGATGAGGAACACCAAAACGACAGATAATGTGATGGTTAATGAATTCTACGATTTTTTCTTTTTTGGTTGAAATGAGTGGAATGGCCTCCACCCATTTAGTGTAATATTCGGTTGTTGTGATTATCCAACGGTGACGTTGTGAAGAGGGCAGGTGAATCTCACCAATAAGGTCTAAACCCCATTGTGAGAAAGGCCAAAGATCTCGTCTGACCTGTAGCAGATTCCCCAAGGAGTATATTGAAGGTTGGCATTTATGTTGACACCGGGGATACAAAAATTTTATTGTTAGAAGCCATCCATTCGAGAGAAAGTCATCTATGGCCCGCAAGAATCAAGGATCAATAGATAGGTAGGCGTTGAAGCTCTTCCTTTGGGCAAGCAAGGTTAAGGTCCACTAAAATGTCATACATATCCGAAGTCATTACTTTCGTCAGTAGGTACTGTTAGTTTGAGGATAGTCAATAGGTAAGATGAAGGAAACAGAAAGGAGTCGTTGAAGCTTTCTTTGAGAGGGCAATGTGTGAATGGATTTTTCTCAATTTCAACTGGTTGGAGTCAGGTTTCAGAGTAATGTTATGGACAGATGTCCTGTTCTTGGCATGTCAGCGTAGGACCAAGAGAAATCTTGGTTGTGGGCACGGAGGAAGGTAGTGAAGGACAGTTTGTTCTGATGCAGTTAAGAGATTGTCTGATCTTCACAATGTGAGGATCATCCTCTGTGTGGATGTTGATTTCTATAGTTGACTCATTCAACATGGTTTGAGTTTCAGATGGTAAGGCACGTTGAATAAAAGAGTCATCCACACCAAGATAAGTGAGGATGGAGTCATCATCCTGGCACTCAACAACATTAATTGAAGGTGAGTCTTCTTCAATCATGTCTGGATATAGAAGGGGAAAAGAATATGGGTCTTCATTATCGCGTTGATAAGTGAGAGGACCCAGGAAGATAGCGTTTATGAAAAAAAAAAGTTAGGAGGGATAGATTCCGGGTCTATCGACTCTATGGGTGACGATGGCAAAATGGGTGATGATGGTTCAGAAAGGGTGACTTCATCATCTTCCTGGATACAACGGCTATGCAGTGTCATCGGTGTAGGTGGTTCAGAGAATCCAAGACCACGACGATCTTTGTGTTTGCATATAGTCACGGGAATGATCGTATGTCGGCCTTGTTCATAAAGGCCGAAACCAAATCCCTTCCAAGCACAGCGTGTTAGGAAGGTGAGGGAAAAACGACGATTAGTTAGATATTGAAAATCAGATTGGAAGGGAACCACACCAAGGGGAGGTTCATGGGTGATAGATGATGCGTCGACACCCCCATACGTTAGGTTGGTGCGGCAATTAGGTGGTCTGTAGGAGATTACTTCCCCCACACGACGGTCGTAGGTAGGATGCGCATGTAATTGTCCATACTCCTGTGGGGTATGGAAAGTGCTAATGTTATATAGGTGATACTCCCCCAGTGTAAGGCATTGAAAAAAATCTACCAAGGGATCTGAGGTTGGGATGTTATCACGGGCAAGGAAGTCGTATTTGCGGCGGTGGTTTCATTGGTTGAAGGTGTAGGTGCGGTTGAGGTGGATGGTTGAGGTGTGGTCGAAGTAGATGGTTGGGTTGGATGAATGGGTATCTTGACTAGTACAAACACATCATTAGGGCGATATAACATATTACAGGTTTTGAAGGGGGGAGCATCATCTTTTACGGTGTAGGAATTCCCCTCATACTCAAATTTTATGCATCTATGTAAGGTGGAGGGAACGCATCCCATAGCCCGGATCCAAGGGCGGCCTAACAACATGTTGTATTAGAATTCTCCCTCAAGGACATAGAAGAGTTCAGGTAAGGTATGTGGCCCTACACGAATGTTAAGGATCACGGTGCCTAAGGTAGAAGTAATAGCATCATTGAATGAACGCAACATGGTGGGGTTGGCACACATGCAGCTAGAAGGGATATTCATTTGTTGGAAGGCTTTGGAAGAGATGATGTTTAAGCTAGAACCCCGTCAATCATAACACGGCGTACTCGGATGTCCCGGACGTAAGCCAAGATGAAAAGAGTGGGGTTAGGATCTTCTGCACCAAAGTCGACAATTTCGTCTTCGGAGAAACTGACAGCAGCGGCTTGCTGTACAGGGACGGAAGTGGTAGTTTGTTTGGTGAGAGAAGCAACATGGTTGGGTGTTAAGATGGAGGCAACGGGAAAGGTTTTGTTAGGTAAGACCTCTATCCCTTGAAGGATTTCAACGAGAACTTGTCAATGAGTTTCAGAGGTTTGAATGAGATCATACAGTGTCATTTTTACAGGTGATTGGTGAAGTTGTTTGATCATGGTACGGTGGGTAACTCCATCAGAGATGGGGTAGGCAGGTCCATGAATAACCACTTTAGGTGGTGGTGTGATCGGGATGGCGGATGGAGAAAGAGAGGCCGCAGGTGTGCTTTCTTTAGCTTTCCCATTTGTTTTTCTGCCCTCGAGTAGCAATACTAATCATGTTGATCTCGTGAACACGAGAGGAGGAAGATAGTAGGGATAAGTCATTGTCTTCGAGAGGTGGGGTTGCAATAATGATAGATTTTGGTGAGGTGGGGACAGGTGATATAGGAGAGGGGATTGAAGCTAAAGGTTTCTCCCTTCGTAAGTTGTCTTTCTTAACCTTTCTATCCGAGAGAGGTGACTGACGAAGGATGGCTTTCAAAGCTTTGCATCCCTCTACATCATGTCCTGGTGTGTATGGTGGTAAGCGCAGATTTTAGACTCATCATAACCTATAGGTCGAGGTTTAGATGGATCATAGGGTCTAAGTGGGGGTAGGGAAATGGTCACATTCTCCACCAACATATCAAGGATCTTGGCGTAAGATCCTTTGAGCGGGTCAAAGTCAGAGGAAGATGAGGCTATTGATTGGGTGGGTTTTGGTAATGGTTGGGTATGGTTGGTTCGTACGGGTGGTGGTTTAGACAAGGGGTTTTGATAATTGGATTTAACTAAACATGGCTTCTTCGGCACAGAAGTCATGTTTAGCTGGTTAGATGATGAGGCCACAGATGGCGTGGTGGCAGGAAACAACCATAGAGAAAGAGGAGTGACAGTAAACAAATCCTTTGATGATGGAGTTTTTTTAGGGTTGATAGGTGGCCAGGATACTTGGGGTGACGGTGTTGAGACACCCATGGATCTTTGTATGGGTGCCGAAGGTGCAGGTCATTTTAAAGAAAACGCAGGAGGTATGATGTATTGAGGCAAGGTGGAGGGGTGAGGTCCCAATATAGAAGGTAGGTGTGATGGTGATGGTTTTAGTTGTGACAGAGGCATAGATTGGACTTGAGGAGATTGGGTCTGTCTCCTAGGTGGATTGACGGCTTTATTTTTGGATAAATCTAACCGTTTAGGTGGGTGTGTTAGGCTGGGTATTGGTGATGTCCCAAGCATAGGGGAAGGTTTGGTTAGGTTAATAGAGGTGGATGAGGTATTTGGTAGAGATGAGGGGGGTGAAGATGAGGACATAGGCATTTTGAGCTTTTGTAAACACCTCGGGTATATGGTAGAGGTGTCTGGATCGGTCATCTACATTTGAGTAGAGCATGGTGTACTCAAATGCTCCCATAGGACTCATCTATCTTCTGAGGGATGACAATCTTCACGTGTGAATAGGAACTTTGATATGGAAGAGAGGTGGGTTGTGATTCCGGTCCACTGTGGGTGTGATACAGGGGGTAAATGAGTCATTGTATCAATGGGTGTTAAGAGGTCAACCGGTCGCTGAAAAGATTTAGGTGATGAAGAACTAATAGGTAGGAGGGCATGTTTGAGAGGATCCGTCATGATTAAAGAATTTGGTGATGTCGGTTCGAGAGGTTTCTCTTCTAAGGATGACAGAAACAGTGGTGAGCCTTCTTCTTTTACAGCAAGAGTGACGGAAGGAGATGTTTGGGAAATAGATAAGTTAGATAACATCCACTCACAATCTTGCAGGGATGTGGTGTAAGAAGACTCATTCGTGAGAAGAGAACTCTGGGTGGTTAATTCCTTTATGGGTAAAGGAATGGCAAGATTATCATTTTGTCTTGATGGTGGTGAAGGGGGTGCGGCTCCCTGCGTTAGTGAAGAGGCTTGATTCAGAATTTCCTCGATAGAAGATTTTGGTTGGGAGTCAAAGACTACATGGATTTCATGAACACTCTCCTCAGCTAAGATATCTTGGTTTATGTTACTATTAGATGAGTGGTTTGGGAATGGTTTGTTGAAGATTTTCAAATTTCGGTTAGCAGGGGCATTAGGATTATCAAGGGTTATATCCTTTGCATCAACCATTTCCTGCACTATATTTTTCAACATCTTGCAGTTTTCGTGATTGTGTCCCTTCACACGGTGGAACTTACAGAATTCATTTTCTTTGTACCAAGAAGGTATAGCACGGGTGGAATCAAACTTGGAGTGAGGTTTAACAGGAGGAAAGGTGATAGCTCCTTCTTTGAGAAATGTTTCTAAGATCACACCATAATTTTCTCCCAAGGGAGTGTAATTGATGGGCTCGGCTTTATACTTATAGGTGGTTTTTGGTAGGGTATTAGATGGTGTTTGAGATTTCCATCACCACGTGGACAGCTCCTTTTGATTTTGAAGCAGTCGATGCGTGAGAATTGGTGGTGTTGGGTTTGTTGGTGGAGTCTTGGGTTCAAAAATTAGGGTTTTTGTTGCACAACCGCAATTTCTCTTCCTCTAAGGCTCGAATCTCTAGTTTCCGAGCCATAGTAAAGGCCTCATCAAAGGTGTGGAAAGTTTGAATTTGGAGGGTGGGAGAAATGTGCTTAGCGCAGGCCCGTGTAAAGAGTTAGATGAGTTCGGCCTGAGGTAAGGCATAAGTGAGTTGGTTGATGAGGCCCCGCCATCGTCCAATGAAATCTGTGATAGATTCGTCTTCAAATTGTCAGATGGCATAGAGGTCGGTGATGGATACTTTCTTGGAAATATTAATGGAGAAATGATCCAAGAAAGATTGGGCTAATTAGTTAAAAGAGAAGATTGAGTGCTGGGTTAAAGCACTGTACCACTCCAAGGTGGGTCCTGATAAGGACATGGGAAAGGTGTGAAGTAGTAAGGCATCGTCATGAGCAATCAGATAGCAGGCATGTCTAAATGACCGCAAGTGTTGTTGAGGATCCTCCTTACTATTAAAACGAGTAAATTTTGGTAATTCCCATTGAGGAGGATATGAATGAAGGGGGACAGAAGGATGAATAAGCTCCCGACAAACTTTCTCGTATGTCAGGGTGCTACGGCTTCCTGAAATAGAAGCCTCCAGATTTTGCATCTTGTCCATCATTTGTTTGATTAAATCAGTGGTTGGGTAAGATGATGGTGTGGTTGTTGTAAATAGAGGAGGATTGGGCCAAGAGCCACTACTAGACAATGGTGGGGCTAAATGTTGATAAGGTATTGATGACGAATATGTTGAGGTGACCGAATAGGGATGTCCTATATAAGATGTTGAAGCCACCGGATAAGTGTGTGGAAATGAAAAGGTGGGCGGAGCTTGAGAAGGAAAGCTCGTGTGGATAGGTGGCAGAGAGCAAGTTATGAAAGGGGCAGTCTGCGAGAGAGACAAGGTAGGAGCAGTCGGTGATAATGATATGTGGGGCCCCAGATTAACCAAAGGAAAGCCAATCTGTGTCGTATGAACCCCTGAAGCCACTGAGTTGGGAGACGGGGCTAAGGATGAAGAAGGCAAGGCAGAGTTATCTGGTGGGGAAGGAGCTAGGTGAGCAGCTATACTAATAGGCATACCAACAAGGAGTTGACCATCGGGTGTACGGTCAGGGGTATGAGACAAATAGTACTGTATGGCACTAGGATTAGCATCCAATTTTTTTTCAAAGTCCTTATCTCCTACAGGGATCGTGGGAACATCACTGGTGTCTGTAGGATTCCCCATAGGATGTGAAGGGGGTGATTCAGGCAAAGGCACGATACAGGAATGTGAAACCACGGCTGCAGCTTGTTTCCAAGTGATAACAACCATGGACAAGAGTACACAGCAAGGATTTAATCTATCAGGAACAGAAACAACAACAAAATGTTGGAATTGGTAGGTTGCTGGTTTGTCGGGAACTATGAAAGACAGTAACCGATATCGGTCAAATAACTAATGTCGGTCAGACTGTAGCCGGCGTCGGTCAGTTAACCAGATGGACCCGTCGGTCACTGTGAAAGCAAAGAGAAGATGTAAGAAGCTGCTAGTTTGGGATTAACAATGCTTAGTATACCCACCAAACAGTTCTGAAGTGATCACTGAAATAGTTTATGATAGAGAAACAAAACTAAAAACAAGCAAGATGCACAAGCAAATCAAGAGACTAACCCTAGGATTAGTTTTAATTATTGTGGGCTTATGCCTTAGACGCAAGATGATGTCAATCCTAAACAAAAGACCTAAGGGAAATGTCAAGTTTGTTTTGGCTTATAAGGTTACCTCAATCGGGCGGAGGAATACCTCGGAAAAGGGGGGATGTTTGAGCTGTTGTGTTGATTATGATGTGATTTGGTATGTGTTGTGCAGTGAAAGTAAGATTAATTTCTTGTTAATACCATGGATATCACCCCCCACGTGTACGACCTGTTACTTAATCTATGTTCACTAGAATTAAAAACAGCAAGCAAGAATGTGATGCACATGTTTTAAACCCAAATCAAAAATGATATTCGATGAAGCAAAGGAGATGACTTTCACTAAAGCAAAGATGAGGAAAAAGACAAATTCTTTTACCAAAATAACAAAATATCTTGTGAATATTTAGAAGAAGAAAATAGCAAGTTTGCTCCCTATATGAAAGAAAAAAAATGAGGAAGAAACCCGAGAAGGGTCCCACCGGGCATGCCAAAATGTTTCGCACATAATGTTTCAATTCTTAGAATAGAGTTTCTTCTATCCTTTCATTCTCTTGAGAAACAGATAAGGGTTAGGGCTAGGAGGAATACCTGTTGAGTGTTGGGAGGGTGTGTGCGTACCGTAGAGAGAGATCAGATCGATTGCGAAGAACTCCTTTTTGTCTGGGAAGGACTACCTGTGAATAAGAATGCAAGACCACCAGATTATAGTTAGACAATAAATGAGGGAACTACCTTGGGCCCAGGAAATATTAGACTTCCTTTCGAAGGTGGTCAGTTCCCCTTTTAATACGAATTAACACAAATGCTAACAAAGAATTTATTGCGAAATCACGATTTAGTTACCTCGTTAAAAGGAAGGAAAGGTTGGTTTTGGTTTGAGTCACAGTGACTGATGCCGGTCAATGTATAACTAGTACCGATTGTTGATAACCGATATCGGTAGGGGCAGTGATTTAGGGGCTTTCAATGAAGGTTGGTTGTAAGGCGGTTATGGTGTTTATAAGGTTGGTAAATGATTAGGGGTAGACAATAGGGTGATGGAGAAGACTCAGAGAGTGTGGGAGCTGTTCTTGGGGCAATGTAAGGGTAGGGGAATGAAAGTTAGATGTAGGGTGCTATCGGGTAGTAAATCTAGGAGTGATCTTATAATTACTATGAATCAGAAGTTCAAGAAAATGGTATTTAAAACATACAAGACACTACTTACTAGTTCCTGATGAAGATACAGGTCCAAGGACTGTGATGATGAAGGCAAGGCTCAGGTAGGATGATCTGACAATCAAAAGTGAGCTATCTTCTCTCCCAATGCTTGGATGAGTGTCACTGTGCTCTAGTTACTCAGTTGCAGTCTTGGGCTCGATGTCCTTCTCTGCAAACTCTTCTCTTTCCTTCACTTGTCTCTACTCTGCCAAGTGAATTCCAGATCTTTCAAATGAATTCCGGGTCCCTTGTTTTTGGTTGGGGGAGGTCATTTAAAGGGAACCGATGGCGGTTACGTAACCGACGGCGGTCGAGTAGGAACTGATGTCGGTTAAGTCAAAGTGGGCTATTTTTAGTAAAATAGCCAACTTTCCCTCCTTTTCTCCCAAGGGATTAGTTGTGGGCTTGGTCAAGTCATTATTAGGTTGGTTTTGGTGTGGGTGAGGAGTAATTAGTCATGGGTGTGGATGTAGACCAAGTTATAGGTCTTAATTAGGTTAGTTTAGGGTTAGGGCTAGGTCATGATGAGGTGGTGAAATGAGGTGGCAGGTTTGGAGATGTGAATTTATTAATTATAAGGTAATTAATAAATAATTGTGTAAGGTTTAGGTGGTGAGGCTAGGTTGCAAAATGAGATGCGGGGCACAGTGTGTCGTAAGACACAAATTTGGTGTCTAAAGTAGGTTTGTTCCAAACTTTGCAGCTCTCGTAAAGCCAATAATGCTGATGTTGAAAAAGAGCATGACATTTAAGTGGACATCTGAAGGCAAGGCAGGTTTTGAGGCAATAAAAGAGGCTATATCTCAAGCTCCGACTCTCGTCAATCAAGAATTCTCCAAGGATTTCATGTTATATGCCTTTGGTGGTGGAGACACAATTTTTGCAATCTTGATACAGCAAAACAAAGAAGAATTAGAACAACCAGTTGCTTTCTTTAGTCAAGGCCTAGAGGAATACAAAACAAGGTACTCTTTCATTATAAAAGCATGTCCTTACAGTGATCAGGAGCTTAAATAAATTCAAGCACTTAGTCTCAAACAACAAGATCCAATTGTTGGTCTCTCATGAAGGAGAGTTAATGAAGTCCTTCTGAAGTAATGCTAAGGTTTAGATAACTTAGTGTTAAAGGGTTGTAAGGGATGTCATAATTCTATGTCATAACAATAGGACATCTGTAACAAGGTTTTAAATGGGAAAACTATAGCTAGGATCTCATATCAAAGGGATCTTATAGGAGTTAAGTCAACTGTCATTCTCCTTTTGAGATGAGCCCTTTTGACTGTAGGTGATGGCTACCAGAGACTCTCTTGGTACTATCAAGGGATGGTCATGAACAGGAAAATGATGATGTGCTATACTAACTTGTTATGGGTGTAAGAACCTCATGTTATACTGACTTGGCAGGTAGGCTTATGATCTCCAGATTTGAGCAAAATTCTTACAATGTTACTTCACTTCTGTGATTACATTAGCCATCCCATTTAGATGCTATTAGTTTCATGGTGTCTACCTGTTTCAAGTAAGACATCAATGTAATTTTGTTGAGGTACAAATGGGATAGGTCCATTAATGTTGAGAGGACCTGTCTACAAAAATCTCACATAAAGGAGGGGCTCGAGGACCCATACTTCACCTCGCATGAGCACCCAGTTCCCAAGATAATGATAGGCATGACATGCTTGGGGCTAGAAAATAATATTAAGGACTGCTAAATAAATGACTATAAGTAAGTGATCAATATTTGTATACTCTAAATGGGATAACACGTGAGACTACAATCGCTTCCAATTAGCTCCCAATTTTTGGTTGACTCAACCATTTATACAATGGGGATTGGACTTTATCGAAAAGTCATCAACTTAGAAATCAATGCCAAGGCTCACAAGGTGTAACCTCACGGCAACACTCTACTCCACCAAGTGATCAACGAAGCAGTAGTGCTCCAAGTCAGATCAACATCATGTAGCCTCTTATACTCTTCTTAGACTCCTTACGTGAAGGTCTATAGTGACCAGATTCGATGTGCCGGCCACTATCATATCAGACTGAGCAGTTGGCATTCATAGGTTCTAAGATCCACTAGAATGGGCAATCAAAGAATGGAATCTCATATGAGCTCATGATACATATCTTCTTCTACCCATTTATGTGTAATCAATACTCAGATTCCCACAAACTAAGATATTTGAGAAAAATCATCCTATGTAGGATTTTAAGCCATGCCTCAACACTGTCCAAGGTCAAGTGCATACTGTCATCATGCATCATTATCAGCAAAAAATTTGAAATGAGGTCTCGAAAATGATAACGCCAAGATGTAGTCATTATTTACCCTTAATACTTCTTTCTAACCCCAAGTTGCATCTATCCTATCACCCAGCGGTAGCATTGGGCTACTCACCCTTTAGACATTGCCAGCATTTTAAGATCACTAGAAGAAGTTGGAAATTTTTTGAGTTATATACCAATGGAGGCCTGCTATGAAGAGTTGATGGAATTGGAATAAATCAGAGAACATGCACGTTCTGATGTTTTAATAGGATCAAGCCTCTAGTCCAAATAGATGCAGTTTGATAAGAAGGCAAGAGCAATTTCCTTTTAAGAAGGGGACCTAATGTTCTCTAATGGGATGCACATCAGGGAACAACTATGGAAGGCATTCCACATTTAGATGCCATTTGGAGTGGCATATAACAAATGGTCCATATGCTGCTGTAAAATGACTCGAATGAACTACCGATTATCTATATTGGATGGCTCGAAGTTTTCAGTGATCTCTCATTTCATGACTCAGCGATCTTAAACGATTACTTCTAAAAGTTAAAGGTTCATGCATAGTATATATTAGCCTATATTTCAAGGTTCCTCTTAGTGCGTTTGCACATTGTCTTGTTGTGAGTGAGGTTTCAATTTCCTAAGAATCCTATCTGCACATATCTATTACTGATATTCAGGTTTACATCCTGCAGTCTTAAACTAGGTGATCTCAAGGACAACGCAACCAGCACTATCACGATACTTTGGCCATTAGATTTTCAAGATGCTTTGCATGATCATATTTCCTTGATGTGACTACATGCACCAATGCAATATGTCCTTCAAGGCTCAGTTCATCTATCTATCTAGAAGGTAGGCCTGATCCTGGTCTCTACCAGTCCTTCCAAAATTAAGGTCAAACTATAACCCCAACCGAGGTAGATATAGAACGAGTATAGGAAGTTACTCATGGTAATCTAAAGAAACTCAGAGCCGATATTTATTGCATCACCAACAGCCCAAGGGTGTAGGAAAAAGAGTGTCGACATGTAAATGGATGCACCAAGGTGCAGGTTAAGGGTGCACAACAAAGGATTTCAACACGAAAAAGGATGTGCCAAGGTGCAATAAAAATAGTGTCGACATGTAATTTTCAGCACCTATGGTGCATCTTCGGGAGGCGCAACATTTTGAGTGCTGAAAGAAAGCAAACCCTGGCGCAGATATTCAAAAGGCCATAACTTTTCACAGGGAGCTCGGATTCATGCAAGGTTGAAATTTTCGGAAAGCTTACGATTTCCTTTATCCAACTACAACTAGATATCTTTAATTGGGTGGGAACAAGTTCTTAAAAATGCAAAATACAGTTCGCTCTTTTACTTTTTGGGTTTGCTAGGGTTCTCACCTACCACCATAATGAGATGAATTAAATTCAACCTAGAGGTGGTTGGGGTAGATTTGGAATTTCTCTCTCTTTTCTCTTTCATTCTTCCTATAAATTGTAAGGAGGGGATTCTTTATAGAGGTTGGAAATTCTTGTTTTTCCCCTCCCTTCTTCTCTTTGGCAGGTGAATTTGTGGAGTTCAAACCTCCCATCTAAAAATATAATGCAACTTTTCCTCTTGAAATCTTGTAGTGTATTGTGTCAATCTTTCGAGGAAATAATGCATGTCTGTGGATGATTCTAAACCCTCTATGTGTTCATTTGCACCCTCCTGCTCTTTCACTACAAATCTAGTTATCTGTGTATGATCTTGCATTACATTTGAATGGTTTGTGTTTATTGGCAAGACAGGTGTTCTTCATTCCTCGGTGCATTACCTTTATTAGTTTAGGTTTTTCCTTTCTATGCATCTTCTTACCCTGTCTCCTTGGAAAGTTAGATTAGGTTTTAGAGTAAACCCTCTACATTTTTATGTTTGCATCTGAACAGAGGAATAGGAACCGGCCTTCATCCAGAGAGCTTTCCCATTTCACAAGGTCCCACACTTGGGAAAAGCTCCATGTTATGCAATCACACTGAGAATCTCAACCCATTGAGTTGCAGACATTTAGGGGTGATGTGATTTGCCATCAACATTATTTAGTCCTTACAAAAGTGCCTGATAACCAAGAACCCATGTATAGTTTGATTATAGATCAAATGGGACCTGGGGCCATTATATGGGGACTATATAGAGACTACGATGGATGAGTGGAGGACAAGGTTGAGTTTTGGTATATATGGCATACCATGTAGTTAGAGGACCGCTTCCTAGGGGTAGAAGAGTTGTTTCAGGGTGAGAAATTATCTAGATAGTTTTGCATGGGCCAGGATGTCTTGTTAGATCCATTTATATGGTGGTGATCTACTATGGTTGTGAGGAGACTAGGGTTGAGGTCAGGATCGACAAGAGCACATCTAGTGCATTCAGGACCAGATGAGTCAGATCCAACCATAGGGCCTATACAATTTGATGATGTGAGGTGCACACAAGAATGCATTCAGTGTTGGGCATCACACTTATGAGTGTTGCTATTTCTAGTAATTGGAGATGCATATGGTGTGCTAATAGTTAGAGGAGTGGAGGGTCAGGAACCCTCCCCTGAGGTAGATGATGTAGTAGTGGTGAGAGTAGAGCGTAACTATTGTTCCTTGTTATTTCTTATTTGATGATGTATTTATATAGTTGATAAATATGAAAATGCGTAGCAGATAATTTTTTTTGTGTGGAAGTTGAGGATACCTATTAGTCATTTATTATAGACACATCCATACGTATGTTGACATAGAACATTCTTCTTGATGTACTCATGGGAGGAGGGATGGTAGAGTTGGTAGATGCGATTGTGGCTGAGCATGCACATTTGTTTAAGTAGGTGGCTATAGTGGATACCACCTGTATATTTTATTTCATCGAGCGTGATGAGGATCATGCATAGACATAATGAGCGAGAGATACTACAAGAGGAGGAGGTCTAGCTCGAGATATATTTTCATGATATTTTGAGCTACATATATGATATGTAGAGAAGATGACGGAGGTTACCGTGTTACATAGCCATCTTGAGAGATATAAAGGCTGATATCAATATCCTAGTGTTAACGGTGAATCTTTGAGTTCTAGAGATATTTTGATTGTAGATAGTGATAACAAGGATGATAAACGATGTATTTTATTTGATGTATTGAAGCATGGGTTCACGCCCTCAGGTGATTGAATTTTGTAACTTATGATTTTGATGAGAAATATATATATATATATATATATATATATACATGTGTATATATTGTACTTTTCATGGATGTGCATTTGTATAGTATGCAGTGATTGTGATTTACACTTGGTAGTTATTGTTGTAGTTTTTTAAATGCTATGTGCATTGATGGAATTGTAGGTTTAATATACATATTGTTGATTGTTGAAATTTTCTATAATGCGAAAAGAAGTGCTAGATAATGGATTAACCAATAATTGCATTTGAAGAAGAGTGAATAGTATAGCATATGAGACATAGAGATAGATGTATCTGATGTAATGTAGTAGGTAAGTAGAAATGGAAATGTGATTTAGATAAGATTTAAAGGAATAAACTAATAATTAATTGATAATTATATAATGAGGAGACGTGAAATAATGTTTTTAATTGAATGCAATGAGGATGAAAGGGGGGAAGAAGATAAATTCCCCCAGTGTGAGAATTAGGTTCATTTTAGTAACAATTCCCTTAACAGTTATATACGAACCTTAAGAACATGAGTGCATCATCAGGTAATGAACCAGAAATGTGTGTCACCTACTAGAGATGAAGTGGCCTACAATGTATAATAGGAGAATTTGCAACGTCAACAACGTGTATATAGATGTTGTATTGAATATCAGATTAAATGGTGTCAATAATGGGAGGTATGATAGTGTGAAATGTGGAAGCAGGCTACTTAGGAAGCCAATGAGAAGTAATAGCAATTTGTGGAGAGTGATACAATGTGGATATAGGTGGGTTAGCTAGAGGATGAAGGTAGATGATAACCCTTAGGAGGTGGATGGATGATAAACTTAGTTAGAGGTGAATGAGACAAGCTAATGGTGGTAGAAGCACACTTATGTGGAATAGGAGAGAGAGCATGCTAGTGAGAATGAGATCGAAAAGAAATGAAACCTTTTTCTTTTAATTATCGTAGTCGATCATGGAGAACATAGCAATCATTGTCACAGTGGCCATTGATGTGGTGATAATTATAGAAAGGATGATCACGATGGTGGTGCATCTTAAGGGGATGATGTTGGTTTGAAGGTAAGTAGATTAACCGATTATAAAGTAAGGTACTCAAGACATCATGTGGTTTAGAATTATGTGGAAATTGCAATGGCTCATGGGTGGGAGGTGGAGAAGACTTAGGTGAATTCTGATGTGGTGGTGGGGAAAGGATACATTTACACGAAGGAGGAGAGGGTGACTGTGGAGAAGGGTCAATAAGTGGGAGATGATAAGACTCAGTATCCAAGGGGTGAATAGAAGAAGTAGAAGGGGTGATACAACATGATCCAAAATTAATTCCTTTTCAAAATCAGTAACCTTATAGCACAAAAGAGTAAATGAATCATGTGTCATATAATATCCTTTCTTTTAATGGAGGAATTAAGCCATGAAAAAAATTCAATTGCATTTCTAGATCAATAGGATGAAACAATAACTAATGCATGCAAGAATTAAAGTGTAAAATGTAATCTAAGATCGGTTCTTTCTTTCCTTCATGTAAAGAAGGAAAGAATTCATATGTAGCATTAGGACCATTATTAGAAATAAAACGTCTAAAAAGGCATCCTCCATATAATAATAAGTACTAATAGAGCTATTAGGTAAATGAGTATACCATTGGAGAGCGTTATCAACAAGGCTATTATGAAAGGATTTTAGTAACAACCGATCATTAGAATAAGAAGTTGTGGCTAATCCGTGATTCTTTAGATGTATATAGGTATTTTTTGTGCCATCAAAGCATGAGAAAGTAGGCATGATGAAACCCTTAGGGAAATCAAAATTGTGAATCTTCTTACGAATGGGATTGCCAGGAACAAAATTATTTTAAATGGAAGCATAATAGGCTATACTCTCAAGGGTAAGGATATGAAGTTGGGTTTGTAAAATACCAACAACATGCATTAGAGAGAGGATATCTAGTGAAGGGATGCCCAAGGAAGCGAGAGGCATATTTAGGGGTTGAATATTACCATTGTGAGTGATCATTGGAACTTGAGAAGGGGTAGTGGATGTGGAAAGAGGGGATGAAAGTGGGACAGGAGGATATGCATATGGAAAATATAAAGATGGACTAGGTGTAAGATCATGAGACATAGTTAGAGGTGTATCAAGAGTAGTTGTTGTTGTAAATCAGCAGCACCCCTGGATGCAAATCAAGGTTCTAAATGATGTTTAGAGCATCCAGTTTGATTGCACAACATGGAAACCTCTCTCCAAGTGTGGGACTTGTGAAAATGAGAGAGGAATATCCAGAATAGAGGCTGGTTCCTCAAACTCCTCTGATTTAGATCTATATTTTGCACAACTACAGAGGTTCTAATCCTAATTCTACCATAGATTGCAAGGAGATAGGGATAAAAATGCAAAAATGAAACTAAACTAAAGATGGTGATGCACCAAAAGGAGTGGTGAAACATTTTTTGCCATGTAAATAGACACAAATTCATGAAATAAAATAAGGGAAAACATACACAAGCTGATAGATGTAATTAGAGGTCTTAAAATGAAGTAAAACAATACAAACAGAGGACTGAAAGCATTCACAGAGTTTGCACTGTCAATTCCATGTAAAAATTTCTTGCATTCCACCCTCAAAGAGGTATAAACCTACTACAATACATGAAAAAGGTCTGATTCTTACAACTATCACTTGCTGGAGGTGAAAGAAGAAGTTTTCTATGCCAAAAATTCTTCAACCCTAAAGAAATGAGCCAAATCTGACTTTTACAGTACATGGGTCGAGCCCAGGAGAGAGAAAATGTGAAAAACGCATGGGAGCCATCCCTCATTGATGGAAAATGCATTAAAATAGCATGGAGGACCTTACAAACCCATACCCTGTCATTTTTGACCATATTGGAGAAGAATGTGACCCATTCTGTATTAAATTTAGTTGTTGAAATGTCATTTCTGGCCATGGACATGTACCAGAACCATTTTTGAATTTTCTCTCTCCAAATTGAACCAAAATTAGAAATTGACCATGGAATCATGTAGAGAATTTTAACAACTTTCCAATTATATAAAGAACGTGAAAATCCAAGCTCTGGATCAAAAGATATGATCATTTGAAGATTTAGGGCAAAAAGGCCCAAAAACGGATCGGCGGGAAAAAATTTCAAATTTTACCTTTTTTTTTTGTCTTTGGAAAAATTTTCAAAATTCCCCACGCTCTGCTAGTCGGATGCCACATGGCAAGCTCTGATTCACTCTGGAATTCTCTCTCCTTCTCTTTTCCGCAGGTTTTCCTTTGAAAATCGACCTTTTTATACTCTTTTGGAAAAATCTCAAATTTTCCTCTGACCCCTGAACTCCTCTGCCACGTGGCAGCTTCCTATTGGCTGCGGGCCTCAAATGGGAAAATTTTCCACAAAAAACTCCGCCGAGCCATAACTTGAAAAATATAAGGAGTTAGGAGGAAAACTTTACCTTTCTGGAAAGCTGAGAGAGAGCTCTATGTGATGGTGCCATTTCCAGAAAGCCTTGAGTGCCTAAAAATCAAAAAATATAGACTGAGGCACAAGAGATGAAAGAACAGAAGGAGTTAGCCACAAAAACGAGCTGGGGCACCATTTTGGATAACAGTAGTATTGGTGTCAACATGGTCATCATTAGAAATAACTTTAGAAGTAGAAGAAAGAGGAGGTGTAGATTCACATTCAACCTCTTTAAGGGAAGGAACATCATCATTAACATGTGTATTATAATTATCCAAATCTGATTCATTATCAGTCATGTTTTTGCAAGAAAGGATTTCATCAAGATTAACATCAATATACAATGAATTAGTAGGATTTCTAACATTAAAGCTATCATGAAAATCATTGGAAACATTTTAAGAAGTAATAATATTAGGAAATATATATATTCACATTCAATGTGATTAATAATAGTAAAATTGTTATCCACATTTACATTTGCAATATCGGGAGTAGATTCATTAGCATCAATGTTATCACAAGTAAGAACATCATCATTTAAGGAATCAATATTAATGCTATCATTTTCCATAGTACAGGAAGAGGAATATGGAGGATCATTCATGGCTATGGGAAATGAGGGAGAGCATGTGGTAAATTTTTTGTCAAGGGAAACTATGCAAATTTTAGATCTTTGAAAACCAACAGAAAGAGAATTTTGGAAGTCAAGATGTTGTTGGATTACTTTGAATCATATTGATGTGCGGTCACAAAATTTAGGTTATGAATCAACATTAACAAAAATTGGTTGCATGTGCATGTAGGTCATATCATGCTTAGGATATGGGTACCTTTTTTATCCATGATGGTTTGGGATCCTAGGGAAACGAGTTCAAATGAGAGTGGGATTCATAAAATGATTTAATATAAATTGAATGAAATCTAGTTGAAGAGTAAATAATGATAATATATATCCAATATACAAGTGATAAGTACTTAAACAATGTAAACTCTAATAAAATAAGAGGGATAGATGACTTATTTGTTTCTTGTCAAATCTGGTGGTATTCGTGACTATGTCTATGTTGGATTTGAGTGGAAATGATGAAAGAATGGTTGGATGAGGGTTCTAAAACTCTTTTGTGTGTTGGACAAGAGTGCCCATAAGAGGATAGGAGTGCCCAGGTTCTAGTGTCTGTTTCAGAGTGGTAGTATCTATGGAAGTCTTTAGGACCTCTTTTCTGGGTCTAAGGGACTTCACTCCAATATCTTCTTTGTTATATTTTTTATCACACCTGTAACCTACAAAAAAAACCATAGCTACCTACACAAGATCACAAAAACATTAAATCTGAACAAAATATGCATTATATGAAGTCAGACTAACCCCAAAGGTCACATGATGAGTGAACTTAGTACTGATAACTACACTACATTTCAGACTCCATGTAGTTCTATGTGTTTTTGTGTGAAATATTGTTCTTATTTTTCCCTTACACTAATGATGCCAAGATAGCGGGATATAGATAGATTTGATGCAAATGTGTAGTATGGAAATCAACACTTCCCCTTCCTATGTAGTGTATGTAACCCAAAATGAATTCTCTTTTGATAGTAGTGATAGTATGTAGATGTGATAGTAGCTTTCAATTTCCAACCAGAATAATAGTGTTTATGTTATGTATATATATGAATCTCTTGTTTGAATTTCAACACTAGTGAAAAAAAAGGGCAAATATGAACACAGGATAAGGATAACAAAAGTAAAATGGCCGACCAAAAATATCAAAATGTGAAAAATGAATAAAAAGGACATGATATCCCATAATGGACAGAAGATCCTATGTACTAGTGTCCAAATTGGGCACTAGTTCCCTAGGATAACTGATGAAAAATGTGAGAAGTTAAATAGATATGGATCCCTGTGACCTAACCAAAAGTGGATACAAAAATGATAGATGTGGAAGAGAGTTACAGTAGAAAACAATTAGAGAAATAGATGAAAAAAAGATAGTGTCACCAGTGATTACTTTTCTTACTTAAGATTCATGCATATAACAACATACTCATGACATAGTAAAATACTAATAAATGCATGATTTTGTGTCTACATTAAGGTTTTAAAGTTTGGTCAAAAATTTATATCAAGTATTGACTTATTTATATGGTTTTACACTGGCATATCATACATCTATGCTTGTAGTTCCACATTCTTCAATGGGTACTATACTCCCTATAGGTTTGAATTTATTTGATAATTCACCTTACAAAGTTTATATGAGGAATTTAACACTACCTTACTTGTTAAATGATAAATCATATGAAATTATATCGATGAACTCACTTTCTACTCATGCCAAAAGCACACAAGGCTCCCTAAACCTTAAAAAGGATCGTACATAGTCATCAGTGAAGTAATAACTATAGGTATAAAGCTTCTTACCATGTAAAGGAATTAGCATCTCTCATCTACATGCACTCAAAACATCCCTTATCCATGTATTCTAGTAAAATTTAAACTCAAAATCAAGCATTATCAAAGACATTTCCAACTCTAGCTGCATCATTTAGATATCATATGTTAGGTGGAGAATGATGTCTAGTTTAAGGCCTCTTCATAGTAGTTCTGAAATCTCTAATGCACAAGGGTGACCACAACAAAAATAATGTTTATTTTCCATGGCCTCCCACCCATGGTTTGGTTTTTATACCTCATTTAGGATGTGTTATCGTGAAATCACAGTAACCCCCAAATTGTTAGAATGTGAATGAGGCATTTGGTGTGATTGTGTAACACGGGTACCATCTCTCAAGTTGTGGTACTTGCGGGCCTTAGATGGACCTCCAGTGAAGTTAGGCTTCCTCTTCCTAATTCTAATGCTTAACTACTCCTAATTTAAGAAGAATAACTAACTATACTTAAACTAACACGTCCAAGGAGACATGGATAGAAAGATTACATGAATTGAAAGAAATTCCTACACGAGAAGTGGTGATGCACCAAGAAAAGGGATGCTAAAAAAATTTCCCATCCTGTAAAACAGAGAATGGATGAACTTGGAGAGGGTAGATATGTACCACAGACCAGATTTCACACATTACACCATTCCTGAATACACACAAATACATTGAATCTTTTAATGAAAACAATGGATATACAAAACCACCTCGATAATAATGAGAGGAAAGAAAGAACAATAAAAATCAATGCAAGGCTAGAATAATTAACACAAACATGATTTTATTTATCCAAAGTATGAACAGTAGATCATTGAGTAGGGGAAGGTACGGATCCCATTACAATTTTTCAGTGTGAAGGCTTGAGGCCCCAGAAATTCACAATCCAACTAAAGGAAAGAAGAAGGGTGCATGGGGAGGAAAAATGACTAACTCCTTAAAATATGCCACCCCTTTACAATTTATAGGATAAATTTTAGAGGAGGAGGAATTTCATATTTCTATGTGTGCATAGAGCTTCATATCTACTTGCATCATCCATGTGTCCCTTGAGGTTTCCCATGCCCTGTGTACTCTTCCCTTTCTGAAAAATGGATATTCATACCTTTATTAATTACATCTTTACCAAACCTAGAATTGTTCACTATTCTATAAGTTTAGAGGTCAGAACCTCTGAAAATAACTTTTTTATACTTCTATGTTGTAGCTCTCCTTCTCACCTCTCTGATGACTATAAGTTTTTGGAAAATAGACATCTTGGGTGGTAGTTATGGAATTTTTGGTCTGGGAGGGTCTTTTGGCATTCTGGGCACTTTGCACTAGTTTTACATGGTGAGAAGCTCACCGAGTTGGGTGGCACTCTCTCTGGTTCATTTCTATGGTGGAAGAAACATATTCCCCACCTACTGCTTACCTCGTTGACCCCTACAATGGATCATTTGCATTCAACGGTGAGCTCCTCTCAACGACTCATGTATCACCCCTTTCACCTCCCACAAGCTCCCGAATGGCTTGACATCACCACCGAGTTCCCCGGCCTCATCGGATCCCACACATGTTGACTCCCTGACCAATTCAATAACCACCCTTTCCTTGCCATACCCTATTAACCAGCTCGGACCCCAGAAACATCCTTCAACTACCTCCACGCAGCCCATACCGCTTTGGCCATTTCATGCCAACCCCACCTAACCTCGTGGACCGAGATCCTCGGGTTGACCTACACACCTCGGTGATCACCTAGTCTCTCACCTTTTAGATATTGGTATTTCGGGTTTTTGGACATTTCCCCCAATTTGCGCGAGCACTGTTCATACATCGAGCCCCCTAAAATTTTTGAATCCCTGAAACTTCAAACTCTAAAATTCGGAGTTCAGATTTCACGGTTCTTGACTCACCCCCACTCGCACTATCCATTCGGCTCATAGAATTCCCCGAAATTCCAATTTCTTGAATTTTGAAATTTCATACTTTAGGCTCCTCAATCACATACTTTCATACTTGGCCCCTAAGCCAACCCGCCTCATCCTCATGGCATGTCATCATGGCCATCAAAATCACTGAGATCCATGGTGATCTACTTGCCATGCAAGCCCAAATTTATTTCTTCCACCTAAGTGAGTCGGCCTAATCTGATGGCTCATACCTATGACCTAAATATCCCCAATGCCTTCGCCCACCGAAATTTTTTGGAGCTCCATTGACAAGATCCAATGGTGACTCCATTTATGTTTTCATTTGCTACAACCATTGTTCTGAGTCGAGCCGACATTCATGCTTCCGTCCCCTAAATTTTGTATTCTCCCTAGAGTTGAGTCACTCATGGCCGACCAACTTGACCCCTTTACCTTCATGCTTTCACCTTGCAATCTGATTCCCTTTTCTCAAGTTCGATCTTCATGTTCATCCTAGCTTTGGCTTAGCTCACTGAGTTGAGCCCTTCCTTACGATCTTGTTTCTTTCCCAAGCCAACCAACACAACCCCTTACTTGCTCGATTCTGCAAGCCACTTACATCAATCTTGAACTCGTGATATCTTCATCTCTCTAGGATGATTTGGCCCCTCCATGAAAATTTCTAGCTTCTATGTGCACTACCATACAAGCTCAACTAATGCAACTGATTCACGATCTCTACTACCAACCTCTCGCGTTATGTTAACCCCACATTAAGCCGCATCAATTCACAGCTTGCCAACCTTTGCATATGAGGTTTCTGAGCTCTTAACCCTCAACTTACTACCTCAACGCCCTACCTCAACGCCATATGAGCTCAGTGAGCTATTTTTTCCCTTGAGCCAATTTAGGCCCCTTTAGGCAGTTTTATTCATTTATTACATTTTTGGGGGATTTTTTCGAATTTTCTTAGTGTCAGGAGCCATGAAGGCCTATTGAAATGCCTAAAAATTGGATTTTACAATTTTGTCCATTTTTGGCCTAACATGGGCCCATTGTGGCCCATTTTCATCTCAATACCAATCCGAGTCTTTTCAAACCTAGAAGAGGAAAAAATCCTCAATATTATTTCAAGCTCCTGAAATGTTTCCAAATGCTCCCAAAACATGATTTTCACCTGTAATCCCCATATTCACATGTGAGGCTCCTTTCCGGTTCCAAGGTCCCATCTACCTCTGTTGTCCATATTGCTCAGGGGAAAAATGGATAACATGATGTTCAAAGGGCTTCATATCATGACCAAAAATTAGGGTTTAACAATCAAAATCATTTATAGGAAGAAAATAATCTCGTAAAGTTACAAATCTAGAATAAAAGTATGTCTAAGAACATATAGTAGGCTCAAGACCATACAGTCGGTCCTGACAGATTTGTACACTCTTTCCCAAGGAAAATTTATAGTCACAGTTCCTAAAATGAAGCATCATTAGTCTCAAATCTACCTATTTCAACAACGTGTTTTAGTTGGATATTTTATGGAGGATGAAATATGGTGTTTAACAACATCATGTGGGATAAATTACCCCCAAAAATAGTGGAGGTTCCTTATTTATTGATAATCTATGAACGTAAAAGGAATATTTACAATATATTCACTAATCTAATCTTGGGGATGGGATATCAATCCAATAATTTCATTTCTTGTTAAGAATTAAATTGAAAGATAGAGGAAGGAAGTTTTTAGAGTTTGTTAGAGTGATAATAATCATGATAAAGTGAAAAGAAGTAAGACTTATAATTTTGAATGGAAAACAAAGATCCTAATTTGCTCAAACAAGTTGAGGAGAATAATGTTTTTTAGAAAAAAACTTAGTAACAATAATCTGGAATTATAAAGAAATATTATGCATTGAATGTAAGAACAATAACACAATTTAAAGACTAATATCAACACAAAGTTTTAAACTTTATATCACTTTTTTCCTTAACTATAAGTAAATTAGAATACAAAGTTTCTTCTTTCCTCACAAAATCCTATAAAATACTTTTTACTCCAACATGTAAATAGTACTTTCCTACATCCCTTATAAAAATGACCCCCTGAATGCTTTTAGAATTCTTAAATTTATGGAAAAAACAGAGATAAAAAAGGAACAGATTCACCCCTTGACCAATTCCTGATGCTAAAAATAGTAAGTAATAAATCATCCTAATTAAATCATATTGATTTGTTCTTATGCAAAATAAACAATTCAATTTAGGTGTTATTTAATAGGATGCAAAAACATCTCAAAAAATTACATGTTTGAAAAAACCTAGAGAAAACAAAAAACTATAACTCACTTTCTTATCTTATCTTTCCATCCATGCACGTTGATCAGTTAATGCTTTGATGACCTTGGTTTCGATGTCATTTTTACTTTGTTTATATTCATGATATATTTCTATCATTTCTTGGAAAACCTTTTCATCTGTCCTATATGATTATCGATTGAGTACTTCACAAGTATCGGCCATACTTATCATCTTTCCTAGAAGATTTTATAGTTTCTTCATAAGCTTTCTCAAATTAGCCAAAATATTTCAATATAGTAACATATTTTCAATGGATTGAAAATTGAATGTTTTCTCAAATATTGAATCTTCTTTAACAATTTCTCTTTCACTTGAGTGAAACACTAAGACATAGAACTAAATAACCTCATAGTATTTGTAGTTCATACCCCTTTCTTATGTTATGTTCTCCTTGATGAGAGTTTTAACATCTACCTTCTTCAATTTGCCCAATATGTCTAAAGTGAGTTCCCAATTATTGCACTCCTCAAATTCATTACTCATCCTCTCAAATGTTAACTTCTCAATATCAATGTCATATTGGAATTTGATGGCTTGTTATATTAGAATTTTTCCATCCCTAAGAAGTCTTTTAATCCAATCATTAATATTCCTTCCATGCTTTCTTATCTTCTCAACTTCTATGGTAGATGATACATCTAGGCTTATTGTTGTAAGAAAAATACTTTGAGTATATTGAGTGATTTTATACAAAAGGGTTGCTAACTGATCCACTTTCTCCATTACCTCAATTTTTGGTGGTGTTGGCTAGATTTTCTGCATAGCATCAAACCTAGGCAATCATGAGATAAATCTCCCTCATTTAACCGGTGAGGCTCCCGTGTCAGATTTGTCCATATATATGTGTTATTATCTATCAGGGGTTTTACTTTAACCACTTAGTTCATGAACCATAACTAAGAAGTTCTGCTACAAGTAAGCAGATGTTCAAGAAAGGAAGTATTTTATAGAAGAAGGAAGTAAAGGAAATATAGCTAAGAAATGGGGAAGATGTGCATCTCAATTAGTAGATAGCAGAGCTAATTGCATGCACATAGAAAAAAATTAATAGATATGAACACATAGAATTATAACACAAAGGCAGCTCTAGACCCAGATCTAAAATAACACAAAGTTTATTAAGAGATCTAAGATTAAAAGCAAGAAACAAAGTACACCGTGACACAAAGTTCTCCGGAAACCTACTCCTTTGTATTCCTTTGCTCCAAGTTGCTCTCAAGGGTTCAACAAAAAGTCTAGAACACAAGATTGCTGCTTACAAATTTTGATCGATCATTAACACAGAGGTTCTTCTCCTACTTATAGAATGTAGGAGGGAAAGTACAAATGGAAAACTCAAACTGAACTGAAACATAAACAACAAGTAAAGATGACATTTGGCAATTATCCTCAACTAACTTCTCCTTAAGTGACACATGTATCACTTAACTAATAGAATGGTTCCACATGACTCTAAGTAATGGTTGCAAAACCAATAACTTAGAAGTTTTACAATTTCATCCAGGAACATAGACAATAGAAGAAGAAAGAATAGAAGAAGTCATGCCAGCTGTAATGTTTATGTATTTTTCTTGTTCTGATGTCGGATATACTTGTCAAACATGTAATTCAGCATCCTTCCATCTGTTTTAGCCACTGCTTCTTTCTCTATCCTGAACTACAGTAACCCTTCATTCAAAACTTTGATGCATGCTTCCACATCTTCCAAAGATGGCCCAAACCTCGCAATGTCTGCCTGCAGCACCACCAGTCTACTAATAGAATTCATCGTGAAAGGCTTGGTAGCTTTATCAATTCTCTTTTGTATCATCAGAAGAGATCCTTCCAGGGAATTAGGCACCTTAGTTGAGACGATCCACACGTATGAAGTGACATTCCTGTCCACTCTCTCCTCAGTGAAAGAAATGAAACTGTCTAGTAAGTTTGATGTCCTACTCTCTAGTGCCTGCATCCTCTTCAGTAAAACTCTGCAGATTTCCAAACGGAAAGATACTGCAAACTCTAGCTGCTTCCCCTTCTCGACTGATCCGTCTGGTATGATTTGTTCCGTAATCAATACATCTCCCGGTAGCTTGTTAATCTCGGCCAAAATACTCAGGTTACTCTCTACAATTGTATTCATGCCTTCTATGTTTGCTATTAGTTGCTTTAGTTGATTTGCTGCATCATCCATAACCTTTAGACTTACTGGCACTTCTCCAAGTTGTACAAAAGCTTGATGAATGATCAAATCCTTCCATTCGTCAATAGCCTTTACTTGATTTCTTGCGTCCTCCATTTCTTGCATAAGATGATCACTCACCTGCTCTGAAATGGGCTGAATGGAAGGTTTAGCAACCTTGGCTATGATCTCACATAATTGAGATACTTGCTTCTGCAACTCTTCTTTCTCTGCCTTTTCACTGTCAAGCCTAAGGAATAAAGCATCCATCAATGTCTGCATGTCCTACTTCAATCCTTCAGTGGTGGCTTGACCGAGGGGTACTTTTGTCATTGTCACATCCTCTGTCGTAAACTCCTCCTCTATCTTTCCTTCTGCCAGAATTGATATCTCAGCAAACTTCTCTCCCAAATTTTCAATTATCAACCTAGAAGCTGCTTTGGTAACTTTAGGCCTTCTATCTCTTCCGCTCAGATTATGGAGTAGCTACAAGTCATTCTCCTCTAAGTTCATCTCCATCCTCACTTTTGGAACCAATTGGGAAGCCAAACATTCCAAGAAGTTACTTCTCAGAGAATGAGAAGTTGATGAACTCGCTGAGTGTACTACCATCTTCCACTCTGCATCCTCTCCATCAGAAAGTTCCGCAGTGTTATGGCTGCCATCTTCTGAATCATCCAAGGACAAAGCCCTTTCGAATTCTACCATCTAAAGCTTCAACGTATCCTCTGAAATAGGCACTAAATGAAGTGGCTGAGGGGAGAAGATGAATGTCGCTAGATTCAGTGAATGCATGGAAACATCCTGCTACTGCAGTGCAGTAGTTGGTGAAGTACTGGGTACTGGAGAAACCGGAGTTAAAGTCATGGTCGTAGAAGTGATCCTCTTCTTGGATTGAGATCTTTTATGCACTTTCAACTTCTCAACTTTCCTGATGCTTTCTCCTCCGTGCTTTCACTTAAGGGAATCTCTTGCGCTGAATTTTCCCGTGACTTGATTCATCAAGTCAATAACCCTTCGTCAGCAACCAGTTTGCAGTATTCACCAACACAGCACCTGACCTTTCTTTAATTGTGTTGTATCCTCCTATGTTATTCTACAGTATGGATTTATCTCCTCCCATTTGACGGTAAGTGTCAAGTACCACATTCCCATCATCTTTAAGATTCGCAGGTATCTGCGCTAGTCAAAAGTCAAACACTTGCTTTGTTGATAGCCTGCTGAAATCTCTCTTTCTAACCTCGTGCTCACTTTTGCACTTCATCCAGAAATCTTCTAATGAAGGAACATGTGTGTACTCCTGAGAGATTGTCTTCCTGGCAACTCCAAATGGATAAAAGTTTAGCCGTGTAGGGAAGGACTCTTGCTCATACTCGGATAACATTTGCACCTCCATTCCCCGAGATCTATGAATGCTAATGCATCTGTAATATCCCACAATGATTGGGAAGAATCCCATAGACTTGTGCCACTTTGACTGAAGATTGTGTAACTCCACAAGTTGCTTGCTTAGCTCCATGGCGATCAATCTATCATTCGGATACCTGGGCATCTTTATTGGTTCTCCAGAAAATCTCATAAACCTGAGGTATGTGAAATTTGTAAATTGAATGAATAGACTACCAATCTTGGACACAGCTGCCCACACTTCCTTACTTGCCCTGTTGGCCTTTAAGTCTTTGTCTAGCATGCAGATGAAATCATAGAAGAATTTATTGTTGATCACTTTGAAATCTTTGTCGCTCGTAGGTACAGTAAGCTGCGGCTAGCACTCAAAAATGGGGTCCTTAGAAAGAACACCACATCTATCCAACTTGGAAAAGACACCTTGTGAAGCTGCAACATACACCAAGTATAAAGCCATCTTGAAGCTGAAAGTACGCTTCACATTCCGGAGTTTCTCACCAATGTTGTTGCTAATAATTTTCAACCAATTGATTATAGAATCAACCTTGTTGATTGCAATTGTCCTGATGAAAGCATACATCCATGTACGAAAAGTGTAGGCATTCGCTTTGCCATTCATCCTGCATAACAATTTGACGACATCATCTACCTCCTGCACCAAATTGGACCGTGGAAGAATTCTCGGGAACTTTGAAGGAGATCTAGGCTTCTTCATGTATCCACTATTCATTATGCTCACGCAATTAGCTCTATGCTTCTCCCATCTATTGTCAGCATCCTGAATGCTAATGGAAGTCACCACCTTTCGCAGTAGAATCTTCAAACAATAATTGATGAACTCTGCGTCCAAACGAATTATTGTCTTTCCCGTAGCATCACGCACTGATCTGAATGAAGGATGATAAGATCTAGCACACTCCATCACAAACTCTAGCAATTGGGCTGCACATGGAAAATCTGTAGCTCGGATAATTCCACTGCTTTTAACCACATGCATGAGTGAAGTCTTTCCCGCTCTGGATCTATCAATCAAATCAGCAAGAGGTTCCGGGCCTAGATCTGTGTCTCCTATGTTTGCAAGTTTGGAAACAATGCATGACTCCATCGTGTTTTCTTTTTCATTTCTCTTCACCATAATGTTGTCTATCTTTGTCTAAGTAATTCTTTTTGTTCTTACTTGACGAGATTTCTTTAATACTGGTGCAGATCTCGACAATTCTTCAGATTCAGAGGATATATGCAATGTATTAAACATTGATAAAAGCTCATTTTCCTTTGTAAAGCACCTGTAATGAATTTTTGTAATTTATTCAGACAAAAATGGCCATCTGAGCATGAATAGTGAATTTTAATTGTAAAAAATTGTACTTTTCAAGCCCGCTGCCCGAAAAGTTGGTGTTTAATTTACACATAAAGAGAGCATGAATCCTTTCAAAAACACCTGAGCTCCTGTAACACCTGTGTAAACAATTATGTAGACAAAGATCAACCTCCTTCAAAGCATGCGCCAAATCTGGAAGCTTTTAGCCTTGTTGCCACCTTGCCTGAGCAAAATCCTCCTACAAATGGGGGCACACTTTTCCTCTTGGCTACAATTCTTTACCTGTGAATCAAATAACTCACCCATATGGCTGCTCATGCTTATATAACCTTCACAATTCTATAATTAATAATTGCCCCAACAATTAAAGGCAATTAATTAATTAAAAATCATGCTCTTCTCTTTTTAAAATAGCATGTTTAAGGACAGTCATCCAATAAATTAAATTAATCCAATTAATCCTTCACACATCACTTCACTCAAGCTTCACAGTGTGCTTTGACCATAGCCACTGAAAATAGGAATTAATATAATCATTTAATACTTTAAAAAGTATTAATTCCTTCTCAAAAGGGGTTGTATTAAATAAATTAAATTTATTTAATTTTGGAATTCTATTTTTAAATTCCTTATGTCCACTTCCCTTTGTTGAATTTTCCACAAGCCTGGGTGCCAAAAATGGGTGAATAAATATTAACAAATATTTATTTAATGCATTATTATTCACCCAAGGTGGGTCGCACTTTTTGGAATAATAGAATTCTATTTTTAAGAATTTATGACAATGGGAATTTTTACCCTACAAGGTAGGCACTAAAATCCCATGATCCACTTAAGTGATTTGATTTTGACAATGGGATTATTTACCCTGTAAGGTAGGCATTAAAATCCCATGATTTCACTTAAGTCACTTTCCTTTTATTTTATCATGGGAATTTTTACCCTGCAAGGCAGGCAATAAATTCCCGCCTGCCTGCGGCCTCTAACTTTCCCACAACAACTTAAGTGAATTTTATATCATGGGAAAAAGTACCCTGCTAAGCAGGTACAAAATTTCCATCATGCCTGTGGCTTCTATTTTTCCCATTGCAGCTTAAATCCTTTGTTTTCCAAAAATGAGCCCATCCCCGCAGGGGCTTTTCCATGCACGACTTCACTTTTTCCCAGTGATCTAGACCTCCGATGGCGACTTCCTCCAGGCATAATGTGCGTATATGTTTTCTAGATGCTCCAGGCCAAAAATTGGGCTTACCCAACAAAGGAATTGTTCTAGAGAAATTTCACATAAAACAAAACGGGACAACACAAAAACACAAAAAAATGTCAAAAGTCACAAATAAAGTCAAAAACTCATTCCTTGTTAAAATCCTTCTGGCACAAGGGAATAATGATATGTTTGATCATAACAGAGTTAAAACGGAGTGCAAATAGCCTCATACATGGCTCAAAATAAATAAATACAAATTTCCCGCAAACAAATTCCGACAACAGAATATAACAACTTTGGGCACTTGGGTATTGGCGAAAAAGGTTAATATGGCTCTTTGGGGTTATTTTGACGCAATACAAGAAATTTCAGGCAATAAAAACACAAAATGACCCATTATTTTAAAAGTACGAAATTTTTTCGGATATGGTAGTCACAAATTTCAGGGTGAAATCTGGGTGACACCAGTCGGCTCCGTCTGTGGACATCTTTTTCTTTATCAGAATGAGAAAGGAAAAAGATGAGATCCCATCATCTCTGGTTTTGTATCTTGTCCTTTAGGCGTAGGGTCAGGCAAACAAACACAACACAAAAACAAAAACAAGACAAGGAAAGACAAACAAAGTTTTATTTATGTACATACATGTTTTACCATGCTTCTCATGTCTGGAACAGCTTCGAGTGTTGCCCATTGAAAGAAAACGGAAATTAAATTCCATCCTAATGAGCAAGAATGAAGCTATCCGCTCCGACGATTCTCTTAATCACAAAATGCCCTTTCCATAGTGAATCAAACTTTCCATGCATGCCTTTTGTTTCTTTTCTTTTGTCCCATAGAAGGACCCAGTCATTGACTTCAAACTTTCTTTCCCTGGCCTTTTTTTCGAAGATGAATTTCACTTTCCTTTGATGCTCTGTCAACCTATCTGTAACTTGAGTTTGTACTTCCCTCAATTCAGTCAGGTACATAATTCTTTTATCAAGAGCATCCGTGAAAGTGGAATCTTCCAGGGCCTTAGAAAGTTGTAGGGTGGGCAGTTCCAAGGTAAGAGGCAACTCCGTGTCTCTACCATACAATAGCTGAAATAGGGACATGCCTATCACCCTCTTTGGTGTGATTCTATCAGCCCATAATGCATCAAACAACTTTTTATGCCAAGTCCTCTGATTTTCCGTTACTAGCTTGCGCACGATAGTTACTAAGTTTTTATTTCTAGATTCAGCTTGACAATTTCCTTGTGGATAGTAGTTTGAGAAATGAACTAGCTAGATCCCATAAGTGTAGCAGAATTCCACCAGTTCCTCAGAAGAAATATTTGGAGCTTTGTCTGCTACAATTTTGCTAGGCACGCCAAACCTGACAATAATGTTTTCTTTTATAAAACTACACGCCTCGACAGAAGTGGCATTCTTCACAGGAATAGCTTCTACCCACTTACTGAAATAATTAGTAGCTGTTAGAATGTAATGGTGACCGACATTGGAAGTCAGGTTAAGAATACCAATAAAATCCATTCCCCATTGTTGGAAAGGTTCTTCAATCACAATGGGTTTTAGAGGTAATGTAGACAATTTCACACGCCAACAAAATGTTGGCATGCTTGACACTTAGCTACCCATTCTACAGTATCTTGAAAAAGGGTTGGCCAGTAATACCTAACTCTAAGGATCTTGTGTGTAGTGACTCGAGCTGAGAAATGACCACCACAAGCCATGTCATGAAATTGTTGAAGTAGCTAATCCTGTTGAGCTTTATCGACGCATCTGAGAAATACGCCATCAATTCCCCTCTTGTACAAACCATTATCCCAAAGAACAAAATCTTTGGATTTTAGTTTGATGGTTCGTTTCTCTTTTCTGGAAAGTTGATCTGGACATTCTCCATATGTTAGAAAGTAAGCAATGTTACTGTACCACTCCTCTACCAGATCTATAAAAACTACTGCAGGAAAATCTTCATCTATCTCATCTTGATCAGCTTCAGGCACTGATGTTTTCATCTCCGTCATTAACTCACACAGACCTCTTCCTCGAACCAGCTTTGTTGGTTTAATGTCTAGGTCATATTCTTGAACCTTTTTCACCCATGTGCCTCTCAATAATCCTAACTCTTTCTGAGTAAGGATGGATTTAACTACAATATCTGGAACCAAAACCACAGTGTGCGAGGAAAGAATATAATACCTGAATTCTTTGCACGCCTTCACCACTGCATATGCATGCTTTTCCATGGGAGGGTATTTCAACTCATAGGCTTTAAAAGGCGTACTCATGAAATAAATATGAGCTTCTGTGTCCTCTTGATTTTTATGCATCAGTATTGTTGACATGGTGTGTTCAGAGGAATAACAGTAAAGAATAAATTCTTTATTGAAGTCAGATGAAACCAAGACTGGAGCTTTCGACAGGGCCTCTTTAATTTTCTCGAAAGCTTCCTTCGCTTCGCTGCTCCATTTAAAATCCTGTGTCTTCTTCATCATATTTGAAATATGATGGGTTAGCTCAGCAAAGTCAGGAATGAATTTCCTGAGAAAATTAACTTTTCCAAAGAACGAGTGAACTCCTTTTTTGGATGTGGGCAATGGCAATGTCTAAATGGATTTGACGCGTTCTGGATCTATCTTTGTTCCTTCTTTAGAAACAATGTGCCCTAGTAGCTTCCCTTCTGTTACAGCAAAGATGGATTTCTTAGGATTCAAAGAAATACCATGTTTGCAGCATTGTATGAAAAGCTCTTCCAAGTTTGAAATGTGTGCACTTCTATCCTTGGAAAAGACTGTTAGATCATCCAGGTACACAACTAAGCTTATATCCTTGAGATGAGAAAAAGCTAAATCCATAGCTCTTTGAAATGTAGCACCAACATTAATCAAGCCGAATGGTATTTTCTGGTATGCGAAGGTTCCCCAAGGTGTGATGAATGCTATTTTGTATTGATCTTCCTCGGCCACCTTGACTTGATTGTAGCCTGAGAAGCCATCAAGCATGGAAAGCATCTCAGATCCAGTGACCACTTACAAAGTAGGATCCATGATGAGTATGGGGTAGTTGTCTTTTAGTGAAGCTTGATTAAGGTTGCGGAAATCCACACACAGCCTAATCTCACCGCTCTTCTTTCTTACAGGGACTATGTTGGCCAACCATTCTGAATGATGTATGGGATAGATGATCTTTGCATCTAACAACTTCTGGATTTCTACAAAGATGGTTCTTGAAATGGTAGGGTTGTGCCACCGCAGCTTCTGCTTGAAAGGCTTTTGTTCTAGTTTAAGTGGGATGTAGTGTTGAACTTCCGTAGGCTGATATGTTTTTAGATCCTGGTAAGACCAGGAAAAAACATCCATATATTTCTTAAGAAGCTCAGTAAAAGCTTCTCTTTTGGCCTCTGAGCAACACTTACCCAGATATACTAGTTTGGGATCATTGCCAGCTCCCAAATTTAATAATTGTGTGTCGGAGGAAGAACCTTCCCCACTTTCTTCATTTTTCTTAAGCATCTGATCATGCTTAGCAAACATTTCCTCAAGAGATACCAAGCCTTTGGGAATTTTATTTCCCTTTAGCTGGATAATCTCCTAACTTCTTGAGATGTCCACATCCATTTCTCTGATTGTAGTCTGCCTAGGAGGTGAATTGCTTCCCTCATAGTAGATTTCTTCAAAGTTGTCCTTCTGTTGCAGAAAGGAAGCAATTTGCGTGTCATCGTTGAAAACCTACCATTGCTGGACGTTGTCAGGAACCTTTTGGCGAAAGACCATCTCCACCTTGTAGTCTCCCTATCTAAAGAATGTAGGAGGCTGATCTAGATTTAACAAGGCTGCAGTCACTGCAAGTGAATCAGCTCTTGAATTTTGTTATCTCGGAATGTAAGATACCGAGAAGGCTAAAAAATCCAGGATAGTAGAGTAGATCCGATCTCTATAGTTCCGTAGTTTGTCTTTTTTGACTTGGTAGAGGCCTCTTATCTGCTTCACAATCAGCTCAGCATCTCCCTTTTCATGTAATAATTTGATTCCCATTGTTCTTGCCTGCTCCATGCCTAACAACAACGCTTCATACTCAACTATATTGTTAGTATTTTCAAACATCAATTTGAAGGAGTGTGCATGCACCTTCCCTTCAAGAGAGATAAGAACAATGCCTACACCTGATCCAAATGAACAACAACTGCCATCAAATTCCAGAGTCCAAATCCTATTGTTAAGTTGATGTGGTTCTTGAATCATTGGTTGAACATCTTCTTTATCCATTTATAGATAAGAGACTCCGTGATCTGATTCCTGAAACAAGATCTGAGATCCAGGATCCTCAGACTTTGATACTGTGTACTTAGATTTCTTCTTAGGTTCCAGCTTTTGATTTACTCCTTTGATTGGTATGTGCACACAAGATCAATCCATCTTGACCTCTCCACCTAGCTCTTTGTAGAAATTTCTACTCAACAACATGTCATAAGAGACTGGAATGTCTGCTACAAGGATAGTCATTTTCAATCTTTTATCTGGAAAAGAAGCAAGTACTTCCTGCGCATCTTTGATTTTCCCTACAAGAGGGACTTGCCTTTCCATTGAATAAGATCTTCCGATGGTTTTCATCAATGTGAGACCCAAGGCATCAACAACTTTGGTAGGCATGACATTATCAGAAGCTCTAGAATACAAAATGCAATTGCTCAATTTATGTCCGCTAATGAGCAAAGATACATAGAATGGCTCGATCCTTTCTGATGTAGTAGGAGAAGAGGTAGAAGGAGAAGAACTTGTAGCCACATTATTTGAAGGGGGAGTATTCTTTGGGCTTGACAAGATACCCCATGAAGTATTATTTGTTGGGTTGGGACCGTTACTTTGCACATATTTGACCAATCTATTCAACTGATCAGGAAATGCTCTCAAATACTCAACTTCTGACATTTGGACCTTATTCCTCTTGATGTGATCAATTATGTCAAAATCTTGACTTGCTTTAGTGGGATGTGTGTTGGCTCTTTGCTGTGAATTGAAATAATTTCAATATTTATCCTTAGGCACTAATGAAGAATGAAGAGTGCTACCTTTTTTCAAGATAGTAACATCCGGGCCAGGATCTTCTTTTTCTGTTCAGCCACTTGTGGATGCTTCGGCATTTTTGTGCGTGTGAGACCTTGTAAACACCACAAAAGTGTGACCATTAGAATCTTCAAAAGATTCATAATAGCCATCGTCATATTCGTAGTCCAAGTAACCAACATTGGAGTCACCAAAGGGATCTATAAAGTCTTCATCATCAAATGATTCATCAATGTCAAGATCCTCTTCATTAGTTTCCAAGTTATTCCTTGGATCAACTTCTATTGCCAACCGTTGTAGTGCAGCAGCAAGTCTGTTTTGGTTTTGATTTTGATTTTGACCATTGAAGGTCTGGGTAGGAACTATTCTTGAGGGGGTTGCACTCCCTGCTTGAGAGATCTGCTTCTTGATTTGCAGCATGTCATTAGCCAATTTCTGCAACAAAGGATCCAAAGTACTAGAAGAAGCACCATCACCTTTGTGAGATGGTTATTTGAGTTTTACAGCCATGATCAAGTCATCCTCAACCTCCACAGCAACATTTTGTGCTTCAAGCAGATTTACAGGTCTTGCCCTTCTTAGCTGATATCCAACTTCAGGCAATAGAGCGTTTATAAAAAACGTCTTTTGATTTTCGTCGCTCAATGCGGCAAAAGTGGGGATTTTGTATAAAATCCTTTGGAACCTTGTAATAAATTCCCACATATTCTAACTTGGCTCTTTCTTCAACTACGTCAGTCGGGAGATCAACCTGCTAGTATCCTCTACATGCTTGAATCTTTTTAGGAATTGCTCACGCATAGTCACCCAGTTGGTTATGGTGCTAGGAGCTTGCCGATAGAACCATTCTCCAGCCAAGTCATGTAGAGTCTCAATGAAGAGCTTGACTGAGGCATATTCATGCTCCACGACAAGCACACCACAAGAGATAAAGAAGGCCGCCAAATGATCATCTAGGTTTTTCTTTCCATCTCCAAAGAATTTTGGAAAATTCTTTCTGGATCCCTTTGGCAGCTCGTGCATAGGTGGAGCAAAGTTCAAATGTCCAAAATTTTCTCCCCATGGAACAGGTACTAGCTGATGCCCCATTTTGAATTGAGCACGTCTCCTCCTTGTGCAAACTTGATGGATAATTCCAGCTTTCAGATTATGCTGAATACGATCCGGATCTGGATGGATGTGCACTCTTCTTCCTAGTGAGAGACTAGATCTGCGGCTTCTAACTTGAAGAGGATGATTGAAATTGAATTGCTCCTACAGTCAGAAGAAATGATCAGTCCTTCCTTGCGCCTTCACGGATCGGGTGAATGGACATTCAGCCAGGTTGAGATTTGTATGAAAAGCACTTTGATCTTCAATAGATAAACCTTGATCTGCAAAGATAGTTGTTTCTCCAGCGGAGTCGCCAAAAACTGTTGCCTAGATTTTCTGCATAGCATCAAACCTAGGCAGTCATGTGATAAATCTCCCTCATTTAACCGGTGAGGCTCCCGTGTCATATTTTTCAATATAAATGTGTTATTATCTATCAGGGGTTTTACTTTAACCACTTAGTTCATGAACCATAACTAAGAAGTTCTACTACAAGTAAGTAGTTGTTCAAGAAAGGAAGTATTTTATAGAAGAAGGAAGTAAAGGAAATACAGAGAAGAAATGGGGAAGATGTGCATCCCAATTAGTAGATAGCATAGCTAATTGCATGCACATAGAAGAAACTTAATAGATATGAACACATAGAATTATAAAACAAAGGCAGCTCTAGATCTAGATCTAAAATAACACAATGTTTATTAAGAGATCTAAGATTAAAAGCAAGAAACAAAGTACACCGTGACACAAAGTTCTTCGGAAACCTACACCTTTGTATTCCTTTGCTCCAAGTTACTTTCAAGGGTTCAGTACAAAGTCTAGAACACAAGATTGCTTCTTACAAATTCTGATCGATCATTAACCCGGAGGTTCTTCTCCTACTTATAGAATGTAGGATGGAAAGTACAAATGGAAAACTCAAACTGAACTGAAATATAAACAAGTAAAGATGACATTTGGCAATTATCCTCAACTAACTTATCCTTAAGTGAGACATGTATAACTTAACTAATAGAATGGCTCCACATGACTCTAAGTAATGGTTGCAAAACCAATAACTTAGAAGTTTTACAATTTCATCTAGGAACATAGAAAATAGAAAAAGAAAGAATAGAAGAAGTCATGTCAGTTGTAATGTTTATGTCTTTTTCTTTTTTTGATATCGGATATACTTGTCGAACATGTAATTCAGCATTCTTCCATCTGTTTTAGCCACTACTTCTTTCTCTGTCCTAAACTGTAGCAACCCTTCATTCAACACTTTGATGCATGCTTCCACATCTTCCAAACTTAGCCCAAACCTCACAATGTCTGCCTGCAGCACCACCAGTCTACTGATAGAATTCATCGTGAAAGGCTTGGTAGCTTTATCAATTCTCTTTTGTATCATCAGAAGAGCTCCTTCCAGGGAATTAGGCAGCTTAGTTGAGACGATCCACACGTATGAAGTGACATTCCCATCCACTCTCTCCTCAGTTTAAGAAATGACACTGTCTAGTAAGTCTGATGTCCTACTCTCTAGTGCCTACATCCTCTTCAGTAAAACTCTGCAGATTTCCAAAGGGAAAGATACTGCAAACTCTAGTTGCTTCCCCTTCTCGATTGATCTGTCTGGTATGATCTGTTCCGCAATCAATACATCACCCGGCAGCTTGTTAATCTCGGTCAAAATACTCAGGTTACTCTCTGTAACTGTATTCATGCCTTCTATGTTTGCTATCAGTTGCTTTAGTTGATTTTCTACATCATCCATAACCTTTAGGTGGGCTGGCACTTCTCCAAGTTATACAAAAGCTTGACGAATGATCAAATCCTTCCATTCTTCAATAGCCTTTACTTGATTTCTTGCGTCCTCCATTTCTTGCATAAGATGATCACTCGCTCTGAAATGGGCTGAATGGAATGTTTAGCAACCTTGGCTATGATCTCACATAATTGAGATACTTGCTTCTGTAGCTCTTCTTTCTCCGCCTTTTCACTATCAAGCCTAAGGAACAAAGCATCCATCAATGTTTGCGTGTCCTGCTTCAATCCTTCAGTGGTGGCTTGACCAAAGGGTACTTTGGTCACTGTCACATCCTCTGCCGTGAGCTCCTCCTCTACCTTTCCTTCTACCAGAATTGATATCTCAGCAAACTTCTCTCCCAAATCTTCAATGATCAACCTAGAAGTTGCTTTGGCAACTTTAGGCCTTCTGTCTCTTCCACTCAGATTATGGAGTAGCTGCAAGTCATTCTCCTCTAAGTTCATCTCCATTCTCACTTCTGGAACCAACTGCAAAGCCAACCATTCCAAGAAGCTAATTCTCAAAGAATGAGAAGTTGATAAAGTTGCTGAGTGTACTACCATCTTCCGCTCTGTATCCTCTTCGTCAGAAAGTGCCACAGTGTTATGACTGCCATCTTCTGACTCATCTAAGGACAAAGCCCTTTCTAATTTCACCATTTGCAGCTTCAACGAATCCTCTGAAATAGGCACTGAATGAAGTGGCTGAGGGGAGAAGATGAATGTTGCTAGATTCAGTGGAGGCATGGAAATGTCCTGATGTTGCGGTGCAGTAGTTTGTGAAGTACTGGGTACTGGAGAAACCGGAGTTAAAGTCATGGTCGTAGAAGTGATACTCTCCTTGGAATGAGATCTTCTATACACTTTCAACTTATCGACTTTCCTAATGCTTTCTCCTGCTTGCTTTCACTTGAGGGAATCTCTTGCACTAAAGTTACCCGTGACTTGATTCATCAATGCTTCATCAAGTCAATAACCCTTCATCAGCAACCAGTTTGAAGTATTCACCAACACAACACCTGACCTTTCTTTAATTGTGTTGTAGCCTCCTATTTTATTCCCTGAGCTCTATGAATGCTATTGCAGCTGTAATATCCCACAGTGATTGGGAAGAATCCTGTAGACTTGTGCCGCTTTGACTGAAGGTCGTGTAACTCCACAAGTTGCCTTCTCAGCTCCATGGAAATCAATCTATCATTCAGATACCTAGGCATCTTTATTGATTCTCCAGAAAAGCCTGTAACCCTGAGGTATGTGAAATCTACAAATTGAATGAATAGACTGCCAATCTTCGACACAGCTGCCCACGATTCCTTACTTGCCTTGTTGGCCTTCAAGTCTTTGTCTAGCATGCAGATGAAATCATAGAAGAATTTATTGTTGATCACTTTGAAATCTTTTTCACTCGTAGGTACAGTATGCTGCGAGTAGCACTCAAAAATGGGGTCCTTAGAAATAACACCACATCTATCCAACTTGGAAAAGACACCTTGTGAAGCTGCAACATACACCAAGTATAAATCCATCTTGAAGCTGAAAGTACGCTTCACATTCTGGAGTTTCTCACCAATGTTGTTGCTAATAATTTTTGACCAATTGATTATAGAATCAACCTTGTTGATTGCAATTGTCCTGATGAAAGCATACATCCATGTACGAAAAGTGTAGGCATTCACTTTGCCATTCATCCTGCATAACAATTTGACGACATCATCTACCTCCTGCACCAAATTGGATCGTGGAAGAGTTCTCGGGAACTTTGAAGGAGATCTAGGCTTCTTCATGTATCCGCTATTCATTATGCTCACGCAATTAGCTCTATGCTTCTCCCATCTACTGTCAGCATCCTGAATGCTAATGGAAGTCACCACCTTTCGCAGTAGAATCTTCAAACAATAATTGATGAACTGTGCATCTAAACGAATTATTGTCTTTCCCGTAGCATCACGCACTGATCTGGATGAAGGATGATAAGATCTAGCACACTCCATCACAAACTCTCGCAATTGGGCTGCACATGGAAAATCTGTAGCTTGGATAATTCCGTTGTTTTTAACCACACGCATGAGTGAAGTTTTTCCCGCTCTAGATCTATCAATCAAATTGGCAAGAGGTTCCGGGCCTAGATCTATGTCTCATATGTCTGCATGTTTGGAAGCAATGCATGTGTTGATCAAGAATTTTGTGCTTGTTACCTGTCCAAGTTAATGTACCAAACTAAACACAAAAACCTTGAAAAACTCAAATGAAATTGATACCTGATGGACAAGATCCGAAGATGTAGATGGATAAGGAAGCCGATGTAGATAAGACGGGCGCACACGAGCAATTTTGCACAACAGATCCAAGTAACCTGCGAGACACCGATGCTTGACAGAAAAAGACCACGTTAAAAGATATTTAGGTGGACTGCCCGAGAAGTGGGTCCGAGAAGCGGTAAGCTCCCTTGGCGGATGTCAGTGCACATTTTCAATTAAGTAAAGAAGCATACATGATCAAAGATATACGTACAGGACTAGATTTTCTGATCAAAGTAATAAACAGAATCTAAAAAGTAGACAGAAAGCAACAGAAAACAGGGAACTGTGAAAATAAAGCTGGATTTGTGTTACCTGTGTCCTTTTACCTATTTGCAGGATGATCGGCGTCGATTATGTAGAATCGGCGTCGGCTGGTTCAGATCGGCGTCGACTGATATAGATCGGCATCGACTGATATAGATCGGCGTCGATCCAAGACAAAGTACGAGAAGATTTGGGAATCGGAAAACGAAGGCAAGATCGTCAACATCTGCTGGATCTGCAGAAGCTGGAGAGATACTAGCAAGGCTCCACCTGTGCTGGATGCAGGAACAGAGTCACCAGAAAATCAATGGAGACGTGTGATGTTGATGTAATAAGATCAGAGTAACGGTGCTCCTCTCAGGGGTTGATTTGGACAAGATCCGCTCTCATTCGATAGATAATGTTCACACTTGATGCTCAAATATCTCTCGTTCTCACTCTTACAATCTGTGTCCCTTATAATCTGTCTCTCTGTGTCCTTTACAATTTGTCTCTCTGTGTCCTCCCAGAACTGAGTTCTGGGACTTTATTTATAATCGGCGTCGACCGAGTACCGGTTGGCACCGATCACGGAATAAACTCCCGAGACGGCCAAAAGGAGTGATTTCTGGAAAGATAAGAGTGATCCCTCCACCTCAAATACAGGAAATATCCCGCTTTGGGAGGAGGAGAAATAGGGGGAATGTATGGATAGAATAGATATGGGGTGGATAAGTGGTTAGGATACATGTGAAAAGGTGTAATTAAATAGTTAAAATTTAATTACTCATGGGTAAAACATAATGGGGTGAATTAAACTTAGGATAGGTGTTTAAATCACAAATTGAATAATACCCCAAGGGGATAGTGGTGATATAAACATGCCTCAGGTTACCTGAGAGAGAAAATGCACACGAGGGACACTAAATTGGATAACCAATTTTAGGTGTCTACATTTTGCCCCTTTTTGTCAAGTAACTTGCGATAAGCAAGGTTATGAGACAAAAATAAGGAGATGGAAGGAAGGAAGAAAAGGTGATGATGTGATCCCCCTCAAACTAGGGATGGGATGGGCGATAGAACAAACGATCCCAAGTTTGAAAAAGGTAGATGAAAACGTGGGATGCCCCAGCTGGATGTATGGAGTAGATATGATCATTAATGATGCACAAACATGAATAAAGAGGTAGCCACCTAAGGAACTCACATTGGTAGGGCAGACTAGACAGTCTTCTCATGAGACAACATTATTACCTATAGACCCATGAGTGTAAGGAGAGCGGAAAAATAGTCAGCATCTAAAGAGAGACACATTGGTAGGGACAACCAGACGGTCTGCAAAGCAGACGACGTTAGTGCCTACAAACCCGTTAACTCTAAGTTGCCAAAAAGTACGAGTGCCCCACGCAAAGGGAACAAACTCGAAATGGACGGTGATATCGAAAATATGTGCCAAAAGGTAACATTCAACGCACAATAATGACCAGATAGATAAGCCAAGCATCAACACTATGGCAAAGAGATATGGAAAATCGGCACCGATCATACTAATCAGCACCGACCTAAATAAACGGCGCCGACCAAACAAATCGGCGCCGACCGTTCACAGCACATATAAATATGTGAACAGAAAACGTGAACGATTTATTTACACCATGACGATTGATTCAGAGAGAGTCAAAAATTGGATTTGAGCACCATGGAAGCCTCTGGAAGCGGTCAAAAGTGGAGGAGGACATGACCTAGGGTAAGTGGTTCTTCTTGAACCCGTCATATTTATTTAATATTTTTTTTTTTTTTTTTGGTTTTTTTTTTTTTTTTTGGTGGGAGGCCAGAGTGTGTTTCACCTCCGGCCTTAAAATCAGCGTCGATTGGTAGAATCGACGTCGATTTAATGTAAGCGGCACCGATTGAGTTCAATCGGCATCGACTATATATGATCTACGTCGATTATATTTAATTGACGCCGATTGGATAGATATCTGGATGAAAATGATAAACTTTGTTTTGGATGTTCGGATTTGGGACAAGATGAAGCTAATATTGCTTTTGATGCCATGGATGCAGGCACGAGAGGTACTACACATGAGGGATGCGATGCCCGAGTTACTGGAGACCATCCTCCCTGATGTCACTGACATAGATTGGCGCCACTTAGAGTTATCCGGGCTCGGGGGCTTTCGGTACTATAGACAAGTGCCGCGAGATGTAGAGTTGATGCAAGCACTAGTGCGACGATGGGATAGCCAGACTTGCACTTTTTGGTTTAGGACGGGTGAGATGACCATCATCCATGAGGACATATATAGGATTTTGAGGCTGCCGATCACTAGAGACCCGATAGAGATTACGCCACAAGAGCAGTAGCAGAGGGCCCTAGTTCGATTGTATGGAGACAGGGCAGATGATTCAGAGATAGTGTCCGGGGCAGTGAGGATAGCCTCACAGTATAGACAGGATGTTCCCAGGAGCAGACGTATATTTTTGATTCATATGGTGATCTCCTATTTTGCTTTACCAGATTCAGGAGGTGGGAGATTCCCATTATTGTTACTAGATTACGTTTGTGACATCCTACAGTTCAGACAGGTGTTTGCCTTTGCTGATGCCTTGATAGCTCAGATATACTATGATTTATGGATGTATACCACTGGCCGGAGGACAGGTATTGATGTCAGTTTTGTGCTCCATTGCTGGGCATATGAGCACATAGCAGTGATCAGGCCATCCGGGCTTCCTTGGATGCCAGCAGCAGTGGGAGCTATTAATTACGGATTCTGGTGATGGCGGGCTGATATGGCCTCGGGAGATACAGGGAGATCTGCAGATTGGTATGCTGAGCGTTTCAGGACTCTGACACCAAAGAAGGTCATCTGGAGACCATATCGGGTATTTCCGACATGGGCCGGTCAGGATGCTCACTAAATGGCATTGAGACGGAGTAGGGTGGTTAGGGGCCGCAGGCCTGACATGTGGGAGTGCGTCCCGTTTATACGGGTATTGAGACAGTTCGGCCTAGTACAGACAGTGCCGACTACTTACAGGCCTTACAGGCGAGATAGCAGAGAGACTGATCTGTCGATTTTGATTCCGGTAGATCTATTGAGAGAGGCCCCACCCTCCACAGATAGTGATGATGATGCCGGAGTGGATGATGGTTATGCGGCATGGTATGCGACAGAGCTACCACGACACCTTCCGACATCTATATATGCCGATGAGGAGGATATGGTTACAGTGCTGGAGAGACTAGAGGGAGAGCACGCCACCCTGACACATACACACCAGGTGGCTCTCAAGGAGATCAGAGCTCTGACAGTGGAGAGGGATGCCCTGATTTTGGAGAGAGACACTGCTCGCCAGGAGTGAGATACAGTGATCCAGCAGAGGGATCGCTATCTTCGACATAGGGAGGCCCTCAGGGCCAAATATGGTGAGACAGGTACCATGTCAAAGTCTGGGACACAGGGCACGACCATAGGAGGGGCACCACTAGCAGCACCAGCAGTACCTCTACGAGCACCTGGTACCGTGAGCCTGAGTATATACCAATCTCTCCTCGTTGAGGTGAGATACTACGAGGATGCCCTAACGCAGCATGCCCCAGATGTGCCTCGGTACGGGGCGAGGAGGAGATCAGCGACAGCCACAACGAGTGGGGCATCAGAGGGAGGGAGCACCGGGAGAGACTGAGGTGGGTAGAGGCCTTCAGCAGCAGGTGCATCTAGCTCGATAGGTAGCAGCCAGGAGAGATAGCCTGGTCCAGAGGAAGGTGGAGGAGATAGTGTCTTTCACGCGTCAAATTTTATGATATAAAGATTGATGTATTTTGTATCATTGTAGTGATGTAGCCTCGATTGGAAGGCATTTTATAGATGGCTTGATTGAGAGCCACCCATTTTTTGTTGTACAGAAACTGTATATATATAGATTCATCATTTCCTTTGTCATATGATTGTTCTCCTGCTTTTAATTTTGATATACATGGATAGATGTAGCGTAATTGTGATGGATATAGACATAGATTGATAGATAATTGGATAGGCTTAGATGTAGAGGACATAAATAGATATGATTTGATGTGATTGATATGTGGATTTAACTTGATTGAGAAAATAGATAAAGATAGATGTAATGTTACGTGGATAGACAAGTGATTAGATGATGTGATAGATAGGTAGGAGTTAATAGTTGGAATGGATTTGATATTTTTTGAGATTTTTAATTAAATTTTGATAAAAATAGATAGATAGACCCACATGTGTTTATAATAGAGGTGATGATATTTGTTTTGGACAAAGTAGATAAGATGAAACTAGATAAATGATAGAGTTTGATTAAATTAACATGTTAAATGGTAATTTAACTGGATGAAATAATCAGAAATATTCGCTGTGAGAGCCAAGGACATAATGAAAATGACCTTGATTAGAAATAAAGGATATAAACCCAGATAAGAAGAAAATTGATAAGCTGGACTCCCAACCGACCATAAATAGAATCTGGATAGGAAACTAAAAGATTATGCATACAAGGCCCTATATGAGGTTAAAATAAACCTGACACTAACTAGCCACAAACCAGATTTAGGAGGGAAACGGAAGGAGCAGTAAGTAGGTATCTCATCAAAATTTACAAGGGACAAAATACATGTTCATACTAGGAAAATAGGATTCTCCATATGGTCGACAAAAGGTCTTATATCTCAGCTTCATGATTTCTGGCAGAAAAGTAAACTGATCAATGCGGGAAGTTTGCTAGATGTGGAAAGACTGATCAATACAGGAAGTCTTTCAATGATGCTAAGAAGTGTATAAACTAACTTAAAGGCTGATCAATGCGAGAAGCCTTGAGTATTCCTTTGAGAAACAGCCGTCCTTCAAGGGAGCGGTCTGTATTTTGAATTTTAATGATAACCATCCTTCGAGGGCATGGTCTATATCTTTTGATTCATTTGCTTGTATGGGTACCTGTCCTTCAAGGGATCAGTCTATCCCTTTTTTTTTTTTAACTTTTTGGAAGAAGCTGAGTTTAGACATAGATAGATCAGATAGAGGGGAAGAAAATGTATAAAGAGCATGCACTCATGCCCCGAGTAGATCCGATTAAGATAAGCACTTGGGACAAATGAAGCAGTGATTAAGGTATTCCTACCATGAGGAGAAACATATCCAAAAGAAAAAATGCTATGAGTAGAACAGCAATACTCATATTTAAGGTAAAAAAGACAATAGGCGGAGAACCACATAATTTCGAATCACCATGAGAGTATATGACTGGTTGTTAGAGGGATGAAAGATCTGTCTTGCAACTAGATTTGTGTAAGATAGATTTTAACAGTAGAAGGGCCGTAGATGCAAGGCATTAAGAGGTTCCATTTCAGGTATACCATCCATGGAAGATAGATGATAAGCCCCTGACCCATATTTATGAGTGATAACGTATGGACCCATCCAATTGGGAGCAAACTTACCACGTTGACTCCTTTCGAGTGTAGTGACATTTTGATCTTCTTTAAAAACAAGATCACCAATTTTGAAGTCACGGTGTTGCAAGTGCTTGTTATAAGCATGTTTGACATGCTCAGGAGAGACTTGATGATGTTCAAGAGCGTTGAGACGCCGCTCATCTAATAATTCAAGTTGTGTTAGACGATTTTGATGATAGTCCTCATCAGAGACAAATTCTCTAAGAGAAACACAGAGAGATGGGATTTGGACTTCCAAAGGAAGGACAACCTCAGACCCATAGATGAGAGAGAAAGAAGTAGCACCACTAGGAGTAAAAATGCTAGTTTGATAAGCCCAAAGAGCAAAAGGGATATGTAAATGCCAATCCCTACCAGCTCGACTAGTTACCTTTGCGAGGATATTACGCAAAGTTTTATTGGAAGCTTCAGCCTGACCATTAGCTTGTGGATAGTATGGAGAAGAAAAGCTAAGTTTGATATTGAAAGCGTCGCAGAGGTTTTGCAAATCAATGTTTTTGAAAGACTTACCGTTATCTGTGATGAGTTTGTGTGGAACACCAAAGTGACAAATGATGTGTTGATAGACAAAATCAACTATGGGTTTAGCTTTTGTTGAAGAAAGAGGGATAGCTTCCACCCACTTAGTAAAGTATTCAGCGGTAGTAATGATAGAATGATGATGCTGTGGAGAACGGGGATTGATGAGACCAATGAGATCAAGACCCCATTGCGAAAAAGGCCACAAATCTGCTGTAGGTTGTAAAACTTGACTAGGGATATGTGTGAGATTGGAATGTTGTTGACACTTGATGCATTTCTTAGTGTATTCATAACAATCTCGATTAAGAGAAGGCCAATAATATCCCAAACGTAAGATGCGTTTAGCCATGGCCAAGCCACTAAAATGGCCACCACAGATATCATCATGGACCTCTTGGATAGCTTTAGATGATTCAAGGGTTTTGAGGCACCGAAGCAAAATACCATCAAAGTCGCGTTTGTAGAGGATCCCGCCTAGAATAGTATAGCGGTTAGCGTGTAGGATAAAAGATCTTCTACCATTGGAAGTCAAATCAGGAGGAAGCACCGAATGAGATAGATAATCAACGATCTGTTGATACCACTCATCCTGAGTATGGGTTGTGACAACATGGATTGAAGTTAGTTGCCTAAGATGAGATGGTTGATCTAATCGTTGCACAGCCACATAAAGTCGCGAGTCCTCCTTAAAAGGCGGGATAAGTGAGGCTAACGAAGCCATTGTATCTGTGAATCGATTCGCAGTGTGTGGAATAGCTTGGATAGTGAATTTATCGAAAGATTGGAGTTGAATGAGAACGATATCACGATATTTTTGAAGGATATCATTCTTGCATTGATAGACACCCGTGACTTGATTAACGATGAGTTCAGAATCACCAAAGATGTCAATATGACGAGCACCGAGATTAATGGCATTTTGAAGACCCAAGACAAGAGCTTCATATTCAGCCATATTATTGGTGCACTCAAAGTTCAATTTGTGTGCGACTGGGATAGGTGTACCCCAAGGAAAAATCATCACGAAACCTGCACCTCCCCCTTGCTAGCATTTGGATCCATCAAAGAAGAGCTTTACTTTAAATGGAGACAGACCAAAATCAATTTGTTGGATATATTCATCGGGGAATTGAGCAAGGGGGACTTGAGTGTCTAGAAGAGGAGCATCAACTAATTGATCTGCAATGACCTGACCCTTGATAGACTTTTGTGGGATAAATTCAAGATCATATTCTGTCATGAGCATGAGCCAATGAGTGATACGATCATTGTGATAAGGCTTTGCATGAATTGTCTTGAATGGATTGAAACTTGTGACAATGTAAGTTTTGTGATTAATGAGGTAATGACGAAGCTTAGAAGTTGCGAAGAAGAGAGCACAACACAACTTTTCAGCTTCAGAATAACGTGTTTCATACTCATGGAGGGTGCGACTGATGTAATAGACAGCTTGTTCTTTACCGCAAGTGTCCCGATGCGAGATCATGGCTCCTAGAGCATGGTCAGTCATAGAGATATAAAGATAGAAAGGCTTCCCCTCGCGTGGAGGTGTAAGCACAGGTGGAGAAAGAAGATAAGCTTTGAGATCATCGAAGGCCTTTTGGCAATGTTCATCCCATTCAAAATGAACATTCTTATGGAGGAGATGAAAAGGTTGACAACGGTCTGAAAATTGTGAGATAAAACGACACACTGATTGAAGACGTCCTTGGAGACTGTGGAGTTGCTTTAAGTTAGAAGGGGGAGGCATCTCAAGGATACCTTTTATTTTTGTGGGGTCTACTTCAATACCCCTAATGGAAATGATAAAACCTAAAATTTTACTAGTGAGAACGCCAAACACGCACTTAGATGGATTTCGACGAAGACAAAAGTGAATAAGCAGAATGAAAAGATGATCCTGACGATGTTTGGATTTACCAAGGAGATTGTTGACATAATCTTCCATAGTTTTGTCTAAGAGATAATAGAATATGTAGGTCATTACCCGCTGATAGGTTGCTCCTGCATTCTTAAGACCGAAAGGCATGACATGATAACAAAATGTCCCCCAAGGAGTTATGAAAGAAGTCTTATGTTGGTCTTCTGGTGTGATGAGAATTTGATTATACCCAGAGAAACCATCCATAAGAGAAAGCATCTCATGACCTGCAGTTGAATCCAAGAGTTGGTTGATATTAGGTAGAGGAAAATCATCTTTTGGACAAGCAAGATTAAGATCCCGGAAGTCGGTACAAATTTGAATCTTCCCAGTAGCTTTAGTTACTGGTACTACATTGGAAACCCATTGTGGATAATCGATGGGTTGAATGAAGTTAGCCGAGAGCAAGCGCTGCAATTCTTCTTTAACAAGAAGGGCTACTCTAGGGTGCATTTTACGCAATTTTTGTTTAACCGGTTTGATGTCGGGAAGAGTAACGATATTGTGGACCACGATATCGGGATTGAGTTCTGTCATATCCTCATATGCCCAAGTAAAAGCTTGACGATGGTTGGAAAGAAAAATGGTAAAGTCTCCTAACTCCTGTGGATTAAGGGATTGGCTGACCTTAATGATGCGAGGGTCTTTAGAAGTCCCTATATTAAGGTCAACAGTGGCTTCGTTGAGAAGCGTAGACGTGTCAGAAGGAATGGTTTTAGGAAGATAGGAATCCTCTACCCCCAGATAGGTGAGGAAAGAATCATCATCTGCACAGTGGATAGTGTTGATAGTAGGAGAGTCGTCTCCAACTATTTCAGGGAAAATTAACGGTATGGAAGTGGACCTGTCATTAGTCTTATAGGCTAGTGGCCCTAAGGAAATGGTATTGACTAAAAAAAAAAGTTAGACGGGATGGAAATGGTGTCGTCCACATCGAGTGATGCTTCTGACTTAGCGGGAGAAGATGGTTCCTCAATAGGAAGAGGCTCATCGAGAACAGTGACGGTGGCTTTTGAAAGAGGTTTAAATCCTAAACCAAATTTTTGATGTGGCTTGAGAGTTGGAATGGATGCGAGGTCATGCACACCTTGTTCATATTTACCTAAGCCAAATCCCTTCCATGCACATCGATATAAATAAGTTTTTGCAAACGTGGGATTCTGTAGACAATCGAACCCTGTTAAATAAGGTTTGGTCCTAGGAGGAGAATCCGGGTGATAGTGAGGCGCATCAAGACCACTGAAAATGAAATTAGTCTGTTGATTGGGTAGACCAATGGTGACGATGCGACCAAGACCTGGCTGATATTCAGGTTGTTTGTCTGGTCTACCATACTCACTAGGTTTGAGATGGGTGCCAAAATAAAGGAGAGGAAGCTCTCCCAGTGAGAAACGCTGCAATGTCTCTTCTAAATTTTGTAAATCTGGTAGTTTGGTTGTAGGTATGGAAGAAGACGAGGCCCTGTCAGGAGAACATGCATTTTCCTTTAGAGGGGCAGACCCTGTAGTCATGTCGCATTGCGCGGAAGGAAAAGGATCTCCTGGATGAGTGTAGATTTTTCCCTCATATTGATATTTTAAGCATTGATGGAGGGTGGATGGGACACAATGCATTGCATGAATCCAGGAGCGTCCGAGGATCATATTATAGTGGAATTTCCCTTCAACAATGTAAAAAAGTTCGTGAAGCAGCTTCTTACCTACTCAAATGGGTAGGACCACAGTTCCTAAAGTAACTGCTAGCTGATCGTTAAATGATTGAAGGGCGAAAGGCAGGGGTGACACTACGTTCTTTGGTAACTTAAGTTTCTCAAATGTGTGCGAGGAGATGATGTTGAGTGTAGCACCATTGTCGATCATAATGCGTTTTAATGTAGTGTTGTCGATTTGGACTGTGATAAAGAGGGGAGCCTCCAAATCCTCTGAAGAAAGGGGAGGAATTTCTGAATCTTCAAAAGAAATGGCGGTTGATGGTCTATTCAATCCAACAACCAACTCGAAGGGTTGGGGCTCATCTGAATTCACTGCGATGTGACGCAGATTATCAATCAGAGCCTGGCGATGTTGCGGAGAGGATTGAATGAGGTCAAAAAGAGACATTTTGACCGGAGCCTGGGTGAGTTGTTTCACAACACTCTCCTCAACTAACATGGGAATTTGAGCCCGAGGTGTAGCACGAATAGAGACCTGAGGTCTCGGGGCTAATGAGAAAGGAGGAACTCCTTCGGGGGCTGCAGAAATAACAACCCGTGGTCGAGATGCTGTAGATGAGGATGGATTATCATACTGTTGGGCTCTAGTGGCGATATGAATTGTGTCAATTTGAGAAGGTGGAAGATCATTTGGAGTGGAATCACTAGAAGTAGAGGTCTGAGTAGAACGTTGGGGCTCAGATGGAGCTAAGATGACAGGAGATACTCGTTCTCCTCCTCCAGCAAAAGATCACTTTCTTCCAAAAGGCTGTTGACCACAGATTGAATAGCTTTACATCCCTCAGTATCATGACCCGGGATACTGTGGTAAGCACAAACCAAATCAGAGTTAAACCAGGTAGGTTTAACTCCTTTAGGGTCATAGGGTTTAATCGGAGGAAGAGATATGGATGAGGATTGGATAAGTTGGCAAAGGATTTCAGTATAGAACCCGTTAGACAAAGATGAGGACAGAGATGATGAAGGCACCTCTTTTACTTTAACAGACTGCCGAGGTAAAAGAACCTGCATGTTAGGTTTGACAGTCCTTTTAGGGATCATCTTATTTTTTTGGACATCTGGAGGAGCATCCTTGGGCACTTGAGATGGAAGTAAGTGAGACATGATTGATTTCAGTGGAGGAGGAGCCCCTAAAATAGATTTTGAAGATGATGGAGATGTGACAAGTGTTGTGGCCTTCAGAGATAAGGGAGGCTGCTTGGTCGAAACTAATGATAATTTAGATAATGTCGAAGAGGAAGAAGCTTCCAAAGTAGGTATAATCGGAGGAACAGAGGGTGTCCTGGTTTTTGGTAATGAAGATGATGACTCTGATAAAAGAGGTGATGTCTTTTTAGTAGGTAAGTCCACTTTTCGAGGTGCTGGTGAAGAATGTGTTGTAGAAGAAGGTGATGGTTTTGATAAGTTTGTAGAAGAAGACACCTTCTCAGTAGACAAATCCAATATTTTATGAGGTGCAAAGAGAGATTTTTGCGGGAAAGCACCAAGAGTCTTGATGGTTCGAAATATGGGCTTTCCTTTTTCAGGAATGGTGACAATTTATACTGCATAAGGTGATTGTAACCTTTTCGGGGGAAGCAAATGGGGAGGTACTGATGGCGCAATGTTAGATTTCAGTTGTCTCGGTCTAAGTTCAGGAACCGAGCGTATAGGTGTTGGTGCTACTTCTTTAGATTTCCCCTTAATAGGCAAAGTAGCATTGGTGATGGAAGAAGTGAGTGATGAAGAAGTAGTTCCTTGCGAGGGAACTACTTCTGGTACAGTACTTGTGGGTGAAACTACTGTAGGAAAGGAAACAGGAAGGGTCAAAATCGAAGATGTTTCTGTCAAAGTCGGCACAACTATAGGTACGTTCACCAAGGGCATAGTCTCAGCAAAAATGGGAGAAACAGAAGTAGATGTATCTGCGGTGGAAACTCAAAGGGATGTAATTGCCTCGAGCATTAAAAGAATGTCTGACGATGAGACAAATGAGGATGAAACTGTCTTGGGTATGGACGGGAGATTAGACAAAGAAGCAGAGAGAGGTGAATCCATATCTAATAATGTTGGAATATTCTAAGACGGGCTATCTGAAGGTGGTGGAATCCCAGCGATTAATGAAGCGGAAGGAGGTTCTGATTCGGTCGATGTGTTCGTAAATGGCTTAGTTTTAGAAGAAGATTCTTCTGTAGAGATGAAGTTGATAGTATGAGTGTTTGGTTTTTGAGACTTTGAAGCATCATGGTTCGGGGAATGATTGGGAAAAGGTTGTTTAAAGACATCCAACGCTTGATTTGGGGGAGCATTTGGGTTATCCAGAATTTGCTCGCCTTTATCAATGAATTTCTGGACAAGATTTTTGAAGGTCTGACATCGTTCGATGTCATGACCTTTGGTTCTATGATAATGACAGAAGTCATTTTCCCTATACCAAAATGGACGTTCTTAGCTTTCATCGATATTCCTAATGGGGGGAAGTTCGATCATGTGGACTTCCAACATTTTTCCAAGGATAGAAGCATATGATTCCCCCAATGAAGTGAAAGATCAAGATGATGAGGTCCCTTTTCGAGAAGATGAGGAGTCTCTTCGTGGTGTTTGATTAGAAGTGGTATCGACTTGTGATGTTTTTAATACGATAGCATTGGTGGATCCCTGATTCTTTTCTTTAGAAGTGGAAGGATTTGATTTGGTAAACTGAGAAAAATCTGGTTTAGATTTAGAGTGAAGTTTTAACTTCCCTTGTTCAATGGCGCGAGATTCAAGTTTGCGTGCCATCGTAAAGGCTTCTTCAAATGTATGAAAGGTCTGGATCCTTAAAGTGGAAGAAATATGATTAGCACAAGATTGATTAAACAACTCGATCTATTGGGATTGAGGAAGGGAGAAAGACAATTGGTTTATTATCCCTCTCCAACGAGCGACAAAGTCTGCAATAGAATCATCATCGAATCGACGAATGTTATAAAGATCTGTAATCGAGATCTTATACGCGATATTTATTGAAAAGTTTTCAACAAACATCTAGGCCAATTGAGAGAAAGAAAACAAGGAATGTTGAGGAATGTTATTCTACCAGTCTAAAGCAGGACCTGCTAGAGACATAGGAAAAGTACGGAGCATAACCTCCTGATCCTGTACTATGAGGTAGCAAGCATGTTTGAATGCTCGCAAATGCTGTTGAGGGTCCTCCCGACTATGAAAATTTGAAAATTTACGAAGTTCCCATTGGGGAGGGTAAGGCTTAAAAGCCACTAAGGGGTGAATGGGTTCATTACACACTTCTTTAAAAGAGTATGAAGGACGAGCCCCTTTGGTGGAGGCTTCCAAGTCTGTGATTTTCTTGAAAAGAATTTGAACCACGTCAGATTGAGGAGGAGGCACACTGGTATGTCCTACATAAGAAGCAAATGGTGGATGTTGTTGAGGTGTCAATGGGAGGTTCATCTGTTGATTGATAGGATGATAAGAGGAGTAACTAGGTGTTCTGGGTGATGCCTGGTGGGGTATTTGCTGTGAAGGAGCCTGTGTATAGGCAGGCTGTGAGATAATAAGTGGTTGGGAAAATGAAGGTTGGATGACGGATGGAGCCTGTGATTGGTGGACTCCTATGATTGTTGACTGAATCGGAAACAGATTGAGGAACATGGGTGCCAATTTGATTGGACATATTGGGGAACAAGACCTGAAAGAGGCTTTTTACTACCAGATTAGTTATTAAGGGCGCCGATGCTAGAGGATGGGCGAAGGTCACTGTTGCTGGAATATTGGAAGAAAAACCCACTGGAGGACGAGAAGCAGGAACCAACGGACTAGTCGAAGGGGGTTGACTCATAAAGGGGTATTGACCCTGGGACACAATGGATGACATAGATGAATTAACAGCAATATGCGGGTGCACGGATGTAGTCATTATAGCTAGAGAAGAGGACCTCTCAGAAGTAGGTTGTGGAATAGTCGAGGTAACTACAGCGTTAGGAATAGGTAAGACTATTTGAGAACTAGTCGATATGGTCGGTGGAAGAGAGAAAGGAGGCACAAGTGCACCACCCTCCTCCATGGCTCGAGGTGAGAAAAATGATGCTAACTGTTCTACAAAGGCCTGGGATGGTTCACGAGGATAATCGTACACTTGCTGGATTGGTGGTCCCTAATCAGATATTTGAATAGACTTGTGTACTAGGTAGTCCATGAGGGCTACCAAATTGTGATCAAGGAGTGCCTGAAATTCAGGATCCCCACGAGGAACATACTCTGAGTCGGAAGTAGATGATATTTCTAAAGGACTAGGGGAAGCTGGACGTGATGGGGTTGCTTTGGCCTGATAGAAAGGATTATATGACCAGGATGGGGAACCAACTAACAGCGGTCCCGAGGAAGACCTAGGGGGTGCCGAAACATCCACACTAGTGGTGATCTCAAAGGAAGAAGGGGCTAATTGAGCCATTCTTCTAGATTGTAACCGAGTGACGACCGTCATAAACAAGCAGAAAAGAAGATTGACCTAACTAATGCACAGACAATTCAAGCAGCGTAGGTGATTATTTCTTTTAAGTTTTTATGCTTTTAAGAAAGAAAATATTAGGGAAAGCCTTTTAGAACAGGAACTACTCAGATAGCCAAACTAAGGATGGTTTGGGGGATGTTTTGGTGAGGAGTCCCGAAGGCACTTCAGTAAAAGGCCGGTACATGGCTTGATATAGGGACCTACCCCCGCACTTCACACACCGCTGTGATAAGGGAGTCAGGTGCTTTGCCAATATATACCAGAACTTCCGTGAATTTATAACGCGGCCCGAGTACTGCGTAGGCTCTTCCTCTTGGATGTCACTTCCAGGTAGGTGAGGCCAGGGAAAGAATTTTTGTTTAAATGCTTTATACCTAGTGATTTTGGTTTTGTGTGCAAGGGTGAAAAATAAAAATCAAATAGTGTGACTACAGATTTTGATCAATTTTCCAGCCTAATTAAAGCTAGATGAAAAACATACAGCAAAAATGACAAAGAAAGAGTTTTTTTTTTTTTTTTAAGCACTTAAAAACAAAGTGTTTGATTTCGATGAAGACAAGTCAAACAGATTCTTTCCCAAATGCGATTAAATTCTTTTTAAGCACCAAAAAATTGAAATGTTAGAATGTGATAGACCACAAACAAAGAAAGTTTTTTTTTTTTTTTTTAGTTCCTAAAAAGGAGAAAACACCGTAAAAGAGAAATACCTGTAGATTTAGCTCTCCAAGGTGTGTGGACTTCAAAAAGCGCGTTGTTGAGCTCTTCCCCTCAAACAATCCCACAAACAAGCAAAGTGCTCCGCAAGAAAAGGTTAAGCAAACACCAAAAAAAATCCAGAAAGATATATCCAGATAATGGTGAAACGGAAATTTCTATTTTAAGGAACTAGAAAAATTTCAAGTAAATAACAATTTTGCATAAAGAGCAAGATTAAAACAATGAAAGGAAATGCTTAAGCAGAACTGATAAAAATCAGTGAAGAAAAAGAACAAAGCTCAAAACTAAAAATAGATGAACTTACCAATAAGGGACTTTGGTTGGGTCCCACTGGGCGTGCCAGAATGTTGATCAAGAATTTCGTGCTTGTTACCTGTCCAAGTTAATGTACCAAACTAAACACAAAAACCTTGAAAAACTCAAATGAAATTGATACCTGATGGACAAGATCCGAAGATGTAGATGGATAAGGAAGCCGATGTAGATAAGACGGGCGCACACGAGTAATTTTGCACAGTAGATCCAAGTAACCTATGAGACACCGATGCTTGACAGAAATAGACCACGTTAAAAGATATTTAGGTGGATTGCCCAAGAAGTGGATCCGAGAAGCAGTAAGCTCCCTCGGCGGATGTCAGTCCACGTTTTCAATTAAGTAAAGAAGCATACATGATAAAAGATATACGTATAGGACTAGATTTTCTAATCAAAGTAATAAACAGAATCTAAACAGCAGACAGAAAGCAACAGAAAACAAGGAACTGTGAAAACAAAGCTGGATTTGTGTTACCTGTGTCCTTTTACCTGTTTGCAGGATGATCGGCGTCAATTATGTAGAATCGGCGTCGACTAGTTCAGATCAGTTTCGACTGATATAGATCGACGTTGACTAATATAGATCAGCGTCGATCCGAGACAAAGTGCGAGAAGATTCGGGAATCAGAAAATGAAGGCAAGATCGTCAACGTCTGCTGGATCTGCAGAAGCTGGAGAGATACTAGCAAGGCTCCACCTGTGCTGGATGCAGGAACAGAGTCACCAGAAAATCAATGGAGACGTGCGATGTTGATGTGATAAGAGCAAAGTAACGGTGCTCCTCTCAGGGATTGATTTGGACAAGATCCGCTCTCATTTGATAGATAATGTTCACACTTGATGCTCAAAGATCTCTCGTTCTCTCTCTTAAAATCTGTGTCCCTTACAATCTGTCTCTCTGTGTCCTTTATAATCTGTCTCTCTGTGTCCTCCCAGAACTGAGTTCTGGGCCTCTATTTATAATCGGCGCCGCTCCGAAAAAATGGCGTCGACCGAGTACCGATTGGCGCCGATCACAGAACAGACTCCCGAGATGGCCAAAAGGAGCGATTTATAGAAAGATAAGAGTGATCCCTCCACCTCAAATACGGGAAATATCCCACTTTGGGAGGAGGAGAAATAGGGGGGATGTATGGATAGAATAGATATGGGGTGGATAAGTGGTTAGGATACATGTGAAAAGGTGTAATTAAATAGTTAATATTTAATTACTCACGGGTAAAACATAATGGGGTGAATTAAACTTAGGATAGGTGTTTAAATCACAAATTGAATAATACCCCAAGGGGATAGTGGTGATATAAACGTGCCTCAGGTTACCTGATAGAGCAAATGCACATGAGGGACACTAAATTGGATAACCAATTTTAGGTGTCTACAGCATGACTCCATCGTGCTTTATTTTTCATCTCTCTTCACCATAGCTTTGTCTATCTTCGTCTGAATAATTCTTTTTCTTCTTACTTGGCTGAATTTCTTCAATACTGGTGCAAATCTGGACAATTCTTCAGATTCGGAGGATATATGCAATGTATTAGACATTGATAAAAGCTCCTTTTCCTTTGTAAAGCACCTGTAATGAATTCCTGTAATTTATTCAGACAAAAATGGTGACCGGAGCATGAATAGTGAATTTTAATTATAAAAATTTACACTTTTCAAGCCCCCTGCCCCAAAAGTTGGTGTTTAATTTCTCATAAAGAGAGCATGAATCCTTTCAACAACACCTGAGCTCATGTAACACCTATCCAAATAATTATGTAGACAAAGATCAACCTCCTTCAAAGCATGCACCAAATCTGGAAGCTTTTAGCCTTGTTGCCACCTTGCCTGAGGAAAATCCTCCTTCAAATGGGGGCACGCTTTTCCTCTTGGTTGCAATTCTTTACCTGTGAATCAAATAATTCACCCATATGGCTGCCCATGCTTATATAACGTTCACAAATCTATAATTAATAATTGCCCCAACAATTAAAGGCAATTAATTAATTAAAAATCATGCTCTCTCTTTTAAAAATAGCATGTTTAAGAACAGTCATCCAATAAATTAAATTAATCCAATTAATCCTTCACACATCACTTCACTCAAGTTTCACAGTGTGCTTTGACCATAGCCACTGAAAATAGGAATTAATATAATCAGTTAATACTTTAAAAAGTATTAATTCCTTCTCAAAAGGGGTTGTACTAAATAAATTAAATTTATTTAATTTCTAAATTCTATTTTTAAATTCCTTATGTCCACTTCCCTTTGTTGAATTTTCCACAAGCCTGGGTGCCAAAATTGGGTGAATAAATATTAACAAATATTTATTTAATGCATTATTATTCACCCAAGGTGGGTCGCACTTTTTGGAATAATAGAATTCTATTTTTAAGAATTTATGACAATGGGAATTTTTACCCTGCAAGGCAGGCACTAAAATCCCATGATCCACTTAAGTGATTTGATTTTGACAATGGGATTATTTACCCTACAAGACGGGCACTAAAATCCCATGATTTCACGTAAGTCACTTTCATTTTATTTTATCATGGGAATTTTTACCCTATAAGACAGGCAATAAATTATCACCTACCTGCAGCCTCTAACTTTCCCACTGCAGCTTAAGTGAATTTTATATCACGGGAAAAAGTACCCTGCTAAGCAGGTACAAAATTTCGATCATGTCTGCGGCTTCTATTTTTCCCATTGCAGCTTAAATCCTTTGTTTTCAAAAAATACGCTCATCCCCACAGGGGCTTTTCCATGCACGACTTCACTTTTTCCCAGTGATCTAGACCTCCAATGGTGACTTCCTTCGGGCATAATGTGCGTATATGTTTTCCAACTTCTCTAGGCCAAAAATCGGGCTTACCCGACAAAGAAATTGTTCTATAGAAATTTCACAGAAATGAAACGGGACAACACAAAAACATGAAAAATTGTCAAAAGTCACAAATAAAGCCCAAAACTCATTCCTTGTTAAAATCCTTCTGGTACAAGGGAATATTGATATGTTCGATCATAACAAAACGGAGCGCAAATAGCCTCATACGGGGCTCAAAATAATTAAATACAAATTTCCCACAGATAAATCCCGACGACAGAATATAACAACTTTGGGCATCTGGGTATTTGGAAAAAAAGGCTAATATGGCTCTTTGGGATTATCTTGACGCAATACAAGAACTTTCAGGCAATAAAAACACAAAACGACCCATTATTTTAAAAGTATGAAAAAATTTCGAATAGGGTAGTCACAGATTTCAGGGTGAAATCTAGGTGACACCAGGTGGCCTTATCCTTTTCAATATTTCTAGATAGGTTACTAAGGGAAACTTGGACATCCTTCTTAACACCTTACGTGGTGAGTTTTCCCAAAGAAACCTTAGAGATCTAACAATCTGTGAAGTTATATCCTCCTTATATTTATGTGTAACCAGAAAAAAAAATTCAAAAACTCTCTCCCTAGATCAATTCGTTAGTGATGTGGGTGAGTTTCTTTGGATTCTTTTCTTCCCTAGAAGGATTGATATCTATGATGCTAAAATTGAATGCTTATGGGTGTTCCAATTTCTTTATTTTCTGGAGGGTTTGTCTTCCTAGCCAAGATGAAATAAAAGAAGGAACCAATTTCTACCATGAAGAGGGTGTGGATGTTTCTATATGAGTTACACTAGGGAATGAGTTGAAAAAATAGCCATGGGAATGGAAGAAGAGAAAATAGGAGTAAGACTCAAAATAGGGATGAGAGTGGAACATGAAGAAAGAGGATTCTTAGGGGGAGAAGCTATGCAAAGAATGGTTCCTACTGAAAGATGCAGAAAGGAGGAAACTAAATATGCCATAGGTGTGGAGGAAATGGGAGCATGTTGATCAAAGAATACTTGTCAAAGATCACACAAGGAGTTCATGTGGGACAGAAAGCCTGGAACCAAGGGCGCAAAAGGACAAGAAGGACCTGCGCGTGGAAGGCAAGTTCAGATTTCAGGACTTGGCCAATTTTGAGCATGAAGACCTATTTTTGGAAGATGGCGTGTAGAACACACCAACGATGCAGAGATGTGCGCACCATACATTGTCTATATTTGGACAAGTGGTTCGAAGCCTTTATGTATGGAGACAAGCTGATAATAGAATTGACACTTCAATTAACTGCAAGAGGACTATAGATAGCACACATGCATGTGTGGATATGCTTGTAAATAGTATGTGGCTATTAATAGCATGCGGCCTATTTCTAGAATAGATAAGAGGTGAAGGGAAAGTCCCCACCCTATATATATATATATATATATATATATATATATGATGTTAGGTACATAATAAAGGAGATGAACTGTATGTATGAATGTGTGAGATGTAAGCATGTGTAACAGAGAATATATGCATATGACTGAACTATTGTATCAGTTCCATATGCGCATTGGTATATATTAACAATACTGTAAGGAGCTTCTATATTTATTAATAGATGGAAGATATTGGTTGAATCTAAGTGTCATTCTATGTGTAGTTGAATAGTGCATATTATTAATTCAATCATGATTGTTGTTTAAAGCTTGTTCTTTCATAGATCTGAGGGTAGCATGCATTGTAGACTGAGAGATTAGTTATGAATCTATATGTTTCTTCCTTCATCATGTTAACACCCTGTCACAACAACCCTAAAGAGGGACCTGGTACCTTTGCACACTTCGGGTGAGTGCTCAGTCTAGGCCGAGTGATGTGCCAGCATGACTAGGGTGTTATCTAGTAAATTCTAGGCTGCATCATTGGTTCCCTTTCCGAGACCTCTTTATCAGTTGTTTTCAGGATGGTTTGCGATGAAGATGTACCAGATAACTCTAACAAGTATTGAGGAATGGATAAACGATCTGAAGGAAGAATATGCACGATGGTTCAGCAGTTGATCTGAGTTTAATGCACTTGGGTAGAACAGAACATGTATGACAGCTTATATGGGAGATTTTTCACTATCTTTCCAGTAGAACTATATGAGTGGCTTACTGCTTATGCATCTTATCAGAATTGGAGGTATCACACACTTATCTAGACACAGGAAGAATTTTAGGCCCTCTATGATGCTGACCTGATTTGAACTCATGCGGTGGATACGTGGTTTTGTGGTGTTCTAAATATTTTTAGTGTGGAATATTCAATTTTTATGTACTCTTTCCCAGAGGTAGTTGAATTCCTATTTTTGCGGTATCCAATAGTAACATATTTGCAAGGTATTCCACTGGCGATCAAGATCTTAATGGTAACTTTGAACCTAGAGAGTAAACCAATGGCTAACTAAACTTTATCACGGGTGAGGGTAGGAACAGGTTTGGTTTAAGATGGCAGACCTAGTGGCAAAAAGACAGAGAGAGGAAAGGTGACTTAAGTATAATGTGGCGCATGAAAGGGAGATAGAGAAGGATTTACAACTCATGTAAAACACATGGAGCCAGACCATCAGGAACTCCCCCATCTTGGATAGCATGGTAGAGATCCCCCCTTGGCTTTGCACGGAAGTGCGCCAACAAAGACTACCTAGACCGCGGGCGCACATCGTAATCCACCTGGTGACCTAGCCTTTGCACTTGGTTTTTCATTATCTAGTACGACAAGTAACCAATAAACTAATTTGGAAAGTAGCAGAGCAAAATTAAGTCAGGGATCAAGTACATCAATGGCAGGATAGACGAATTCAATGTCATTTGGAGGAGCATTCTTAGGCACATCATCCACACAGAATGTGAGTGTGTAGAATGTTGGATTCACCTCTGGAAGTGGAACTACCTCATAGACTATAGGGGTTCAGTATAGTACTACTATTGGAGCACAGGGGAGTACATCTAGAGGTCCTATTCCAACTACAGGTGGTGGATCAGGAGGTATAGGTGGTTCTAGTTCCGATGGGTCTAGTGGTTCTAGAGGCAGAGGGAACACAGGAGGTTCCGAATCAGGTGGTCAAGGTCCGCAACAACCACAAAATATCTATTTGGATATGTCTCTTCCCTTCCCAGAGTATAGAGGTATAGAGGATGCTGCCAAAAATGTGCATATGTGTGAAATCTTGTGGCACGCTAAAGGGATCACAACTACTGAGAAAAAGGCAAGTCAATTCACCACTACATTATAGGGGCATGCGTACAACTAGTATAGGAAGTTTGACCCTGATCAAACCTATGTGGATTATTCAGCATTGAGAGATGATTTCTTAAAAGAGTTTCATATCCCTAAGTTTGAGCAGAAAAGTATAAGTGCTCTCAAGGATATCAAGCAAGGCACTACTGAGAGTGTACATGAGCATGATGATTGTTTTAAGACACTTCTATCTAACCTATCTTATGATATTCACACTAGTCAGCATGCACAGTGGTTCATTGGAGGATTGATTACACCTTTTAGAAGGGTGTTATCACATACGACATACATTGATCCTTATGAGGCACTGGAAGCAGCTTTGCATACTGAGGAAGTTGGGAGCATTGACATTGGCATTAGTCCATTCATAGAGGCATAGATTGTAGCTATGGCGAAGCGGTTAGAGAAGCTATCAGTAAATTCAGCCCATGAAACATGATCAGGAAATTGGTGTACAGATTATGAAGTGGAAGGTCACACCAAGGATAGTTTCCCTTGCAGATCTGTACGATCATTACTATTGGACTATGAAATTTGTCATTTGAGTCATGACGATAGTCATTGTCCTTTGTTACAACGCACGATAAGGAAGAATGTATCTTTTTTTTTGCAAAATTTGCAGGTCCACGACCCATGATATTGAGGATTGTCAGATGATTGGTCATATCCAGGATGCTATAGACCTTGGGGTACGACAGGAAAGTATGTCATATAATTATAAGCGTAAGAATGAGCACTAGGATCAGGATCATAATCAAGCACACTATGACAGGAATGAGGGGCATTTTAAAGGAGGTCATGGAAGGGGATGTGGATATCATGGTGGATATGGAGGATGAGGCCATGGTGGAGGAAGAGGATATTTCCCTCATAGAACATGTTATACGTGAGGATCTCCTAACCACTATAGGCGTGAATTTCCTCAAAATATTACATGTTCTTTATGCAGAAAGAGCCATAGCTATGAAGAGTGCCCAGACATATATGAGCATCTGAGTAAGTAGCATAAGCAAGAAAACAAAGGCAACGGGATGATTACAATCTAGCACACAATAGAAGATTAGTGGATGCCCAAGATAGCAGATGGACCTGAGGCATTGACAGTGAAAATAACTAGATGCACTAAAGTAGCACGCGCGAGGGAGGAATTGCACCAGAAGCCTACGATCACCAAGGAGGATGTTTTGCATGTGAGGTATGTAGATCCTGCTCATTAGAAGGAAGTTTACTTGGATACCATGGAAGTGCTGAGGAAACTTCAGGGTGAGATATAGTACCTAAAGGAGCAAAAGAAAGCATCAGAGACAGTCCAAACATATATCGATGATTTGCAAGAGGTGTGCAATATGTTGCGCCAGGAGAACATTATTCCACTATTAGGAAGTTGGTTAAAAGGGAACACTCCACATGCAATTCTTAAGACCGGATAGCAGATTTTACATGCAAATATTACCCCTGATAGCATTGACTATAACAAAGAAATTATTCTGAATGTTGTTGTGGATGGGTGGTGGTTGAGCAACATATTGATCGATATAGGTGTGTTGTCCGCTCAAAATTTCCCTTCTTTTGAGAAGTTGAAAATTGAAAAATTTTAGGTTAAAAGCCTTCTCTGTTGTCCTGGAAATGTGAAAAGTCAAGAAATTGGAAAAATATTTGTTTTTTGGGTCATTTTGTGTAAATTTCGGGCCTGTCGAACATTTTTGTCCCAAGTGTCCCAAGTTCATTTGGGCTCTCTATTCCCCGATTGGCCGCTTTACCCGAGGTTCGTTTCTTTTGGGCCCGTCGGAACTTTTTGTCCCAAGTGTTCAAGTTTTCCTGGACTCATTGTTCCCTATTCGTCTGATTTGGCCAAATCACGTACTCTGTGTACTTTCTTCCCTCATGTCCCAGATTCATTTGTGCATACTTTTCCCGCATCGCCCGTATCGGCCGAATCGCACTTTCGCATCCCGTGTGTCCCAAATGAACCAAAGGCCATTCGAGTTAATTTTTCCCGCTCTTCACAAATATCTTTCTTTCCAAGTTGGTAGGTGTGTATTTAATACGCATTAATTGTCTTTCTCTCTCCCAAATGGCTATATAATGAATCGCCCCCTATGCATTTTGCACACTGCTTTCTTGATATCCATTGCTCATACCTTTGCGATCAAGATTTCTGCGTGCATACTCATTTCCCCTGTAATTTCGTCCCAAGTCCAAATTGCAACCTTGGCTCCTCAAATTGCTAACAACATGAAGATTAAATTCCAAGGCCAGGAACAAGTCTCACCGCTCGAGTATGCCATTCCCGATATCGGGGACAGTGAGGTTCGCCACCTCGACTTTGGAGATTTTTGGGCAAGAATGACAGATGCGCACCCTTCACCTATGGCACAGATGATTCATGACAGTGGTTTGGCATTCACCAATGGTTTCCCTATCTCGGTGCAATGCGCAGATATAGTACTCTCCTGTGGTGCTCATTTCAACCTTGATTTGACTTAGATGACGAATGTGCATGGGGAACTCATCACCAAACTTGACACTGCTGCCATTGGCGCTACCCTAAGAATTCCAGAGATGGAAAATGCTATAGTAATTTATCAAAACAGGCACAAGCCCCCTTCGATCAGGACAGTGAGAAATATAAGGCGCGGGTGGTGAAGTCCTGGCTTAAAAACCCTAAAAAGGGGGCGTCTCGTCTATCCAAGGTTCTTTTCCATGCAAATTTCATTAAGGAATTGTCAGATTTTATAATCCTACTGGCTCGGGTCATGGGATTAACCTCTACAAATGAGTTCCATTTTTGGATGTGCCCGCTTATCAATATGGTGTGTGAAGGGACGCAGAATATCAATTGGGTAGAGATCATTAGTATTAACCTAGCAAAGCAGCTATCCAATGTACAACAAACCAAGAAGTTCTATATGACTTCATACTTGATGTATACTCTGGCAGCATTGAGGCAATGGTTTGGCTTCTCGTACATTGATGCTCACAAGGGTGACCCCGTATATGCCTACTACCCTCAGTTCAGCCTGGAAACTAGCAATTGCAACTTCAGAAGGGTGAATGATGCCTTCACCATGTACATTGTCAGGCTTTTAGAGAGCGATACAGTGAGGAGATTTTCTAATAAAGCTATGAATTTGATATCACACTACGGTGCCTACATCCAATTTAGAAAATTTTCCTATATAAGGCCTGTTGGCTATGAGAGCACCCCTCTCAAGCTCCCCATGTTCTACAATGATAAAATGGCCTTAATAGAAGTATGCAGGAAATTGGACAAGTTGCATAGAACCTACAGGGATAAGAAAATTACTAGTTTACACTTTCCCATCTCTTTGGGAAACTACACCTGTAAAATGGCTCTAAATGCACAAAACATAGAAAGAGCCCTAGCTCCCATTACTGTCCATTTCTTCAGGCCAAGAACCTATTTTGACTTGAAGAAGTTTATTGAGTAGAACATCAAGATCACTTATCATCATAGGGTAGACACAGAAGATTATTGGGCTGACTGTGTTGATGATTTTGAAGCAAGAAAGAGGCATTATGGCAAATTTTCTCTTCAACTAATTCAAGAGCTTAACCTGTACCAAGTTCTTGAAGGACTCCAGGATGATAATTCTGACCTGTACTCATATGAGTATGACAATGTGGTCAAACACACTCCCTTGGAGGATTTGGATTGGTTCAAAAAGGAGAAGGATGATCTGACAGAAATCCTAGCTCCCGTCTTGGTAAGAACCAAAATCTAGTTTGATAGAAGAGTTTGCAAACTCAGAAGGCACTCAGGTGAATCCTCCAAAGACACCTCAACACCAAGAAAAGAGGCATTGTCACCTGATTCGAGAGCACCTGTGTAGACCCCTCCTGCCTCGTCAACTCAAGGTCCCACAGTATCTACTCCTTCCTCATCCACCCAGGTATACCAAAAGAAAGTCAGAGAAGTCAAGAAGGAGCCTGTGGAGGAAGATCCCCTAAGGAAGCATACTGAGTTGCCCTCAGGCCCAAAGAACATCAATTTTCTTAGTGAAAGCGAGGAGATTGAAGTGCCAGTCTCTTCAAGCGCTCCAGAAGCCCCCATGGATAAAGAAAAGGAGGTCCAAAGGACTGAGCTTCCGAGTGCTAGTGACTCCTCTGTACTAGAAGCCCCAAGCGCCCCACTCATATCCCAACTAGAGGCAACAACAGTGAAAACCTTGGGTGCCATGAGTTCTTTGTCTCTTGGTCCTCTTTCCCCACCTGCTTCTTCCTCCTCCTCTTTTGCATGGGTACAACCTCTTGTTGACACTAGGAAGAGAGAGTCTTCCTCCCGAATCTCAGGACCCAATTTTGATGTTGTGGCGGCCTTATTAGGCACTACCCCTCCTATTCCTACCAAAAAGGCCATAACTACCTCCAGAATAGTATCTAATGCTCAGGGCCAACAATTCCTAGAGATAGCCAAGCCTAAGGTAGACAAGCCAGAGAAAGATTTGCAAGCATCCAACCTTGAGCTCTCAAGAATTCCCATGGGAGAGTCTACCCCTGAATGTGAGATCCACAATCTTCAGGAAACAATCACTAGAGTCATTGGGAGGGTAGAGAAAGGAAAACAAACCATAGAGCAGTTGGAGGAGTAGGCCCAGATTCTTACAAGTTTCATCAAGTCGCTGTTGTCTAAGGACAAATTTTTAGATCCTACCCCACTGACTACTCTTCCACCACCTGTGATTCTCAGCCAAGATGAGGTGCAGAGTATCAAAGATATACACAAGTATTCCATCTATGGAAGGGATATGGAGGCCATGGTGGATGACATGCTCATTTCAGGATTGAATTTCATTGGAGAAGCCTTCAAACTCAATGAGAAGGTAAATAATTTGCAACAGAAGCTCTCCTCCACTATTGGGGATATAGATAAATAACTCAAACTCTGGAGTAGCTGCATAGTAGACCTTCGCCTTATGGGACAGGCTGATGAAAATATTTTGTTGGCAAGCAAGGTCTTTAATGATGTAAAAGATAACTTGGAAAAGTAATGGGTATACAGCGTGGAATGGAAAATTAAGGTGTTGGAGGAGGCTTTGGGAGAGTTAAGAAATAGCTGGCAGAAGGGTGAGGCCTTCAAGACTCTAGTTGTATTTGCCTTGAAGGATATACATTGCCATCTCCATGATGAGACTTCTGGTGTGCCTCTCTCTTTACAAGAAATCAAAGCTCAATTCAGAGCTTTTGTCAAAGAGAGTTTATTCAGGGAGGAGTCTATTTCTAAAGAAAAGGTAAAGGAGATTTGCTCTCTCCAGTCTGCTATTAAGGAGGCGAATAAAGATTATCATACTCATGTCAAATTCGACAAAGAAATGGAGAAGTTCCTCAGATTTTGGACTCAGTCCACTGCTAACACATCAGTCCCACGAGACAAAGACATAGCAGAGGAATTGAAAAGATTCAGACAGCAGATCTTAAAGTCAGTGTGTTTCACTCAGAAAATACTTCGTTCCTTATAGAAACAGATAAGGTTAGGGTTAGGAGGAATACCTGTAGGATGTCGAGATGATGTGCGCGTACCGTAGAGAAAGATCAGGTTGACTGCGGAGAACTCCTTTTTGTCTGGGAAGGACTACCTGCAAATAAGAACACAAGACCACAAGATTTGATTAAACAATAAATGAGGAAACTGCCTTGGGCCCAGGAAATGTAAAACTTCCTTTCGAAGTTGGTCAGTTTCCCTGCTAACGTGAATTAACACAAAAGACTGTAAAATATCAATTAAATTGCTTGGCTGAACTGGGTGGGGGAAAGGCTGTTTTTCCTGGTTTTTGATCAAAGGAACCGATGCCGGTTACGTATAACCGATGGCGGTTACTGATAACCGATACCGGTGGGTTCTAGGATCATCTGGGCTGGTTGTGGAGTTTGTAATGGCTAGTTTTTGGATAGTTTTTAGGAAATGGGATGGTTAGAAACAAAAGAATGACAGCTAGAGGCAATGGTATGTTGGATAATGGATTCAGAAACGGATTTGGGAGGACTGTAATTCCAAAAGCATAAGAAATGTTATAATGGAGGACATGCAAGATGTAACTTACTGGTTTTGATGAAGGCGCAAGTTGATCTCCTTTGCTATAAACCCGTCTAATATTTTCACTCGTCTCTGCTTGGTCAAGTGAAGATCTAGACTCTGTTCCTCGTTCGCAATGCCCTCGCTTGATCCAGAAATCCTTTGATTGATCTCCCAAAATGAAATTATGATCCGTTGTTTTGGTTTGGGAAGCCCATTTACAGGGAACTGATGGCAGTTGCATAACCGACGGCGGTCGAGTAGGAACCGGCATCGGTTAGGAAAAAGTAGGCTATTTTTACTAAAATAGCCCACCTTCCCTGTTTTTCTCCCGAGAGATCAGTTGCGGGCTTGGTCAAGTGGCTAGAAGGTTGGCTTTTGGTGCGAGTAAGGAGGCATTAGTTATGGATGTGAGTCTAGACCAAGTCATGGGTCTTAATTAGCTTAGTTTAGGGTTAGGGCTAGGTCATGATGAGGTGGCAAGGTGAGGTGGCGGGTAAGGTGATGTGGATTTATCAATTACAAGGTAATTAATAAATGATTGTGTAAAGTTTAGGTAATGAGGTTAGGTTGCGAAATGGGATGCGGGTCACAAGGGGTCGTGAGACACGAATTTGGTGTCTACATTAGCCCCTTATTGTCGTGTAGCTTGTTCTGTAAAGCTGCGCGGACAATAATATGAAGTGGTTTCTCATGTTAAAGATATAGGTAATCCCCCTCAAATCTATCACAGATTGAGTGAACAGGAAATCAGGGATAGGGTTGATAAAGGGTATATGTGGTAGAGAGGATGGTAAGGGGGTGGGGTAGGTCCAAGGAAGCAGACGCATGTTGAAATGCAATAGTACGACTAGGGTACATGATTTGACTAGCAAACCAGCAATGTATAGGCAAAGGTCGATAGTTTATCCAAACAAGGGTGATATAATCCTGGTATCCAAGGCATAGGAAGTAGCTCCAGGATATATAACAGGTAAGGTACCGGAACGTTTAGGCATGTTCGGCAGTACCAAGAGGTTGGTTTGGTTGAGATAAACGTCACGGTCTAGGTCTGGGCAAAGCTGGTCGACAGATCAAGTCAAGGACCCTAATCATGCGAAAACACGAACAGGTGAGCTCGATTGAACACAAGGTACATGATGGATGTATAAAATAAAACGTTGATTGTGGGTATGGTATGGAAGTGATACGGCCTTGGTCAGGCGGTGGCCCTGGGTCGGGCTAAATAGGTAGGGCGAGGCCTTGGGTCGGGCCAATTGGTAGGTTGAGGCCTTAGGTCGGGCCGAATGGGAGGTTGAGGCCTTAGGTCGGGCCGAATGGTAGGTTGAGGCCTTGGGTCGGGCCAATTGGTAGGTTGAGGCCTTCGGTCGGGCCGAATGGTAGGTTGAGGCCTTGGGTCGGGCCAAATAGGTAGGTTGAGGCCTTAGGTCAGGCCGAATGGTAGGTTGAGGCCTTAGGTCGGGCCGAATGGTAGGTTGAGGCCTTGGGTCGGGCTGAATGGTAGGTTGAGGCCCTGGGTCGGGCCGAATGGTAGGTTGAGGCCTTGGGTCGGGCCGAATGGTAGGTTGAGGCCTTGGGTCGGGCCAAATAGGTAGGTTGAGGCCTTGGGTCGGGCCAAATAGGTAGGTTGAGGCCTTGGGTCGGGCCGAATGGTAGGTTGAGGCCTTGGGTCGGGCCGAATGGTAGGTTGAGGCCTTGGGTTGGGCCGAATGGTAGGTTGAGGCCTTAGGTCAGGCTGGACAAGTGAACAAATGTTGTGCAGCAAAGGTGGACAGAGGCGATATTGGTGAAAAAGAGGCAAGGAGTAAAGAAGGGAAAATAATGGGGTGAAAGTTGGGTATGAAACCGATGTCGATTTTGCATGACCGATATCGGTTAAGGGACCGATACTGGTTTCTTAGGGAAAAAAGAAACCGACATCGGTTAAGGTCGAAAAACCTATAAAAAGAAAAATACGGCCTGTCATTGTCACTTTTGTTATTTGCAATCCAAATTAACGTGTCTGACGTGGAGAGTTGATTTGGAGGGTTATTAAGTGAGGTGGAGCTATTTGATTGGCGGAGAGAGTTGATAGTGGGCCCGAATAGTTGAGGAGGCAGCAGGTGATTGGCCGGGGACCCAGCAGATCAGGATTGGAGCCATGGCACAGGCAGGAGGAGCTGGAGGAGCTGGACCAGCTGGACCGCCACCACCCATCCCACCACGACGACGTGTCGTCGTACCGGTAGGTTCTAAACTCTTTAATTTGGTGATTTGGTTGAGTTATGTTGTTTTTGGGATTTGGGTAGGAATTGGTATGTTGGAGGAAATAATGGGTAAATGGAGGTAATTCGAGAAAGGGAGAGGGTAGATAGGTTAGATAGGCTAAGGCGGCTAGGTGTGTAAAATTTGGGGGTGTTTGGGTGGGTAGATGGGTAAACATAGGTGAAAAATGGTTTTTGGGGGCCGCGCGGGGGTTCGGCTCGGGCAGGAGACAGTGACCGATGTCGGTCAGTAGGCGACCGACATCGGTCGCAAAGGCATAAGGTGAGATTGAATTGGGGGCTACCGGCATCGGTCGCGTATCGATCGGTATCGGTGGGGGAGGTTGAGGGTGGAGTTGGGATGGGATTGGGTTTAGGGTTTAAGTTTGAAGGTGGGTTGGGTAGCGTGTTGGGGTGGGGTTTAGAGTTTAGGGTTTAGGTTTGAAGGTGGGTTAGGTGGCGTGTTGGGGTGTGGGTTTAGAGTTTAGGGTTTAGGTTTGAAGGTGGGTTGGGTGGCGTGTTGGGGTGTGGGTTTAGAGTTTAGGGTTTAGGTTTGAAGGTGGGTTGGGTGGCGTGTTGGGGTGTGGGTTTAGGGTTTAGGGTGGAGAAGGGTGAGGTGTGGGGTTAGATTTTAGGTGTTACAAAAGGGGGTTTAGATGGTAAAGCAGGTGTTATAATAAAGAGTGGGTCTAAGAATGTGGGTTGGTTGTGCAGGCACGTCAGCAGTTGATGATGCGTGATAGGATGCCTCCACTATTGAGTCGGATGAGGCCACACATATCTGCGGTGCATTGGGCCATCATGCGCGAGGTGGGACTTGGCGGGGTCCAGAGGTACAGAGCGATAGATAGAGATCACAGCCTGATGGTCGCCCTCATCGAGAGATGGGATCCGGCGGCCAATGTGTTCCATCTGCCGACCGGGGAGATGACCGTCACATTAGAGGATGTGTATCGCATCCTGCGGCTACCGATCGAGGGAGAGGCCGTTTTCCAGGTAGATTCAGAGACGGCCATGGATAGCATACTGCAGGTTTTTGGGGATGCAGCCGCACTTCTTACATATCATAGCGCGAGCATTGGATATGGTGACATGTACCGCGCACACAGACATGAGACACGGCTTGCCGTGTTGATGATGATAGGGATCACCTGCTTCGCCCTCCCGGATTCAGAGGGAGGCCGCTTCCCACGGGCATTGATGGGGGTGCTACTAGAGATGGTGGAGGAGCACACCTGTTTCGCATGGGCACCAGTGTATCTGGTGCAATTATATAGGGAGTTATGGGGCTATCGCCGGAGGAGGCGATTTGGTATTTGTTCTACCTTTTTGTTGCACTGTTGGGCATACGAGCACATCGTATGCATCAGGCCGGTAGGGCTACCCCAGCAGCCAGGGCCATAGGTCGTATACCGATATGGATTTCAGAGGTGGTTGGGGGTCGTGGGCCAGCCAGGAGTAGTTGTTGCAGGTCGGGATGTGGCCTACTATAGACATATGCTAGAGGGCCTTACAGCAGTAGACATTATATGGAGACCCTACAGAGGTCACCAGCCTGGCAGAGGAGCCCGCATACAGCTGCGCCTGATCCAGTATACATTCTGGATAGCAGGACGGAGGTCGGGAGAGTACGAGCGGATACCCCTAGAGAGGGTACGCAGGCAGATGGGGCTGTGATAGGACGAGCCACCTCCCTTCCCTCAGTACAGGAGGGATGATGTAGAGGCCCCACTACCAGCGCCACAGCCTTGGGATCCAGACTGGGTAGCGGAGAGACCAGCAGGTGAGGGTGTGGATGATGCCGGGTGCACGGGAGCATACAGGGTATGGTGGGCTGGGCAGAGAGCAGCGAGGATAGTACCGCCTGCGCAGCCAGACTTGGCTGCAGTTACTGCAGAGAGAGATCAGCTCCGGGGGCAGGTGCAACTATTACAGGGACATTTGGTTGCTGCACAGGCACAGATAGGGGTCTTACAGGGGCAGCTAGCCCAGGCTCAGGTACAGGCACAGGCAGCACCACCACCAGCAGCACAGCCACAGGTGCAGGTACAGGTACAGGCAGCCGTACCAGCAGTAGCACAGCCACAGCCCCAGATACCACCACGGCCACAGGTGCAGGTACAGGCTCAGGGGATATTGGTGTTAGGTGCCAGGGGACCAGCCCCAGTTCCTTCAGTGGCACGAGATCGTTATATGGAGGTTAGAGCAGAGGCCCGTTATTATCAGGATATTCTTGATAGTACCGGAGTCGAGTATCAGGCGTATGCAGCGCATAGGGCAGAGACCTCGCACAGCCAGAGATCTCAGGGAGGGGCAGCCACAGCTGGCGTGTCCGTGACGGGCAGGAGGCGAGAGGCACCACAGGGACCAGCGGGGAGAGGTGCCGAGGGCGGTGGGGAGAGCTGATAGATCCCCGACATGGTTTTGTATAGGGACATGGGCACCGGTCTGCGAACCGGTTGTATTGATAGAGGCCTGCATGCCTACACTTATTCATTGTTTTGATTCATTTATTTATTATATACCGGCCTGCGAGCCGAGTACGGGTTGTATATTTGATACCGGCCTGCAAGCCGAGTATATTTTTGGTTTGAGAGACCGGCCTGCGAGTCGAGTCGAGATTTTTGGTAGGTATTGCGGCCTGCGTGCCGGCTTTGGTATGTTATGAGATCACAGAGGCCCCGATGTAGGGCACATTGTATTTTTGAAAATTTGTATATATATAGAGACGATGTTTTGATCCACATGTTGTGTTTAAAATGTGTTGAAATATGTGGTTAATGGCTGGTAATATATAGAATGTGTGATGAGTTTAATTGACATGTTGATAGATAGATGATGCTGATGTTTTTGTTTGTTTGTGCGTATATATGAATGTCAAGTTATGTGATAAATTGGTGGTTTTGTGACAGTGTGATATATGTAACTGATGAGTTGGATCCAAATGATGTATAGATTGATAGTTTTTTGGTATCTGTAGTCGATGGTTTGTGTATTTATAAAATAAATGATGTTGATGAAATTGTAATGCTATGTGTGGTGGATGAACAAAATGTGGTAAATTGTGTTGGTTATGCAGGCAAAGAGGCGGGCGCGACAAAAATTTAGATGAGAAATGAAGAAAAGAACCCTGTTTCAAAAAGGAAGGTGTGTAACCGATATCGGTTAGAGAACCGATATCGGTAGCTGATAGACCGATATCGGTTAAGTAACCGATACCGGTTATTTAGGTATGAGCTTTTCTAAAAATAGAAAAGCTAGGGTGGCAACTTAAGTTTTAATTTTAGAGCCATGCAAGAGGTTAAATACGCGAATGCGACGCTTTTTGACGACTGAGACAGGTATTTGCATGAGAGATTTGGGTGAGAAGGAGAAAAGAGACAAGGAAAGTAAATGTGATCCGAGGTTCAGAAGGCAGAAAGACAAAGTTGAAAAGGGTGGTGATCATGGCAGAACGAGGAGAAGCATTCAGCAGGCAAGGACATGAGGGAAGACAAGGGCGACCTCAAGCTGCTGCAACCCAAGAGGTATTGTTTTGTTTGTGATTTGACTACTGCATGTTTCGTGAATAAGATGGGGGAGAGTAGGTGGGTAGATACGAGAAAGAAAACATGATAACAAGGGTTGTAGGTGAGGTAAGTGTTACAGGGTAGGCAATCAGGGGTTTCAGGTATGTTTGTATGTATAAAAAGGAATAAACGAGCAAATTATTGTCGTAGGTGGTTGTTTTTAGGGAAGGTGTATAAAATTGACAGTGACCGGTAGCGGTTAGGGAGAAACGGTATCGGTTGTTCAAGCCGATATCGGTTACGTATAACGGGTACCGGTTACTGGAGAAATTTCCAGAATGTTTTGAAAAAGACCCTAATGGATGGAATGGTTGTTTGTCATTTTGGTGCTATGCAGGCAGAGGCAGGGTTGAGGATGAATGATAGCGTGCCAGCGCCGGTTGTCGCGAATCCGAGCGGATGTAACACCAGCGGAATGGACATTGATAAATCGGTTGGGGCTAAGTGGAATCCGTTATTATTCACGAATCGCACGTAACCATGGTATGTTACAGGTGCTGACTTGAGAGATGGAATCCTGAGACAAATACCTTCTATCTGCCAATAGGTGAAATGACAGTAACTTTGGAAGATGTGTTTCGTATTTTGAGACTCCCTATTACAGGAGAGCCAGTATATCAGGCACTACCTAGCGCGGGGCGGGCAGCGATAACAGAAGTGTTTGGTCCATATGCACGAGACTTAACACAGCGAGGTTTGTCATTCACATATGGGGGTAATGTATGCAGCACACCCTGAGGAGACAAGGTTAGCAGTGATTTTATTGATGGCGGTAGGGTATTATGCGTTACCAAGGGTAGAAGGGGGAAGATTTCCAAAGGTATTGATGGGTGTTATTTGGGAGATGATAGAAAGGAATGTGACTTTTACCTGGGCACCTGCATATTTGGCGGAGCTATACAGGGGTTTATGGGCTTGTAGGCGAAGTCACAGGACAACGTTGGATTGCTCATACTTATTACACTGTTGGGCCTATGAGCACATTGTTTGTGTGCGACCAATAGGCCGATCCATCCAGGCAGGAGAGACCAGAGTACAGAGGTTGGGATTCCGATGATGGGTCCAGACAGAACAAGAGGCAAGATCTCAGGCCGTGCCGGGTGACATTGAGTATTACAGGCAGGTATGGGAGAGGTTAACGGTTGCAGACATCTGTTGGAGGCCCTACGGGAACTATATGGTAACCGAGAACATAGCTGAGGAGTTGAGAGGTGTAGAGCGATTGAGGTGGATCGCGGGGGCATAGGCCAGGTGAATATGAGAGGATTCCTATAGATCGCGTGCAGCGACAATTTGGATTTGTGCAGGACATACCACAGGCTTATAGACCATATATGAGGATTGATGTCGAGGCAGCATTCTCACCACCCCGGCCAACACCTCCAGAAGGGCCCAAGGAGATAGCAGCCGATCGCAGGGTAATGGATGCAGGAATGACAGAGGCCTATAGATTATGGTGGGTAGCAGAACTGCGAGGTGTACGTGAGCGCCCTGACATAGCGGTGATTACAGCAGAGAGGGATCGTCTGCAGTGTTTGGTTCAGCAGCTCCAAACGTAGGTGAATGAGACCAGAGGATTGTTAGTGGTTGCGGAGTCACAGGCGGCGAGACTAGAGGCTGGAGTTCTCCATGCGAGAGGGCGTATTCATATGTTACAGGAGAGATTGGCAGATAAGTGGGGCGGTGGTACCAATAGCCGCGGTACCTTTGAGGACAGAGAGGGCCCGGCGAGAGGGGTCGACGATCACGATCATCACCTAGTTCGGGATGAGTTGTGATGGTCTGAGTACATGTTAGCGAGGTATAAGAATAAATAAGGGTGCCGACCTACGCGTCGATGATATAGAAGATGTATTTGTGGAACATCTAACTAAAACTGAGATATGTATGTTGATTTGCGTTATAATAATAAGAATGATTGTCGTTTTGACTTTCGGTATTTTGAAAAAGGATCAAAGAGGAATGTAATTAAAATAGAAATACACAAAAAATATTTATATTTACCACACATGATAGGTTATGGTAGGGGATGGTCGAGCTAACCTTGGGAGACCCCATGTCTCCGAAGTGCTGCCTACATAGCCCATTGCACAAAGCAAAGAGGGGCCTCAGACCGATGTAGTTCTCCCTTAGGACCAGGGAGAGGTGAATTTAGGCAATTTGGTATGGTTTAGGCAATTTGTCGTTTGGTAAAAAATGTGATGTTGGTAGGGTAATGCTGTTGGTGCTGGTAGGATAATGTTGTTGGTGTAGGTATAGGTAAAGCAAAGGTTAGCATATCCAAGTAGTAGGGAATAGTGTCCTGATTAAGATCAACACACAATTCTAGATGCGAGGCAAAGCGGAAAGAGTGCTCCGTAGGTGAAAAGAGCTAAACAAACCACACAACGTAGAATGAGCCTAAAGCCCTAAGTGTCGTGCATAGACGAGAAGTCCATAGTTGAAAAAGAGTTGTATGATCACAATATATCAGGTGTACGTTACGTCCCTTGAGTTGAAACAAATGGTGAGGTGATGTGGATGATATAACTGAGGTACGCAGAACTTATTACAAAGTGAGTGCTCTGACGAAAGAGAACCTACCCTAAATAGACAAGTCCATGACTCAAAAGTCCTTTTGAATTAGGCTTTTCTTTTATTGAATGTAGACTGATCGATGCGGGAAGTCTACAGGGGATATTGATTGTATTATTCTTGAGGTCTTCACGAAGCTGATCAATGTGAGAAGCTTCTGATAAAGGCTGACTGTGTATAGCTGTCCTTTGAGGGAGCAGTCTATTTATAGTAGCAGATATGATTGTAATGCATAGCTGTCCTTCGGGGGAGCAGTCTATATATAATAGCAGCAATAGTTCGGCATATAGCTGTCCTTCGAGGGGAGCAGTCTATATTTAATTTAAATGACTAGATGTTCATTTGGCGTGAAGCATCTAGTGAGTAGGAAGTTTGACTCAAGAAAATCCCATAAGAATACGGCTTATTTTAATACTTTTGAAGTCATGGACTAGACTAAAAAGGGGAAGGCATCATCAAGGGGAGGTGAGGATCAAACTATGTGAGCTTGATTGTTATTATGAAGTGTAGGAAACAGAGTGTATGTAGTGGTAAGTGAGCTCAAGGGACGAGCAGCAGGTAGATAAGAAGTGATATAACACTAATTTCAACAGTAGAATGGTCGAAGATGCAAGGCATTAAGGGGTTCAGGCTCAGGTTTACCATTAAGCGAAGCTAAACGATAAGTACCGGATCCATAGGTATGAGTGATTATATAAGGCCCAATCCAATTGGGAGCAAATTTTCCACGTTTGCTCTTTTCTAGTTTGGTTACATGTTGATTCTCTTTAAGAACAAGATCACCAACCTTAAAGGTACGCTCATGAAGTCGCTTATCATAAGCACGTTTAATGCGTTTTTGATAGATTTGAAGGTGACCAAGAGCTGTAAGACGGCGTTCGTCAAGAAGCTCCAATTGGGCTAACCGCTCTTGGCGGAAATCATCGTTGGTGAGAATATCCTGAAGAGATATTCTAAGGGAGGGTATTTGTATTTCGAGAGGCAAAACAGCCTCGGTACCGTATACCAAAGAAAAAGGGTGTGGCATTAGTAGAGGTACGAATGCTAGTACGATAAGCCCAAAGGGCAAAGGGAATGTGATCGTGCCAATTTCTTCCGGATTCATTGACAACTTTCATGAGGATTTTGGTTAGTGTTTTATTAGAGGACTCGGCTTGCCCATTGGCTTGTGGATAGTAAGGTGATGAGAAACTAAGTTTGATACCAAAGTTGTCACAAAGGTCTTGCAACAACTTGTTTTTGAAAGATTTTCCATTATCTGTTATCAGGCGATGAGGAACACCAAAACGACAGATAATGTGGTGGTTAATGAACTCGACAATTTTTTCTTTTTTGATTGAAATGAGTGGAATAGCCTCCACCCATTTTGTGTAATATTCGGTCGCTGTGAGTATCCAACGTTGACGTTGTGAAGAGGTTGGGTGAATCTCACCAATAAGGTCTAAACCCCATTGTGAGAAGGGCCAAAGATCTCGAGCGATCTGGAGCGGGTGGCTAGGAGTATGTTGAAGGTTGGCATGTTGCTGACACATAACACAATGCTTAACATATTCGTAGCAGTCGTTATTGAGGGTAGGCCAATAATAACCAAGGCGAAGGATTCGTTTGGCCATGGCAAGGCCGTTAAAATGTCCACCACAAATACCGTCATGGACCTGTTGGATGGTATGAGTGGCCTCCGCACCAGTTAGACAGCGAAGGAGGATACCATCAAAGCCACGTTTATAGAGGAGTCCCCCCATGACAACATAATGCGAAACACTTTTAAGAAAAGCATGATTGCCGTTACTAGTAAGGTCAGGTGGGAGGACAGAGATTGTAAGGTAGTCGTGGAATTGGTGGTACCAGGTATCCTGTGAATTAGTGGACACAGTATTTATCATACAAACTACCGGGGTTGAATAGGATGGGGCGAAAATTTGTTGGACCACGACGAATAATTCAGAGTCAGTTGGCGCGGGCAGGAATTTGCGAGGCTAAGCAAGCCATAGTATCCGCAAATTTGTTAGTGGAGCGGGGAATGGTTTGTATAAAATAGTGGGTAAATAAAGCTAGAAGTGAATCCACGTAGTGTTTGTATTTTTGAAGTTCCTCGTTTTTGCATTGGTAGACGCCCATAACTTGATTGACTACCAATTGAGAGTCGCCAAAAATGTTGATAGATTTGATACCTAAGTGTAATGCAACTTGGAGACCCAAAACCAGGGCCTCATATTCCGTTGTATTATTAGTGCAAGGGAAATCAAGTCGGAATGAAAGAGGCATAGGTTTAGCGTTGAGAGGAATGAGAACAACGCCGGCTCCTCCGCCACGCTGGCATTTAGATCCATCGAAGAAGAGGGTCATTGGGTACGACTCCTCCGTGAGGGAAAGAGTAGCGATGAGTTCGTCGGGAAATGTGAAATTGGTAAATTGTTCCCCCGGTAAAGGAGCGTCCGCAAGTTGGTCTGCGATGGTTTGTCCTTTGATTGATTTCTGGTGGATAAACTCAAGGTCGAGGTCGGCGAGAAGCATGAGCCATCTAGCAATGCGTTGGTTCAGATGAGGTTTGGCGTACATGTAATGGATGGGGTCTGTGTTGGTGATGACGAAAGTCTTATGATTTAGAAGGTAGTGTCGGAGTTTGGTGGCGACGAATGATAGGGCCAGGCACAATTTTTCTATATGTGTGTACCTAGTCTCATAGTCCACCAAAGTACGACTTATATAATAAACGGCTTGTTCGTGATTCTCAGAGTCACGATGTGCAAGCATGGCTCCTACAGCGTGGTCGGTGGCGGAAAGGTAAAGGTAGAAAGGGCGGTTGTCTTGGGGTGGGATAAGCACGGGTGGCTGTAAGAGATAAGATTTGAGAGCTTCGAAGGCTTGGTGACATTCTTCGCTCCATTGGAATGCAATATCCTTTTTAAGGAGGTGATGGAAAGGTTGACATCGATCCGAGAGTTGGGAGATGAAACGTCGGATAGATTGGAGCTTACCTTGTAAACTACGCAATTGTTTGAGATTTTTGGGTGGGGGCATTTCTAGGATAGCTTTGACTTTCGATGGATCGACCTCAATGCCACGCAAAGAGACGATAAAGCCAAGAAGTTTTCCCGAAAGAACACCAAAGACACATTTCTTCGGTTGAAGGCGGACAGAATATTGTAACAGGCGATCAAAAATGATGGTTAAAACATCGAGATGTTCACTACGATGTTTAGACTTGCCGAGAAGATCGTCGACATAGTCTTCAAGGATAGTGTGCATAATGTCATGAAAAATGTAGGTCATAGCCCGCTGATAGGTAGCACCAGCATTCTTAAGGCCAAATGGCATGACACGATAACAGAAGGTTCCCCAAGGAGTTATGAAGGCAGTCTTGTGTTGATCGGCAGGGGCAACCAAAATTTGGTTGTATCCTGAAAAGCCATCCATGAGAGAAAGCATTTCATGACCCGCAGTGAGATCAACAAGTTGATCAATACTTGGGAGGGGGAAGTCATCCTTAGGGCAAGCGAGGTTAAGATCCCGGAAATCCGTGCATATCCGAAGTCCCCCCGTCGCTTTCGTGACAGGTACGATGTTAGAAATCCATTGAGGATAGTCAATAGGCAGAATGAAGGAAACAGAAAGGAGTCGTTGGAGTTCCTCTTTGACCAAGAGAGCAATGCGTGGATGCATTTTTCTCAATTTCTGTTTGACTGGTTTGGAATCGGGGTTTAGGGTGATGTTATGGACGGCAATGGTAGGATCAATTCCTGGCATGTCATCGTAAGACCATGCGAACGCTTGGTTGCGAGCACAGAGAAAGGTAGTAAAGGCGGCTTGTTCTGATGTGTTAAGGGATTGTCCAATCTTCACTATGTGAGGATCTTCCTCCGTGTGGATGTTGATTTCTATAGTAGATTCGTTCAGCATAGTTTGGGTTTCAGATGGTAGGGCGCGTTGAATATAAGAATCATCTGCGCCCAGGTAAGTGAGTATGGAGTCGTCATCCTGGCATTCAACAACATTAATCAAAGGCGAATCCTCTTCGATCATGTCTGGATACAGAAGGGGAAGAGAAGATGGGTCCTCATTATCGCGTTGATAAGTGAGAGGACCTATGAAGATAGCATTTATGAAAAAAAAAAGTCAGGAGGGATAGATTCAGGGTCCATCGATTCTGTGGGTGATGATGGCAAAGTAGGTGATGATGGTTCGGTAGGGGCAACGTCTTCCTCTTCCAGGATACAGCTGACAGGAGGTGTCTCTTGTGTAGGTGTTTCGGAAAAACCGAGACCACTGCGATCATTATGTTTGCGTGTGGTCACGGGAATGAGTGTATGTCGGCCTTGTTCGTAAAGGCCAAAACCAAAGCCTTTCCACGCACAGCGAGTCAAGAAGGTGAGGGCGAAATGACGATTTGTCAAGTATTGAAAATCGGATTGGAAGGGAACCACACCAAGAGGAGGTTCAGGGGTAATGGAGGATGTGTCAACACCCCCATATGTTAGGTTAGTGCGGCAATGGGGTGGCCCGTAAGAGATTACCTCCCCCACGCGACGGTCGTAGGTGGGATGCGCATGTAATTGTCCGTACTCCTGCGGGGTAGGGAAAGAACTAACGTTATATAGGCGGTACTCCCCCAGCGTGAGGCGATGAAAAACATCTACTAAGGGGTCGGAGGTTGGGATGTTAGCTGCGGGAAGAGAAGTGGTTTGTGCGACTGTGGTTTCATCAGTTGAAGGCGTAGGTGCAGTTGAGGTGGATGGTTGAGGTACATTTGAAGAGGATGGTTGGGTTGAATGTATGGGTGTCTTAATTGGTATAAGCACATCGTTTGGGCGGTATAACATATTGCAGGTTTTGAAGGGGGGGAGGATCAGCTTTTACAGTGTAGGACTTCCCCTCGTACTCAAATTTTATGCATCGATGTAATGTTGAGGGAACGCATCCCATGGCTCGAATCCAAGGACGACCCAGCAATATATTATATTGGAACTCTCCTTCAAGGACATAGAAGAGTTCGGGCAAAGTACGTGGGCCTACGCGAATGTTGAGGATCACGGTGCCTAAGGTAGAAGTAATAGCGTCATTGAATGATCGCAACATGATGGGGTTGGCACACATGTAACTAGAAGGGATGTTCATTTGTTGGAAGGCTTTTGAAGAGATGATGTTTAGGCTAGCGCCCCCGTCAATCATAACCCGACGTACTCGAATGTCTCGGACGTAAGCGGAAATGAAAAGGGCAGGGTCAGGGTCTTCTGCACCAAAGTCGATAATTTCATCTTCCGAGAAACTAACCGCAGCGGCTTGTTGTTTTGAGACAGAAGTGGTGGGGGAGATGGATTGTTTGGTGAGAGAGGCAACGTGATTGGGTGTTAGAATGGAGGCAACGGGCAGGGTTTCGTTGGGTAAAACCTCTATCCCTTGAAGGATCTCAACAAGAGCTTGTCGATGAGATTCAGAAGTCTGAATGAGATCATATAGTGTCATTTTTACGGGCGATTGATGAAGCTGTTTGATCATGGTTCGGTGGGCAACTCCATTAGAGACGGGATAGGCGGGGCCGCGAATAACCACTTTAGGTGGTGGTGTAATTGGGATGGTTGAAGGAGAAAGAGATGCCGCAGGTGTGTTTTCTTTTGCTTTCCCATTGTTTTTCTGTCCTCGAGTAGCGACACTAATCATATTAATCTCGTAGATCTGAGATGAGGAAGATGGTTGGGATAATTCATGGTCTTCAAGAGGTGGGGTTGTAATAATGATAGATCTTGGTGAGGCAGGGATAGATGATATAGTAGAGGGAATTGACGCTAGAGGTCTCTCCCTTCGTAAGTTGTCTTTCTTAATCTGTCTATCCGGGAGAGGTGACTGACGAAGGAGGGTTTTTAGAGCTTTGCATCCCTCCACATCATGTCCTGGTGTGCGGTGATAAGCGCAGATTTTAGACTCATCGTAACCCATAGGTCGGGGTTTAGACAGGTCATAAGGTCTAAGTGGAGGGTAGGGAAATGGTCGCATTCTCTACCAACATAGCAAGGATTTTGGCGTAAGATCCTTTGAGTGGGTCAAAATCGGAAGAGGATGAGGGTATTGATTGTGTGGGTTGTGGTAATGTTTGGGCGTGTTTAGTTCGTATGGGTGGTGGTTTAGCCGAGGGGTGCTGACACATGTTTTTTCACTAAACGTGGTTTCTTAGACACAGAAGTTACGTTCAGCTGGTTAGATGATGAGGCTACAGATGGCGTGTGGTAGCGGGAAACAACCACGGAGAAAGGGGGAGTGATAGAAAATAAATCCTTTGATGATGGGATTGGTTTAGGGTTGATAGGTGGACCGGATACGCGGGGGGGTAACGATGTTGTGATACCCTTTGATCTCTGTATAGGTGTAGAAGGCGTAGGTCGTTTTGTAGAAAACAAAGGAGGTATGATATATTGGTGTAATGTGGAGGGATGAGGTCCCAATATGGAAGGTGGGTGTGACGATGAGGGTTTTAATTGTGATAGAGGCCCGGATTGCGTTCGTCTCCTAGGTGCGGCGGAATGGATTTATTTTTGGATAGATCGAGTTGCTTAGGCGGGTGTGTTAGACTGGGCATTGGTGAGGTCCCAAGCGTAGGGGAAGATCCGATTAAGTTGATAGAAGTGGACGGGGCATTTGGTAGAGGGGAGGGGGGGTGAAGGCGAGAACAGGGGCATTTTAAGCTTCTGTAAGCACTTCGGGTAGATGGTGGAGACATCAGGATTAGTCATTTGCATTTGAGTAGAAAATGGGGAACTCAAACCTTCCCATAGGGCTTGTCTATCTTCTGTGGAATGACAGTCTCCAGGTGTGGATTTGTAATTTTGGTATGGAAGAAAAGTGAGTTGTAATTCCAGTCCATTGTGGGTGTGACGCAGGAGGGCAGATGAGGCACTGTATCAATAGATGTTAGGAGGTCAACCGGTCGTTGAAAAGATTTAGGCGATGAGGGATTAATAGGTAGGAGAGCGTGTTCGAGGAGATCTGTCATGTTAAAAGAATGTGGTGATGTTACTGTAAGAGATTTCTCGTCTAAGGGATGTCAAAAGGAGTGGTGAGCCTTCCTCTTGTGTAGCAAGAGTGGTAGAAGGGGACGTTTGGGAAATAGATAAATTAGATAGCATCCGCTCACAGTCTTGTAGGGATGTGGTGTAAGAAGACTCATTGATGGGAAGGGAAGCCTGGGCAGTTGACTCTTCTATGGGTAAAGGAACGATTTCACTTTGGCTTGATGGTGGTAAAGGAGGTTCGGGCTCCTGTGTTAGTGAAGAGGTCTAATTCAAAATTTTCTCGATAGAGGCTTTTGGCTGAGAATCGAAGACTGCATGGATCTCATGAACACTCTCCTCAGCTAAGATATCTTGGTTCACGTTGCTGCTGGACGAGTGATTCGGGAATGGCTTGTTGAAAATTTTCAGATTTTCGGGTTAGCAGGAGCGTTAGGATTATCGAGGGTTATATCCCCTACGTCAACCATTTTCTATACTATGTTTTTCAACATCTTGCAGTTTTCATGACTATGTCCTTTTACACGGTGAAAGTTACAAAAGTCATTTTCTTTGTACCAGGAAGGTATTGCGCGCGTGGAGTCAAACCCAGAGTGAGGTTTAACAGGGGGCAAGGTGATAGCCCCAGCTTTGAGCAATTTTTCCAATATCACACCATAGGTTTCTCCCAAGGGAGTGTAGCTGATGGGTTCGGCTTTATATTTATAGGTGGTTTTTGGTGGAGTATTGGACGGTGGTTGGGATTTGACCATTACCGCGTGGACAGCTCCTTTTGATTTAGAAGAGGTGGACGCGTGAGGAGTGGTGGTATTTGGTTTATTGGTAGAATTAGGAGTTCAGAAAGTGGAGTTCTTGTTGTGCAACCGCAATTTCTCTTCCTCTAAGGCTCGAATTTCTAATTTTCGAGCCATAGTAAAGGCCTCGTCGAATGTACAGAAAGTTTGAATTTGGAGGGTAGGGGGAGATGTGCTTAGCGCAAGCCCGTGTAAATAGTTCGATGAGTTCGGTTTGAGGCAAGGCATACGTAAGTTGGTTGATAAGGGCCCCGCCATCGTCCAACGAAATCTGCGATAGATTCGACTTCAAATTGTTGGATGGCATAGAGGTCAGTGATAGATACTTTCTTGGCAATGTTAATGGAGAAATGATCCAAGAAAGATTGGGCTAGTTGGTTAAAAGAGAAGATTGAGTGCTGGGTTAAAGCACTGTACCACTCCAAGGCAGGTCCTGATAAGGACATGGGAAAGGTGCGGAGTAACAAGGCATCATCATGGGCAATCAAATAACAAGCATGTCTAAATGATCGCAAGTGTTGTTGAGGATCCTCTTTACCGTTAAAACGAGTAAACTTTGGCAACTCCCATTGAGGAGGATATGAATGAAGGGGGACAGAAGGGTGAATGGGCTCCCGACAAACTTGCTTGTATATCAAGGCGCTATGACTTCCTGAAATGGAAGCCTCCAGGTTTTGCATTTTGTCCATCATTTGCTTGATGAAATCTGTGGTTGGATGAGATGATGGTGCCACATAATAGGGATGTCCCATACAAGGTGTTGAGGTTACTAGATACGCTGTATGGGAATGAAAAGGTAGGCGGAGCTTGAGAAGGAAAGCTCTTTTGAATAGGTGGCAGAGAGCAAGTCATGAATGGAGTGGTCTGAAAAAGAGATGAGATAGGGGCAGTTGGTGGGTAGCGATACGTGGGGTCCAAGGTTAACCAAAGGAAAGCTAATCGGGGTCGTATGAACCTCTGAAGCTGTCGGATTGGGAGACGGGGGCTAGTGATGCAGGAAGTAAGGTATTGTTATCAGGAGGAGTGGGAGCTAAATGAGCAGCTATACTAATAGGCATGCCCATAAGGAGCCGACCATCAGGCGTACGGTCAGGGGTATGAGACAAATAGTATTGCACAGCGCTGGGATTAGCATCCAGAAATTTGGCAAAGTCCTTGTCTCCTACAGGAATTTGGGGGATCTCACTGGTGTCTGTAGGGTTCCCTATAGAATGTGAAGGGGGTGATTCAGGCAAAGACACAGAGCAGGCATGTGAAACCATGGCGGCGGCTTGCTTCCGAGTGATGACAACCATAGACTAGAACACACAGGAAAGTTTCAATCTATCAAGAACAAAAACAACCTCTGAATGGTGAATTTGACAAGCTGTTGGTTTGTCAGGGGCTGATGAAGACAGTAACCGATATCGGTTTAGTAACCGGTGTCGGTCACAGCTCAAACGACGTCGGTCCCTTAACCGATGGCGGTGTTAAAAGTCTAGGATAAGAAGATATAAAAGGCTGCTGATTTGATTTAGCAACGTTGAGTATGTTTAGCAACTTATTGATCACAGAAGACAAAGTATGACAGAGAAAACAGGATTTGAAAACAAGCAAGAGGCACACGCAAATCTAGAGACTAACCCTAGGGTTAATTTTGGTTATCGTGGGCTTATGCCTTTAGACATAGAATGATGTCAGAATCCTAAACAACAAGACCTAGGGGAAATGTCAAGTTTGTTTTGGCTTATAAGGTTACCTCAATCGGGCGGAGGAATACCGCGGAAAAGGGGGGATGTTTGAGCTGTTGTGTTAATTGTGAAGTGATTCGGTATGTGTTGTGCAGTGAAACTAAGGTTAATTTGCTGTCAATACCGTGGATATCACCCCCCACGTGTACGACCTGTTACTTAATCTATGTTCACTAGAATTGGAGAACAACAAGCAGGAATGCAATGCACGTGTTTTATATCCAAATCAAAAATTATATTCGATGAAGCAAGAGAGATGACTTTCACTAATGCGAAACCAGGAAAGCAAGACAAATTCTTTACTAAATATATAACAAAAACAGCAACAGCAAATATGCTTCCTAAAATGAAAATAAGCAAGAGAAAGAAACCCAAAATGGGTCCCACCGGGCGTGCCAAAATGTTTCACTCGGAAAATTACTTCGTTCCTTATAGAAAACAGATAAGGTTAGGGTTAGGAGGAATACCTGTAGGATGTCGAGATGATGTGCGCGTACCGTAGAGAAAGATCATGTTGACTGCGGAGAACTCCTTTTTGTCTGGGAAGGACTACCTGTAAATAAGAACACAAGACCACAAGATTTGATTAAACAATAATGAGGAAACTGCCTTGGGCCCAGGAAATGTAAAAATTCCTTTCGAAGGTGGTCAGTTTCCCTGCTAACGTGAATTAACACAAAAGACTGTAAAATATCAATTAAATTGCTTGGCTGAACTGGGTGGGGGAAAGGTTGTTTTTCCTGGTTTTTGATCAAAGGAACCGATGCCGGTTACGTATAACCGATGGCAGTTACTGATAACCGATACCGGTGGGTTCTAGGATCTTCTGGGCTGGTTTTGGAGTTTGTAATGGCTGGTTTTTGTATAGTTTTTAGGAAATGGGATGGTTAGAAACAAAAGAATGACAGCTAGAGGCAATGGTATGTTGGATAATGGATTCAGAAACAGATTTGGGAGGACTGTAATTCCAAAAGCATAAGAAATGTTATAATGGAGGACATGCAAGATGTAACTTATTGGTTTTGATGAAGGCGCAAGTTGATCTCCTTTGCTATAAACCCGTCTAATATTTTCACTCGTCTCTGCTTGGTCAAGTGAAGATCTGGACTCTATTCCTCGTTCGCAATGCCCTCGCTTGATCCAGAAATCCTTTGATTGATCTCCCAAAATGAAATTCCGATCCGTTGTTTTGGTTTGGGAAGCCCATTTACAGGGAACCGATGGCGGTTGCATAACCGACGGTGGTCGAGTAGGAACCGGCATCGGTTAGGAAAAAGTAGGCTATTTTTACTAAAATAGCCCACCTTCCCTGTTTTTCTCCCGAGAGATCAGTTGCGGGCTTGGTCAAGTGGCTAGAAGGTCGGCTTTTGGTGCGAGTAAGGAGGCATTAGTTATGGATGTGAGTCTAGACCAAGTCATGGGTCTTAATAGCTTAGTTTAGGGTTAGGGCTAGGTCATGATGAGGTGGCAAGGTGAGGTGGCGGGTAAGGTGATGTGGATTATCAATTACAAGGTAATTAATAAATGATTGTGTAAAGTTTAGGTAATGAGGTTAGGTTGCGAAATGGGATGCGGGTCACAAGGGGTCGTGAGACACAATTTTGGTGTCTACACAGTGGGCCCCTCTCAATCGTGATCACCTGTCTTCTTCTCCTAATTCTTCTCTTTTCTTCCTTTCTTCTCGGATTTAATGTAATAAGTTGGGGTATTGCGATTAGCATCCCTCTAACTAAACATTAGTTAAAAGAAGTAGTTACCAAGGATAACTAATTTGTAAACTATATAATAGCCTCTCCTCGCCATTTTTAAAGGGAGAACTCAGCTTATTTGTGAAAGTGTAAAGAAATCATAAAGAAATAAATACAGAAGGATTTCCATTCTTTGTCTATCCGATTCCTTTTTATTAAATATATTAGATCATTCATCTACATTATGCTAGAAGCTTTGTATTCTTGTAGATATTAGTCATAGAATTGTGTGTCTTTTCAGATTTCATCTTATTAATGTGGGTACAAATGATCTTATTTCAATTCACTGTATTCTTGCATGCATAAGGAATTATTCTGTCTTCTATAATTCTGGGTGGTGCCTTTCTACTTATTTTCAACATTTGTATTCCTCTATCCTTTGTGATTGATGATCTATTTAGGAAACACTTTCATGGTATCCAAGTTCCATAGTGAAACCACGCTTTGTATATATGTAAATAGGTTCGTTTCTGATAAGGAACCTCTCCCACTAAAGAGGAGGGACTTTTTGTCCCCTGATTGTTGCTCTTCTTTAAGTTCCTTTTGACGACCAACAGTGTGGAAGTAAAATGTGCTAACATTAGATGCATGGGTACAAAATGGGGAGACCTCCATTGCAACCATCATCTAATGTGTTGTTATGGAAAACCAGACTAAGGCCACTCCCATAGGAGTTTTGAAAGATGCATCTATAACTATACAACGGGCCAAGTTCACTAGGTATTTGGGGTATTAGCACTTGCAGAAGCAAACAATTTCCAGCCTTGATTGGACGCTCTTGGTGTTATGCGAATAATGTTGACTTGAGATTCAATAAAGGGTATATCAGCTTGAAAACATGGAGGAAAGGGTTTGATACCTTTGACAGCTGGGAATTCTACACCATATTGTGAACCTCTAAGTGAGGAAGATTTAAAAAAATTCTATATATGTGCTATTCAGGACCCAAAGGTCAATGAGTCATCAAATAAGGCATCCTACAGTGGGAGGATTCTTATTCTATTAGTGATACTATGAGTATTTCTTGTGACATTGGTCTCATGGTACTGTGATTAGTAGGGCGCGATGTGAAAATCATAGTTGTGTGTAAGAATGGATTTCGTTCAATTCAATGGATAGGATAGCACAGTACCTTGGTATACAGGACAGAAGTTCTTTCGCTTCCAATTGTTTTTCTGTCCTCGAAGTAGCGACAACTAATCATATAATCTCGTAGATTTGAGATGAGGAAGATAGTTGGGATAATTCATGGTCTTCAAGAGGTGGGGTTGTAATAATGATAGATCTTGGTGAGGCAGGAGGGATAGATGATTATAGTAGAGGGAATTGACGCTAGAGGTCTCTCCCTTCGTAAGTTGTCTTTCTTAATCTGTCTTCCGGGAGAGGGACTGGATGAAGGAGGGTTTTTAGAGCTTTGCATCCCTCCACATCATGTCCTGGTGTGTGGTGATAAGCGCAGATTTTAGACTCATCGTAACCCATAGGTCGGGGTTTTAGACGGGTCATAAGGTCTAAGTGGAGGTAGGGAAATGGTCGCATTCTCCACCAACATAGCAAGGATTTTGCATAAGATCCTTTGAGTGGGGTCAAAATCGGAAGAGGATGAGGGTATTGATTGTGTGGGTTGTGGTAATGTTTGGGCGTGTGTAGTTCGTATGGGTGATGATTTAGCCGAGGGTTGCTGACACATGTTTTTCACTAAACGTGGTTTCTTGGACATAGAAGTTACGTTCAGCTGGTTAGATGATGAGGCTACAGATGGCGTGGTAGTGGGAAACAACCACGGAGAAAGGGGAGTGACAGAAAATAAATCCTTTGATGATGGGATTGGTTTAGGGTTGATAGGTGGACCGGATACGCGGGGTACGATGTTGTGATACCCTTTGATCTCTGTATAGGGTAGAAGGCGTAGGTCGTTTTGCAGAAAATAAAGGAGGTATGATATATTGGTGTTGTAATGTGGAGGGATGAGGTCCCAATATGGAAGGTGGGTGTGACGATGAAGGTTTTAATTGTGATAGAGGCCCGGATTGCGTTCGTCTCCTAGGTGGCGGAACGGATTTATTTTTGGATGGATCGAGTCGCTTAGGCGGGTGTGTTAGACTGGGCATTGGTGAGGTCCCAAGCGTAGGGGAAGATCCGGTTAAGTGATAGAAGTGGACGGGGCATTTGGTAGAGGTGAGGGGGGGTGAAGGCGAGAACAGGGGCATTTTAAGCTTCTGTAAGCACTTCAGGTAGATGGTGGAGACATCAGGATTAGTCATTTGCATTTGAGTAGAAAAAGGGGTACTCAAACGTTCCCATAGGGCCTGTCTATCTTCTGTGAATGACAGTCTCCAGGTGTGATTTGTAATTTTGGTACGGAAGAAAAGTGAGTTGTAATTCCAGTCCATTGTGGGTGTGACGCAGGAGGCAGATGAGGCACTATATCAATAGATGTTAGGAGGTCAACCGGTCGTTGAAAAGATTTAGGCGATGAGGGACTAATAGGTAGGAGAGCGTGTTCGAGGAGATCTGTCATGTTAAAGAATGTGGTGATGTTAGTGTAAGAGATTTCTCGTCTAAGGATTTCAAAAGGAGTGGTGAGCCTTCCTCTTGTGTAGCAAGAGTGGTAGAAGGGGGACGTTTGGGAAATAGATAAATAGATAGCATCCGCTCACAGTCTTGTAGGGATGTGGTGTAAGAAGACTCATTGATGGGAAGGGAAGCCTGGGCAGTTAACTCTTCTATGGGTAAAGGAACGATTTCGCTTTGGCTTGATGGTGGTAAAGGAGGTTCGGGCTCCTGTGTTAGTGAAGAGGTCTGATTCAAATTTTCTCGATAGAGGCTTTTGGCTGAGAATCGAAGACTGCATGGATCTCATGAACACTCTCCTCAGCTAAGATATCTTGGTTCACGTTGCTGCTGGACGAGTGATTTGGGAATGGCTTGTTGAAAATTTTCAGATTTCGGTTAGCAGGAGCGTTAGGATTATCGAGGGTTATATCCCCTGCGTCAACCATTTCCTGCACTATGTTTTTCAACATCTTGCAGTTTTCATGACTATGTCCTTTTACGCGGTGAAAGTTACAAAAGTCATTTTCTTTGTACCAAGAAGGTATTGCGCGGGTGGAGTCAAACCCAGAGTGAGGTTTAACAGGGGGCAAGGTGATAGCCCCAGCTTTGAGCAATTTTTCCAATATCACACCATAGGTTTCTCCCAAGGGAGTGTAGCTGATGGGTTCGGCTTTGTATTATAGGTGGTTTTTGGTGGAGTATTGGATGGTGGTTGGGATTTGACCATCACCGCGTGGACAACTCCTTTTGATTTAGAAGAGGTGGACGCGTGAGGAGTGGTGGTATTTGGTTTATTGGTAGAATCAGGAGTTCGGAAAGTGGAGTTCTTGTTGCGCAACCGCAATTTCTCTTCCTCTAAGGCTCGAATTTCTAATTTTCGAGCCATAGTAAAGGCCTCGTCGAATGTACGGAAAGTTTGAATTTGGAGGGTAGGGGAGATGTGCTTAGCGCAAGCCGCGTAAATAGTTCGATGAGTTGGTTTGAGGCAAGGCATACGGTAAGTTGGTTGATAAGGCCCCGCCATCGTCCAACGAAATCTGCGATAGATTCGTCTTCAAATTGTCGGATGGCATAGAGGTCAGTGATAGATACTTTCTTGGCAATGTTAATGGAGAAATGATCCAAGAAAGATTGGGCTAGTTGGTTTAAAGAGAAGATTGAGTGCTGGGTTAAAGCACTGTACCACTCCAAGGCAGGTCCTGATAAGGACATGGGAAAGGTGCGGAGTAACAAGGCATCATCATGGGCAATCAAATAACAAGCATGTCTAAATGATCGCAAGTGTTGTTGAGGATCCTCTTTACTGTTAAAACGAGTAAACTTTGGCAACTCCCATTGAGGAGGATATGAATGAAGGGGGACAGAAGGGTGAATGGGCTCCCGACAAACTTGCTCGTATGTCAAGGCGCTACGACTTCCTGAAACGGAAGCCTCCAGGTTTTGAATTTTTTCCATCATTTGCTTGATGAAATCTATGGTTGGATGAGATGATGGTGCCACAGAATAAGGATGTCCCATATAAGGTGTTGAGGTTACTGGATACGTGTATGGGAATGAAAAGGTAGGCGGAGCTTGAGAAGGAAAGCTCGTTTGAATAGGTGGCAGAGAGTAAGTCATGAATGGAGTGGTCTGAAAAAGAGATGAGATAGGGGCAGTTGGTGGTAGCGATACGTGGGGTCCAATGTTAACCAAAGGAAAGCTAATCGGGGTCGTATGAACCTCTGAAGCTGTCGGATTGGGAGACGGGGCTAGTGATGCAGGAAGTAAGGTATTGTTATCAGGAGGAGTGGGAGCTAAATGAGCAGCTATACTAATAGGCATGCCCATAAGGAGCTGACCATCAGGCGTACGGTCAGGGGTATGAGACAAATAGTATTGCACAGCGCTGGGATTAGCATCCAGAAATTTGGCAAAGTCCTTGTCTCCTACAGGAATTTGGAGGATCTCACTGGTGTCTGTAGGGTTCCCTATAGAATGTGAAGGGGGTGATTCAGGTAAAGACACAGAGCAGGCATGTGAAACCATGGCGGCGGCTTGCTTCCGAGTGATGACAACCATAGACTAGAACACACAGGAAAGTTTCAATCTATCAAGAACAAAAACAACCTCTGAATGGTGAATTTGACAAGCTGTTGGTTTGTCAGGGGCTGATGAAGACAGTAACCGATATCGGTTTAGTAACCGGTGTCGGTTCACAGCTCAAACGACGTCGGTCCCTTAACCGATGGCGGTTGTTAAAAGTCTAGGATAAGAAGATATAAAAGGCTGCTGATTTGATTAGCAACGTTGAGTATGTTTAGCAACTTATTGATCACAGAAGACAAAGTATGACAGAGAAAACAGGATTTGAAAACAAGCAAGAGGCACACGCAAATCTAGAGACTAACCCTAGGGTTAATTTTGGTTATCGTGGGCTTATGCCTTTAGACATAGAATGATGTCAGAATCCTAAACAACAAGACCTAGGGGAAATGTCAAGTTTGTTTTGGCTTATAAGGTTACCTCAATCGGGCGGAGGAATACCGCGGAAAAGGGGGGATGTTTGAGCTGTTGTGTTAATTGTGAAGTGATTCGGTATGTGTTGTGCAGTGAAACTAAGGTTAATTTGCTGTCAATACCGTGGATATCACCCCCACGTGTACGACCTGTTACTTAATCTATGTTCACTAGAATTGGAGAACAACAAGCAGGAATGCAATGCACGTGTTTTATATCCAAATCAAAAATTATATTCGATGAAGCAAGAGAGATGACTTTCACTAATGCGAAACCAGGAAAGCAAGACAAATTCTTTACTAAATATATAACAAAAACAGCAACAGCAAATATGCTTCCTAAAATGAAAATAAGCAAGAGAAAGAAACCCAAAATGGGTCCCACCGGGCGTGCCAAAATGTTTCACTCGGAAAATACTTCGTTCCTTATAGAAACAGATAAGGTTAGGGTTAGGAGGAATACCTGTAGGATGTCGAGATGATGTGCGCGTACCGTAGAGAAAGATCATGTTGACTGCGGAGAACTCCTTTTTGTCTGGGAAGGACTACCTGTAAATAAGAACACAAGACCACAAGATTTGATTAAACAATAAATGAGGAAACTGCCTTGGGCCCAGGAAATGTAAAAATTCCTTTCGAAGGTGGTCAGTTTCCCTGCTAACGTGAATTAACACAAAAGACTGTAAAATATCAATTAAATTGCTTGGCTGAACTGGGTGGGGGAAAGGTTGTTTTTCCTGGTTTTTGATCAAAGGAACCGATGCCGGTTACGTATAACCGATGGCAGTTACTGATAACCGATACCGGTGGGTTCTAGGATCTTCTGGGCTGGTTTTGGAGTTTGTTAATGGCTGGTTTTTGTATAGTTTTTAGGAAATGGGATGGTTAGAAACAAAAGAATGACAGCTAGAGGCAATGGTATGTTGGATAATGGATTCAGAAACAGATTTGGGAGGGACTGTAATTCCAAAAGCATAAGAAATGTTATAATGGAGGACATGCAAGATGTAACTTATTGGTTTTGATGAAGGCGCAAGTTGATCTCCTTTGCTATAAACCCGTCTAATATTTTCACTCGTCTCTGCTTGGTCAAGTGAAGATCTGGACTCTATTCCTCGTTCGCAATGCCCTCGCTTGATCCAGAAATCCTTTGATTGATCTCCCAAAATGAAATTCCGATCCGTTGTTTTGGTTTGGGAAGCCCATTTACAGGGAACGATGGCGGTTGCATAACCGACGGTGGTCGAGTAGGAACCGGCATCGGCAAGGAAAAAGTAAGCTATTTTTAGTAAAATAGGCCCACCTTCCCTGCTTTTCTCCCGAGAGATCAGTTGCGGGCTTGATCAAGTGGCTAGAAGGTCGGCTTTTTGGTGCGATTAAGGAGGCATTAGTTATGGATGTGAGTCTAGACCCAAGTCATGGGTCTTAATTAGGTTAGTTTAGGGTTAGGGCTAGGTCATGATGAGGTGGCAAAGTGAGGTGGCGGGTAAGGTGATGTGGATTTATCAATTACAAGGTAATTAATAAATAATTGTGTAAAGTTTAGGTAATGAGGTTAGGTTGCGAAATGGGATGCGGGTCACAAGGGGTCGTGAGACACGAATTTGGTGTCTACATTAATTTATTCTCAATCGTGATCACCTGTCTTCTTCTCCTAATTCTTCTCTTTTCTTCCTTTCTTCTCGGATTTAATGTAATAAGTTGGGGTATTGCGATTAGCATCCCTCTAACTAAACATTAGTTAAAAGAAGTAGTTACCAAGGATAACTAATTTGTAAACTATATAATAGCCTCTCCTCGCCATTTTTAAAGGGAGAACTCAGCTTATTTGTGAAAGTGTAAAGAAATCATAAAGAAATAAATACAGAAGGATTTCCATTCTTTGTCTATCCGATTCCTTTTTATTAAATATAATTAGATCATTCATCTACATTATGCTGAGAAGCTTTGTATTCTTGTAGATATTATTCATAGAATTGTGTGTCTTTTCAGATTTCATCTTATTAATGTGGGTACAAATGATCTTATTTCAATTCACTGTATTCTTGCATGCATAAGGAATTATTCTGTCTTCTATAATTCTGGGTGGTGCCTTTCTACTTATTTTCACATTTGTATTCCTCTATCCTTTTGTGATTGATGATCTATTTAGGAAACACTTTCATGGTATCCAAGTTCCATAGTGAAACCACGCTTTGTATATATGTAAATAGGTTCGTTTCTGAATAAGGGAACCTCTCCCACTAAAGAGGAGGGACTTTTTGTCCCCTGATTGTTGCTCTTCTTTAAGTTCCTTTTGACGACCAACAGTGTGGAAGTAAATGTGCTAACATTAGATGCATGGGTACAAATGGGGAGACCTCCATTGCAACCATCATCTAATGTGTTGTTTATGGAAAACCAGACTAAGGCCACTCCCATAGGAGTTTTGAAAGATGCATCTATAACTATACAACGGGCCAAGTTCACTAGGTATTTTGGGGTATTAGCACTTGCAGAAGCAAACAATTTTCCAGCCTTGATTGGACGCTCTTGGTGTTATGCGAATAATGTTGACTTGAGATTCAATAAAGGGTATATCAGCTTTGAAAACATGGAGGAAAGGGTTGTGATACCTTTGACAGCTGGGAATTCTACACCATATGTTGAACCTCTAAGTGAGGAAGATTTAAAAAAATTCTATATATGTGCTATTCAGGACCCAAAGGTCAATGAGTCATCAAAATAAGGCATCCTACAGTGGGAGGATTCTTATTCTATTAGTGATACTATGAGTATTTCTTGTGACAATTGGTCTCATGGTACATGTGAATTAGTAGGGCGCGATGTGAAAATCATAGTTGTGTGTAAGAATGGATTTCGTTCAATTCAATGGATAGGTAGCACAGTACCTTGGTATACAGGGACAGAAGATCTTCCTCCTTTCTGAAGGCCATGGAAACACAATGGATAGATCAAGTTAAAAGGAGAGATATGTTAGTATATACACTGTGTGAGACAACAGTGCGTTGGTGGGTAGTCCACAAAGATAATCTTATAAACTGGGAAGAGATTGGAATAGCTTTGTCTACTAGGTTTATAAGAAACAATGCACCTACACAAATCTACACTTATCAGGGTAATCAAATTGTTCAGCATCACATTCAGCAGTGTGAGAGACTCTGGACAGTAGGACAAGAAGCATTACCACCTTCACTCTAGGTGCATAGATTGTATTCTACGCTACAAGGATGCACACGTGCCTGGTATGTATATGCAGGACTACATTAACAAACTGGAAATTGGAAAGATTTAAGAGCATGTATGATCTAGACTATCGACTACTTCTTGACTAAACCTCCTATAGCATAGGCATTAAATATTTTCAAGTGCTTAACTATGGGAGATAGTGCAAAAGCAGAAGAGCATATACATGAATTATTCGGTGAGGTAGAGTTCGGAGCACGTTTTGAAATGGAAGAATAAATGGAATATTTACTACTTGAATGCGTTTACCTTAGAAAAAGAAAGGAAAGATGGTTTATGTCGTGGATGATGAGGAATTTGAGAACCTAGATATTGAACATTCACACGAGGTGCACGAGGTCTTGGATAGTGCAGTCAAGGATACACATGCCTACCATGAACCCATGAAGATAAAGAAGGTAAATATAGGTTCAGAGGCTGAGCCTAAGGAGGCCATAATTGGAGATTACTGGTCAGATTCAGAGGTAGCAAAGATCATCAAGTTATTCAGGGATTATCAGGACTTATTCCCTTGAGGATATCATGAACTCAAATGCATGCATGAATCACTTAGGGAAATGAAGATCAAACTTAAGGACGGTGCACATCTAGTTAGAAAGAGACCTTACAGAATGAATCCTAATTTTCACGAAAAGGTAAAAGAAGAAATTGATAAAATGTTGAAATCTGGAATTATTAAGCCCCTTGATGAGTCAGAATGGGTTAGCCCAATGGTGATCAGTATCAAGAAGGATGGACGGATTAGGATATGTGTGGACTATAGGGAACTAAATGCTACATCCATCACGTATCCATTTCCTACGCCATTCACTGAGGAAATACTAGGAGTTGCAGAGTGTGAAATATATTCCTTCACAGATGGATTTTTTGGGTATCATCATGTTAGGATTGCTCAAGAGGATCAAGAAAATACAACATTTACTACTGAATGGGGAAGTTTTTCTTATACTATGATGCCCTTTAGATTGAAAAATGTGCTTGTTGTATTCTCGCGCATAGTTATTTAGGCAATCAAGGATTTTACTCACAACTTATTACAGGTCTACCTAGAAGATTGGACAGTATATGGGCTTGTGAAATATCATTGTGACAATCTACACTTAATGTTTAAACAATGTAGACAATTGAGTGTCTCTTTGAACATCAAGAAGTGCATATTTGTTATGCCATTTGGGATATTGTTAGGACATATAATCTGTAAGGAAGGTTTGTTAGTTGATCCATCCAAGGTTGCAGTCATTTTAGGTTTGGAAGCGCCTACCAGTCAAAGTGAGGTGCACAGATTTTTAGGTCATACAGGATATTATAGAAAATTCATAAAAGGGTATTCCAAAATTGCCACACCCTTGGAAGAATTACTGAAGGGGAAAGGTACATTTTATTGGGGAGAACCGTAACAACGTGCATTTGAGATATTAAAAGAGAAACTTACTACTGTGCCCATTCTATGTTTTCCCTCATGGGATAAAACATTTCATGTGCATGTGGATGCTTCTGGTATGGCCATTGGTACTGTGTTAGCTCAACCCAGTGAAAGTATTATAGATCATCTAATCTATTTTTCTAGTAGGAAGCTGACTCCTGCTAAATGGAATTATACAACTACAGAGCGCGAAGCTTTGTTAATGATCTATGCATTGTACAAGTTTCGACAGTACTTATTAGCAACACCATTTTTGTTTTATACAAATCACATGGCATTGAAGTACTTGATAAACAAGCTTGTCTTATAGGGGTGCATATACAGATGGGTGCTCCTATTTCAAGAGTTTGACTTCACAATTGTGGTGAAACCAGGGAAAATTAATTCTGGACCAGATCATTTATCTCCAGGAGAGGATGCACAGACAATTAGAGAGACAATGTCAGATGCACAGTTATATAGGTTACAACGTGTGCCCATGGAATTAGAAGACATTGTTATCTGTCTACGAACAGGTATGGCATTAGAAGTAATGAAAGCATTAGAAAAGAAGCAACTTGTTATATGCGCAGCACCATTTTTGTTAATCCGTGGTGACCTCTACAAGCTAGACATAGATAAATTATTACGTTGTTGTGTATTAGAGCATGAGCGTAAGGATATCATGGAAGAAGCTCATGGTGGTATTGTAGGAAGCCATTATGTAGGTGATGTGACTGCCCAGAAGATCTTGCTTGTTGGATTATGGTGGGAGACATTGTATAAGGATTGTAAATAATATTGTAAGGTGTGTGATCATTGTTAGCGCCTAGGAAAACTAGGGGAAAGAGATGAGATGCCTTTGAGACCTATTACTAGTGCCAACCCATTTGAGAAATGTGCCATTAATTTTGTGGGACCTATTTCATCAGCCGCACGTAAGACTAGATCATGTTATATCATTACCTACATAGATTATCTCACGCGGTGGGCAGAAGTAGCACCTACCAAGGACTGTATGGTATCTACAGCAGCTAGGTTTATGTGGGAGAATGTTCTTACAAGATATGGATGTCCCTTAAGCTTGACAAGTGATAGAGGTACACACTTTTTGAATAAGACAATCAAGATCCTATTACATGAGTTTATGGTTGCACACTATAAAACTACACCTTATAATCCTCAGGCAAAAGGAATGACAGAGGCCTTCACCAATATTTTGAGCCATACTTTGACAAAAATTTATGATGTTGGAAGAAAGGATTGGGATGACAAAGTGTCAGCTGTTCTTTGGGCATATAGAAAAAAATACAAGAGATTGAACAAAGCCACACTATTTCAGTTGGTGTTTGGCACAGAAGCTATTCTCCCTACAGAATTTATGTTACCTTCTTTGTGCATTGCGCGTGATAGAGGTCTAGCTGATGAACAGGATTTAGAAGAGTGTATCGACAAGATGATTCAACTAGATGAGCACCGAGCCATAGTACGATGGAGTCAGAAGAAAGAAAAGGCCACGCAGAAGGCATGGCATGATATAAACATAAGGGATAAGAATTTTGAGATTGGACAAATGGAACTTATTTATGACTCCAAGTTCTTGTGCCATCTAGGCAAGCTCAAATTACATTGGTTGGGGTCGTATGTTATCACTTCTATACTCGAATCAGGTTCTTTCTAGCTAGAAGAACTTGATGGAACATGGATACCCAATTACTTTAACGAGATTAGGCTGAAGCCATACTATAAATAAGTCTTCTTGGTGTTTGTAATAAGGTAGTATTGCCATTTAGTTTAGATTTTCAATCATGTATTTCCTTCATCGTTGTTATGCTTTGTCAATTTATTTGTTGTTCTTTTGTAATAAGCACACTTGCGCGCCTGAGGCTAATTACTGTATGAAGAATTTTTATGTGCAGATGACTACACATATTTTTAGTGTGAGGTGGTTGTAGTTATCTAAGAAAAAGACAAAAAAAGACTGTGGGAATTGAAAGGTGAAAGGAATAAGCTGCTACAGGTGTGCTTTAAGTCAAAAGAACATTGCTTCTCAAAAGTGACCAAGGATGGAGATGAATGAAAGAACAATATAACATGAGGTAAGCAGAGGCCATGATAGCTACCAAGAGAAGGTACAGTGACGAGGTACTCAAGTGCAGAAGCACGTGCTGAAGAGAAGTTTGTGACCAGAGGGTAGGAAGATGTGCTAGAAGGTTATAGTTGGGCACGAAGATGTACTATGTGGAATGGATGGATTTGGTCAATGAATGAGGGGATATTTGGTAGGTGAAGGAGAAATAAATGTATCAAAATTTGAAAAAATTATATAAGGATGTGATGTGGATTCATTTTTACGATTGCAAATAAGAGTATTTGAGAAAAGAGCCAAGTGCGAAGAACCGAGTGATCAAGTTAAGGTGTGAAAGGTGTGAAACCAAGAATGACAACCAAATCTATGTGAAAAGAAGCTTGTGTCCCCGGTGATGAAGGGTTTGAGCGAAGCAGGGAGATAGAAAAAACTTAGGTTACAGAGTTTCCACCTAGGGCATAATTGAATCGAGCTAGGGTTTCATTCACAGAGTTACATAGTTGAAGAGGATACATTTGTAAGGTAAAAATGGCACCGAAGAAGGCATCTGTAGCAGTAGTAAAAGGAAAGAAGAAGGAGGTTGTCAAGGAAGAAGAGATCGCACCTGAAATCCATTTTTCAGATATGAAATACCCAAAAGGAGTCATCGTTGGCCAAGAATGGGATTCACCCATTAGAAAGAGCAAAGTGAGTGAATATAATCACAGGACTTTGGAGAACAAGAAGGAGCTCGATTCCTATCTCACAGGTAGAACAAACAAGAACACTGTGGAAAATATATCAGTATATGATGATGCAGGTCAGAAGATTTTGAAGAGAATTGGGGTCTACTAGTTGTATGAGCTTCCATATTTTAGGAAGTATGAACCCTTGTATCAGTGACTCATGAGCAGGATGCATGAAGACTTCTTCTACTTTGCAGGAACCAGAGTTAGAATTTCATTTGCACTTATCTCATCAGTTACAGGTCTGAAGGCCACATGAGAAGACATAAAAGGTGATCTTGCAGATAAAGTCGCGATTGTAAAGACCAAACAGGAGTTGGGATACCTGAAGGGTCCGCACGGAATGGACATAGATAAATTAAAGAACTATCCAGTTGTACAAGCGGTAGCACACCTTGTTACCAAGTTGAATGATCAAGAGTGGTGGTCACAAGTGAATACTATGTGGTTACATGTGGCACATAAGATGTCAGAAGGTATAATCTACAACATTGCGGGCTATATTGCAGAGTAAATAGTGAAAGAAGCGCACACCGGAGGGAAGATCAGATTTGGGGTTGTTCTACTATCACTGGTATTCATGGAGATCAGAGTGCCAAATGGATCAAAGGAGAAAGTATGGGAATACCCCATGGAGAACAAGTCCCCAAATGAACAATTTAGTAATTACCTATGCAAGGGGGCCATGACAGATGATGTAAGGCAAAGAGCAGAGAAGTGGTATGATAGGCTCCATGTGGCATTTGGGGAAGAGTGACACATCCCAAAGGACCTACCAGCAATGATAGGGAAACAAGATCAGTTTTCTATGTATCATCATTTCTATAACATGTTTCCCAATGAAAGATAGAGTCTGGAGCCCTTGGTGCAAATTGCCTTACGCATTCACTGCAAGGTATTTCCAAGCATCTATTCATAGATTTACAGACATGCGATGACTGATCTTCAATGTAGATAAGGTAGACTGTGACTACCATATGTTGAGGAAGAAGTATGTGTATCTTGGCAGAAGTTCTTATATAGAGAGGATCATTTTAGAGGCATTGAATATCAAACCAATAAGTTTGGCTATAGCAGATGTAGGGACAGCATTGGTGTATCTCTAGATGAAGCCAAAAATGGAGAATAAAAAATATGTGGAAGGTGAGTTCATGCTTCGAGCACCACCAAAGGGAAAGCATACAATGGAGAACATCCCAAATCCTAAGCCCATAGAGCCAATTGAAGTGCAGGATGAGGACGAGGAGTGTGAAGATAGTGGTGGTTTGGAACATAGGGGTAGGAGACATCCTTCAAGTAAGAGTGAAGTTGAGCATGCCGTTACACCACCTCAGCCACAAGAGGGGGGTGATGCGGACTTAAATGCAGTCCAAGGGGAGCACAGGTTTAAAAGGGTATTTAAGAGAACAAGGACCCAAGGCGTTACTCCAACCACTGTGCATAAATCACCCATACTCTCCCCACAAAAGGAGGCGACTACGCAAAGAAGGAGGAAACTAAAGTTGAATGAGGACGTGGAAGAGTCAGAGGAAAGTGTACCTAATTCTCCTACACTTCCAGAGGATGCAGAAGAATAAGGTGGGCATCAAAGGAAAAATAAGAGGAAGAGAAAATACTAGAGGAGATGGCTACAAAGGATGTTCAGGACATGGAGACACAAGTCCCAAATTTGGAGGCTAAAGTTCCTAAGTAAGAAAGGTCTAAATGGACAATTGGAGAGAACATTGCACCATCCATGGGGTATGCAGAGGACATAGGAAAAAAATTTTGTACCCGCTTCCAAAGCACGATAACGCAGAAGGATTTATTTGGCTGGGAGTTAATGGACGAGGATATAACAACTGTGCACACTCAAAAGAAGCTATCGTGGTCAATGCACACCCACATGGATGAGCTTGAATTTGATGTGTGCAAAGATTCATGCATTTCTAGATAACTGAAGAAGGTGCCTCAAGCAAGACACATGATAGTAAATACTACTATCATGTCAAATGAGCAGGTCAGCAATGCATTGGTGAAATTTTCTGCTGAGCTGGCTAGAAGAAAAATGGACAAAGCTACCATGATCAGAGTGTTATGGAAAGAGTTGAAGAAAAAGGATGCAGAGATAGCGCACATAACACAGGAGAGGGACTTCATGTAGAAGAAGAACGAGGTGTTTATAAGCATTGCAAAGGAGATTGGGGACAATGTAATCAAAGTAAGGCCACACTTGGAGGCCAAGGTACCACAGACATTTCCTTCAGTGATACACTATGTGGGAAAGTTAGTGGACTTGGTACTTGAAGATGAAACTCTATGTATGCAAGTGCCAAAATGCTCAGAACAAGATGTCGATCGGGAGAAAGCATCTGTGATGAGAAAAAGTGCATCTTATGAAGGATTGTTACAATCATTAGAGGAGGTATTGAAGAAAGTAGACTAGGCTTTAAATGTATGCATAGCTCCAAAGGTGCTTCTAAACATCAAGAGCCTCAAAGAGAACAACGAGGTTCGAAAAGCAATCAAATATGAGACATTGGGCCACGCAGAAAGGTTGTCAATGGTTAAACAGAAATACGAGGCCCTGACAGCAACACAAGAGCCACACAAGACTTGGATAGAAGAGCTTGGAAAGCTAATTACGGAGAAGATGGAGCTTTTAGAAGGAAAAATGACATCAATGTCTAGTGTTGTGTTGGTTCTGCAAAATGACAAAGGAGAAATTGTGAGGGATGAGTTGGAATTCATTGCTATGGATATCCCAAAAAAAGCAGAGCAAACACTCACTAACTGACAGGTATTAGAAGCTGAAATAAAAGAGTATCCAGAGTTGATACTGCAAACTAATACAGAGGAGGTTTCCTAATAACCTCATAAAATTTCTTTATTTATCTACATTCTTTCATTCTTATTCTTTCCATTCTTCTATTCTTTGCTTCAATTTTTGGAGATACCCATTGTCGGGATGACAATGAGATTAGTGTGGGGTAATGTTGATCAAAATATACTTGCCAAAGATCACACAAGGAGTCCGCGTAGGATAAAAGTCCCGGAACCAAGGGCATGGAAGGACAAGAAGGACCCGCGCGCGGAAGGCAAGTTCAAATTTCAGGACTTAGCTGATTTTGAGCATGAAGACCTATTTTTGGAAGTTGGTGTGTAGAACACACCAACGATGTAGAGATGTACACGCCATACATTGTCTCTCTTTGGAGAAGTGGTTCGAAGCGTTTATGCATGGAGACAAGCTGAGAATAGAATTGACACTTTAGTTAACTGCAAGAGGACTATAGATAGCACACTTGTATGCGTGGCTATGCTTGTAAATGGTGTGTGGCTATAAATAGCATGCAGCCTATTTCTGGAATAGATAAGCAGTGAAGGGCAAGTCCCCACCCTATATATATATATATATATATATATATATGATGTTAGGTACATAGTAAAGAAGAGGATCTATATGTATGAATGTGTGACATGTAAGAATGTGTAACAGAGAATATACACATATGAATGAACTACTATATCAGTTCCATATGCGCATTGGTATAGATTGACAATACTGTACGGAGCTTCTATATTTATTAATAGCTGGAAGATATTGGCTGAACCTAAGTGTCATTCTGTGTGTAGTTGAATAGTGCATGTGATTAATTCAATCATGATTACTATTTAAAGCTTGTTCTTTCATAGATCTGAGGGTAGCATGCATTGTAGAATGATGGATTACTTATGAATCTATATGTTTCTTCCTTCATCATGTTAACATCCTGTCACAGCAACCCTAAAGAGGGACATGGTACCTTTGCGCACTTTGGGTGAGAGCTCAGTCTAGGCTAAGTGATGTGCCAGCACGACTAGCGTGTTATCTGGTAAATTCTAGGCTACATCAGAGCATAGGAAGTTCGAAAGGAATATGTGAGGAGTGGAGATATGGGAACTTGAGAATATGTTCTCAACAATGTTGATGGGGGGAGAAATGAGGTGGTGATGAAACAAGAGGATTGTGAGTAAAAGGAGGAATAATCCTGGGTGGAGAGGAGGATGAGGGTTGTATGAAGGCTCTGATGATTGAGAGTCAAATAATTTCTTGTAAAGGAGGACAATCAAGATCCAATAGTGCTGTTAGAGGTAAAGAAGTAGAAAATGTTTCCATTTTTCTATAAAATATGTACGTCAAGGGATTTGTGGGAGCTTTTCCTTTATGTTAAGGATCTTTCTTGGGGGGTTTTTCTGTTAAATTTTCCACACTTGGCTGACTTATTGATTATACATCCGCATCTTGGGTTGGATTCGCAAAGATATAATCCAATGAATGGTACATTTAAGAATATTAGTGGCACATTTCTTTGATGGAGATACACTCTTTAATCAACTAGTTGGTTATAGGAAATCCTATGGTTTCAACCTTCATCCAATCATATATACTATTTAGGACCTCCCCATTATCATATGTTCCTTCAGGAACATTAGCAATGTTATACTTCTCAACTTCCTCAAGTGTTAGAATGCAATAATCTTTCTTCCTCAAAGAAACTTCACACCTGTAGTCAATCAAAATTTCTATCTTTGGTGCATGTAGAAGAAAGGTTCCAAGTATCTTAATTATCCCCCTATAATCACAACTAATTCTCAGATGAAAATATTTCAGTATCACCCTTTTTATCTCTACCAAAACATTCTCATATTTGATGGAAAACGAGCATGTGTAACAACCAATAAAAATAGGGAAGTTGATTTCTACCTTGTGTTTCCCTTGTTGAAATGTATGCAAATCCATTAGTTGCCTCACTAAATCCAAAATAATCAACTTTTTTACTAGGGTACCTAAGAGTAAATATGGGGATCCTTGTAAACATTCTACCCAGATGTAAGTGAAGGTGACGAACTGAAGGAAGATGCATCCCCATTATGAAATTGTGGCCCAAATATCATCATTACATCTACATTTGATGGTATATTTCTCAAATATACATATTATGTTGTATAAAAAGGCATCATTCAACCTCTAGAAATATTTATGACATTCTTTGAAAGTCGATTGAGGGTAGAAATCATATAACCTAGCTTGATTTCTTGGTCATTCTATTGTTAACTAGATATATATTCTCATCCCATCTACAACATAGACAAGATATGATGTCATAAATATATTCTTGTTGTGTGTACATCTTTTAGTTGTTTGTGTAAGGATTCACTTATATGCTCCCCCTATTTGATGTGTTATTTGTTCTTCCTTATAATATATATTTATTGATACATCCATTCTTGAAAATATTTGGCAACATGAAGACCTAAAACTATGCTCAACAATGTGATGATATCATTTACCTCTTGTATGAAATCACTTCAAGGTAAATTCTTGGGAAAATGACTGATTGATGGCTTTGTATTTTTCAGATAATTATTTTTTAGGTGTTTGCACGGAAAATTTTAGTGGTAAATTTTTGTAAACTCGCAAATATTAGGGATTTTGGAAATTAGAAATGGGCAAATTTTTAGCAGCCGGCTACCACCTAGTTTTCCAAACATTTCAACCGACAAGTCATTTGTATGGGTCAGTTCACCTACTATTTGTATGTAAAAATTAACTTATGCATGTATTCGTCGAGGTATAATACATAGCCTGGGGGGTTGTAGGGGGGTACCCATTTAATATAGACATCCATCAAAGAGTGACTATCCGTCCAACTTAGGTTGGAAGGACAACCATTATATGTCATCCAACCTAGGTTAGATGACAGATGATGGATGGATGCCCAACTTGGGTTATACAGTCATCCATTTTTTGTCGTCCAACCTAGCCATCTAATCTGGGTTGGATGATAGATAATGTATGATTGTCCAACCCTGGTTAGACGGCTGGATTGGATGACAAATAATGTATGGTCATCCAACTCAGGTTAGACAGTTGGGTTGGATGAAAAATAATGTATGGTCGTCCAACCTAAGTTGGGTAGCTGCATTAGGCGGCAGACAATGTATAGTCGTCCAACCCAGGTTAGACGGCTGCATTGGATGGAAAATAATGTATTGTCATCCAACCTTGGTTAGACATCTGGGTTCGATGGCAGATAATGGACAATCATCTAACCCATGTTGGACGACAAATAATGTACTATCATCCAACCCAAGTTGGATGGCTGGGTTGGACGGAAAATGATGGGCAGTCATCCAACCCAGGTTGGATGAAAAATAAAGTACAGTCATCTAAACCAGGTTGGGTGGTTGATGATGGACAGTTGTCCAACCCAGGTTAGATGACATAAAATGGATGGTTGTCCAACCCAGATCAGACGGTCATCCATCATCTCTCATACAACCTAGGTTGGATGCCATCTAACCCAGGTTATAGTCCAACCTAGGTTGTATGGCATACGATGGACGAACATCCCACCCAGTCAACTTTTGCATGAAACAATTTTTCAGAAATTTGCCATTGATGCGAAAGTAGATTTTGGAGATTCGCCACCAATTATAAACTAATTTTTTAGAGGGAGAGTCTTAAAATTAACCCTTGGTGTTTGGTATAAGTCAATGAAATTTTATCCCAGTACTATTGACCTAGTTATTCATTGGTATCAATATACTTGTTGAGATCAAGGATCTTGAATAAATCCTCAAAATAATCAGTATCTAATCAAATTACCACTTCCCCATCTTGATTCTTTATGGTCCTTGTGTGAACATAGTAATGCTTTGCAACTATCATAACAAACTTAGGACATTAAGTTAATGGTAGGAAATTTATTGTGAGTTTTAATCCACTGTCATAGATAGCCTAAATCCAATTTGACTTAGATGCACTATTTACCTTCCTCCAAAACTCATGGATGTCAATGTGCCCTAGTTCTATATCTCATATTTGGTATATATTGGAAGGGGGAACCACCCATTGATAGTGAAGTCACTTTAATTTGGATGACTTTTTCATTGGTGTGAGAATGAATAATGAAAATTTACCAAGAAACTCTTCTCAAAGCTTCAAAAACCAAGTCAAAACTATCTACCTTCTCAACAACCCCAAAAGTTTGAAAATAACTTTGGTGGGATATTCTCCTTGTTCAACACTTCTAAAATATATACAAACACTTAGTCAGAGATTCACACTTGCTTTACACCTTGAAAAACCCAACATGGAAGCTGTCAGGATTTCCTCTTTGGCAATCAACCTACAAATTCTAACAAATACCAAGTAGGTTTTAGGACATGTTTACCACCTCCAAATTTCCACAAGAATGTTGGATTTTATCACTTGTTAAAGAACCTTGAAAACTTGAAACAATCTAGGTGAGGTTTTTTCTTTGACTAGTAGGTCAGAAATATAAACATAGACTTTGTCAATATTTTTACCCTATTTTTCAAGTCAACAATCATGCCGAATGTTGGAATTATATTTTTAATGAATCCCCATCATTTCCCATCAAAGATAATACTCAAAATAGAGGTAAAACACCAAGTAATCCCTAGAAAAATAAGAGGAACTTGAAGGGAGAAGAAAAACAAGTGTTTGTAATAGATAAAGAACATCATACCAAAACGAGGCATAAAATAATCTGGAAAATGTTCACAAAAATCAACAAGGATGTATAACTCACCAATTAGAAAAATGGATAGGAAGAAATTTCTTGAAACGATGCCTGGAAGTGGCAAAAACCTCAATTGGGGTTTTGAGAGTTGCATACAAGTCACAATAAAAATCCAAATAGTACAAGGTGAAAATGACACATAACACCCCCATTTTTAAATTAACAATGATGTTAATTACATGTCGGCAACACATGTGGAGGTAAAATCTAGTTGGCATTAATTTTGTTGACTCAAGGATCGAGAGTATGACCACATCTAAAATTACTTGTTCTTGTGCATGTGAACCATGAAAACCCAAAAAAAAAGAACCCTTTGTATTTTGGGGTTCGAGGATTAGACGACATAAAACATGCTAGGTTGTTAGATGTTCTGATGTCATGAACCCCAAAAATCATGAAAAACATTGCAGTGTTTGGGGTTCGAGGAACATCCTACAATTTACACACTGTCATGCTTAAATGACGTGATGTTCTCAAATCTTGAAATCCTGAAAAATACTAATAATGTATTTCAGGGTTCAAGAAATACATTACATCTAACATGCTTCCATGCTTCAAAAGCCCAAAAAATAAAGGAAACTTGCAACTTGTCTCAATTTTTTTGATTTTATGGAAGAATGACTAACTTTAAATTTTCCAAAGACCTAATTTTGGTAGGTTGTCCAAAAAAATTATCATGAAACTCAATTTTGGGATAACAATGCGCACACTCAAAATTTCATGGATCCATTTGTAAACAACTACGTGCACCCATCCTCTTGTGTTTTCAAGTTCCTATATTATTTCACACATTAATCACAAGTATTGACATGTTGTTTTGATATTGGATAGTTAATGTTGTAAGTTAATTAATTAGAATAACCTCACGTAACTCCTCTTACATCATTTTGTGTATTGAACTCACTAATCTATATTTTATATAATCTAATAAGGATGTAAACACAATCCTTTTCATCTGATTCATTCAACTTGTTTATTAGAAATTCTTATGAATTGTGTATGTTATTTGGAATGAGGTTGATTATTGTGGTGGGGCAGGGAGAGCAAGTTGATGGGGCTAGAGGGGTTGTGACTAAGGGAGAGAGGGTCACTTAGTAATGAATTTTCAAAACACGTGTGATCATTGAATTCCTAATATTACTAATTAATTTTCAGAATTCACCTCTACATTGTTCTATTCGAAAGGGGCCCCTTTTACACTACTACCCCTATTTTTATCGATATATTAATACAAAAATTAAAATTAATAACTATCCCTTATATGATCCCATGTGGTATGTACAACCTTCACATGGAACCCCTATTATGTTGCTACACATCTACATACACGAACTCATAATGGAATTATGTGATTGAGAAATATTGTGGGAATCATTACCTCAAGAACTTGATTGAGTATAATGTTTTCATGTTACTTTTGTTCCTTAAATTATCATTTTCAAAAGAGGTGTTGATGACATGGTGTTGAAGTGGTGTTGAAGTGGTCGGTGGTGATTTTGATAACCCATACATTGTTTGTGGGACAATGTATTTATAGAATATGGCATGATTGGACTGGCATCTCATTTATCGTACATCTAACATGGTTTTCTATGAATTTCCTACTGTCGTATGGTATGGTGTTGTAGAACGAGTCATAGTTGTACTTCTATGTTTGTTAGCTTGTAGCAGGCATGTCAAACATCGCATCAATTTTCGAGTTGTTTCAAATCTACATTGATCTCCTTATTATATCTCTTGATGTTGAAGTAGAAACAATAAGTATAATAATTCACACTAAAACATGAAATTCAAGACGCTACTTTAAACCTCATGTAATCGATCAACCACTAAACTTTCAAAACATAAACCAAACGTAAGACACTGCCAGAAAACACTCGTTATCGAGTATGTTTCATAATAATATCCCACAGCCAAACAAAGTGCTATATTTTTGCAACATTATCTGATGCATTGAATTTCATGAAAAATACTCTAATGCTTTATTTTATTTTATAAAGCTTTATTAAGAACATAGGATCCTTACGTTCATGAAGACCGATAGCTGCCATTAATCAATGATGTCAGTAATCTGTATCCCTGCAACACATAAACATAGCAGATCTTTTCTTTTCTTTTCTTTTGATATCTTCCATGTATGCAAACATGTTTTCATGCAACATTTAAGTTTGCGATCGGACAAACGAGTCTGCATGGATTGTTAAACAAACATTTTGTTGGGAATAAAGAAGCTTCCCATGTGCATATTTAAATATTTTGATCTCTGAAGCCAATCAACATAGCTGTGAATCTGGCATCTGAGATGGACATGCCTGGCTTATATTCATATTCACCTCCAAACAAAAATATACGTACAAAAGCTTCTTTGTCTAATACAATTTTATATTCCCTGGTGTATATGTCCAGAAAACTGATTATATTCATTGTACGCATGTTTCTATGAGCACAAACGACATGCAAACTTTATAAAACCATCAATAGTTGTAAGCAAATGTCATATAATTTGAAGGTATCCTTCTAAAATTTGTTTTTAATCATGTAATTTGTTTCCTGTAATATATATTATTAAATTGGAATGGCCCCTATATTATATTGTCTTTTCCCATTCATTTTTTCTTCATTTCTAAAATGCTTGGACTTTCCTATTTTCAGCGTACAAAAACTGTTGGTATTATGGTGCATATATAATAGAAAAATTAAGGAACTAATTAATCACGTAATTTATTTAACCAATTACAATCATTTAAAATAAGAGAAAGTAATCATTAGAATATTTATTCATGTTTGAGATATCATGGAAAACGGGAAGCTTAAATACGCTCCATAATAATACTTTACCTAACTGATAAATTATTATCAATATTGATGTTTTCTTTTTGACATTATCACTCTCCGAATAATTATATCACATGCCCAAAAACATACTAGTTTTTCTTAAGGTTTTCTATACATTCCTTCCTAACAAGTGAAAGAATAAGGCTTTCTGTTTTGTGGTTGATTAAAGTGAATACAAAATGAAAAAGACTTTTGGATATCAGAAGAAAGCGAATGTATTCATTAAAAAAATATGGCCATATATTTTTCAGGTTTTAAAATGCATGATACATTTCTATGAGAGTAAAAAATGTTAAGACAAAAAAAATTTATTTGTTTTTGTTTTTTTTTGAGAAACTATCTTGTATTTGGATTTCAGTTCATAGTTGATATTATTAGATCTTTAGAATTTCAAGATACAACTCTAAATTTTGCATTACACCTCTTTTAACTACTTTAGAAAAGAATTAAATGGTTGTGAAATATTATTTTGTATATATTAAGTATGTTGTAATAGAATATATATTTGTATTGAAATTGAATTATAATACATATATTTATAAGTATTGAAAGTTATATAGATTAATCTAAAAGATATTCACACCAAATACTTTTTATTATTTTAAATCTTATTTTTGCACCCAGGATCGTAGAATTCAAGTTCTATAAAAAAAACCAACAAAATCATGCTATCTTGGTTTTGGATTCTCTTAGCTCATATTCAAATTTTCTATTATAAAATCTTGATGGAATCCAACCATAAACTCCCACATAGAGGAAAGAATTTCAAATTCTAATATCTAAAATCCTTAAATGAATTAGAAAAAAAGTTAACTCCCTTATCTACTATTAGTTCATGGAAGATAACTTTATCTTTTTAAATATTGTCATGAATTCAAGAGCACACTGATATGATAATCAAAAGTGTTGAGATTTGTTTATCCATGAAAAAATTACTAGCAAGAGAGGACATTTACCGGCAACATTGAAAAACATTGTAAAATAACATTCAATTTATTAATCTCAATATCTATTTCTTTCAAATATATGAATATTTGTTTCTATTTTATTTTTTCAAAAAAAATTAATAAATATTTTCACTTTAACTTTTTAAGATGTATTTGACACGCTCCTTATGTATTGTGTTAGACATTATTTTCTTTAATCACGTCGAAAAATTTTCACCTTGAGTAGACATCAACATTTAAAATATAAGAACCTTCACTTACGGATGAGAGACACTTCTCAAAAAACTACATTTTATTATATATTGTCATCAACATACATGCATAGCACCTTAAAAACTTGCATATTGAGATATAGAGAAGAAATAGAATCTATTTATGCACAACATCGTAATTATTATTATGATGTTTATCAATAATTACTAATGAGAGGAAGTCATGCAAGGTTGTCCACATTTAGATATCCAAGGAAATGAACCTTGGCCCTAGAAGCTGTGAGCTCTTAAAGGAAAAATGAGAAAAGACTTAGCAATGTCGATAAAGGTAGTTGAGTGCATTTGGTTTTCTTTAATAATTTTTGTCAAGTAGTCAAAAAGTACATTTCTTTTATTTAAATTATTGCTCTAACATGTTTGTTTGTTGTATGTATTTGGTTATATTAGGTATACTTGAATGTTTCATCTGCATTCATATTCTAGCATTGCATAAGAATGGAGATTACTAAATATGTATTTTCTAGGAAAGACGAAGGGACTATATTTACATCCAAACAACTTCCTCTCCATTTTCAAAACATATAAAATTTAAACATAATTCCAATGTTCTTCATCGTCATCTTTTAATCGTATATATTCTTCTCAATACAATTGTCTACCACATCATAACCTAAGAAACAACAATAATGTTTTCAAATATTACACAAAGTTAAAAGTTAAACTTATGCATCTTCTATGAGTTAATGGCTTCTTCAACTTTAGAAAATGGCACCCACCTCCCTTTTTCTTGTGATGCATATGCATATGTTTTCATGAGATGGATGTATCCACCCTAACCTAAATTTACAGCATGTAAAGTAAAGCCGATGGGGATTTTTTCCCTTGAAAATAAGTAGATAGTATTCTGTTGTTTTCCTCACATTAAACTACGTAATGTTTACTTCGAGAAATGCTTCCCAACATTCGCAACTAAGAAAAGGATGGGATTTGATTCTGCCAGCATGGTCAAGGTATTAATTTTCACGGCTGTTTACACGTTTTTTAATGCTTGAAGCATTAACATACTTAAAGGGTTGTTTTTTAAATAATCGTCTTTTTTTATTTGTATATTTAGCATACAAACATCAATTTTAATAAAAAATTATATACAAATTATATTGATGTACATATTAATATATATAAAAAACTGTTAAAATAATTCTAAGTTGTCTTTTATATTTTTAATTGTAGTATTTTAATAATAACAATTTAAATATTTTAAAAAACATGAATTTCATGCTGGAACAAGATGGTGAAAGTAATTGCATGTGAGCATCTGCATGTATGACTCATGGCCTGTCATGATCATATCTTATTATGTGATGTTATCTGCTCTTTCAGATAATTAGTCTCAGTAAATTGACATAGGTTGGGGATTAAACCACTAATGCAAGAAACAAAGCTCTTTGGATGAAATCTTGGTGCATTAAAGCACCCGAAGAAAAAACTACTATTATATTGAGATTAAAGAAGAAATGGTTTCCCTAATGAACTAGGGTTTGATTTTTACATTATTCGTATTTTGAAAAGATCTGCGAGCATGGGTAACAAAGAAAATAACGTTGAAAGGGAATTTTGATATTCACCTTTGCTAATTATTGTTTTTCATTGTTGTTTTTTCAAGCAAAGAGGATAGAACTAATACATTTGAACACAAACCTTCATTTTTCTAAAGATTAGGGTTATATGTGACACCAAGGATCCTTAATATTGACTTCACTCAGATGATCAAAAAATTGCATCAATATGGGTAATACGTTTTCACATACAAGCGCATATGTGAGCATAAGCAATTTTGTCAAGAATTGCTAGTTCTCTCAAGAACGTGGTCTGCAATTGTTCAGAAACTCATGGTAAAAAACATATTGTTTATGCCATAGTGTTTTCAAATCAATGTGAGCAAGCCACTTTGTAGAAGGGTATGGCTCAAATACCATAAAGAACAATTATTTGAAGAAATGTTGGACTAGGAATCCCTCCCTTTTAGGTGTTTTTGGTGTCACAACCATGGGCATTTAGCTCGAGACTTCCCCTTAGAAGCTAACAAACAAAATCATTTTATTGCTAAAAACGAAGACAAAAAGGAATTTTTGTTTGTTGGCAAAAACAATAAGAATTTAAACTATGAAGCATGTATCTGAAGGGACATATAAATGTCAAGAAGTAATCAAGATCCCCATTTCATGTCTTGATTTAAATCCCAATTTTTTATGGATTTAAACTCGCAAGAGAATGACATTCATAATAATAAGTTTTGAGTATCACTTGAAACCTCAAAAGTTGTAGCCAGGACTCAAGTTACGGCTAGGTTGGATCACGTAAGGCTCTTGCTAAAAGCCCCATAATATTATCATGTGATCTATGCAATTCTACCTTCTTTTTGTTTATAGGATTTTTTGATTTTCCTCTTTGATAGGACAAGGGAAAGATAAAGGAAAACAATTATTCCAATAAATTTAGACATATTTATGTGATTATAGACTCCAATATTACAATTTTTGGTAGAAAGTTTTCACTTTTTGTATATAATGGATTCCTTTTTGCTACTATTGGATTCCATTATTACTATTACCGACTTCTATTAGTATTACTATTGGATTCCAATATTGTTGTTATTATGTGAAATCGAGTTCCAATTTCCCTATTTTTTTATTCCAATTTTTGGACTCCAATTTTGCTATTGTTGGAATTCATTTTTACTATTATTGGATTCCAATTTCGTCAATTTGATCTGTATGAAGAATTATGTTGATTGAAGCTAATTAATGAAGATTGAATCTATTTTTGAATATTGAGACTTGATTATATTAATGAATACTTGAATTAATTTCACATTCATAAATTTGGAAACTCCTATTCAGATTATAAAAGTTTAGCGTCGGCTAAGTTATACAAGGCATGATCTCATTTGAGGGTATGTGGTTAAGCACCATTTTTAACATCTTTTTAACATTAATTTTATCTATTTATAAAATGGAAATCATAGTAATGGAGCTCATTGGTCACTAAACATTACTGCATACAAGATAATCTAGATAGTGTTATCTACTTGTATACAAGATAATAAATTTAATAACTCAATGATCGCTAGGTTGTTTCGTTCTATAAATCATAAAAAAAACAATCAAGAAAGTTTAAAATGTTAAACACATTGATTTGACACATTTATTTAACAGTGTATTTCCAAAGGTAATAAATACCTTCGGGAGAAATGTAATGAGAACTACATATTGTTTTATCCCTCTCAAGGGTATGTAATCCAACCAATGTTAACTACAATGCATTAATTAGGGTTCTTGAAGTTGTGCAAGTTATGCCTAAATAGCTTCATGTCTCTGATTTGGTATTTTGATTTGATCTCCTTTCCATATTTGACTTAGTGTGCATGCCCAGATGATGTGGTCTATTTAAATCTTTGATGTTTCCCTTGATTTTCACCACCATTGATTTTTCTTTAAGAATTTTGTATAGTCTAATTTTTCTATATTTTCTTTTCTTGTGGGTTCCCACCAACTTACCCTTATCTTTTCAGTCTTTTTGTGAACATCTTATATTGGACAGGTTGTTCTACCCTACCCATCCATTTAGGTACATATCAATTGGCCTTACTAGTATCATCTACCCATCATTCACATCTACTATTGGATTGAATTCATCTCGAGTTATATCACACACACACACACACACACACACACACACACACACACACACACACACACACACACACACACACACACACACACACACACACACACACACACACACACACACACACACACACACACACACACACATATTTGAAATGATATTTTGAATATAGTAGTTATCCATGTTAAGATGTGGGGCTCCTATTATATGATCATACATTGTACTATTCTGGATTGTTTTTGGCCAAAACAAATCTCTCATCTTCTTGCTATAATTTACAAAGGTATTATCTAGGGAACGTAGAATATTATTCCAATATGTTATTTTTAGAAGCCAAAATTATTATCCTCCATCTCTTGAACTCTTTTCCCAATGTGTAATACATGCCTAAATGCCTCTCTGTAGGTCTGACATCTCTTTAATTTCTTTTAATGGTGTCAACAAATGAATCCCTTCATGAATGTAGGGTTTCACACCCACTATTTTGTAGATTTCAATTGGTTGAGACCGTAAAGAATCCATGATTGATGCTTTGTACTCCATTATGGGAATGTTGTTGATGGCATGGAACCTAAACATTTTTTGTTTGTTGATACCCAATATCTTGTGGTTTCCATCTAACTGTTGTGGTTCCATAAAGTCTTTAAAGTCATATACTTCCTAACTAAGGTATGGAGTTAATGTGCTAGACCCCTCTTGGCATGTTCTATAAGTGTTCATGAATTGTGGAAAAGAGAATATTTCTAGTTTACACAGTGATATTGATAATCACTTGAATGTCCCATCTATATCCTCATGTGTGTGACCCACTAGAAGGAAGGTTACATATACTATGTGAAAACCATTTTGGCTGTCAGCATGGATGCAAACAAAAACAAGGTAGAATTTTTGTTGTTGTTATAAGCATTATCTAGTTGTAAGTAGAGAACTGGTTGGTGTTTTCTAGATGAACCTATGCATCTTACATTATTATTTATTTGAAATTGCACATTTTTCTAATTTTACTCCTTGCTTATTTCATACACATCAGTTTGCAATAGTGCATCATGTAAACAGTGTTTTTATGTAGAAATTCTTTATGATAAATCACAATACTCATCATCAAGTGTTTCTTCTATCTTCCTGATACACAGAGACAATGGTGTTATTGTGATCTTTTCTCCATGCTCAATAAAAGGTAGTTTGTAGTATCCACAACCCCTAATTTTGTGTCAATGTGTCAGTATACCAATTAAAGTGACAAGGAGGTTAATAGAATTGCTTATTGACTTCATTTTTTCTCATCCTTGGTACACAATTTTTCATATTGTCCATTTTGTCAAGCATAATGTTCAAGAATTTATTAGGTTGTTCCTCTGATTCCATTCTATGGACATATTAATTTGCACAATTACTTTGAATATAGTCATTTTTTCATTTCATACATTGATCTACATGTGTTAGTGTTTCTGGACATGAGGTAGTTGCATGTTTGTTCTTAAGCTATGTTCACTCATCACATTTGGTGAAGAAGTTGTTCTTGGTAATAGAAACATGAGATAAATGTTCTTACCATATTTTGTTGAGGTTTGACTGCAGCGTTGGAGTAAGGTTCAAAAATGAAAGGCCCTTATTAAACTTGTTTAGGATGTACATCTAACTATAACATATAGGAAGCAACCTCATTGTTACTTTAGTTCAATTGTGTTCCATTGATCAAGACATATGTGGTGATATATCAAAATTTCTCTCCGCCATTTTGGATATCAAAGTAATTATTGTGACACTTCTTGGCATTTTTTTCTGTTTTCCTATATTACCATTTATTTCCCTCCTTTCACCATTCATCCTATATTATCTACAACTTTAATAGGTGCTTTTTAGATCCCATGACATTTGTACCATGAATTTTAACATACATCCCTTCCACATAATTTCAATTTATCTATTGTTCCACTCGAAGTTTGGCATCCATTAGTTGTGATAGCATTTGTGATGAATGAGTTAAGTACAACGTTTTTTAATGGCATTTTCATTCATCCCTAGATTAGTTTCCAACTATAATTTAAATAACTCAAACATATATTAGAGAGAAATCTTTCCTTGTAACAAGGTTTATCTCAACTTTAAACAAGAATTGATCTCTTGTTTTTTTTCCAATTCTCTCTTTCCTTTAGTGTACTAGATGGAGTAGTATTTACCTTTTGACATTTTTGGGAGTTGTAAGGTATTTGTTATCCAATTTTCCCTCCCCAGGAAAATTAGGCAACATGGACCTAACAAAACCTAGACACTAGACAAGGAACCTAAGGAGGAAACTGAGCTGCAGGTAGTTTCCGGGGCTTTGGGAACACATTCAAGGAATTCAAGAGAAAAAATCATATCGAGGAATTTTCTCCCCTTCCTAGTTTTGACCCTTAAGATCAACTTCAAAAAATGATGAAATGTGAGCCCTGTGGGCCCACACCTAGCTAAAAAATGCAAACACATGACGAGTGTCAAATCCTTTACATGCAGTCCTAATCAGACCTCTCACACGAAGAAATTAAAAAAAATCCTAAGTTGAGTGTTCAAGGGGTCAAAAATTTTGTAATTGGGCCATTGAGCCCACTAACCTAAAAGGATAGCTCAGCAAGCTTGAATGTGCATTGGAGGGGCGAAGTGGAAGGAGTCTTGGCGAGCCAAGTTGTAATGGGGCTAAGTTGATCCAAGTCGTCTCTGAAAACAATGAGTAGGGGCCATGTCATCCGAGAAAGCATAGAGATCAACTCAGGAGCTAGCACTAGAGTTTCAAAGGAAAAATGGTGGGTCGTGATCGATCCTGAGCTCGTAAATGGAAGGTCCTTGGCACAACTAGAATGGGATTATGGCAATAGGGGATGATTCAATGCAATAGAAATGAGATCAGCATTAACTCATGGTGGATGGGTTGGGTGAAGCCATCAGTAGAGTATCTCGTTGGAACGAGCTAGCATGAGGCAATGGAAGAGAGCTAGGTGGAATGAAATGGAGAGATCACTTTAGTGAGCTATGAATCGAGCTTGATAATTAAAGATTAATGGTGGGACATGGCGATGAAGTAGGGTTGGCTCAGCCATGAAATCTTTACAAGGAAAGGTCTCGAGAGTATTGAGCCACAGGAAAAAACCAATTCAAGCCAGGGGAATTGGAAACTCGCTCACTAAGCTAGGGCACGAGTAGGTTTCAAGGTGAGCTTGAATGGGATGAAGAGGTCAGTTCTGTGCATGGTTGGATAGATCAAGGTTGAGTTGGAGAATGGTGGATGGTTTTTGTGAAACTCGACATCCGGCTCAGGATTCAAGCCAGTTTGGGGACGGAGGAGCCCCGAAGTCTGAAATTTTTAGACTTTTGGGGTTGAGCATTTTGGGGATTCCGTCGGCCCGAGCACAAAAAATGAACCAAAAAATGAAAAACCCTGAAATCCTGAAGTCCAAAGGGCTCAGGGGTTTTCGGGGTCAATAGTCAAATTATTTCAGAACTCGTTGGTGGTAAAATCCGAAGCGGCGAGATTTTTTCCTTTGAAACACAATAAGTTGAAATCCTAAAACCATGGATACGTGGCAAGCTAAACGAAACTGTGGGTTTCAAGAACGAGTCATCTTTGGGGGTAGACCTCGGACATGGGGGAAAGGAAATCCTGAAATGGGGCGAGGAAGAATTGCAAAACGTGCAAGCCCAAAATCCTGAAAACATTAAACTCCCACCCAAATGAAAATTAGACAAAGTACGTCGAGGTGCATTAGCCATCAAGCCATTTGCAGAGCTATATGGGGTAGGTGAGGATGTTATGATCCAGCTCGATAGCGTGTAGAAGGCACCAAGTCACTTTGAATGGTGGGCTCGGTGGGTTAATGTAAAGTCAAAATGGTAGCTCGAATTCAATCATTGATAACTTGAGAGATTTTTATCTAGAGTTAATGAAATTATATTCATTGGGAAGGATTTTTAGAGGAGAATTTAATGGAGGTACCAAAATGTAGAGATCATAGGGATAGGTGAGACTGAATTCAAAGAAGCAACCTAGTGCAAATGATGACAACTTCTTCCATACTCCTCCATTTTTGATAAATTTATAGTCATTAGAACGATAATTTCGGGCTCTTTAGGATGGGATGATCAGAGATGAGCATTTAATGTGTCTGCTGAGAAATTCTAAATGATGAAGTCACAGGAGCCAAGGCCATGCCCAGGTGCAATCATGAACCCAATTTCTTCTTTCTCAAGGCACAATACCATGATAGAGTTGTGGATATTCCCAACGGCCATTGCAGGAGAATGATGATCAATTTTGATGTGTTTTGGAGCATTTAAGACTTCTTCACTCTCTCCCTTCTCTTGAACTTCTTCTATAAATTGTAAGCAGGGTCTCAGTAAAAAATGTTGGATACTTTTCAATTTCCCCTCCCTTCTTTCTTGTTTATGAGAAATCTATGGAGGTAAAACCTCCCCTTTTGTAATTGTAATAGAAATTTCATGCATTTAGACCCATGTAATTTATTGTATCATTTTTTGGAGAAATAAAACAAATTTGTTGATGATCCTAAACCCACCTTTTTATTTATTATATCTTATCCGATTTTACATTACAATTATGTTATTGTGCATTATCATATTTGTATTGCAGGGTTTAAAAATGGATTGTGTTTATTGGTAAACTGGGTTTGGAAGAAGTATTTTCATCTTTGCTGTTGGATACCCTTCTCAAATTTTCTTGTTTCATCCCCATGTAATGCAATATATTCAACACTCCTTGGTGCATCACCTTCCCTTAGAGTAGGTTTTACTTTTCATGCATCCTTTTATCCTTATCACCTTGGAAAAGCATTAGGGTAGGGTTAGACTTGCAACTGTCTACACTTTGGTTTAGCTGGCACTAGGTTAGGACATGAATCCAACCTTCTCCGAAGAGCTATCCCCATTTCACAAAGTCCCAAACTTTGGGATAGCTCTATGTTTGAAAAATCACACTGACTACCCAATCATTCAAATTGCAAGCGTTCAGGGGTGATGTGATTTTGCCACAACAATTTTGGCATGCCCAGTGGGACTACATTGAAGTTGAGGTTTCATTTTTGCATGTGTTCCATCATAAAACCTTATCACATTGAAGCCAAGCTCAGAAAACTTATTTTCGGAGTTTCCCTCACACTGTGGAGACCGAAAGTTACAGATTTCAGATTTCAGAGTTTTTTAGTGGGTCAGAGTTCTGAAATAATCTTTTTGAGGGTGTAACATGTGCAAAATTGGCTCAAAATTTCACAAATGATAGATCGGGAGTTGAAGATCAAAAGGGTATTTTTTAATTTTCAAAATTCTCAATTTCATAATTATTTACATTTCAGAATTTTGAGATTCAAAATATTGGAGATTTTCAATTTCAGAGATCTCTCATTTCATACTTTCAGAGACTACTACAATTTCGGGTTTCAGATTTTTCCTACTTCATATTTCGCGATGTATTTTTTTTTTAATTTCAAAGATCATTTGCAGCTGAACCAATTCAACTTTGCAACCATGTTATGGCCCCTCAAGGTGTGCATTTTGGAAATCAAATTCATATCATCAAGTTTTTGTGCACTTTGTGTAATTTCAGTCTTTGGAGACACACATGCAAAGCACACCTGACGAATCCATCTGTTTTAAAAACCCACTCTATGAGTAGCAGACTTTCTCTCTCTTCTTCACCCATTTCCATCCATTTTTCCCTTTCCATCAATTTCAATTATTTCATTCCATGAATTCATGAAATCATGGCTTCATTTGCATCATGGGATCCACATCTAAGTCAACAGCTATACTATTTCAACCTGCCTCCCAATTTACAAAATCCATCCCTATGTTATTATACAACTCCTCCATGTCAGTACTATGATGAAAATCAAATTTAGGGTGCATACCCATATGAACAAGACATGTACCATTTCGGCTATTCACCAAACTATGCAAATTTTTAGGGCATAGGGTATGTATACTATGGAGGTCATTATTCACCTAGAGATGTTGAGTTACATATTAAGATTCAGGTTTTGTAGGCAGGTATGGTGCAGTCTAGGGCTTCAGCCCAAATGAAAGCATTCAAGATTGGATTCAGGGTCCCTTTAAAATGGGTTGGCCCCTTTCAAAGTCATTACAACCCGGGGGAGAAGCTTTCCTTCATAGTTGAAATATTTCCCCAACTGGAAGAATGGATTAAGGACATTGACTATTATGCAAGCCAATGGGAAAACTCAACATTTTCATCTTATGGTCCTTTCCTCATTCCAAAATTAGTACCATTTCAACCCCAAAATCAGTTTCCAAGTTTGTCAGTTATTGCCCCTAGTATGGATTCCCGTTCTCTATCTTCTACTCTTTCATCCCACTTGAATTTCTTTGCCGTTTTCCCCTTCAGGAAACCACATCCTCCACAAAAACAAGAAGAGGAATTTCGTCTTCCACCACTAACACAACAATAATAAGTGGAGACCCCACCCACCTCTCCTCTTGTAATCCCAAACCCATGTTGGGAAGAAATTCAAAAAACATTCAAGGAGAGAAAAAGGAAGAAGATTCAAACAAATAAAAAATGATGAAAAACTTGTTGAGCTTGACTCTAAGATTTAGGATCAATAAAATCCCTTTGATGTTCAATCCTACAGAGGAGGTTTAGGTCCAACCACAAGTGGTGCAAAATGACTTTGCAGCAGAAACAGAGCAAGAACGAGAAGATGATAATTAACATACTATTTGTTCCAAATGTAGTGTCTATATTGGCACTATCCTTTGAGGACTTATTGATCTCTCAAAGCCTACAAATTCATAAAAAGAGGTAGAGGAAGCTCCAAATCATCCAAAAGAGGAGAGGCATGTATAGGCAAACAAGGAAGAGATCCCGAGTAGGAAAGGCGTTGCAACGGAATGTAGTGATCCTAATTGCTCTACATGCCTTATGTTTTTTTGTTGCATTGGGAATTTACATGGATATACCTAGGTCACCATTAGCTGGAACCAACCAAAAAGAGCCTCATGTTATGAAGGAATACCCATTAGATTCTGAGGACTTCAATAACAAACAGGATATGGGAAAAATTGCAGCCCCTTCCCCTCCCTTATCCTTTAGAAATCTTGATTTTGAGGGATATTTTGAATTTTTGAACCTTACGTTTGAAGACAAGGTAGACTGTGGCAAACAAGTTTCAAATCTTGAGAACACCATGGAGGATAACAAGCCAATTTCAGGGGCACTACGAGAAGAAGAAATCGTAGAGGGTTTCTTGCTCTCTTACATTAAAGAAAATTTAAATTTATCTCTTCCCTTGCCTTTTGTTGGAAATAACATGTCTAATGAGATCATCGAGGAAGAAATTATTGAAGACATTGTTGTCCACAACACCCCTTAGAAGCAACAAGAGGAGGAGTTTCATCACTCAAACCTCAATTTAGATAAGGAGAATGCATGTACAATTTAGCCTTGCCTCCAAGAGGGGAAAGAAGGACTCCAAATCCCAAACAATGAGTAGCCCAGTGTGAAGCATAATTTAACCACTTACAATGAGCCAACGATGTTCCAATTAGAGGCTGGAAGCAGTTTTGAAGAGTTGCATGCCATGGAGGAGTTTCTTGTTTACATGAAAGGGTACGTGTCAGGGAAGCCTATCTCTCATAAGGGTCCTCTTAAATCAAGATTGGAGGAATTGAATCTTCCAAGTCTCACACTGAACAAGGGAAAAGAGTGGGAAAGTGGCATTTCTTTCAAACCATTCACTAGGGTGACACATCATATGTTTGTAAATGTGCAAAAAGAATAAAATCAAGTTACAAATAGTCACCTTTTCCAGGAAAATTTACATCAAGACTTTATTATTCAAATTGGAAATCAGAGCGGTGAATCAGAGTTCCCACTACCGTTCATGTTCACCTCTGAACATGAGAATAATTATCATAGTGCCAAGGATCACCGATATCAGCTATGAGACCTCCAGGAATCTCATGCAATTCATTCTTTGGAGGTTCTTGTTTTATTTTTAGTTTATTCCTTGATCATTTGAGTGAAGGATTGGCCCCTTTTCAGTCTTTCACTCGTGCACTTAACCATGCCCTTTGTCAAGCTAGTTACATGGTCTCAAGTTTTGAGAAGTGGAAGCTACTTTTCCCTACCGATGTCAGGTTTTGTTTGAGGTCTTCTCTCCCTCTAGTTAGTATAGGGTAGATGTAGGTTTGTTTTTTGCATAACAATTGCATGTGCACACTCTGCATGTCTCGCTTGAGCATGTATGATTTTTCATTTTGTACATTGTTTTGGTTCATGTTTTCTCGAGAATAGTACACTATGTTTCAGTGGACCTCCTTGAAGGACCTTACAATAGGAAAGAATATAATATTCGTAGGGAACCGTTGCAATTTTTGAGTTAATTTAAATACAGAGCAACTAAAATCAAATCAGGGACAAATTCAAGCAAGTGTCACCTTTAGTCTCTAAGGATCAGTCATGGTTTGAGCTTCTAGTACCTCCGCTAAATCAAAAATCAGCCTTCATCAACATGTTCTAAGAATTCATTCAAAAGAAAGAGAAAGATAAAAATTAAATAGAGTTCCATGATGTCTTAACTCAAAGAACGTCTTATTTACAAATCTGCAGTGTTCTATGCATGCAAAACAATCATCAATTTTTGTGTGCTTCATACTTAGAAGAATTAGGTTTCAAGACAGGTTTAGAAGTTCCATTTCAGTACTGCATATCAGGGTTGCAAAGAGGGACAAGTGAAAATCCCAAGTTTAGATAATTTTTCACACTCATATTTTTAATATCGATATTTTCTTATAAATATTAAGACTCCTAATAGTGGAACAGGCCCAGGGTCAGAAGGTGGTTACCGGGGCAAGTTTCAAGTCTATATCAGTTGCAGGCTATCAGTTGTGACTTCATGCTGGACATATTGAGGCTACTGGTATAGAACATCTAGCAGGTAGATGTCCCTGTGAGTCACCAAATTGTTATCCAATTTTCCCTCCCTGGGAAAATTAGACAACAGGGACCTAACAAAACCTAGACACCAAACAAGGCACCTAAGGATGAAAATGAGCTACAGGTAGTTTTTGGGGCTTCAGGAACACATTCATGGAATTCAAGAGAAAAAATCATATTGAGAATTTTTTTCCTCTTCTAGGTTTTGATCCTTAAGATCAACTTAAAATATGATGAAATGTGGGCCCCACGGGCTTACACCCAGCCAAAACAAAAAAACACGTGATCAGCCTCAAATCCTTTGTATGCAATCCTAATTAGACCTCCAACAAGAAAAAAATTAGAAAATTCCTAAGTTGAGGGTTTAGGGGGTCAAAATTTTACAATCAGCCACTGAGCCCACTGAGCTAAAAGGATAGCTCATCGATCTACTCAGCAAACTAGAATGTGCATATGTGGGGTGAGTTGGAGGAGGGCTCCCTGAGTAGCTTGGTGAGCTACTCGGAGAGCCAAGTTGTAATGGGGCTTGGTTGAGCCAAACCGGATCTGAAAAAAATGCATACAGGCCATGTCAGCTAAGGAAGCACAAAGATCGGCTCAAGAGCCCGCACTAGAGTTTCGAAGGCTAAATGGGTGGTTCGAGATCAAGCTCGAGCTCGTGAATGGAAGGCCCTTGGGGTGAGTAGAATGGGATCATGGAGATAGGGGATGATTCAACGCAACAGAAAGAATCTTGGCATTAACCCATGATAGATGGGTTGGGTGAAGCCATCAGTGGAGTAACTCAGTTGAATGAGCTAACACAGGGCAATGGAGGCAAGCTAGGTAGAATCAAATGGAGAGATCGCTTTGGTGAGATATAATTATAGCTTGATAAATGGTCGTGCATGGTTATAGAGATCTTGTTTGAGCTTAATGGTGGGACATGACAATGAAGCAATTTCAGCTTAGCCATGAAAGTGTCACAAGGCAAGGGCTTGGGAGTATTGAGCCACAAGAAAAGCTAACTCAACCCAAGGGGATTAGAAGCTCACTCACCGAGCTAGGGCACAAGTAGGTTTCAGAGTGAGCTCAGATGGGATGATGACATTAGCTTTTTGGATGGTCGAATGGGTCAGTTCCAAGTTGGAGAATGGTGGACAATTTTCATGAAACTCGACATTTGGCTCAGGAGTCAAGTGAGTTCAAGAACGGAGGAGCCCCAAAGTTTGAAATTTTTGGACTTCAAGGGTTGACAATTTTAGGGATTCCACCAGCTTGAGCACAAAAAACAAACCAAAAAACCTGAAACGTTGTGATCCCAAAGTAAGAATTGGTAGGTCGAGAATGTCCGAAGACAAAAACTCCCCAAAGGGGGTCAATGGAGAAACCAATTGGGAACTTGTGTGGTGAGTAGAGGGTGCATGTGGCAATGTCATTTCCTCTGAGCCATAATAATGTGAAATCCTTTTTCCATGGACATGTGGTGGGTTGAAGCATCAATGTGGTTTCACTCAACAGGCTAGTAAAACTTCTGAAGTAGACTTTAGACATGGGGGCAAGCAAAGCCTGAAATGGGGCAAGGCAAAACTCTGGAATGTGCAAGCCTGAAAACCTGACCAAGATACATTGAAACTCCGAGCCATTTAGAAGGTGGTGGATACGTAAATATGCATTCGAGGTGCATTGATCCCATGCTGAGGTATTTGAGGAGGCTATGCAGGGTACATGAAGATGTTATGAGCTAGCATTGATTTTGTGTAGAAGGGGCTTTGTCAGGTTGAGATTTTAGGGCTCGGTGGGTAGGATGAAAAGCTCAAAATGGTGGTCCTGAAGAAAAAAATGGAATAACTTTAGCAATCCCTTGGCCTTTTTTAATGATTTTTTACTTGTTGGAAATAATTTTCAATAGAGGATAATTTAATGGAGATGTACCAAAATTTGGAAAGATTAGGAGGGTAGGTGATGAATAAACCCAGACAAGTAACCTATCTACAAAATAATGACATACTTCATTCCATAATCGACCATTTTTTGAAAACTTATAGTCATTGGAAAGCTGATTTTTGGGCTCTATCAGCATGGAATGATCAGAGAAGGGAACTATTTAATGTTTTTTGTTGGAAAATTTTCATTATGAAGTTTTACGGGAGTCAAGTCCATGATCCACGTGTAGTGAAGCAATGACAAACCCATTTCTTATTGCTCAAGGCACATTACAATCATGGTGTTTGTAGATCTTCCCAATAGCCATTACAGGAAAAAAATGATGATTTTTGATGGGTTTTGGAGAAATTTTTGACTTCTTCCCTCTTCTCTCTTCTCTTGAATTTTATTTTTTAAATTGTAATGCAGGGGCTCAATAAAAAATGTTGGATACTTTGTAATGGCCCCTCCCTTCTTTCTTTTCTATGAGAAATCATGTGGAGATTCAAGCCTCTCCTATTGAACATTGTAATAGCAATATTGGTTCCTTTGGCCCTTCTTGTAATGTAATTGTATCAACTTTTAGAGCAATAAAACTGATCTTTGGATGATCTCTCAAGCCTCTTTTTTTTTTATTGTATCTTATCTGATCTTTCATTACAACTAAGGTTATTGTGTATTGTGAAATATGTTATTACAAGATCTCAAAATGGATTGTGTTTATTGGAAAACTGGGTTTGGATAGAAATGTTTTGATCTGTGGTACTAGATTACCATTCTTCAAATTTTCTTGCTTCATTCACTATGCAATGCAATATATTTAACACTCCATCTTGGTGCATGACCTTCCCTTAGAGTAGGTTTTAAACTTAAAGCATCCTTCTATCCTTAGTCACCATTAGAAAAGAAACATTAGGGTATGGTTAGACTTAGTTAACTATCTACAGATTGGAATATTTGGCATTAGGTTTGGATAGGAATCCTAATTTCTCTAGAGAGTTATCTTGATTGCAAATTCCCACACTTTGGGAATTGTTCCATGTTTTTTAATCACACTGAATGCCCAATCATTCAAATTGCAAGCATTCAGGAGTGCTCTGATTTTTCCACAACAATATTTTTATCAATTTTTCATTACTACTACATTTAGGGGAATCAAATGAAATTTATTATACTAGTTGAGGTATTGAATATTCTAATGCACTCCAAATTTTTACAAACACATCTTATAGAATTTCTTTTAGCCTTTCTTCCATAACCAAACCATCTAGATGAGCAAACTAGATTGCAGACCATCAAATGAGAGATCCTTTAGATATGAGCTAATGCTTGAAAATAGGCATGATTATTTTATCAATATGCACCCGAAAGATATTTTCATCCAATTTTTTAAATTGCAGTGTCTCCTTCATAGAAATTTTAATTGTCACTTTTGTAAAAAAATTGTGCACTCTTTTGAACAAAAATGTATGAACTTCATTACAACCCCTTTGAAATTCAAATTGTAGTCATTCTTTTGTATGGAGGTTGATTTTTGAAGTTCTTAATTTTTGTTAACATTTAGTGAAATACTTATTTTGAGATAAACCATACTTTTTATTGGCCACACAATATTTATATTAGGTTGTATCCTTTGATAACAATGTCGAAATCACAATTATACAAATCATTTTTTTCCTGTTTAAAACTTTATCATTCATAACAGTTACAATCACAAAGATTCATTACTTTCAAAACACTAAATTTATGTGGAAACCCTTTTGGGAGAAAAACCCATGGATAAAATACTTCTTAGATATATTATCCAACTCTAGCCACAAAATTAATTTTATTAAAAATATATGTAGGAACCAACCTACTAGAGACACAAATCCACAATAGTGAGCACCAACACAACTTGATTCGTGAGAAATAACTCACTAGAGATACATATCCCTAATGTGGATCAACAACTCATCTTGATTCATAAGAACCAACTCACCCAAGACACCAATCCCCAATAATATGAGGCACCTACCTTAACAATGAAACTATCCACCTACTTTAGTTGCTTCTTCAACCTAATGATGTCATTTAGATTATCCTTCATGCCTTCTTGATGTTTTTGTGCACATGTGATTTATACTTTGTTTATGCATTGTTCACTCTTCGTTCTTCTTTAGTAACTTGACATTATAATCTCCTTGATTTTTTTCTTCCTATTTCCGCATAAATACTCTTAAAAATATTCATTAATCACTCCTCTCTTATCACTCTCTGATTAATCTAAAATTTAATATATATTATCCTAATCTAATGCAAGTTTGTAGTAAAAAAATAAGCAGTGAAATAATTGAAATACACCCTAGAATACTAAACAATAAAAATATGAAACCCTAATATGTAAAGAGGGTTGGAAGAGCCTTAGATGATTCGAAGATGTCACGAGACTATGTTGCAATGGAGACTAGATGAACATGAATGGAGAACCATCACATATGAGCTCCAAAAAATGCAGATCCAAGTGATTTGGCTAGACTAGGGCACCTAAAAAGGGGATTGGAGTGCATGGGATGCCCTGCTCTGCAATTTGGGCACCCTAGTCTATGCGGGAAGTCTGGAAGCCAATTTCATAGAGTCACCAAATGGTGTGAGGCCTTCGCTTCTTGTTGTGTGAGTGTCGCATTTATATCTCTGATATCATCATAAACCTCTAATAAAGGAATCACCTACAAAACTCCAAGAAAAACATCAAAACCCTAAAAATGAAAGATGATTACAAAGGATTCAAACTATATTTAGCTACCAAATTGATGGAATTATCACTGATCACTGCACTATATCTCAAACCCAATGTAGTTCGTGTGTGTGTGTGTGTGTGGGCGCGTGCGCGCACACGCGGAACTGTGGCTTAGGTTTCTCTTGTGTTAGTCACACTTTTTGAGTAGCGAGAAAGTAACTAGATGTATAATGTAATAAATGTGTGCATGGAAATAATAGACTCCCCTCCTATGAATTCTTATGCAGACAAACCAACGTTGTGTCCCTTGTGATAGAGCTAGATGAATGCAAATGGAGCTATAGATGCCTTTGATGGATGCAAAATTAGGTGGATATAGTAGATGCTTAGTGCAATATGGTCCGTTATTATGATAAAATAACTTTATATTTATTTGATTCCTTCACTTGAATTTTGTAATTAACCCTGAAAAGGTTGACTACCAAAAAGATAAGATGCTCAAACGGCTAAAAAGGACCCAAAAAGTGAGAGTAACGTGTAAAGAGGACAGTGGCGCTGACAAGTGTATGAGAGTGCACCTTGCGCTGGCGTCTTAGGCTAGGATGCTGGTGTCCAGAGAGGGTGACAAATGCTGAATTATGAAAAGGAAAGATTGAGTCAAGTAAGGGTGTAAGACCAAAAAAACAATGAGAAAGTAAAGCAAGGTGGCTTTCTTAAGAAATCCTGTTAGTTAGTATCTTCATCAATCGCTACTCTATTAATCACTCTAAATAGTTCCCTATGTCAAAATAGGACTAGATAGTTACCCAAAGTGTGTGCATTATGTGTCTACATTTTGCCCCCACTTTCATGTTGGTGAGTGGACCATCTTCAGTAACATAAAGTAGATATGAGATTTTCAATCACCTGATAATCCATGTGAATATTCAACAATGAAAGTCATGATGAGGTACTAGACAAAACGTGGAATGATGAATAAATGTGAAGTGTGGATGTTCAAGGAGGAAAACTAACTGTAAAAAGTGATGATGAAAATGAGTCCTATGGTAATTCAAGACCACCATGTGATAGAGGTCTTAAGATGTACCTATAGTTGATGTCGATGTGTGTGCATGTTTTCATCGTTTGCTGATTGTTAACTACCCCTTCCCATATAGACGGACATGTAAAAGAGAAACGTGACATAGTAGTCAAATATTGCAGTGGAATACGATTAAAATATGTACAAAATACTGTGCAAGGAAAGTATGTAAATTACGTGAGGAACTACTACAACCTGTGATACACCATAGGACACATCGTGCAGCACTTTAATACCTATGATGAGTACCACAGACACCTGTAGAAAGGATCCTATAGACTGATGTCAACATGCAAGTTTTATCAGGCGATGCGACATGTCAATGAAATGGAAGAAGTGTAAGGAGCATCTGTTTGGCGTCAAGGGGCACATACCTTTAAGCATACTTGACAATATTGTGTAGAACACCACTATATATGGTGTGTCATAATTCACATGTGACATAAATGAATATATTTCCCTATAATCAATTTGTTGTGTATGGAGTTCAGTAGATCTGTGTCCATGAATTAGTCCAAACTACGTTGGTCCCATAAATTCCCTTGGACTGACATGTTCTTAGTTGTATCTAGAGATATAAGACCATTGTATCTTCCCCCTGATTTTACATATTTCGGGAAACACCTGTTGTGTTAAGGACCACTGATTTTGAGCCTCGTATAGAAAATGAAACTTTTTATGTTAGGACTTGTGATACCATGACTTTCATTGTCATAATTCAATCTATCATGGGTATGAAATACATTCACTCCGATATGATGCCCCCTCATCTTTGGATGCATGTGACATCAACCCCCACATGTGAGTACTGCGGCCCAAAAGACGTGACCGAATCATTGTAGTTGAATTGTTCCCTATAGGGGGATAGGGAAGTGTGCCTTGGTAGAAATGTCTTCAAGGCACACACAATTATCAATTGTGCCTATGGAAAACTTAGTGTTGGTACATTGAAAAGATAAAAACTGCATGTAAAATATAAAAGTGAATAATCCAAGCAAACATATATGTAAGATAAGACATAATAAAATAATGTAAACACATAAAAAATCAATGTAGACCGTGAAAATAAGGTTTCAAACATGTTACATCACTCATGATGTCACAATATAATCAAGGACGTAATGGCTGCAGGAAAACAATTGTGCACATAATACAAAGGGAAAATCCCGCAAGCAAGAGCATATGAGGAGAAAACAATGGAAGACAATGTAACAAACAATTTTGCATACACATGTGGTCAATATATATTTATACATTTTTATTAAAAACACATACAAATATATAAAACATATGTAATTGCATATCTCTACGCATTATATATTCCTATAATTTATATACATATATGCATATTGTTAATGCATAACTTTCCCCACCTTAGAAAATGTTGACATTTTCTAGTTATAGACCCTCAATGTTTTTCTAGTTAACAATTTTAACTAATCATACTTTGGATCGAGGCAATTTTTAAAGTGGATTTACCTTACTAATGTTAGTTCTTATGATTAAATTAATTGAAATAAGTCGTTACCTAACTTTTTTAAGCATTTGCAACTTAGAGATGTTTGAAACTCGTTCATTCAATATGTGAGCACTCGCACTTTGATTTTCTTTTCCTTGCACTCTCACTCCATACCTTTCTTGCACTAATTATTTATTCCAAAATTAGGTGTTTATAGGGTTTATTTGAAAGGTGTGTCAACTTTTCAACTAAATGTAATAGAAAGATGTAAATCCTAACTCCAAAATATTTTTCAACATCCTCCCATATTGTCTCAAAATTTGAGCTTTAGAATATTACGTGGGCATTCATCAAATCAAAATTGGAAGTTGATTATAATTAGATATAATTGTAAATTCCCTAGTACAAATGTATGAAAAAGGTGGAATCATAAACCAAGCATGTGATATATGTGAAAATATACCTCAAAGAGATGTAATCTCATGGACTACAATAAAATTTGTAGGATATGCATAAAATTGATTTATTAAAAATGCCTTCAAAACATTCAAGAGAAATTATTTGAAAGGTGTAAATCTAGACTCCAAAACCTTTGTTAGCCTACTCCCTTCATGTCCTAAAATGGGAGCTTTAGAACTATTACAAAAATGACTCAAGGTGATGCGGCCTCATGGAATGCCATGACTACAAGATATGCACAAAATGAATTTCGTAAGGATTTTCTCAAGCTATTTCAAGAATTGAAGCACTCTGGAACATGTGTCATTGGATAATGTCAATATGAGGGTGTGTGAAGATGTATATGCTAAAATTGAGGTGTGGAATGATGCAAATGGGAGACACGTATCGATGATAGGGGAGGAATGAGTGTAATACCCCGCAAGTGTGTATTGATGAATGAGCTATCTAGTAAAAGTATAGGATGAAGGTCATATACCTGATGTTTTTGGTAATGAAGGCATGTGACCATGCTTTAAGAGTCCTGATATATAATATAGGAATTTTATAGGTGAGTGAAGTCTATATTCATCTAATTTATGCGTGTATAGTGGGCACCTTGGCATAAAAAAACGTGTAGGTAATGGAGACCTATGTCCCTTAGGCTAAACCTCACACAACCAGTGGCAGTGATGTGAAACCTACATGGAATAAACACCTATTTGATGTGATGTGTGAAGAATAAATCCAAGTAGAAATGTATCCTAGTAAGTGAATCTATCCTACTAATGGACTTTTTCTAGCAAAGATGATGAGACTCCACGTAGCTTGTGTGTTAAGTGATCTATGGGATAAGTAACCTGCTGTTAGGTGATAGAGGTCATGGTGTACTAGAATGGACTAGGTCAGATGCATTGGTAAACCATGAGAGTTAAATTTTTGTCTTCGACTTGTTTAGTAGATGAAATGATTGGCACATGTTGATGATAATATTGCAAATACTTTTCAAAGTGTGATTGAATTTTTGTGCCAATGATTTTTAAGACGCAAATGATTAATGGAGAGTTTATTGAAACCTAAGTTCCTGTGAATCCAAACATAAAATGTGACCTTGCAGATGACATGTCACATGTGAATCGACTACTTAGTTCCTACATGTGGAAGGGCACCAGCATCATGTGTAGACGACTGATTGTAACAGTGAAGCGAATTGACAGACACGCATAAGAATGTAACACCCTGAACTGTTGTTACTTTCTCCTAAGCATACAAGTGTTGATATGTGATTTCTAGTAAAAGGATGTGATCCTCGATTCAGAAATCATGCTTGATATGTATTGAATTTCTTGCAGATTGCAGATCTTGACTGAGTCAAAATATGAATAGACTCTTTTATTTATTTCATTTTGTGTCTGAATATTAATCTGATCACGGAATGAATTATAGAGATATTCATCTATAATATCTAGACTTGGATCAGTGGAATTGATCCAAGTAATGCTTTAAATCTGTTTGTGATGAATTAGATCACAGACCTTGAACAGGCTGCAAGGTATGGAAGCACTGATTAAGCAGGTCAGGAGTATGACTCAGGCTGATCTTGGGAAATGAAATGGTTCCCGATATCAAAGTATATCTGGAAGGTCTCGATTGTAGACCAGGTAATAATTCGTTGACATACAATTCTGCAATATGAACAGGAGCTACCTCTGTTCTAGAAGGTATGATACAGGTCTTTTCGAGTTTTCAGGACAAGGACCAAACTGAATTATTAAGGGTTAGTAACCTAAAACTAAAACCTAACCTAGGGGTTAGATTATTGTTAGTCTAACCTAGACCTAGGCTATTTGTTAATATCCTAAGTTAGTAGCTTTGTGTAAATTTGTTAATGTGGGTATTACCCTAAACTCTAACCTAAGATACTAACCTAACTATGAGGAGATTATGAAGGGGCCTATGAAGGGTGGCGAACCATGGGCGGTGTTTTCTATGGCAATAAATGTAAGGGATAAGGATGAAGGACAGGTCATGGCGGAGGCTTAGGCGACGGCTAACCGGTGAGGACGTGGCAGGTCGCTAAGTTTGGAAATGAACATGAGTTTTAGATGGACTGTCACCAAATCTGGCGGTCGGTGGAAGTTGAGTTTAAGCGGGAAAATTGGTTTAATGGCATTTAATTTTCTCGGAAAGCGAGCACGGAACTCGCGAGAAGGCATGCAAACGGGAAGTTTGTGGGTTTGTTTGGCTTATCGCGATTTTCGGTTTTTGCTCTGCTTGTTAACTGGTTCTTCGCACCAGTTCTCTTTGAGTTGCATGGCAAGAATGAATTTCTCTGGCTCTTTTCTCTGTCATGGAGGATATATATGTGATGGAGACAGCGAAATTTTGTTGGTCGCTTTATCGTGGAAAAAGAAAAGGAGGTTTGAGCTCTTCCTGTGGTCTGCTTCGGAAATTTGATCAAAATACAGGCATGCTAGGCCCTAACCTTTAAATATCTTGCTGTCTTTCAAGTGCTTTCATTAAAACAACTCTGTTCAAATGTTTTGTGGAAATTAGATGAATTTTCTATGGAGATCTTGTTTGATTTATGGCACTGTATCTCTTCTGGTTCGATTTTTCAATTTCCTCTTGATGGGTGTTTGTCGAAATCGAACTTCGGCTCTATTTGCTTTGAGTATTCATTCTGGCTTATACATGTGAGGTATTTATTTATAAAGGTTTGAGTGTTCGGCCTGTTTGGCATGAGCCCTTAGAATATACCTGTGTGTAGTATATGACCACTGTATGTTTTTGATTGTGGTCGCTGTTTCTTGTTATGGAAACTGTATGGAATGATTCTGATGAATACTGTAAGACTGATCAGTATTATTGCTTCTTTTGAAACTCTGTCGTGGGATTTGTTGGCAGCGACTAATGGGACTTTCGGGTTTCATTTGTTTTTCAAATTTTTGGTTTAGAACAGGCAACTGTTGTGTTACCGTAGTCTTTGCGACCCAACGGAAGTGTTTTTCCTTGTTTTCGTGGAAACGGGATTATTGTTGACTCTGTATAATATTGCTACATCTATACTTTATTATAACGACTCAGTGGAGTCCTTGATTGAATCATATATAAGCTATCTACTGTTGTGGATGTAGATTCATCCTTGTGTTTTGTTATTTGCTTTCGTGGAAGCCTTTTAGAGAAAGGAACAGGCCTTCTGACCACGGTTATTTGTAATAAATAATCAGTATAGATTTCCTGGGTATGCATTTTTATTTCTATGTGAAAGCTGTTCGAAAGTTCGAAGCGGCTCAGTTGATCTCCTTGCTTGAAATGGGTATTCGATTTGCTTCACTTGTTTCATTCTGAATGTTGCCATGAATGGCATAGATGGAATTATCAACCGACTTCTTAGTACGTTGCTGTAGGGTTCAGTGGTTATGTGTACAAAACCATTAACAGTTTACAGTATGAATTCATATGCATTTGCTTGAATTGTTACCTTCGTTTGAATCATTAGGAATTCTGGAAAGGTTGCTGGTACTTCTGTTTCTTTCTGAACTTGGCATTGGACACTGTCTTTGCCACTTTTTGAGATCCTTGAGTATGGATGACTATTTCGTGTTCTGACCTTGTTAGGGTAAGTCGCGAATACCACACTAAGACTTGCATGCGGCAAGGTAAGGATCGCTTGGTTGTTTTCCTTTCTTTTACTTCAGTCCGATTTTGACTGAGCAGGAATAGGTATGCTATGTTCTTTTCCATTTAATCTGTCCGATTGACTGTGCATGATTTGGAAATATTGTGTGGACAACGTAGCATAGTCCATAGGAAACCTTAGATTGTTTGATGCAATAAGGTTGTTGTTTTCAGCGATACGCTTGTAGTTTCTTGTTTTCAGCTGGTGTCAAAGCCCTACTGTGTAAAAGGAACTAGCATTGGGCTTAGGATTGATTCATGAATGGTTGATGTGTTAGTTGCTGTACAGGAGTTTCGCTGTGTTCTTTTTCGTGATTTAGAACAGTGATCTTGCTTGCGGCTTGTCTAACTTGTTCATTTTTATACTGGTTGAATGTTTTCATATGTGAAGACGGTACAGTGATGAACTTATGTGAAAGGAAGTATGAATGGTTTGGTTCTTCTCTTCCTTTATTTAATATTATTGATATTTGACTATCAGTGGGAAATTGTTTGTAACATATTGGTGGAATCCCGAATTGTTATGTGATTTCTTTTTTTTGGAGAATGAAACAATCTGACCAATGTTGTGATTTTGGATTCAATGATTGTTTGTGTACATTCGTTCCTTGTTTCTTAATATTTGATGAAATATTAGAAAGTGATTAAGACTATTCTGTAACAATGATAGAGTTACATATTTGTAATCATTTTGTATTACAAGGGCTTAGTCTGATTATGTTTACTTATGTGAATATCTGATCTCATTTAAACAGGGTGTTTAATGAAAACAATTGATGGATTGCAATTGTTTTAAAAGTTAGTGCTTATCATGCTCAGTTCATTGAACTGACTCATGTTGACTATTTTTGCAGATGGTTACCGTAAGAGGTAAAAGCAGTACAGATCTGACAAGCTGATCAGATTGTTTATTTGATTTGTGATGAATTTCAGCTTGATGTTATAGATGTACTATATGGGAAAAGATGTTTCTTTTCCGTTAGCATTGTATCAAGTATGCTGTTGCATAAAATGTAATTGTATAGTTTTGAAAGGAATGGAAATAAGTGTTTGATACTTATGTGTTGTATTCTATTTCTGAAAGATGACCTTCTTCGGTTTATGTAACGAAGGGGCATTGTTATCATTGTATAATATGGATGTTTTTGTGATTGACAATGAAAGCTTGCAAGTAAATGAGATTAAATTCTTTTGAGTGTTTAGCAGTTCTAATTTGTTCTAGAAAAAGCAATAGTGGAATTAAATTATTGCCTTTCTAGAAGATAGGTTAAAATTGAGCCTAAAAGAGAACGCTAAACAAACTGGATTAAATTACTAATCCCTAGTCCTAAGTATATCAGGACAATAGTAAATTGGATTCTTAATCATTTATATCTTTAAACTAAAAAGTATGATATAAATTCAGTTAAGAGAACTGATAGGCAATCAAATGGAGTTCAGATGGCTATCTCAAGTAAAGGTTATGAGATATTGTCCCATTCTGTTGCTTTAGAATCAGGTGTATTCTAATGACTCCTTGATGAGAGCTTGACCGTAATACCTCTACCATGTAATGAGTCTTTTAGAGGAGGGTCGTCTTAAGACAAAGAATCCAGGGATTTGGAAAGGCTAACCTTAGGGAAAAGTCTTTAAAAGTAATTTAAACTTAAGTGCGTAACGCTTGGTATTGGGTAGATCTTCTCGAGGCGGATTTAAAGGTTGACGACATAAAGTCGACTGCAGGGTTGTACCTCCGAGAAGATTAGGATCTTCTCGAAGTTACAACAATGCAGGTGACTTATGGCGACACCCTTTGCATTGATCGCTAAGATTTACACTTGATTTCGCACGAGTTACCCTGGGACCGATTAAGAACGTGGTCATGTTATAAGACTGCCTCGGAGATTTGGGGTATCACGACACACTGGTTGAACTGCAAGGTTGAACCAGTATGTCATCATATCCCTAATCCTCGTGGGCATCCATATAACATTATCACCTTGTTAATCTGCCTCCGAGTGATTCAGTTGTGAAAGGAAGGACTGACAGTAGTCAGTATAAGACATTCTATATAACATATGAATGGGGTGAAGGACGTATTCCAGATTGACGAGTATGCCGTTAAGGAATACGAGACATGAACAGTATGTTTCAAATCTTTGGCCAAAGTATCGCAAGCTGCTGATTGCGTTGTCCTAATTCACCTAGTCTAAGGGATGAGATGCCGATGAATAATGGTAACAGTTATTCAGTTAGATTCCTTGGACAGAGCATTCTGAATCCCAGATTAGGGAAGAGAACCGCAAGAGTGTTGTGTTAAAAAAAAAACACTAACTCTTTTTAATCATGAATAGATCGGTAGGTTACCGAGTCATGGAATGAATAGATCGGAGGTATTCCGAGTCATTACAGCTGCATATGGTTGTCTGTTATATAAATGGTTATTTGAATTGTGAGTTCTAAATTATGTATTTAGAACCAGTTTGCAAAAAAAAAAAAAATTGACTTGTTCTATTGTCTAAAATGAGGATGTTACATCTTGGTATCAGAGCGGAAGGTTGCAGCTCTTGGACCTATTGAGTCCATAATCTGATAAAAACCTGAATTTTCTTGTAGCAGAAAATGGTTAGAACAAGGGGAAACGTTGCGAGTAATGCTCCACCTGAAGGAGGAGCGGCAACAACCCAGAAACTTGATGAGATCCTTGCTGCCCTGTTGGACACAAGAGATCGCTTAGCTGTGCTTGAACAGCAGGTGACGGGAAATGAGGAGGATGAAGAAGCTGATAATAATAATCAGCAACCTCCTGAGGTCAATCCCGACACGGGTGTTGATGTTAATGCTGTGAATGCACCTGTGCAACCAGAAAACAAAAAGGCCAGATTGGCAGCAGAACTCACTAATGATATAAAAAGGATAAGTCCACCCAAGTATGATGGCACCACATTAGGAGATGGAGCTGAGAACTGGCTCAGCGAAATGGAGAAGTACTTTGCAATAAGGAACTTCTCAGAGGAAACTAAAGCTATATGGGGAGCCTATCAGCTTTCTCACGAAGCATCTTCGTGGTGGGATAGCCGAAAAGCTGAGCTAAACATTGATGAGACCAATATTACTTGGGATCAATTTAAAGGCTATTTTAGGCAACGTTGGCTGCCACAACTTTTCTATGATCAGAAAATGACAGAATTTCAGAACTTAACTCAAGGGAAGTTAACAGTAACTGAATTCTGGGAGCGGTTTACAAAACTCCTCAAGTATGTACCGCAGTATCAAACTGACGAAAAGTTCAGGATACGGAAATTCATCATGGGATTGAATCCCGTGATAGGGGGAGAGGTCGATGTTCACAGTCCAACCACTATGGAAGGAGTTGTTGAAAAGGCCATAAGGCAAGAACAGAAATTGAAGGCTATTTCTGCTCATAAGGAGGAAGTGCGGAAGAAGACTGCAAACCCTTCTTCAACCTCTCTCGCACCCAGAAAAGGACCGTGGAAAAAGTTTGGAAACAAGAGTAAGTTTCCGGGAAATAACGATAAGAAAGCAGCAGTAAATAAGCCTGCTGGAAATATAAGGGATAATTTTGTTAAAAACTATAATAATGGACAGAAGTCCTATGGAGGACAGCGTGACAATTACAAGGCTGGAGGTAATGCTGAGCCTAAGAAGGGACCTGTAGGAGGCTGCTACACTTGTGGTAAAGATCATTACGCAAATCAATGTCCTTTAAAGAAGGATGATCGTAATCAGCAGCATAAGATACATGCTGCGGTAGCAGACAAGCAAGCTGAAAAGCAAGCAACACCTATAGAAGTTCCGGGTAAGTTATTCGGCATACCTGTCACTATTCTTTTTGATACAGGAGCTACTGAATGCTTTATTTCTAATAAACTTGCTTCTAAACTTAAAAGAAAAGCTGGGAAAATGGATAAATCTTGGACTGTAGAGTATGGTAATAATTCTGTTCATACAGTGAGTATGTGTCTCTTTGGAGCAGTCCTTGATTTACCTAATTTCTCCACGGAAGTTGATCTCTATGTTACACCTTTGGGATCGTATGACATTATTATTGGTGTCAATTGGTTATCTGACCATAAAGCAAAGGTAGATTGCTATGAAAAGAACATAAAATGTTTAGATGATCAGCTGGAATCAGCAGAGATTCAAGGTGTGAAACGAGAAATTTCAGTTAGAAAACTGTCAGCTATGCAGCTTAAAAAGGCTAAGAATAAAGGATGTACTCTTTATGCAGTAAAGATATCTGAATCTTCAGAAGAAGATGGTGATTACATGAAGCAAATCCCACTGTTACAAAGTTTCAGGGATGTTTTTCCTGAGGAATTACCAGGGTTACCACCCAAGAGAGAATTTGACTTCACTATTGAAATCAAGCCTGGAACTGAACCTATTTCCAAAGCGCCTTATCGGATGACTACTACAGAGTTAGTCGAGCTTAAGGCACAGTTACAAGAGCTTTTGTCTAAAGGATTGATTAGACCAAGTGTTTCACCTTGGGGAGCACCTGTGATATTTGTGAAAAAGAAGGATGGAACACTAAGGCTGTGTATTGATTATCGGATGTTGAACAAAGCAACAATCAAGAACCGATATCCACTTCCTAGGATCGATGATCTGTTTGATCAGATGCGTGGAGCAGCGGTTTATTCTAAGATAGATCTTCGATCTGGTTATCATCAGCTAAGAATTAAAGAGGAAGATATTCATAAAACAGCTTTCCGAACAAGGTACGGACATTATGAATTCACAGTTCTAGCCTTTGGGTTAACTAATGCACCTGCAGCCTTTATGAATTTAATGAACAATATTTTTCAAGAATACCTGGACAAGTTTGTGCTTGTATTCTTGGACGATATTCTCATTTATTCTAAGAGCGTTGAGGAGCACAATGAGCATTTGAAGATAGTTTTGGGAATTTTGAGAAAGAGAAAGTTGTATGGTAAGTTATCCAAATGTTCTTTCTATGATTCAGAAGTTCACTATTTGGGTCATGTCATAAGTAAGGAAGGAATCGCTGTAGATCCTTCAAAAATAGTGGCAATAACTGAGTGGCCTGCACCAAAGAATGTGCATGAAGTAAGAAGCTTCATGGGTCTTGCGGGTTACTATAGAAAATTTGTAAAGGATTTTTCTAAGGTAGCTGCACCAATAACTTCATTGCAGAAGAAGGATAAGAAATTCATGTGGAATGACAAGTGCGAAGCGGCTTTCAAAAGTCTGAAAGACCAGTTGACTTCTGCACCTATATTGGCTGTACCAGACCCTAATGGGAATTTTACTGTTGTAACTGATGCTTCTGGGGAAGGCCTTGGAGGTGTTTTGCTACAAAATGATCAAGTCATTGCTTATGAGAGTAGAAAACTTAAGATTCATGAGCTGAATTATGCCCCTCATGATTTGGAACTTGCTGCCATTGTTCATGCGCTTCAAGTCTGGAGACACTACTTACTAGGGAAACCTTTTGAGTTGAAAACTGATCACTTGGGACTGAAATATATTTTTACTCAGCCCAATCTGAATGCCAGACAAAGAAGGTGGTTAGAATTTTTATCACAATATGACTTTGATATTAGCTATATCAAAGGGAAGGAGAATAGAGTAGCTGATGCTCTAAGTCGTAGGAGGCACATTTCTGCTCTTATAACGTTGAGAACTCAGTTTAAAGACGAGGTAAAAAGTGCCTCAGAATCAGATGCATATTTTCAGCAAGTAAAAGCAGCGCTTGCTGCAGAACCTAAAGATAAAAGGTATGAAGGTTTTCATCTTGATAATGAAGGAATCTTGCGTTATGAAAATAGGGTATATGTACCTGTGCTGAATGATTTGAGAAAGAGATTGTTAGTTGAATTTCATAATTCACCTTTCTCTGGACACCCAGGTATCACAAAAATGCTAGCTGATTTGAAACAGCAATACTTCTGGAAAGGTATGAAAAAGGATGTGATAAATTTTGTGACTCATTGCCTGGAATGTCAGCGGGTGAAGGCAGAGCATATGCACCCTGCTGGACTGTTATATCCTCATAGCATACCGCAGTACAAATGGCAAGTAATAACCATGGATTTTGTGCAAGGACTACCTATGTCCAGGAATAAACATGATGTTATCCTGGTAGTTGTAGATAAACTGACTAAAGTAGCTCATTTCATCGCTGGAAATCTAAAGGATGATTCACCAGTGCTGGCCAAGAGGTTCGTACACGAAATTTTCAGATTGCATGGTGTACCAGAACTGATTATTTCTGACAGGGATCCTAGAATGACGTCAAGGTTTTGGCAAACGCTTAACGCAGCCCTAGGAACAAAACTAAACTTCAGTTCTGCATATCATCCAGAAACGGATGGGCAAACTGAGAGGGTAAATCAAGTGTTGGAGGACATGTTGCGAATGTATTGCATGGATCAACAGTATAAATGGGAAGAGTATCTTCCATTAGTTGAGTTCGCATACAACAACACTTATCACTCATCTCTTAAGATGGCACCTTTTGAAGCACTTTATGGAAGAAAGTGCAGAACCCCTGTAAGTTGGGACAGTGTAGAGGATAGAGTGGTAATTGGACCAGAGATTCTCACAGAGATGGAACAGCAAGTTAAGCTGATTCGTGAACGATTAAAGGAAGCAGCGGATAGACAGAAGAGCTATGCTGACCTTAAGCGGGTTGATAGAAAGTTTGAGCTTGGTGATAAGGTTTTTCTTCGTGTCAAACCCAGAAAGAGTTCTATAACTTTTGGCAAGGCTGCCAAGTTGTCACCACGATTTGTGGGACCTTTCGAAATTGTCGAAATAATCAATCCTGTAGCTTATCGTTTAGCATTGCCACCTGCTTTATCTCGCATGCATGATGTTTTCCATATTTCTTTGCTTAAGAAGTACGTTTCAGATCTGTCACATGTTTTAAATTGGAATTCCTTGCAGGTCCAAGACCCAGGAATAATCGTGGTTAAACCCACACGAGTACTGGAAACTCGCCAATTGCACTTGAGAAATCGTGATATTCAGCAATGTAAGGTCCAGTGGGACCAGTTTAACGAAGAAAGTGCAACTTGGGAAAACCTGGAAGAGATGAAAATTGCTTTTCCTTCTCTTTTTGCAACAGAATGAAAACTGTTGACAAAGATATACTTTTATGAACTGATTGTTTTAAGTATTTATGAAAGCCAGATTAAGGCAGACTTTATTCAGGTTGAATAAATGTGTTGTGACATTGATTTCTGAAACTATTTAATATGGAGGTAGTCACATTGTTTGTGTACTAATAAATTGATTGACCTGAAGGTTAATTTAATATGAAATTCATCGGGACGATGAATCTTTTTAGGAGGGAAGCATGTAACACCCTGAACTGTTGTTACTTTCTCCTAAGCATACAAGTGTTGATATGTGATTTCTTGTAAAAGGATGTGATCCTCGATTCAGAAATCATGCTTGATATGTATTGAATTTCTTGCAGATTGCAGATCTTGACTGAGTCAAAATATGAATAGACTCTTTTATTTATTTCATTTTGTGTCTGAATATTAATCTGATCACGGAATGAATTATAGAGATATTCATCTATAATATCTAGACTTGGATCAGTGGAATTGATCCAAGTAATGCTTTAAATCTGTTTGTGATGAATTAGATCACAGACCTTGAACAGGCTGCAAGGTATGGAAGCACTGATTAAGCAGGTCAGGAGTATGACTCAGGCTGATCTTGGGAAATGAAATGGTTCCCGATATCAAAGTATATCTGGAAGGTCTCGATTGTAGACCAGGTAATAATTCGTTGACATACAATTCTGCAATATGAACAGGAGCTACCTCTGTTCTAGAAGGTATGATACAGGTCTTTTCGAGTTTTCAGGACAAGGACCAAACTGAATTATTAAGGGTTAGTAACCTAAAACTAAAACCTAACCTAGGGGTTAGATTATTGTTAGTCTAACCTAGACCTAGGCTATTTGTTAATATCCTAAGTTAGTAGCTTTGTGTAAATTTGTTAATGTGGGTATTACCCTAAACTCTAACCTAAGATACTAACCTAACTATGAGGAGATTATGAAGGGGCCTATGAAGGGTGGCGAACCATGGGCGGTGTTTTCTATGGCAATAAATGTAAGGGATAAGGATGAAGGACAGGTCATGGCGGAGGCTTAGGCGACGGCTAACCGGTGAGGACGTGGCAGGTCGCTAAGTTTGGAAATGAACATGAGTTTTAGATGGACTGTCACCAAATCTGGCGGTCGGTGGAAGTTGAGTTTAAGCGGGAAAATTGGTTTAATGGCATTTAATTTTCTCGGAAAGCGAGCACGGAACTCGCGAGAAGGCATGCAAACGGGAAGTTTGTGGGTTTGTTTGGCTTATCGCGATTTTCGGTTTTTGCTCTGCTTGTTAACTGGTTCTTCGCACCAGTTCTCTTTGAGTTGCATGGCAAGAATGAATTTCTCTGGCTCTTTTCTCTGTCATGGAGGATATATATGTGATGGAGACAGCGAAATTTTGTTGGTCGCTTTATCGTGGAAAAAGAAAAGGAGGTTTGAGCTCTTCCTGTGGTCTGCTTCGGAAATTTGATCAAAATACAGGCATGCTAGGCCCTAACCTTTAAATATCTTGCTGTCTTTCAAGTGCTTTCATTAAAACAACTCTGTTCAAATGTTTTGTGGAAATTAGATGAATTTTCTATGGAGATCTTGTTTGATTTATGGCACTGTATCTCTTCTGGTTCGATTTTTTCAATTTCCTCTTGATGGGTGTTTGTCGAAATCGAACTTCGGCTCTATTTGCTTTGAGTATTCATTCTGGCTTATACATGTGAGGTATTTATTTATAAAGGTTTGAGTGTTCGGCCTGTTTGGCATGAGCCCTTAGAATATACCTGTGTGTAGTATATGACCACTGTATGTTTTTGATTGTGGTCGCTGTTTCTTGTTATGGAAACTGTATGGAATGATTCTGATGAATACTGTAAGACTGATCAGTATTATTGCTTCTTTTGAAACTCTGTCGTGGGATTTGTTGGCAGCGACTAATGGGACTTTCGGGTTTCATTTGTTTTTCAAATTTTTGGTTTAGAACAGGCAACTGTTGTGTTACCGTAGTCTTTGCGACCCAACGGAAGTGTTTTTCCTTGTTTTCGTGGAAACGGGATTATTGTTGACTCTGTATAATATTGCTACATCTATACTTTATTATAACGACTCAGTGGAGTCCTTGATTGAATCATATATAAGCTATCTACTGTTGTGGATGTAGATTCATCCTTGTGTTTTGTTATTTGCTTTCGTGGAAGCCTTTTAGAGAAAGGAACAGGCCTTCTGACCACGGTTATTTGTAATAAATAATCAGTATAGATTTCCTGGGTATGCATTTTTATTTCTATGTGAAAGCTGTTCGAAAGTTCGAAGCGGCTCAGTTGATCTCCTTGCTTGAAATGGGTATTCGATTTGCTTCACTTGTTTCATTCTGAATGTTGCCATGAATGGCATAGATGGAATTATCAACCGACTTCTTAGTACGTTGCTGTAGGGTTCAGTGGTTATGTGTACAAAACCATTAACAGTTTACAGTATGAATTCATATGCATTTGCTTGAATTGTTACCTTCGTTTGAATCATTAGGAATTCTGGAAAGGTTGCTGGTACTTCTGTTTCTTTCTGAACTTGGCATTGGACACTGTCTTTGCCACTTTTTGAGATCCTTGAGTATGGATGACTATTTCGTGTTCTGACCTTGTTAGGGTAAGTCGCGAATACCACACTAAGACTTGCATGCGGCAAGGTAAGGATCGCTTGGTTGTTTTCCTTTCTTTTACTTCAGTCCGATTTTGACTGAGCAGGAATAGGTATGCTATGTTCTTTTCCATTTAATCTGTCCGATTGACTGTGCATGATTTGGAAATATTGTGTGGACAACGTAGCATAGTCCATAGGAAACCTTAGATTGTTTGATGCAATAAGGTTGTTGTTTTCAGCGATACGCTTGTAGTTTCTTGTTTTCAGCTGGTGTCAAAGCCCTACTGTGTAAAAGGAACTAGCATTGGGCTTAGGATTGATTCATGAATGGTTGATGTGTTAGTTGCTGTACAGGAGTTTCGCTGTGTTCTTTTTCGTGATTTAGAACAGTGATCTTGCTTGCGGCTTGTCTAACTTGTTCATTTTTATACTGGTTGAATGTTTTCATATGTGAAGACGGTACAGTGATGAACTTATGTGAAAGGAAGTATGAATGGTTTGGTTCTTCTCTTCCTTTATTTAATATTATTGATATTTGACTATCAGTGGGAAATTGTTTGTAACATATTGGTGGAATCCCGAATTGTTATGTGATTTCTTTTTTTTGGAGAATGAAACAATCTGACCAATGTTGTGATTTTGGATTCAATGATTGTTTGTGTACATTCGTTCCTTGTTTCTTAATATTTGATGAAATATTAGAAAGTGATTAAGACTATTCTGTAACAATGATAGAGTTACATATTTGTAATCATTTTGTATTACAAGGGCTTAGTCTGATTATGTTTACTTATGTGAATATCTGATCTCATTTAAACAGGGTGTTTAATGAAAACAATTGATGGATTGCAATTGTTTTAAAAGTTAGTGCTTATCATGCTCAGTTCATTGAACTGACTCATGTTGACTATTTTTGCAGATGGTTACCGTAAGAGGTAAAAGCAGTACAGATCTGACAAGCTGATCAGATTGTTTATTTGATTTGTGATGAATTTCAGCTTGATGTTATAGATGTACTATATGGGAAAAGATGTTTCTTTTCCGTTAGCATTGTATCAAGTATGCTGTTGCATAAAATGTAATTGTATAGTTTTGAAAGGAATGGAAATAAGTGTTTGATACTTATGTGTTGTATTCTATTTCTGAAAGATGACCTTCTTCGGTTTATGTAACGAAAGGGCATTGTTATTATTGTATAATATGGATGCTTTTGTGATTGACAATGAAAGCTTGCAAGTAAATGAGATTAAATTCTTATGAGTGTTTAGCAGTTCTAATTTGATCTAGCAAAAGCAATAGTGGAATTAAATAATTGTCTTTCTAGAAGATAGGTTAAAATTGAGCCTAAAAGAGAACGCTAAACAAACTGGATTAAATTACTAATCCCTAGTCCTAAGTATATCAGGACAATAGTAAATTGGATTCTTAATCATTTATATCTTTAAACTAAAAAGTATGATATAAATTCAGTTAAGAGAACTGATAGGCAATCAAATGGAGTTCAGATGGCTATCTCAAGTAAAGGTTATGAGATATTGTCCCATTCTGTTGCTTTAGAATCAGGTGTATTCTAATGACTCCTTGATGAGAGCTTGACCGTAATACCTCTACCATGTAATGAGTCTTTTAGAGGAGGGTCGTCTTAAGACAAAGAATCCAGGGATTTGGAAAGGCTAACCTTAGGGAAAAGTCTTTAAAAGTAATTTAAACTTAAGTGCGTAACGCTTGGTATTGGGTAGATCTTCTCGAGGCGGATTTAAAGGTTGACGACATAAAGTCGACTGCAGGGTTGTACCTCCGAGAAGATTAGGATCTTCTCGAAGTTACAACAATGCAGGTGACTTATGGCGACACCCTTTGCATTGATCGCTAAGATTTACACTTGATTTCGCACGAGTTACCCTGGGACCGATTAAGAACGTGGTCATGTTATAAGACTGCCTCGGAGATTTGGGGTATCACGACACACTGGTTGAACTGCAAGGTTGAACCAGTATGTCATCATATCCCTAATCCTCGTGGGCATCCATATAACATTATCACCTTGTTAATCTGCCTCCGAGTGATTCAGTTGTGAAAGGAAGGACTGACAGTAGTCAGTATAAGACATTCTATATAACATATGAATGGGGTGAAGGACGTATTCCAGATTGACGAGTATGCCGTTAAGGAATACGAGACATGAACAGTATGTTTCAAATCTTTGGCCAAAGTATCGCAAGCTGCTGATTGCGTTGTCCTAATTCACCTAGTCTAAGGGATGAGATGCCGATGAATAATGGTAACAGTTATTCAGTTAGATTCCTTGGACAGAGCATTCTGAATCCCAGATTAGGGAAGAGAACCGCAAGAGTGTTGTGTTAAAAAAAAACACTAACTCTTTTTAATCATGAATAGATCGGTAGGTTACCGAGTCATGGAATGAATAGATCGGAGGTATTCCGAGTCATTACAGCTGCATATGGTTGTCTGTTATATAAATGGTTATTTGAATTGTGAGTTCTAAATTATGTATTTAGAACCAGTTTGCAAAAAAAAAAAAAAATTTGACTTGTTCTATTGTCTAAAATGAGGATGTTACATTTACACCTTCCTTTGTCTATTTGTAGAGGTTTTTTGAATAAGATAGCTGTAGTATATTGTGGTTATGTTAGGTAAATTGTAGAATGAAGAATATTAAATACATATTTTTTTAGAAAAGAAGAGGACACCATTATATGCATACTTCCAAACTACTTCACTACTACATAAAAATACAAAATAATGTTAAGAAACATGACACAACTATCACATGAAAATGATATTATAATCTTATCGTCTAAAGTAAAATGATAGAAACGTCCCACCAAAGTGCAGGTTGACGGAAGGAATACAATATAGGGAATACAACTTTCATAAAAGTTGATGAAGATTGTAAAGTACCAATCATACCAGTAAGGTACATTGGAATGACAGTTCAGTACTGATCTGCATTGGAAATGGAAGCGCATCTTGTATTCACAGGTCACAGTCCACCACCCTCTTCAATACTTTTTATGGTTTCTTCTACATCGGAAAATGGCGCGCACGTCGGTTTGTCTTGTGATGAATATGCATACAATGTTTTCATGAGATGGATGTGTCCAGACTCCACCCTCACCTAACTTTACAGCATGTAAAGCAAATCAGATGGGGTCCTGGGGACAAGTATTTGGTATTCTGTTGTTTTCTTCACATGCATTCACGTAAAATTTGCTTCGGGAAATGTTTCCCAACATTGGCAACTAAGAAAAGGATGGAATTTGATTCTGTCGGGATGCAATGCTGTTGATTACATTTGACAGCCCTTTGAAACAGTGTTTTGGTGACCGTAATATTTTTAATAATGTGTTTTAAAATATGAAAAACAGTCCGGGGTTAGCTTGTGTGTAGGGATTAACGTTTTAGGTCATCCAGGTAGTTCTGTTTTTAGTTTTATTGTGATTCTTGTATGCTGTCATGTGATTATAGGATTTGTTTCTTGGTTAAAAACAATTGTTGTAAGTTGTTAAAATATGTGGGAGCATTTGTATGTTATTTAATACTTGTAGTAGTTTGTGTTATTAATAGCGCATTTAAATAATTACGTTAGATTATTTAGATACGTGGAATGAGATTTTATATGTCATGATAGTTATAAGGGTTCACTTGGCCTTCATTATTATTTTAGGTGGTCCAGGTCATGGGTTTACTTCATGTGTTGCCTGCAACAAGTGGAATGGGATATTTACACGCTTCTTTAGTTAATGGGTGGTGCTCGTCTTTATCTTAAAGTTTTACTCTTTGAAATTCTAGGTTGCTAATTATTCACCAATCCCTCTCAATTACCAATAAAAGATTTTAAAACTATCATAAATTAAAAACACATCATTAAATTCTCAATTCAATTGATTATATATAAATGAAAGTGGGATCCATATGGAGGTACAGTTTGTTCATATATCTAAATTTGTGCTATAAACATTGATTTTACTCCTGTTCTTACCAAAGATACTTGTAGAGAACGAATAAAATAATTTTGTTTCCAGAACTCAAAAATATCTTTGACATAAACAACAAGAAAATCAATGTATATAGCAGAGATTTTGACATCTGAACAAATAGTACCTAAGTGGATTCCATGGAAGGAATCACCGTCTGTTAGAGCTTGCAAAGCTAAAATATGACCTTCATTTTTATATATAATTAAACGCTATTGCAGACAGTATTGTTAAAAAAATCAAGAATAAAATACGGGGCGATAAACTTCACCATAAAAAGGAATAGTTAGACAAGAGAAATAGTTCTCCCTATTCCTTTTTGCAAGTATTACCTTAGCTATTAGTCTATGTTCTAATGATTGTTAGTTGTCGTATATATAAATAAACTCATGTTTTTCACTCCATATATGTGTAGTTTTGACCGCATAGTCATTCAAGGTTTTCCAACAAAACAAATCAAGCTTACCCATATTATCTTAAGATTTGCACAAGGCATGTATCATGGCAAATATTTTACCTTAAACATGGAAATAAGATGCCATAAAACATTGATTTGTAATGAATTAATGATGTTTACAAACACCAACTAATAATTTACAATTTTACTAAAAAAATAAAATAAATAGAGGAAAAATAAGATTATATTAAAATATGGAGATATTTATTATAATTTTATAGTGAACTCCATGGTGGTTAAGGGAAAAAAAAGGTACAAAAACGTTGGAGTGAACACTACACTTTGTCTAAATAGTGACATCTCTAAAGGACATTTTTTGGACTATGAATATGACACTTTAGAAATATTGGTTTAGATTATGATTCTATTTGATGAATAAGTTCACCTAGGGGAGAGGGGCTAGTAGTGGTACACCCTAAGTTAAGGGGTCCAGAAAATCAATTGCTTATCATATGGGATTGTGATTTTTTCACTAATATGTAGTTTAGATTTGTGTTAGGTTATATTTTTTCTTTGGAATGTTCAATTGGAGGGAAAACCATATTTTGAATTGATTTAAAATAATAAATTTGAGTTACACTACAACCATGGTGAAAACCAATACTTGATTATGGGTGAAAATGCTTGAACATTGAATTTTTTATACTTGTACATGGGTGAGAGGTCTTACATGTCATGATTTGATTGGCTACTCTACATAATTATTATGTCAAAAATAAATAACTACTAGATAGTACTATGAAAGCTATTGGGTATTGTGTGATGAATAGTCATGTAAACTATTGGACCATGTTCGCCTATTGGCTCCTCTCTCCTATTCATATATTTTCTTACAACATCGTTTAGAGTTTTATGTCTTCACCCATATTAGTAACCAAATTTGAATCTATAAGGAAAACAATGTGTGTTTTGGGATTTTGTTATACTATGTGTAATTACTGAGTTACCTTGATATTTATCAAACCATTCTTGACAAGTTTACAATATTTTAGTAGCACACCAATAATTAGAGTATGTCATTATCCAAGAAAATCGGTTTAATGTGGTGTTTCTATAACCATTAATTTTATTGATACAATGAATGTTACGACAATTGCTTGAATTTCCATTATATTTGTAGGTTCTCAATAGGTTCTTGTGAATAATGATATACCTTCTATATCTGTCAATTTCTTTCTGAAATTCTTTCAATTCATGGATGAGTGACAAAATGAGTTAGAATAATTGTGTGTTTATACGGAGATTCAATTAAAAATAGGATCATATTGGCATGTAAACTAACACTGAATGAATGAAAAATGAAGATGAGATGTGGGAAACACTGGGAAAATAAGGAAGGGGAACAATAAAGTGCATCAATCAACATAGATTGATCTAAAAATGGATCAAGAGATTATCTAACTTAGTTGGTGAGACAATCCACTATCAAATATGGCTCATAATATGCCAAAATCCTGAGAAAAATACACAAATGAGTCCTATTAAAAGTTATTTATAGAGTATAGAATTCAACATATGTTTGTTTTGAATACATAATTAGGTTTCTCTTGGAAAAATACATACTTTCAAAACAAATATACTTGATTTTGAGTTTGTATGCAAACATTATGGCCTTTAGAAGTTACATGATTTTTAATGATACAAAATTGCCCTTGTAGTTTATATCTCTTAGTGGTGATTTTGTAAACCACAATGCCAATTTTTCATCTCAATTGCGGTTTAAACAAATGGTTTCATAACTATCACCTACAAATAGTGATGGTTTTATCCTTGACAAAATAAAATGCACACAACATAACAATTGTGAGGTTTCTGACTTTCGAAATGGTTTCTTGGGAGATTCCCAAGGTAAAGGGAATCATTACATGACTAATGATGGTCATTTGTGACCATAAACATCATAGGAGTTTTGGAATTGGATTCCCATTTCTAATCAAGGAAAGTTGGAGTCTTGGGTAGAACTAATTGAGAATTCATTCATCGATGGGATTGGTTTTTGGTTCATCCACCATGATAGAGTTCCTTAGAAGAGAGGATTGGAAGATAAATTTGATTGCACCATCCTCATTATCCATATAAGGAAGAGTTGATAGAGAGATATGTTTAACCGATTTTCTTATACCTGTTTAATATTAGTGAAATTGTAACAAAGAAAATGAGTAACACCAAGTATGAGAGGGTTTAGGGTACCTCTGAATGAGATGATGATGGATATGGGCATGAAAGGAGAATCCTCCTCACAACAAGCTAGATGGCCTACACAACAAAGAGAACTCAACAAAAAATGAATTAGTAGATATATGGGTGGGTTTCCTGACAATGTCAGTCCCGAGAAGTGAAATCTTCCTAGGATGGATGTCAACCCACATTTTGATAAAGATAAGTAAAGGAAACGATGGATCTGATATGATGTACCAAAATCTGAGATAAAACCGAACACTGAAATGACAAAGATAAAATAGAAATGCATATCTGATCTAAGTAGATGCAAACCAAATCAAACCTAGGTGGGTCAACAGTGACCCAAGGCTACAAGGCACAGTCAACATCAATTGGAATAGTATGAGAAGAAAATACAGAAAAGTGGACTTGCAGGGCTGCCTCGAGGATGATATGGAGTAGATCTGAACTGGTAATGATGCTGCGATGAAAAAAAAACACTAAAAGAGATTTGGATCTAGATCTTATAGAAAGCATGTAATGTAGCCAAATTAAGAACAAACCAGATATGCTACAAATATTATGAACTCCAAAAGAAAATAGATCTCCTTCTTTGTTATCAAATAATGAATTACAATGTTTCCTAAATAGGAAAACAACTCCCAACTCAAGTTGCCAAGTAAAATATAGCTAACTCTGACTAAATCTACTCTAGGTGGCGGAAATTACTATTTTTAGTAGTTTACTAGAACCTACTATTCTTAGTAAGTTCGCATGCTTATTCCTACGGGCACATAAATTGCCACGCATCTTCTACATCCCTAAATTAGAGGAATTGCCAAATTTCTAACTCATAATGCAATTAATAGACTAAAATTAACTAATGCTCAAAAATAGGAAAAAACCGAATTATAACTTAAATCCTAATTTTCAGCCTCAAGATGGCGGATTTAGGGCCCAAAAACATGTCAAAAACTTGCCCCAACCGATTGGGTGGTTTTTCGCTGCGTTCGTCTCATTGAAACACGTGATTTAAAAAAAAACAGACTCAAACGGATACCCGGAACTCAAGTTATGACCTTGTCAAATTCCTGCTAATTCTGGTGCATCATTCTTCCCTGCTTGAAAAAAACGCAGCTCCTGCAAGTTGTCTTCTTCAAACTACTTCCATTTATCAGCATCCAACTTCTGAATCTCCCACTCTGTGACCTAAGTATTGTCCTCTTGTTCCAGTCCTTTCCAGTGTACCAAATATTTGTTGTATTTCCCATTTCGTGTGTCCATTGTTTTCTTATCTAGAATCTGATCCACTTCTTCTTTCTTCTTCACCGGAACCTGTTGCCTCCAATTTACTACTTCATCAATAGAATACCCTTCTGCACCATCCCCATGAAAATAATACAAATCTGAAACATTAAACACTAGAGAAATATCAAAATTCCCTGGCAATTCTACCTCATAAGCATTATCGTTTATTTTTTTCACGATTTTGCAGGGACCAATCTTCTTGTACTTCAGCTTGTTATAGGTTCCTCTTGGAAACCTTTCCTTCTGCAGATATACCATAACCAACTCACCAATTGTAAATACCTTTCTTCGTCTGTTCACATCTGCTATTTCTTTATACTTATCATTACTATTCTGCAGCTTCTTCCACACTTCTTCCTGTAATTACTGTATATGTTCGGAAAATGCTTCTGCATCATCACTGAATTTTCCATCAACTAGTAGTTGCACCAAATCTAACACCCCATTTGGATTACTCCCATACACAATTGAAAATGGAGACTTTCCCGTGGATCTGTTTATGGAACTGTTATATGCAAACTCAACTTGTGGTAATGCTAAGTCCCATTGTTTCGGCTTTTCCCCAACAATGCACCTTAATAGGTTTCCCAAACTCCTATTTACCACCTCTATTTTCCCATCAGTCTGCGGATGATAGGCACTACTGAACTGTAGTTGAGTTCCAAATTTCTTCCATAAATTCCGCCAGAAGTGACTTAAGAACCTGGTGTCCCTATCTGAAGTAATAGTTTTTGGAACACCATGCAAACAAACAACTTCTCTGAAAAACAAATCTACTACATCTGTTGCATCACTTGTTTTCTTGCAGACAATAAAATGAACCATCTTAGAAAACCTATCAACCACAAAAATTGAGTCATTACCTTGTTGTGTTTTTGGTAATCCCAAAACAAATTCCATACTCAGATCTGTCCACGACCCTTTAGGAACAGGCAATGGCATATACAACCATGTATTATGTGCATGGCCTTTTGAGACTTGGAAAATTCGACATCTTTCCACATATCTTTCCACATCTCTTTTCAACTTTGGCCAATAGTATTTGTCTGCTACCAAGGCTATCGTCTTATCTTTACCAAAATGTCCAGTCAACCCTCCGCTATGCAACTCTTTCACTATATTCTCTCTCATAGACCCAACTGGAATACATAGTTGGCGTCCCTTGAATAGGTAGCTATCCTGTAAAATATACTCATCCAGGACATCTCCTACATTTTCTGACAATGGACTAATTAGTCTTTCAACAATATCCTTGAAATCAAAATTAGAAGAATACAAACCCTCTATTGCTTCAAAACCCACCACCTCATTTTCCATAGTAGTAAACAAAGTCACACGCCTACTTAATGCATATGCAACTTGATTTTGTTTTCCGGATTTATGTTTTAGAGAAAAAATATAACCCTGCAAAAATGATACCCACTTTGCATGCCTACTATTCAACTTCTTTTGGGTATTCACATACTTCATGGCTATGTGGTCTGTAAATAACACAAACTCCTTAGGCACTAAGTAATGCCTCCAATGCCTTAATGCTTATACAATTGCATAAAATTCCACATCATAAGTAGAGTAGTTCTTTCTTACCTCATTTAGTTTCTCACTAAAGAAAGCTACTGGCTTTCCTCCTTGACTTAGAACAGCCCCAATACCCACATGTGAGGCATCACAATCAACCTCAAACACTTTATCAAAATCTGGTAGTGCCAAAATGGGTGCCTCTGTCATCTTCTTCTTCAAGAATTGAAAACTATCCTCAGTTGCCTTTGTCCACAAAAACTCCCTTCCTTTTGTGCAATCTGTTATAGGAGCTACAATACTGCTGAAATTTTTAATAAATTTTCTGTAAAATGTTGCTAGACCATGAAAGCTCCTTACCTCTATTATACTCCGTGGAGTAGGCCATTCAATAATTGCCTTTATCTTTTCTGAGTCCATCTGTACCCTATCTGCTGAAATAATAAAGCCCAAGAATACCAAACTCTCTTGCATGAATGTGCACTTCTTCATATTTGCATAGAGTTTCTCTTTCCTTAACACTTCAAATACCAACCTTAGCTGCCTCAAATGTTCTTCTTTAGTTTTACTAAAGATCAAGATATCATCAAAATAAACCACAACAAAATTACCATTATACTCCAGTAGCACGGTGTTCATCAATCTCATAAAAGTACTAGGTGCATTGGATAACCTGAATGGCATCACCAACCACTCATATAATCCATTTCCCATCTTGAATGCTATTTTTCACTCATCTCCTTCTCTGATCCGAATCTGATGATAACCACTTCGAAGATCAATCTTGGTGAAATACTTAGATCTAGCAAGCACATCCATCATATCATCAAGGCGAGGTATTGGGAACCGATACTTGATTGTAATGTTATTGATCGCTCTGCTATCCATGCACATTCTCCATGTTCCATCCTTCTTTGGTGTTAATAAAGTTGGTGTTGCACACGGACTCATGCTCTCCCTTACAACCCCCTTTCGCATGAGCTCTGTCAGTTGCCTATTCAACTCTACATGCAATGTCGGGATCATCCTATAAGCCACTTGATTTGGGAGTGAAGACCCTGGGATCAAATCAATGTGGTGTTGAATATCTCTTTTGGGTGGTAATCCATCTGGTAGCTCATCAGGAATAACATCCGAAAATTCTTCTATTAATTTTGATGTTTCTATTGGTATTTGAGCACTTACAAGTTCATCCTTATTTGCAACTAGTGCATAACAAAAACCAGTTGCCTTTTCCTCCTTCACAAATTCCTTTGCAGAAAGCATATTTTCAGCCTTTCCCTCTTCTTTAAGAGGTAAAAAAACTATTTTTGTGTCATCCTTCCAGAAAGTATAAGTATTCTTTCCCCCATCATGAATAACTTTTCTATCAAATTGCCATGGTCTTCCTAGCAGCATATGACATGCATCCATCAGGATAACATCACACCAAATCGCATCCTTATAATTGTTCCCAATAGAAAATCTTATTAAACATCTCTTATCAATAGTAACTTCATTACCCTTCTTAAACCATGCAATACGATAAGGGTTAGGATTATTCTCACAATGCAGACCCAATTTATCGACCATCTCATTTGAAACCATGTTCTCACAACTACCACCACCAATAATAACATTACATACCTTTCCTCCTAAAGTGCATCTTGGTCTGAAAATATTTGTACGCAATCATGCATCCCCTTGACCTCCTTTCTTGGAGAAATCATCATCCTCTTGATCATTAGATTTTCTCCAACATCTGGTGGGATTTCCAGGTCCTGTTCATCTTCTACTTGCTCAACTTCAACAAGATTTACTCTTGGAGCATCTCCTTGCCTTTTGTCATGTGTATAAGTATGTGGGCATTCAAAATCTCGATGCCCTTCTTCACCACATCTGTAACAAACAAATGGTCTTCGTGGAGCCTCCCATCCTCTATCGCCAGCATATCCTCTGCCCCGAGGAAATCCTCTGCCTCTTTGTTGATTCTGGAAATCTTGTCTTGTATCCTATTGCTTTTCCAATCCATGAGATGATTCTACCCTAGCTTGGCTGAAACCAGATCATCCCCGAAAGGAAGTTGAGGCCCCCCTATTCATTCCAGGTGATCTCCTAAAACTTTGACGATTTTTTTTCCTCAGCCTTTAAGGCTAATTGATAGGCATCCTCCATGCTTTTAATCCTATGCATACTTATCTCATCTTGAATAGAAAATTTTAATCCATTAACATACCTTGGAGCCATTTGTTCCTCAGTTTCTTCATGCTCTACACGAATGGACAACTTATAGAACTCATCTGTGTATTCTTGCACTGTTTGTAAGTTCTGTCTGAGATTCTGAAACCTCCTGTAAAGGGTTTGTGCATAATCCACAGGGAGAAATTAATCTTTCATCTTCTTCTCCATCTTACTCCACGTCCTAATTCTTTCTTTCCCCTTTCTTGACCATTCTTTCTGTAGGTGATCCCACCATAACATAGCATGACCTTTCAATTTCGTGCATGCAAATTTTACCTTCTTTTCTTCTGACATAGTCTTCCACACAAAAAAAATTCCCATGCTAGTCAACCAGTCTATTAGCTCCTTTGGTTTTAGACTACCACCATACTCTGAAACATCAAATCTTATCCCATCAATATTTCCTTCTAATGCTCGAAACATCCTTTCTTCAAAAGCTAATGGTGGTGCTTGCATTTCCTCCTCTTCACAAACTTCTTCTTCATATGTGTCATCTCCACCTTGATTTCCTCTCTGGGTTATCATTGCAGCAAGCGCAATAACTTGTCTTTGTAGATCTTGCATATTTCTATTCATCTGTGCAATACCACCTCCTCTTCCTCTTCATCTTCCTGCCATTTTTTTTTTAAATTACTTCGAACCAGCTCTGATACCAGATAATGTAGCCAAATTAAGAACAAACCAGATATGCTGCAAATATTATGAACTCCAAAAGAAAATAGATCTCCTTCTTTGTTATCAAATAATGAATTACAATGTTTCCTAAATAGGAAAACAACTCCCAACTCGAGTTGCCTAGTAAACTCTAGCTAACTCTGACTAAATCTACTCTAGGTGGCAGAAATTACTATTTTTATCATTTTACTAGAACCTGCTATTCTTAGTAAGTTCACATGCTTATTCCTATGGGCACAGAAATTGCCACACATCTTCTACATCCCTAAATTAGAGGAATTTCCAACTTTCTAACTCATAATGCAATTAATAGACTAAAATTAACTAATGCTCAAAAATAGGAAAAAACCGAACTATAACTTAAATCCTAATTTTTGGCCTCAAGATAGTGGATTTAGGGCCCAAAAAATGTGTCAAAAACTTTCCCCAACTGATAGGGAGGGTTGCCTCTACATTCGTCTCATCGAAACACGTGGTTTCAAAAAAAATGGACTCAAACAAACACCCGGAACTCAAGTTATGACCTTGTCTAGTTCCTGCTAATTCTGGCGCATCAGGATGTAAGAAAATTAAAGAGATATGAGAACTTCCTGATAGGGTCGGCAGCAACTAGTCCCGATCAATGGAGACTAGATTTGATGAAGTTGAAATATGAAGTTGTAAGTGTGCAGAAGGGAAAGTTTGGAGGATATGAAGGAATCAATGCTCTGAAAAATAGAGTGCATAATGAACAGGTGGAAAATAATGAGATGGACACAGGCAGGGTTTACGATAACCAGAATGGTTCAACGGTTATTGGGGAGGGAATGAGGGTTTGACGAAAGGAAATGGGCTGGAAACAGAAGATGGAGTAGGTTAAATGGATGATAGACAAATGGAAGGGTTCCAAGACAATTGATGACCTGCAAAGAAACCAATGCAAAGAAGATGAGATGGCCAAAAGATTTCAACAAGCTTCAAGTCTCCAAGATATTCAATGGAAACAATGCAAGGGTTCCAAAGTAGCTTCAAGATGGCAATAACAACCCAAAAAAAGACAGAGAATCATAGTGAAATTCTGAAGATAGCTTCAGCTCTCAAAAATTACATCTTGGAAGAAGGAGGGGTATGTGCATATTTATCGGATTGATGGCGACCCAGATGGATCGCCACCAACTGTGGAGGCCCATCCATTTGGGTGGTGTAAGGGTGATGATCTTGACAGAATGAGCCCTTATGAGGTGGGATTAGGGTTTTGGATTATAAGGATGAGCTAGGGTTTCTTAGGATGGATAAATGGGTAGATGGTAGGTGGAAAATATTAAATTAAGGAAAAGGGGAGATGAAATTATAAAATGAGGACCTAGGGATAGTAAATAGGGACATTTAGGGAGGATAAATAGATTAGATGATGATTTAGGATTAATTAATGGTGATTAAGGATGATTAGAGGAAATAAATTAATGGTATGATTAATATGACATTAGAGGTGGGAAATAACAACTAGAGGGATAAACGGGATTGTGGAGGAAATGGGAATTCAAATGGATGCATGTGATGATAAAAGAGAGTGAATGCGGGTGAGGGGTAGTGATACCAGAAATTGGTGTCTACTAGAACAAAAACAAAGAATCATGAGAGATCACTGATGAGGTGCTCCCCCTCAAACTAGATATTGAAGACACGAAGGGGAATTGATCGCAAGTTTAAAAGATATAGATGAAAAGAGTGGAAAGAGTGAGAAAATAAATAGTATTAAAGAAGATGCCCCAAATGAAGAGGGATAGTTTTTTTTTAAAAAAATACACAAAATATAGCCGTGATTTTGTAATCACTTTGGTAGGGAATAAAGTAAAACCTCAATGGAGATGACAATAATGTCTTATGGACCTATGAGCTAGCAAAACTCAATGCAAGATGGAGGTAGTCCTATGGTAATCCACTTAAATGGATGTGAAAGCTGTGAGACCAATAGGTCAAAGGAAGAAATCAAAAATATGTGCAAAAAATTTTGAGGAAGGTCAAGATAATTTTTTGAGAAACTGCTGGGGAAGACTATGTGATAGACTTCATACATGAGGAATCGAGCAAATATGCATCCTGGTGGGATGGGAAAGAAGAGAGAATTGTAATGGGAAAGTGAATAAAATAATGGTGTCCCAACAAAGAACACAAAGATGACTCCATGGGTAATATGTGAAGAATGACGATAAAAAGGTGAGTCAGGCAAGGCAGGCAATAGTTTGTAATGGGTGACACACAAAAAAAGTGGAAGAAAAGATAATTTAATGAAGGGTGAAAAAACAAAGGAAAGAGGTACACTATTATGAACACAATAGTTGTATATATATATATATATATATATATATATATATATATATATATATATCATGCATGCATGCATGCATGCATGCATGTATGTATATATGTATCTGTATGTACGTATGTATGTATGTATATGTATGTATTCATGTGTGTATATATATAATCTTTTTTCGTGATTTTCATGTGTTGTGTGATGATTTATGGTTTGATTATTCTTATGTTAGATTTAGAAGGTGAATTATGATTATGGGTGTGATGGTTTATAATTTTATGCCTGGTTTAGATGATTGTGATGGATAGATATATGGATGTTAGACGTGATGTGATGATAGATTATACATGATGCACATAGATGAATGTAATTGATAGATATATCTGAGACTAAATATATAGGATATGATGAAAATAATGGATATAGATGATTTGATAAATTAGATAGATGTCAGATGTAGATGACATGGCATGCATTATTGTGATATAAAAAATATGAAGGATCTAATTTACAATAGATATGATGGGTTTTGAAACAGATACAGATGGGATGATATGGATTCATATGATATGGAATCGAGGTTTAAGTGATGTATGATATAAAATTAGACTAGATATGAGAAAAGGAACACGACTTGAAAGGGAGTGACCAAAGATAGGAACAAAACTTTGTCATAGCTAGGAGCACATGAAGGACCAATATTTCAAACTGAATCAGAGGTAAATGTGAAAGGAACCGAATATAGAAATTTACTTGTAGCCAAAATCAAGTGTTAAGACATAACCAAGGATAGTTAGTTATTCCAAGGATCATATGGAGGAATGTGAAAGGTGAGCTTATGAACCTAATGTCAATAAATTAGGCATCACTTAGTTGTCACATCTCGCCCCTTGGAAAAGCCAGGATCTATTATACGTTAAAGTGGTTTTTATGATATTAAATACTTTGTAAAAGTGCATCCTCTGGTTTAAGGAGTTTTTTAATGTGGAACACTTTACTCAAATGATTCCTTCAATCATACATAATATTGGGGTTGGAACTTTGGAATCCATATGCTCCGTGTCGGATACCGCGTTGTTCAAAACTGTGGTAAACTAGCGTCTCTCTCTCTCTCTATATTGTTTTAATGATCTGCTCTGCAATTACTATATAAATTATAGAGATTAGGATAATCTCGGTTTTAATAAGAGTTTGCTTCGAGGATCCGTGTCCCTCGCAGTCGCGGTTAATATTTTAAATTATACGGTGCTGCATTTGAGGACAAGTTCCATTAATGATTAGGGTGATGACTCCAAGTTAGTACCTTAACAAACCACACTCAAGGGACAACAAGTCCCTCCTCTTTATGGGAGAGGTTTCCTTATTAAAAGCAAGAATCAAACCTTATATACAAATGTAAAACTTTCAAAGTGTGGATTCCTAATACTTTGAAACATTTTAATCCCGAAAGATTATTAATACAAAAAAAATAGAAGAACCAAGGAGATGAGAGAGGAAGAACATAACAATACTTTTAGGAAATATAGATAGAAAAGTATAACCTTATACATATTGACCAAGGGATATCTAGAATAGAATTATTCAATTTCACAACAGATATAATTCCATGGACACAAAGTTCCAGAAATCATATAAACAAGAACACAAAGTTTCTTATCATAAAAGATTAATGATCCACGGGTTCCATATGAGGAAAGAAGGAATAGCAAATGGAAATGAAGTGGAAATTCTTCTGTATTGATTAATTTTTAATCTATAACATTTCAACAATGTCAGGATCCAACCCTCAAACAATGGCATAGAGAACCCGCTAAATAGCTTCCAAAAATGGTTACATTCAGTTACAACTTCTTTTAATCAAAATATTAAGAACTAATTAGGAATTAAAAGAAGTGTTTCAAGATCTCGAAGAAGAAACGCTCGACTGAAGTTCAAAGGTGCCAATTGGCTCAAGAATCCAACGTTTTAAATTCTTCAATTCCTCTTCTATTTCCATACATGGCAGTAAACCTAGATGCATTGAATCGCAGTCGTTAACTCACTTTTACAACTTTAAAAATGGGTCGTCCACGTGGAAGAGATTTACTTAAGCGGGCCTGGGGGTGCCTTTTGCATTTTATGATTTTTATAGAGATTGTGCATTTTATACATTTTGGTCCACCCATCCACTTCTGATATAGGCCTGACACGTGGCTTCACTTGAGTGGCGACGGAGTCGCGGCTCACTTTTACAATTTTAACTCTTTTCAAAGAAAAGCTAAAAAACTCAAAGTTCTCTACTGACCCACCTCTCCACTTTGAATTTTCAACACAGGCATCAACACCCCAGCGGAGTCATGGATTATTTTATAACTTTTAACTTTCTTTCTGAAAATAAAACCAAAATTCCTAAATCACTCTGACGGCCTGCCTTCCTACTTTGACTTTTCAACACAAGCATCAACACGTGGCTTCACCTGGGCACCAGTGGGGTTACACTTCACTTTATAACTTTATTCCTTTCACCATAATGCCATAAAACATGAAAAGGTCCCAAATTTCCACCTTTGACCTTTCAAAGCATCAAAACACAAAAAGGGCCCACCTTTCTGCCAAATAGCCAATCAGGATCCTTCGGGGCCATGTGGCCAATTTGACACTTTTGTTAAAAAAACAAAAATGACAATTTTGTAAAAAGAACCCGTCTTGTTGCATCCGATTAGAGATGTCCACGTACCCATGGAAGTTGGGGAAAATTTTGACAGGGAAGATACGCCCATAAAAGATAAAACAAAGGGGGAAAACTCCACCATTCATGCCCAGATTACAAATTACTTTTCACAGGAAGAAAACTACAAATGACACAAGGCTCGACATGATCCTCATCCAAAGAGAAGAATTGACAACAACATTCGAATGAAGGAAACAATTTTTTAAGCATCTAGACGAGAAGACAAGAATTTTATCAAATCACGCAGGCTGGAGAATTTTAAACGAAAGGGGCGAGATTAAAAACCGAGCACCAACAACTTCAAAGCATGAATTTCTCCATCTCTCCAGACTTCTTACTATTTTCTAAACATTTCTCAAAGGCATTAACTCAAAAAATTTGAAACTTGACTTGGAAAATGAGGGGGATTTTGAGGGTAACAATAGCTTGCTCTTTCTGGGGATGGCTTGGCTTGGGACAAAGAAACAAGGAAAGATCAAGAACTGAAGACTAGTGCCTTATCCATTGGGAAAATTGAGTCAAAGGAAAAACCAATACAGAAGACAAAACACACTCAACGGGAAAACAAACAAACCCAAAAAGGAAAGACCAAAAACAAAACACAAAAGAACGACAAAAAACCAAAACACTGTACACAATATACATAAGGACTTCCTAATCACCAAGGACTTGAAAAACTTCAAATATTTCCCACTATAAGGAAGTGGGAGAGAAGATCCATTCATATAATCCAAGTAGAAATAATTTTCTCCAGCAAAGTGCCTAATTGTGAAAGGGCCAAGCCAAAGAGAATCAAAATTACCATGGCTTCCTCAAGGTTCATGTCTTTTGTCCCACTGTAGAACAATGTCTCCCACTTGAAAATATTTGGGTCTAGCCTTTTTATCAAACAAATCTTTCACCTTCAGTTGATGAGATGAGATTTTATCAAAAAATTGTATCTTGTCTTAAACTAGATTCTAGAGATACATGATCCTCTTGTCCAAGGGAGTGGTAAAATTTGAATCTTCAATAGCCTTTAATTAGTTCAAGGCTGGTAATTCCACTGTTACTCGCAGCTGAGCTTCAACACCATAGACCACTTGAAATGGAGACATCCCAATTGCTCTTTTAGGTGTAATCCTATCTGCCCAGAGAGCATCATAAAGTTTCTTGTGCCAATTCCTCTGAGACTCATTGACAAGCTTCCGAATGATGGTTACCAAATTCTTGTTTTTTTATTCTGCTTGTCCATTCCCTTGGGGGTAGTAGTCTGAAGAATGAGCAAGGGAGATTCCATAACCATAGTATAAATCCATCATCTCAAAAGAAGGAAAATTCAAAGCATTATTAGACACAATCTTGTTTTGTACCCCAAACCTTATCAAGATGTTCTCTTTGATGAAATTACACACCACCTCAGAAGTAATGCTTTTTAATGGAATAGCCTCTACCCACTTTGTGAAGTAATATGTAACAGTTAGCACATGAGTATGCCTAGCACTAGAAGGTGGATTAAGAGTTCCAATGAAATCCAATCCCCACTTTTGAAAAGGCTCATCAATCACTACTGGTTTTAGTGGTAAAGCAGCCAACTTATGTCTCCCAACAAAATTCTAATAGGCTTCACACTTACCTACCGATTTTGATGCATCTCTAAACAATATAGGCCAATAGTACCCTACATGAAGGATCTTATGGGTTGTGACAAAAAAAAAGAAATTCCCTCCACAAGCCTAATCATAAAAATTTGAAAACAACTTCTTTTGTTGCTCTTTTTCCACACATTTAAGGAATATTCCATCTATGCCTCACTTGAATAAAGAAATTTTCACATAATACATATTGTGTAAACCTTAGCTTAATAGCTCTCTTTTCCTTGACACTCAAGTGGGATGGAAACTCTCCATAAGTAAGAAAATGTGCAATACCATTCATCTGTTGAACTGAGGAAGAGGACAACAGGAACATCAATTGCTTCTTTGGACAATTTTACATCAGCTCCTTCAACAATAAGCTCACATAAGCCTTTACCCCATGTAGACACTAAAATTAGGTCACACTCCCCCTTTGTCCCTCGACATATAAGCCCCCATTTATTACATCTACCTAACCATGACCCCCTTCACCCTAATAATATTAATTTAATTAAATTAATGTGTTATCCTCACTATATTTATTATTTAAATAATATCTACACATATAGTTCACTTAAGCAGCTCACCAAGCTAACTCAACCTAAGACCTATTATTAGAAAGTTACCATAACTAACTAAGACTCACCCAAACCCTAAAAATCAATGCCTACACTCCCTCTAACCACATTCCCGCATGCTCACAAGAAGCTCCTAGTCTAATCCGTGGGATAACGACACAAGATTTGAGGAAATCAAGAGGATCTCCCTAAGTTTAGTAAACCTAGAAAATCCCGCCTTGACCAACGTCGGTTTCCCCTAACCATCGCTGGTTAAGTCAGACCGCCGTCAGTCACCCCTTTTAAACCCTAAACTACCTTATTCTCAAGGTTGGAAAACATTGGGAGAAAGTTGGACGAACAAGAAAAAAATCTCAAAGAGATAACATATCTTCAGAGATCCAATTCCAGCAAGAACTAACATCCAAGGAAGGAGATTAAGGATTTTCTCTTACACAGCCCTCCCAGCCACATTCTGATCTATCCAAATAAAAGAGGAGTGTGCATACAGCCCATGCAGAAGCTTTTCTTCAGTTGGTGATCACTTGTAGCCTTCAAACCCATCATCAGCACCTCCATCCTTCACACATAAACTTTCAGAAATGAAATCCAAGTAAGTACAACATCATACTTTCCTAGTTATTTCATTTTATCATTATTTTATCATCCATTGTTCATGTTGCTCCCTATTGACCATCTCCAACATTTTTTACCTCCATAGACCCATCAAAACCTCATAAAAACCTATTGTAGTCACCCAATACCTTGTCCCAACCAACCAAATCCTTTGTGCAATCAGAAAGGAGACCAAAACCCCGTTTTGTGATGTTTCTAAATTTCGTAGTAACCGACATTAGTTATACTTAATTGCAGTCGATCACTGTGCTTGTCCACACAGCCTTAAACAGAGACCTATCCACCTAATTTTACCTCACCCTTACTCAATAGTGACCTACCCGAGACCTTTATCATACCTCCAGAACCCAGAACCAACCATTTGACCCATGGATTCTATTCTATCTTAGCCTATTAGATTATATCTGTTTTCTTATTGCGTTTTTAAGTGAGATACCTAAATCATTTCAAAATGACAATAGGATTTACCTTGTTTTCAGCATTAATTGGTTTAAAACAGTGGACTGACAGCCATCTAGGAAGTATCATGCTTCCTGGATCTAGCTCACGCTAGGTAGTTCACTGCCCATATTGTTTAATTCTTTCTGGTGGTCTTGCTTCCATTACAGGTAGTTCCTCCTAGCCAAAAAGAAGCTCTCACAATCAGCTGTAGATTCATAAGTCATATGCGCGCAACAACCCATCAACCAACATTTGAACATTTATTCCTCCTACGCCCATTACCCTATCTGTTTTGTCAACAATTCAAAGAAACAATCTAAGAAAAAGATGAAACATTTTGGCACACCCGGTGGGACCCATTCGGGGTTCTTTACATTTCATTCATTCCTAGGAAAAAAATGTGTGTTTTTTTCCCTTCTAAAAGCATACACACTAATTTTCTTCCCTGGTAATCCACTCCTTCTTTCTATTTTCTCTAAAGGAAAGTTTTCTTTTGGTGTATTTAAAAAAGAATCATTTCTTCATGTTTTCTGCATTTTAGTGAAAGAGCATCCCTCTTTCTCTTCATCTTATTATGTCATCCAATTTCACATTTTCAATTTGGGTTTTAAAATCATTGCATTTCATTTTGATTTTCTGCATTAGCTCACATTAATTGAGGGCAACCTATATGCTAGAAGTCATTACCAGCTGATGGTTGAAAAACGAATCATAGAAAAACACTTATATCCTTTTCTCTTTCTCTGAGTCATACCAATCCACACAAAAATTCAAATACATACATTCTTAAACAATATATTACCTGGAATAAGTTGTAGGTGATCACATGATCATGGCACAGTGGGCACCCAGCTCGCTGCTCTGTCGAGTCATACTTCAGAGCGAGGCCCGCCCCCACCATAACATACCTGAAACTTCACCCTTTAGATATCCTTCTTTGTAGGAAGCCATCCTCACCAAAAACTCTATTTCACAATTCATGTGCCAGTCCCTAAATAGCATAAGATAAATAAACATAATAGAAATGGCACCCCTAGGATCGCATTTTCTTAGTGTTTTTTCTTGGCTTGTGTTTTGAGGTGAAAGATCACATTCATCACTTTTTTTTTGTTCATCCTTGCATGCTCCTCATCATAGCTGGTGTATTCCGGCTTCACCTGAGTGTGCCTGGGCCATATCATTATCAGTTCTAGAATTCTGGGTTTGATTCTACATCAAATTTTAATTCAAAACCACTTTCTTTCATCATTGTTTCAATTTCATAGTAACCGTCATCGGTTACCTCTGACCGCCATCGGTTATACCCAATTGACGTCGGTTCTTGGTTCTTTTGCTAACCTACACAAAAGGACATTTTTACTTCACATTCTTCCACTTTCCACAGTCTCTATCACTGTCACTTTTTCCATTGACATTTTACACATCCCCAGATCTAGCATACTTATCACATTTTGCCTTCTGCCTCACTGATTACTCACTACCTATTTTCTACAGTGACCAGCAACGGTTACCCCTGACTGACATCATTTTTCCCTAACCAGCATCAGTTAGCCTAATTCACAATCCACCCACCATTTGTTATTTCATCTATTTGTTTCTGTTGTTCTCTGTACCATTTACAGAGAAGCAGCCCCACCTGCTCAGTACTAGTTCACATGGTACTGACCCGAAGACAAGTGAACTCCCTCATGTTCTATGCTAGTTGCCAACCGCTCCCACCTAGTCCTTCACCACCTTCTATTTTATCACCAGACATGGATCCTTTCCAGCCTACTAATATCGCTACCAGAGATGAGGAGTTCACACAACTCCTTGACCAGAACCCTGTTGCCTTGTAGTTTTACCTCTCCCATTTGTCCACTCGAGATGCCTCGGGTCAGTTGATATACGGCATGCCCATATCTATCCCCCCAATTCTCACACCCACTTCTATATCAACCCCATCTGGCTCCATGTTACCTGCATCCACCTTACCCCTAGTCGTTTCGTAGTTAGATTTCATACCCCCCATGACTGCCGCGTATGTTACCTCTGTGGCACCCATTACATCCATCATACCCTCGACGATTACCCCTAACACAACCTCATCCACCCCTCATGTCTCACACATACCTGTGGCTACGTTCCCACCTCCAGTGTTGGTGACCTCTACCCCATTTCAAAATTTAGTTCTTTTCATTCCATAATCATTAGCCCCTATTACCACTAGGGTTACCACGAACCTTCCTCCATCGTATACATACTACCAACAACCACTTGTTTCATCTATTACTCATTTCGGGTACGTACCCCCTATTTCATTGCCTTCTTCTCCACCACCTTACATGGAAACCCCATACACTAGAATGCCACACCCATTATATGTTCAAAACCAACCTCCTCACGCTATAGGAGGCATCCAATCATCATAACCCACCAATGACCTAATTAAATTGATGATGGACAAGATGTAAACACTGGAGGCATTGGTTTTCAGCTCCTACAACACTCTCACTTACGATGAGATTTGCAATGATCCTATTCACCCATCCATTCCCATCCATTCATACCCTGTGCATTGGGAAATGCCTAAATTCGACCGCTTCAATAGTAAGGAAGACCCACAACAGCATTTGCACTCGTTTAAACACAAATGTTATTTGATTGCTCATGATGATGCCTTACTTTTGAGAACTTTTCCCATGTCCCTCACTGGACCTGCATTAGACTGGTATAGTGTGTTAGCCAAACACTCCATATTTTCATTCAATCAGGTAGCCCAAGCTTTTTTGGATCATTTTTCTATCAATATCACCAAGAAAGTTACCATGACTGATCTAGATTCCACATATCAGTACGAGGATGAATCTATTGCAGATTTTGTCACTAACTGGCGCAACCTGATCAATCAACTTACCTTTCAACTACCACAAACTGAACTCATCGATCTCTTTACCCGAGCTTGCGCCAGACATATCTCCCTGACCTTTTAGGTCCAAACTTTCTGAACATTTGATGATTCATTCACTATGGCACAAAAGTTAGAGATTTGGGCCATCGAAGAGAAGAAAATCTAATTATGAAATAAGAATTCGGCATTCAAGTCGACTAAAACCTCTTCTTCTTCCAAACCACCAACCAATTATTCAAAAGCTAAAGGTACTACTAATGCAGTGGTACTCAAGGCCGGCCCAGCTCATCCATATAATCAGATTACACCGTCATCTAATCTATCACCCATTCAGGCTTTTCGATTCAGATAAGAGTAGTGAAAATATACCCTAATTGGGGAACCTTACTTTTCTGTTTTATAAAATCTTATCAAAGTTGGTGCCATCACCCTTCCACCATAAAACCACACACTGGTTTTGACCCCGCTCGCCCCATGCCCGCATGGTATAAGGAACAAGATTTTTGTAACTATTACCGAGTGAAGGGTCATAGCGACGGAAACTGCATCACTTTTAAGAATATTGTCTAAGAAATGCTTGAGAAAGGTGAGTTGACTGTGGATAATCCCAACGCCACCCCCAACCAAAATCTACTAATCTTTAAAAAACCATTTCCCAATCATGCCCCTTCAAACAATCAAATAGGTGAGACATCCACTCACGATACCATTACTCGTGAGGTTCATGCGATCTTTAATGAGGTAGCTGTTACCTCTCAATTACGTCACATCCCTTCCATAGAGGAAATCCTAGCCTGAAATCCTCCTTCCACATCTGAACCAACTGTCATTGTTCCTTCACCAATATAAGAACACCCTTCATCTCCTACATCACCTATAGAGGATTCTTCTGCTGACATTGAGACCATCTCACCCCTAGCTTCTCCACTTAGCGAACCTTTACCTACCATACCTCTACCACCCATAGAGGAGCACCCATTACCTCCTCCACCCATAGAGGAGCACCCATTACATCCTCTACCCACAAGGAAAAATACACTACTAACAAGGAAATAAAATACCAATAATCGTACCTCCTCCTTCGCGTTCCGTAGCAAACCTCATAATGGGCTAGGAAACATGGATTGAGCCCTAATTTTGTGATATGTAGGTGCTTTTCTTCAAGACAGAGCAAGACCTTCCTGAAACAACGATCCTCTTACTTTTACACTAGATGGGAAAAAGGATTATGAGGCTATTTTGGCATTAAGATGAGGAAAAAGGATATTCTTTGCTTAAATGATGCAAGAACTTAGATATGGCATGCAAACTTATTCTCCATATGTTTACGAGGGGAGGGGTAAGGTTGTATTTATAGCCTGAGGTGGAGTGGATTAACTTAGATTAATTTAAGTAATCATGCGTTTGAAAATGTGGGCAAGATTAAGTGATTGGTTTGAAAATGTGGGAAAGATTAGGTGAGTGGTTTGAAAATGTGGGCAAGATTACGTGAGTGGTTTGAAAATGTGGGCAAGATTAGATGAGTGGGGGCCACGAAGAATGGGTGAGGATTTGAATTATATTTTTAATTCATGAGTGGAAGATTTTAGGTGAGTGGGGACCACGAAGGGTGGGTGAGGATTTGAATTTAAATTTTTAATTCAATAGTGGAAAAACATGGAGAATAATGACATGTGGTGTGGATTAGGATTATTTTTTAGATTTTAAAATGGATAATTTAATCAAATTATATTTGATTAATTCAAATGTGTATTTTTGTGGGAAATGAGGAAGGGTGAATTAATTGATTTAGGATAGATGTGAAATTGGGGTGTCTACATTTGCCCCTCTTTGGAAGGGTACTGTGAAAGAAGTGTCATTTCAAAGAAAGTAGACGGTATGGGGGAAGAATTCAATCTACATTTTTAAAAGGTAGAGTGAATGTTTGTTGGGGAGAATAGAAAGTTGTGAATGATGGATGTCATAGTATCCTCCAAGACAAAAATGTCATGAGAAGATGTGATTGTGGATAGATGTGGTGATTCCCCCTCAAGAGGACTGACGAGAATGGAAGATATGATAAAACTCTTGAAAATAAGGGAAATGGATACGATGGAGAAGAGGACGATAATGGAGTGGAAGAGACTGGAATGACCGCACGACGCAAATGGAGAAAGGATTTAATTGACCTTGAATGCTAGGTGTGAGGGTGTGTGGGAAAGAGAAAAGGGAATGGATAGGATTGGGGGTTGATTACGAGAAGAGTAAGGGAGATAGGGGAGTGGAAAAAAAGGAATGAAAGAGGTAGAAATAAGAGAGATGGAAGATAGGGGAAGAAGGGATTTGATGAAGGAAAAACAAGGCAAAAATAGGAAAATGACAGAGTAGAGGGTGAAGGGAGGAAATAGAGAGATGTGCAAAATGAAGGAAGCAACAGAGATGGTAAAGAGGGATACGTGGAAGTGAAATAAATGATAGAGCTGAGAAAAGCAGGAAATGGGAAAGGATAAATATAGAAGGAGAAAATGAGGTGGGAGTAGGGGGTGAAATGGAGGAAAATGGAAAGAGGACAAAAGAAGAAGGAGAACGGAGAAAAAAAGAAGCTATGAGGGGTGAGGAAAGTGTGAAAAAGAGGAGAGAAAGGAAGAGAAATAGATACAGAATGAATGAAAAGGTAGGGGTGGTAGAGAAAAGGAGAAGTCGTTAGAAGAAACATGAAAATTAGGGTAGAGGAAAGAAAAATAGAATGAATACAGGGAGAAGATTGCAGGAATCATGTCATTGCGAGGAAGACCAAGGAAAAGAATATGGAATAGACCGTATGGAGATGCATACATGGAGGGTGGTATGATAAAAGAGACAGGACAATGCTGAATAGCCAGGTTATCGATGGGGAAGTAAGGAGGAAACGTGATGGAAAAAGGGGAAGAAGACGATACAGGGGAAGGGAAATAAGACGAGGGTGGGAGAGAGAAGAGGATAACAAAGAAAATGATGTAGAAGGAAGGGAATACATGAAAGGGGGTAATAAGTGGAAAGGAAAACGGTAGAACGAATGTTCAAAGAAGGAAAGAGGGGAGGAATGCCATCGATTGGAAAATATGCGGAGATGCATGAAATGAGGATACTAGGATGAGGAGAAAATAGGAAAAGGATGTATGATGAAGACAGTAAAGATATTGAAGAGGGCAAAGAGGAGATGGAGAGATGGGTAAGAAGCAACAAGAAAGGGTGGGAGTGAGGGAAAAGAATAGGAAAGAAAAGAGAATGGGGGATAGAAGAGGCAATGCCAATGAAAGGAAGTTAGGGAAATCCTTTTTACAATGAGTGGTGGGGAAGGGTGAGAGAAAAAAATGAAGAAAAGGAAAAAGCTAATGAGGATTGGAAAGGGTAACGCCAACAAAGGGACGTTAGGGAAAACCCTTTAACAATGAGTGGTGGGCTTAGAGGAGGGAAGGAATGAAGGGAAACTCTTGAAGGTTTAAGGGAGTGAATGAAGTTGTGTGGAATGAGGATTGATGATTTTTAGGGAAAACTTGTTGATAATTATTAGCTCGGGAAGAGAAGATGATGATGAAAGAATGATATAGGAGTGTTAGCAATAATGGAAAATGTGTTTGTGGGTAGAAATGTGGGGGGAATTTGAGAAGATGAAGTGCTAAGAGTGAAGAATATGAGAGGGATGAGTTGGGACTAAGTGAAAGCAAGAATAGGATGCGGGTGATGAGGATGAACGAGGTGAGGATGAAGAACCAAGACATGAAAATAATGGGAAGAAATAGTATGGAGGATGATGGATCAAGAAGGGAAAAATGGGGGAAAAGAATGTGATTGTAGGCGGAAGAGATTAGATGTATGGTGTAAGAGGATATGTGGAGAAAGGATAATAGTAGGAGGAAAAAGTAAGTAGTAGGAGATACCAGGTGGAAGAAGCGATCAACAAAGTGAATGAAGAATGAGGTGGGGGAGAAGTTTACGATGACAAGTTAAGTGTAGGGAGGACCCTGACATAAGATTGTCATGTGACGGAAGTGGTTAAGTAAGATTGCCATGTGAGCAAAAAAGGAGATGAAAAATGGTCAAGCGAGAAGTGGTGTTTGCGAGAATCGAAAAGGAGGTGAAAGGATGTGATAATGGGGAATGCAGAGGAAAAATGAAGGGTGAAGGGTGTGTAGTGATGGGGAAAGGCAAGGAGACAGATCATCCTTAAGAGGGAATCTTAAGTGAGATCACCATGCCGGGTGAGTGGTTAAGTAAGATTGCCAAGCAGAGGAGGGTGATAGTGGTTGTAAAAATATGTGATGATGGTGAATGAAGAGGAAAGATGGATGGTGAGATTATAGAGTGATGGGCGAGTGTAAGATGACATGTCATGCTTAAGAGAATCTCTTAAGTAAGATCATCATACTGCTGGAGAGGTTTCATACGATCACCCAACCGATAGGGATGATATGCAAAGAGAAAGACAAGATGATATTGGGGACAGGGGTGGAATGGTAGGTTCAAGAAGATGATCGCGATGAGAGGCAAGAGAAATAAGATGGGGGAAATATGATGGGATGTGGGAAGGCCATAGGGCAGATCAACCTTAAGTGGAAGTCTTAAGTAAGATTGCCATGCAGCTGGAATGATTAAGTAAGATCACCAAGCTGAGGAAGAAGAAGGATGATGTTAGAGTTGGTGGGAATAGGGTATGACAAAATGGACTGAAGGGGAACCCTTAAGTGAATTTTCTATACTACGAAAGCGTGTAAGTAGGATGACCAGGCATAGACGGATTTGGGGAAGGATGAGAAAAGAGTGAGTGAGGTATGCTTGAGTGGTATATGATATGAGATGAGGTGATAATAAGAAAAAAAAGAAACAAAGGAGTGAAATATGAATGGATGAAGGAATATATGCAGTGGAGGGCGGAGAGTGTGAGGGGAATCCTTAATTGGGATGCCCGCGTGGTGAGAGTAATGATGTGAGAATGGGAAGCAAAAGAGGTGGAATGGGAAGATGTGTGTGGTGGTGAAGAAGCTTCTACAGTGGGAAGATCTTAGGGAGAGGGTAAACCTCCACTGAGGATTCCATATAGAAGGGGTTATTAAGTAAGATTGTCAAGCGGGAAGCAAAAGGGTGAAAGGAAAGAATAAAAATGGGTGAGAGGGGACAGGAATGGTGAGAAGGGTAATATGGGTATAACTGGTGGAGGAGTAAAAATGAGGAGTGAGGATGAATGGATCAAACACATGGTGATCATGGTGGGGGAAAAGGAGCTGCTAGATAGGGAATGCTACTTGAGAAAGATTGTCAAGTAGGATTCACAAATTGCAACGGTGATCAAGTAGGATTCAAAGTAAGATGTTGATCATACAGGAAGATACTCATGTGACAAAAAGCATCTTAATTTTAATATAGCACATAACAGGATGCATCGTGATATAAAAGATCAGGATGACTAGACTGTAATATGTGTGATAGCATAGACAGGGGCCATAAAAAAAATTTGATGCCCTAGTACGATATGCAAATGGAAGAGAGCATAGACAGAGGCCATCAAGAAAGTATGATGCCCCAGTACAACATGCAATCAGATAACGTAAGAATATTAGAGAGAACACCTGGATATATAAAATCAAGATGCCCCCTGTAATATATCAAGAGGCAAGAAAGCAAGTAATAATTTACAACTAATAATGCAACACAAAAACCAATAAACATGTCCCTAACGTGTTCCACAATGATGATTGATTGGATGTTCCCCCAAGCAGGGGTACGAGGATATAGTAAAGCATTGGGTCATTGTCCTCAAACAAGGAAACAATGAGAGCCGGATTTGCCCCAAGTGAGGATTCATGCAAGGAGAAGTGGTTTGAATTTGGTAGTCATAAGGTGATTAGATCATTCGTTGGGGATAATAGTTCAAAGGTTAAATTGTGTTGGTTATTTTAGAGTTGTTTTTTGTTTTTTTTTTTTTTTAGCGATTTTGTAGATTTTTTTATTTTATTTTTGTTTTATATATATATATATATATATATATATACAGATTTTCTAATGTTTTTTGGATTTTTGACAATTTTCAAATGTTTTTGACTTTTTTGATGATTTTCAAATGTTTTTGGATTTTTGACCATTCTGTGTAATGTCTTTGGATTTTTAACGAATATTTCTAATGTTTTTAGATTTTTGATGAGTTCTAGTTTTTTTGTTGGATTTTGGATGATTGTTTCTAATGTTTTTAGGTTTTTCACAATTTTCAAATGTTTTTGGATTTTTGGATTTTTACACTGTTTTTGGATTTTTAACGATTTTCAAATGTTTTTAGATTTTTAGATTTTTACAAATTGTTTTTGAATTTTTGACGATTTTCAAATGTTTTTGGATTTTTACATTGTGATTGACAATTTATAGACCAGAGTGAAGACTTATTTTTGAGCGGTGATAAACATGGATATTATCCATATGTACCGTGTTCCATGTTGTAACTTATGCTTAGAATAACACAAATTCTCTTTCCATTGATAGGATATGGTGGTGATGATATGATGAAAAGAATTCTAGCTTCATTCTTGACTCCACACAACTAGTAAGATGTGTGGACTCATCACCGAGAATCAAGAAGGACGCAAGAGGTAGATAATGAATATAGAGATAAATGCTAACAACAATCCCTTTGGGAAATTGTGACTCCATTCTTCATAGTGGTACTGAACCAGTGTCGAAAATGGCTTTCACTTTATGAGTCACGTGCTAGACTTAGATAGTTATGTGGCCTACTGATTGGTAAGATATGAGGTTAAGGGATAGTTCTCTTCACTTAGGCATCTAAATTACGTGTTTGGTGATTCTATAATTTATAAGCACTGTAAGATTTTGTGTTTTTGAAATGACTCCCTATGCCTTGCCCCATGCTACTAGTGAGAAGCAAGGGCTCATCGCTGAAGGTAAAATATAGGCGAGTGAATTTCCTTTTTGTCTTTTTTTTTGTTTTGTTTTTTTCTTTTTCTTGAATATTTTGCAATGTTTTTATGCTTGTATGAGAATGACCCTCTATGCTTTTCCCAATGCCACTTGTAAGAGGCAAGGGTTTATCACCGAAGACAAGACGTAGACGAGTAAGGGCACCTTCCTCCATTCCCAGTCTCACACTACCAGTAAGAAGTGTGGGCTCAACACCAAAGACTATGAAGGATGAAAGATGTGACAATGAATTATTCATAAGTTATTGAATTGATGGAATTTTTTACAATAGTGCTTTGTATTTGGGAAGAAACATCTACCCGCAATCTCAGCCCCACACGACTAGTATGATGCAAGGGTTCAACACCGAAGAATGAGATGGACGACCAAATGAACTGGGTAACGAAGTATAGAGCTTTGTTATGAAAGAGAGAATTTATTTGAAGGGAATATATTATCATCAGTAAGCTTCTAGGTATGACCATAGAGGAAAGTGACTAAAAACGGAAGAAGTATGATGCTCACAAAATTAATAGGATTTATACTAGCACTTGTCTCATGATGATAAATATTAAGATGTGATTTTGATAAAGAAAATATCTGCCAATGGAAATGAATAAATTTAAATTATTTAGAAATAAGCAAGACAAAAGGAACAATGTACATGTTGTATCCTAAAATAGTGAACATCTCAAGGATAAAATTTCTTTAAATGAGCTGCATTCATTGGTTCATCAAGATCTTGACCATCTTCAGTGGCCAATTTATAGGCTCCAAACCCAAAACTATCTATGATTTCGTTGGGCTCAAATTTGTCTTGTTTGTCTCGTTCTTTGGGTGTGTTCTTTCGATTTTCTTTGAGAATGAAATAATTGACATTAAATTTTCTAGGTTTGAATTATTTATGGTAGTTATTCTATAGCCGATTTTGATATACTTAAAGATGATCTAGGGCGTTAAGTCATTTTTCATCAAGAAGCTCGAGTTCATTAAGGCATGACTGTTGATAATAATCTTTATTGATTACATCTTTGAAGGATATTATGAAGGATGAAAATTTAACCTTGACATGTAAAATAGCTTCCCAACCATAAATAAAGTAGAAGGGAGTGGCTCCAATAGGTGTGTGATAAGATGTGCGGTAAGCCCAAAGAGTGGGATAGATTTGGTTAAGCCAATAACTTCCATGTGTGTTGACAATGATGGTTTGAGTTATTTGGTTTTTTGCTTCTATTTTTCCATTAATTGATTCTTTTGAGGATAGATTCACAATTAAAGATGGAAAAGGTTGTGTAAAGATATTCCTAGGTATAAGTACCTCGTAGAATGGATGCACGTAGAAGTCATGACAGGTGAGACTGATTAGTGATGAGATACCTGCAAGATCGATAGTTGAAAGCATGATGGACACAACGGGTTGCATTGTTGCAAGTGTCCAAACTTGATGTGGTTGTGTTTCGACAAAAAGGCTAGAGATGTTAGGCATAAGAGCCAATATTGGAAGAATAGAATCAAACTTAATGGTACCTGTTGATGGAACCTCATATGTAGTGTCTACAGTAATATCAAGGTTTGAAAGGGAGTCTTGAAATGAGATCAAGGTCTCATTAGATGTTGGAAGAATGTTGTCGTCCAAAACAGGTTCAATGTATGTTTGAACTAATGCAAGAAAATTTGAAAAGGATATGGATTGGTTTAGAATTAGAGATTCTTGACTGTTTTCATCATGATCTCGTGGAATTTCAGTATATATAGGAGTTTCGATAGTAGTCAGCTCTTCATGGAAAGTTGTGGTATTGGATGTGTCGTTGGTTGCAAGAGAATTGTCATCAAGTTCTATAGAGATGACATCGTCGTCAATTAAGTCTTGGGCATAATTCTTAAATCACACACATTTATCTGTGTGATGACCATCAATGCAATTAAAGTCACAGTATGTGTTCGGTTTGTACCAACATGGCTTAGCTTCCCCTTTGACAAAGGGTTTTGTAATTGGATATCTTATCAGTTTAGCCTCTTTTAGTTGATGAAAAACACTAGAGAGACTTTCTCTAAAGGGGGTAAATTGACATTAGACTTTACGTGAACTAATTTCTTCGTGAGGTTGTATGATCGGCTTTTTGGGTGATCATTCACTGATTTGGGTAGCCATATGAGAGAATTGTGTTGTCATCTTAGTAATTTGTTCTAATAGCTCATTGTGTGATGTTTTTCATGAATTCATCATGTTTAAAAGAGAGGGAGAATGAAGAAAGATGTGATGAAGAAATCAACCTATTAATTGTGATCTTTTTTTTGGGTCAATCGAGTTTTAACAAGTAAGGCTATAAGGAGAAAGCTTAAAAAAAGCTACTCGGGATAAATATGTGATAGCTTAAATAAGCTATAATGAAAATGGTTTAGATTTGGCTTAAACAAGCTCTGAATTGTTGATGTGAAGAGTAACCCAAATAGGTTAATCATGATATGGTTGTGATATAACTCAAAATGAGTTATGAAAGGATTTGTTTTGGCTGTGATTTGGATAAACACGATGGTGGACAGAATAATGAGTGAACTCAAACAAGTCACCCAATATTAGTTTGATATAGCTGGAAACAAGCTATGAAGGATGTTTTGATGATTGACGATTGACGATATGGGGAGTGAATGCTAGTCACTCAATATCAGTTGGATATAGATGAAGATAAGCTATGGCAGATGTATTATTAGTTGAAGCAAGCTAATGAAATTGGTGTGATGTTTTGGTCTGTGTGGTTGGATTATTTGGATGTTTTCGTTTGGTATTGAATTGGTTGAGAACTGATTTTTTTGTGGAACACAACTAGGGTCTGAACTTTTACAATGAACACATTGATATCAGCCAAGTTTTATGATAAAACAATGCTAAACTATTTTGTTTTCAAAAAGTAAGCAATCATGTAGATTCAATTGTTTTGGCTTATGAGGTTACTTCTTTAGGAATGATCATTGTTTCATGCAATCATACAAGTATGTTGTGAAATGGTGGATGCAGGCTCTTATTACTCCAATAAGATGCGTCCTCCAATATACCCTAGTCCTGATATACCTAATTCTATACGGGGACAGAATTGGTACGGGGAACCCTTAGAGCACTGGAGGATACTCACCAATTCTTACTTGCCTATTTCGGAGTGAATCACCACGTCTAGAATAGGTTTTGTGAAAAGATGGAAGGTGATGGAGGGATGAATGTATATGGTGTCCTTATAACTCCCCGAGGATTTACAGGGACGATGCCCAGGATTTTTTGTTACAACTATTTAGGCATGACTCACATGCGCTTCCTGACAACATTACATGTAAGTGAAGAGTAGCGGCGAGGTAAATACTGAATGCTATGATGAAACTAGGTCTCCAAGTGCAATGCAGATGCAAATGTTGTTGGTGCGTGGTAGTCAAGTCCACGTCACCGGTGTAGCTTTGTTGGTGATGAAATACACCTCGTCTACATGTAAAAACAATATGATAAAGTGATTAAACACAGGTTCTTTCCAACTTGAAATAAATCACTAGCAGAAAATAATTACGTACCTGAGCGTACTTTTTTTTTGGTTTCAGCAATTGTCTTTGAATGGTGGTATTTTTGTGGGATTTTTTATTTTTTGTTTTGTTTTTGTTTTTGACAATATTCTAGCAACGTGGTTCTACAGAAAACAAATTAGTAGTTATCCTGCAAATGAAATGTTAGAAAAGTGATCGTGGTTGTTTTTTATTTGCCAGATCACTCAAAGGCGCAGGAAAAGAGCATAAACAACCAACGACCAAACAAATATTAAGAATATAACAACGGAAAATAATTATTAAAATGACAGTTGGAAAACAAAGCTAGAGCATTCTGCAATGTTAGAACAAGAAACTAAAAAATTGTGATCGTTTCTAATTTTCCAGATCGCTCGAAGTCGCAAGAAAAGAGCATACACGGATACAATTGGAATATATATATATATATATATATATATATATGGGTAAGTGCAGGAAGTTGATGGACAAATATAGGGTCATCCGTGGACATCATATTGCAAATAACAACATAATATCAACTTGTAGGGATTATTAGCAATAGATACAATCAAAATTAGACAAAATTATATCACTATGAATCGTATCATATGGAATACTTTTAGTTTCTAAAATACTAATTTTTTTAAAAAATGGACAAGATTAGCTATATTAAACACTCAAAATTTAATGACTTGGTTTTTTTTTTTTAAAATGCCTATAAGATTATAGTCCGTTTGCCCACAATTTGGATGACCAAAAATTGATATATATTTTTTTCCTTTAGTGAGAAGTTATATGCCACTATTTATCTTGGGATGGATTTTATTTTGTATTTTTTTGAGAAATATTTTATTTTTTATGATTTTTTCTCCGTGAAAGCGGTATGAAAACATAAAGAAAAAAGAGCACTTTCCGTTTGCCCGCCATAACTTCATCAAAAAATATTGAAATCAAATAATTTTTTTTTAACATGTATATAATTACAACACATGCATAGGAAACCATGGTTGGGATGGTATAAACTTTTATCACATTCTGATAAGTGAAACAAATTTTGCAGTCTTAAACGTAGACATAAACATTCACAGGAAAAAGTGTCTTAAAGACCAACTATTAGTAAAAAATTATAAAATGATATTTATCCTCTTCTATTCACTTTAAAATCAGTATTTCTACAAAGCTAATAGTCTCCCCTACGCAATGGTACCATTTTTATGACATATTTTTTACTTTTCGGCATGGTTCAAGTCCGTGGAAGACTAAATTTTATGTTTTGTTGTTTTTAATGTAAAATTCAGGATTTGATGTCCACTTAATTATCCCCCAATCGGAAACCCGTGCACTTACCCATATATATATATATATTAAATGCTAATAATTATTGAAATTAATCATGATTCCATAATAGTGATAAGGATTATTTTCACAAAAAATAAAAACGATGAAAGAAGAGTGTGAAAACGTTACCTAGAAGTGTTGTCGTGGAAAATTGAAATGTACAGTAACAAAATAAAAATTAAAAAAAATTGTTGTGCAGAGCCCGAGTGGCCTCATGTTTCTGATTTCTAAGATCACTTTTTATGTGCAAGGAAAGAGCATACGTGTGAGGTTGTTACGTGAAATAAAATAAAAATAATAATTTCAAAAAAAAACTATAATTTTGTTGTTTTTTGTTAAAAAGACAGGTGTTAGAAGAAATAAAACCAAAATTTTTCTATAAGTCTAAGTCTAAAAATTATTTTTTCATTACATATATCTTTTTGATACCTTTCCTTTAAAATTTTTTTTAAGTCATTCCGAGTTTGGGAACAAAAGTTATGGCACTCTGAATGAAAATTTTAAACGTGAGAAAAACGTCCCGGGAGCTAGTTTTTTTAATTTTCTGACTTCTATACTTCACCTAAGGAGCTAAAATTTTGACAGCAAGGTTAAAAAAGAACAATAAACAAAAATAAAGAGTTATATCACAAAATTATTGATTAAAATAAAATAAAATAAAAATGATTAACTTCCTACAAAGCAGTTTATTTTAGCAAAAGTAAATAAATAAATGCATTTTCCAGATTGGTTGTCCCATGACAGTAAGATGATAAACTAATGGCTAGCTCATGTGTTTCTATAGATGACAAGTAAATAGAAAAACTAAAATTGGGAACTATACACCAAGCATCGAGGAGATCAAAGACAAGATGAGCTTCAGAGTTTCATTGTTGCTATAACTTGCAGATACACCACAAGACACCACACAACAAAATACACTACCCAAAGCGTGAAGGTTAACCAAAGAAGACCATAAGGAACAAAAAAAGAAATAATAATGAACAATAATAAACAAAGAACAAATAAAACCACTAATTGGGAAATTAATGGTAAAAGATCGAAAGTAACCGGGCGTGCTAGAATGTAAGCTAGGAAAAATGCACTACTAACAAGGAACTAAAATACCAATAATCATACCTCCTCCTTTGCGTTCCATAGCAAACCTCAGAATGGGCTAGGAAACTTGGATTGAGCCCTGATTTTTTACATGTAGGTACTTTTCTTTAAGACGGAGCAAGACATTCATGCAACAACGATCCTCTTACTTTGCACTAGATGGGAAAAAGGATTATGAGGCTATTTTGGCATTAGGACAAGGAAAAATGATGTTCTTTGCTCAAAGGATGCAAGAACTTAGATATGGAATGCAAACTTATTCTCTGTGTGTTTAGAGGGGAGGGGTAAGGTTGTATTTATAGCCTGGGTGAGTGATTAACTTAGATTAATTTAAGTAATCATGATTTGAAAATGTGGGCAAGATTAAGTGAGTGGTTTGAAAATGTGGGCAAGATTAGGTGAGTGGTTTGAAAATGTGGGCAAGATTACGTGAGTGGTTTGAAAATGTGGGCAAGATTAGATGAGTGGGGCCCATGAAGAATGGGTGAGGATTTGAAATATATTTTTATTTCATAAGTGGATGATTTTAGGTGAGTGGGGACCACGAAGTGTGGGTGAGGATTTGAACTTGAATTTTTAATTCAATAGTGGAAAAACATGGAGAATAATGACATGTGGTGAGGATTGGATTTTTTTTTAGATTTTAAAATGGATAATTAATCAAATTATATTTGATTAATTCGAAGTGTATTTTTGTGGGAAATGAGGAAGGGGAATTAATTGATTTAGGATAGATGTGAAATTGGGGTGTCTACACCCTTCCATAGAGGAAATCCTAGCCTGAAATCCTCCTTCCACATCTGAACCAACTATCATTGTTCCTTCACCAATAGAAGAACACCCTTCATTCCCTGCATCACCTACAGAGGATTCTTCTACTGACATTGAGACCATCTCACCCCTAGCTTCTCCACTTAGCAAACCTTTACCTACGATACCTCCTCCACCCATAGAGGAGCACCCATTACCTCCTCCACCCACAGAGGAGAACCCATTACATCCTCTATCCACAAAGGAGCACCTATCTGTTCCCCCACTCATAGAGGAACTTCCATCATCCCTTCCACCCATCATAGACCCAGTGGTGATACCTTTTCCTCTTAGCGAGCATTCTCCATCCGCTACCTGACATCCAACAGACCTACTTTCAGCTCTCTTACCCGCGAAAGCTGAAGCCAGCCGAGTCCCCGTTTCTAAGATACATTTTATAGGAATTCCCATTAGGTCTTCACTAAATCCACCCAAAAACATGCCATTCTCATGTTTGGCCAATCACTTGGATTATGTGGACAGGGCTTTATTATGGGGGTGCCTCTTACTCCCTGTCTCAACACAAATGCAAAGATCCCTTGATGAAACCTCCACTATCTACCCAAGCACATTTCCACCCATCAAACCACATATAACCACTGTTGTTGCAACCCCTTCAAAGATATCTGTTAACACTCACACCACACCCTTACCTATAACCCAACCTATGCCTAAACCCAAACCCATACCCACAATATTTACCTCCACTAAACCTATTGCCACTTTAGGGGTCACCCCGACAACCATCCTTACTCATCCACCTATTAAACTGGATTTAGCTACATCCTCCAACGTTAAAAACACACCTACTTTGACACCCAAACTAAAGAAACAAACTCATCGACCTCATACCCCTACCGCACCGATCACACCCACACTTGTCTCGTCTACCTTAAGACCTCAGCTTCCCAACATGGTCAAGCACCCCTCACCCATTCATAACCCAATAACACAACAACCCATTCCTTCCTCACAAATCTCTAACCTACCCAGGCACACAACATGACTCATACCCGCACCTGCACTCTCTTTACCACCAATACCTCTGATACCTTCAGCCATTGCTTCACTACCTATTACACTTCAGTCATTGTCCCTCACACCCCAAGCATGACCTACATCATCTACCTTGATAGCACCCCCGTTATCCCCGTGGGTAACTCGCCCTCTTCCTCCATCTGCTTTTCCTTCTAGACCCCATATACCCACATCACCTTTACCCAAGAAGGTGCAGCCCAAAAACAAAACCCCACTACCCCATAACAAGGTAGTCAAAACAACCCCACACCCTCCTACCCATCCATATATTGTACCCCTACCCAAACAAACCACACCGGTGCCAAAACCCATAGCTTGATATATTCCTACTCTTCCAAAAATAATTCCCAGACAACCAACCACACCTACACCCAAACCCACATTCACTTCCCATTGTGATCCACTAGCAAGGTACTATGCCAATATTTTAACCAACCTCCTCGAGAATTCTGTTATCACATTACTGCCACTCCGACCTTATGACCCACTCAAACCCAAGCCAAAGGGGTTTGATGATACCAAATTTTTTGCATACCATCGTGTGCCAGGGAATGATGTGTAGAACTATAAGGCCTTGAAAACCATCCTTATCCAATTGTGTGCACCCGACACCAACTTTGATGATGATGACCTTCTTGACAAGGATCCTAATTCACCAACACCCATTCCCACACTGTGCACTCAACAACCACAACCTCCACCCTCACAGCTCTCAGAACCACACACAAAATTTGAAATTAACATGGTTTGCATCAGGGAACTTGCCACGCCACCACCCAAATGTCGCTGCGCCTAACTAACCTCACAGGGTTTTTCTCCTCCCGTATGATTTTTCCCTTCATGTCATTATACCGCTTACCCTACACCCTCTCCATTTGAAAATTTCCCTCAAATTAACATGGTACACGTCACTACACGTGCGTAGTAGGGTAAAGAAAAGGCAGCTGACCCACCAACTAATCCTATACCCAACATACCATCTGCACCCATACCTAAGATAACTATCTACACTTCCACATACCCCATTTCTAATGGCATCACACATCACACCATGCTCAAATAATTACACCAATCTCCACTTAAAATGTCCTTATATGACCTCATCCAAACCTTGGAATCCCATCGTAAAGCCCTCATGGAGGTTCTTCAATCTATCAAGGTTTTACCTAATGACCCTACACCCATAGCCTCCATTATCACACCCCATCATGTAGCCTCTCTCACCCAATTACCACCTTCCTCTTCCCCCCACCTTGTTCACCAAGTGGCCTCCTTTAGCTTCTCAGAGGAGGAGATCGTGCCACACCAAAACGATGACCCAAACCCGGCCCTCTTCATCTCCATCCACATTAATGACATATAGGTATGCCATGTGATGATTGATGGATTCGCTAGCATTAACATCATTTCATCCCATGCATCCGCTCAAATGCGCATACCTGATAATTACATGCATAAACATTTGGTCATGTTACATTCATTCAACGACGCTATCACCTCCACACTAGGCACTGTCATCCTCCATGTTCGTGTGGGCCCCCGCATTGTTCCGGAATTGTTTTACGTTTTGGAGGAGGAATTCCAATATAACTTGTTACTTGGTAGACCCTGGATCCATGTCATGGGTTGCATTCCTTCCACTTTGCATTGTTGTGTAAAGTTTGAACATGAAGGAAACACTTATACCATTCTGGCTAACCCATCACCTTTCAAAACATGCAACATGCTTTACTGACCCAATGATGTCCTCATACCTGTCAAGCCATCTACCTCCGCAACCACTACAACTTCACCTACACCTCCACCTACCAGTACAACCGCTACTTTCACCGCATATACCTCCTCCATTCCTACCACTGCTATAACCTCCACGGCTGACCCATTAACTACCCAATCCATTAACTCCACCTCCGCATCGATCTTCGACACATCATCCATACCAGCTACCCACATACCAACCACTGATCCTTTGGAAGGTGTTTTTCAATGCATCACTCTAGGGGAATACCACCTATATAGTGTCAACACCTTCCCTACTCCACACGAGTATGGAAGCCTTCACCAACACCCTCGCTATGATCACCGTAGAGGAGAACACCTCCTTTATGGTCCTCCTCATCTTCATACTACTCTCACCTATGGGGGACTTTATACTACCACCTATACACCTGAACCACCATCACAACCCTGCCCATTTTCCATGGACTTCCAATCACTTACCAATCGTTGTTTCACCCACACCTTCCTACACCATTGTGTGTGGAAGGGTTTTGGCTTTAGCTTTTATGAGCAAGGTCGCCATACCATTATTCCATGTACCACCCGCAAACATAATGACCGGAGTGGTATTGGCTTCCCCGACCTTTCTACCAAACAGGCCCGCATTGAATTCATTAAGGACCCTAGCCCTTCTCCACCTTCATCACCACCCTCACTGACAGAGTCGATGGATCCTGAATCTATCCCTCCTAACTTTTTTTTTCATAAACACCATTTCCTTGGGGCCTTTGACTTATCAACGCAAAGGTGAGTCCCCTTCCACTCTCCCATTCATGTATCCTGAGATGATCAACAATGACACACTGACCATTAACGTCATTTAATGTCAACATGATGAATCCATACTCACCTACCTTGGTGCAGAAGACTCATATATTCATTGGTCATTACCCTCTAAGAGGCAAACCATGTTGAATGAATCGACTATTGAGATCAACATTCATACTCAGGATGACCCGCACATCCTAAAGATCAAACAATCTTTAGATGCTGTTGAATAGGAAGCCATCACTTCCTTTCTCTGAGATCATAACCATGCTTTCACTTGGTCTTACGTAGAAATTCCTAGTATTGACCCCACCATAGTGGTCCAAAATATCGTAACCATTCCCTATGCTAAACCTATCAAACCAAATTTGAGGAAAATTCACCCTCACATTGCTCTTCTCGTCAAAGAATAACTTCAGTGTCTTCTTTCCATTTCCTTCATCTTACCCATTGATTAACCTCATTGGATTTCTAACATTGTCCCTGTTACTAAAGCAATACGGGGCTTCGCATTTACATGGACTTCCGTGACCTCAACCTAGCCTACCCGAAAGACGACTTTCCTTTGCCCGGTATTGATCAACTGGTTGACCTCACCAATGGTCATGAGATGCTATCACTCATGGATGGCTTCTCAGGTTATAAATTTTTTTTGCTTGCCCCAGAAGATCAACACAAGACCGCATTCATCACCCCTCAGGGGACCTTCTACTATTGATTCATGCCCTTTGGCCTTAAAAATGCTAGTGCCACATATTAGCATGATATGACTTATATCTTCCATGATATCATGCATCGTATATTGGAAGATTACGTGGATGATCTCTTGGCCAAATCTAAACATTGCTCCGAGAACCTTGCCATCCTCAACACCATATTTTATCACTTTTAGTGGTGAATCACAGCACCCCTAAATGTCTGCAACTCGATGGGTTGAGACTCTCAGTGCAATTGCATAACATGGAGCTTTTCCCAAGTGTGGGACCTTGCGAAATCAGAAAAGCTCTCCGCATGAAGGCCGATTCCTATTCCTCTGTTCAGATGCACACATAAAAATACAGATGGTTTACTCAAAAACCTAAACTAGCTTACTAAGGAGACAGGGTAAGAAGATGCATAAAAATAAACCTAAACTAACAAAGGTGATGCACTGAGGAATGAAGAACACCTTTCTTGCAAATAAACACAAACCATAAAAATGCAATGCAAGATCATGCACAGATAACAAAATTTACAGTGAAAGATCAAGAGGATGCAAATGAACACAGAGAGGGTTGAGAATCATCCACAGACATGCATTATTTGCTCCAAAGATTGATACAATACACTACAAAATTCCAAGAGGAAAAATTGCATTACAGTTTTAGATGGGAGGTTTGAACTCCACAAATTCACCTGCCAAAGAGAAGAAGGGAGGGGCAAAACAAGAATTTCCAACACTTATAAATAATCCCCTCCTTACAATTTATAGGAAGAATGAGAGAGGTAAGAGAGAGGAAATCCAAATCTACCCCAACCACCTCTAGGTTGCATTTAATTCATCTCATTATGGTGGTAGGTGAGAACCCTAGCAAACCCAAAAAGTGGCGAACTGTATTTTACATTTTTAAGAACTTTTTCCCACCCAATTAAAGATATCCAATCATAGTTGGATAGAGGACCTCGTAAGCTTTCTGAAAAGTCTAACCTTACGTGAATCCGAGCTCCGTATGAAGAGTTATGGCCATCTGAATATCTGGGTCAGGGTCTGCTTCCTTTCAACGCTCAAAATGTTGTGCCTCCTGAAGGTGCACCTTGGCGCATCCGTCCTTATGTCGACATACCCTTACGTGCACCAAGGCACAATTTTTTTCATGTATACATTCTGTGTCATGTGCCCTTTACGTGTGCCAAGGCACGACTTCTGCCTTGTCGACACTCTCTTACCTGCGCCATGGGCGCATCCATTTTCATGTCGACACCTTCTGTCGTGCGCCTCTTACCTGCGCCATGGGCGCATCCATTTTCGTGTCGACACCTTCTGTCGTGTTCCTCTTATCTATGCCATGGCGCAACTTTTGGCATGTCGACACCTCTTGCTGTGTGCCTCTTACCTTCGCCTTGGCGCATCCATTTACATGTTGACAATCTTTGATGTGCGCCTCTTACCTGCACCTTGGGCGCATCCATTTTCATGTTAACACCTTCTGATGTGCACCTCTTACCTACACCATGGGTGCATCCATTTTCGTGTCGAAACCTTCTGTCATGCACCTCTTACCTGTGCCATGGGCGCATCCATTTTCATGTTAACACCTTCTGATGTGCACCTTTTACCTGCGCCATGGGCGCATCCATTTTTGTGTTAACACCTTCTACCTACGCCATAGGCGCATCTATATTTGTGTCAACATCTTCTGATGTGCGCCCTTCTGGTTTGAAATGCAATAAATGTCGGGGTTTGAGTTTCTTTGATTAACCATGATTGTTGTGACTATGTCAAACGTTGCATGAAATGTAAACAACATTCCAACCTACATCATACACCCAGTCATTCCTTACAGGTCACTTGTAACCTTTGACCCTTCTCTCAATGGGGTTTGGATCTTGTCAGAGAAATCAATCCTCATTCTTCCCAATGCCATCAATGGATCATAACCGCTACCTAATACTACGTAGCCTGCAATGGGTGGAGTTGTAGTCTATTCGCCATTTTATTTCACAATTTTCTGGATAAGGTATCAACCACTGGGTCTATGATGGGTGGAAAGGATAATGGGATATCTCCTCTAAATGAGATGAAGGAACGTGCCACAAGGATCCTTTAAGGCCTTGGAGGAGGTAATGGGTGCTTTAACTGTGGGTGGATTCAGGTACACCTACAGATGATCAAGGTTTCTACTAATACATGGAGAAGCTAGGGGTGAGATGGTCTCAATGTCAGCAGAAGATTCACTCATGTAGGTGATGTATACATGAGATGAAGGTGTGTTTATCTAGTGGTGAAGGAATAGTGACAGTTGGACTATCCAAACCTGGAAGAAGGATTTCCATGCCAGATTTATTTTTCTCTAGCCTTAGGGATGTGAGGTAGTTGCCACAAAACTCCGACAGGTACCTACGTTAAAGATCACATGAACATATGTTGAGACCATGGGTAACCCCTTACACTTCATGTATGCTCAAAACCTATCAAAATCAATGCACGTGCCGCATGATGGCTCATGCTTTTGGTTAAAAGATCTTGAACCTCAAATTCATTCATCAAAATTCCATTAAGGGCTAGTGCTATTTTCCACAGTCAACTCATCCAATGCACCTATTTCCAGGGACAATCAACCTCTAACTTTGACTTTCTAGATGAGTCAATCCATTGCTACCCTTTCTCTAGGTGAACCTGCTTACCAAATGACATTGTTCTTTGATGGTTCCAAGTGTCAGGCATGGGGGGTGGAGCAGGTGTTATCCTGTGTGGTTCAACTTATCGGGTGGAGAACCCATGCCTTTGTCTTTCAAACTATAATTTTGAGGTGTACCAACAATATTACCAAGTACGAAGTGCTCGTACTAGGTCTCCAAATCGATCCTATGCCTGAACAGATGTCAAATCAGATCAGGGTACATCTTTAGTGATTCACAATTGGGCTCATAAACCAAGTGCAATGGTATTTACCAATGTCATAACGAGACACTTTAAAAGTATAAACATCATGTAGACATAATTTTGACCACTTATTTCGAATTGGATTACACCTCTTCAAACCGTCCCACATCAACCAACAAATTTGTATGCACCATAGCCTGCTTGCTTCATAAAATACCTTGAAAGTTCACCTACCAATTCCAGGGAATATTTGGTCACTCATATGAAGAGCTTCCAGTTCACCTTCTTATTTACCTCAGTGATGTTTGTGCTCAATGACGAAACTATGATAGATTCATCCTGACTCAAGTGACCTTTGGTATAAACAATACTCCGACTAACTTTCTCTCTCATATTACCTCCTGATCTCACCCGTAATAGACAACGTGCCTTCCTGATTGAATGAAAATGTCTCTATTTACGTGTATCATGGGTGGACTCCTCTATAAGTGTGGATTTGATGGTATTCTCTTGCGATGCCTTACAAGTTCTGAAATAAGGAATCCTTATACCATCAAGGAAGTTCATGATGGAATATGTGGAGGTCACTTTAGTGGCCTTGCTATTATCTAAGCGTATTCTTTGCCTAGGCTATTACTGGCCAACCCTATGAACCATGATTATTATGACTATGTCAAACGCTATGTGAAAATTCAACAACATTCCAGACCTTCATCATACACCCAGTCATGCCTTACAGGTCACTCGTTGACCTTTGGATCCTTCTCTCAATGGGGTTTGGATCTTGTCAGAGAAATCAATCCTCATTCTTCCCAACGCCATCAATGGATCATAACCACTACTAAATACTACACAAAATGGGTTGAAAGCCATACCACTCATCTCCACAAAAGTTGAGAAAATATGCGAGTTCATTAACCATCACATCATTTGTCACTTTGGTGTCCCTCATCGCCTCATCACTGACAATGGAAAACAATTCAAAAACAAAACACTGTGAAAAAATTTGTGACGCCTTCGGCATTCAGCTTAGTTTCTCCTCACCTTATTACCCACAAACCAATGGCCAGGCTGAATCCACTAACAAAACCCTCAATAAAATTCTCATGAAAGTGGTTGACGATACTGGGAAGGATTGGCATACGCACATTCCTTTTGCTCTATGGGCATACCGTACTAGTATTCACACTGCCACTGTGGCTACACCCTTTTCACTGGTCTATGGTACCGAGGCTATTCTGCCTCTCGAAGTCCAGATCCCCTCACTTCGCATTTCTCTCCATGACATGCTTACTGATGATGAATTTCGTCAGGACCGCTTAGCACAACTAGAGTTATTAGACAAATGTCGTCTTAATGCTCTGGATCACCTTCAAGTTTATCAACAACGTATCAAACGTGCTTATGACAAATGTGTTCATGAATGAACCTTCCAAGTTGGTGACCTTGTTTTGAAAGAAAATCAACATGTAACCAAAGCAGAAAAAAGTAAACGGGGAAAATTCTCTCCTAATTGGCTTGGACCATACATCGTAACTCATACCTATGGATCAGGTGCCTATCGTTTGTCCTTCACTTGAGGGTAAACCCAAACCTGAGCCCCTTAATGCATTACATCTTCGACCATTCTATTGTTGACTCTATAGTCCTACCTCACTATTGTCTCTTTCATGCTCGTCCCTTGAGTGCTATTTACTTTTCCATCTCATCTCCAACAATTAAACAAGAATCATGTGATTACCCATCACCCTTTTGCCTTATCTTAAATATGTGCACCATGGCTCTGCACATGGCATGATTCTCATGGATACTTTTTGTCTTATTTTAGATGAGATCCCATGGTCGTTCACCCTTGCCTTCTCAACAAGAACCAAATGCTTCGTTATAGTCTCGTCCATGACTTAAAAATCCAAAAAAAAACAGAGATGAATCCCTCAGAAGGACATCTTCCAAAATAAGGGATCAACTCCTTGAGTCAAACTTCCAATATAAAAGATGAATCCCTCAAAAGGACATCTTCTCCCTTCAATTGTCACTATAAGTAGACTGCTCCCTTGAAGGACAGCTATAAAAAGCTCACAACTCTCTACATAGTCTTTCCAAAAAGTGGACTATTTTCTCAAAAATCAAAATTCAGAAGCTTCCCACATCGATCAGCTTCGCGAAGACCTCAAGGAGACATATATTCCTCCCATATAGACTTCCCACATCAATCAGTCTATCTACAAATTCAAAAAGAAAAATAAAAAGAAAAATAAGCTTTTTCGTCATGGACTTGCCTATTGTGATCTTGGCTCTATTGCCCAAGGCATTCTACTTCCCATTTTATGACCCAATTACCTACACCTCCTTACCCATTGTCTTTTCACTTCATACCTCAAGGGACCTACTGAACCTATGACATTTGGTGATCATGTGACTATTCGTCACTCTTAGAATTATCAATCATGTAATGTGTTTAGGGTCTTACGTTCATTAGCATATCTATAGATGTGTTTCATACGTTTTGATCCTTGCTAATTGGGTGGCTTTCTTGGCCCCTCTTATCTTTTCTCTTCTTCATTACCTTTTGATCTTCTTATATAGGACTAGAGCCTCGACACCTGTCTTTTGATATTTTCTTCTCCCACCTCAATCAACCTAAAATCACCTTTACCTATCTACCTATTCTCAACCCCAACATCAATGCCCTCAACCTAATTATACCTATGACCTAAAATTCTACCCTAATACCTATCTACCTATATTCCACCTCACCTAATTGACCTTGACCTCATCATACTTATGACCTTGAAATCCAACCTAACTATCAACCGAACTACCTATTCTTCGATCTTCTCATATTCTTCCCTAGCTTATGGGAGAACTACATCAGTCTGAGGTACCTTTTCACTGGGACTATGTAGGCAGCACTTCTAGGGCATGGGGCCCTAGAAGGTTAACTCGGCCACTCTTTACCCTAGCCATTTTCCCCCATCTTTTACCCGATTTCCTGTTCATATCAAAAACCTCAACATCTAAACCATATACCACATAAATTTTCCCACTTATATTATTTCACATTTTCATACATAACCAACATTTTCCACATTTTACACTATCTCATGCATTTATATTACCATTTGTTATCAAAATACCGAAATGACTCAACCATGCCTAACAACTTGACTCAACCATGCCTAACTCAACAATCCATGCCTAACCAACCTGAAGTCAACCATGCCTAAACGAACCTAACTCATCCATGCTAACAACCTGACTCAATCCATGCCTAAACAACCTGACTCAATCCATGCCTAACTCATCCATACCTAACTCAACCATGCCATAACAACCTGAATCAAACCCATGCCTAATAACCTAACTCAACCATGCCTAACACAACTACCATGCCTAAACCAACCTGACTGGATCCATGCCTAAACCAACCTAACTCAATCCATGCCTAAATCAACCTGACTCAATCCATGCCTAAACCAACATTACTTGATCCATGCCTATGCCTACCTGACTCTCCATCATGCCTAACTCATCTATTTTCCATCCATATCATAATAAAAGTAAAAATCACGACTCATACACATCACAACAACATCACCTTGAATATCATCTATCTCCTCATATATACATGTGTGTATCAATACAATGTACACTCATATCACATAAATGTGTATCTCAATAAACATGCCTATCTCATCGATGGCTATCATGTCAAAAATGTCAGCACGCAGGCTATCATACTATAAAAATCATCATCGGCATCATAGGCCGGTTTCATTGTATCATGTACAACACAATAATAACTACAAAATCTCTTCGGCACGTAGGCCAGTCTCATATATAATACATACAAAAATGACTCACACGCAGGCCGGTCCAGGGTCAATCCACAACAGGTGCTCCACTGTGTCTCTCATGACCCCTCTGCTGCACCTGTCTAGGGCCTGACACCTGCCTCACCTCCTACTGATGGCCCCTCACCTAGAGTTGGCCTCTACACACTAGTGACCTCACCACGACCCTGTCCCTGGGCTCACCGGCCCCCTGTACTCTCCACACTATGAGTGCGGGATCTAGTCCTCTCACTAGAGGCCTGTTGTGCTCTGTACTCAGCATAGGAGGGCACATCTAGCCCGACAGCTAACAAATGATCCTAGTAATACCATGCCTCTCCTAGGGCATCTCTGAACCTGGCCATGGGCACTGTCTATGGAGGTGCCATGGGTCCCGCTACCTGCGTGGGTACCTGTACAATGGGACCTTGTCCCTGAACCTGCACTGAGCCCTGTATTGGTGCTAGAGCCTGAGTCGGCCCTGGAGCCTATGCCTGTGCCTATAGCTGGGCCTGTAGGGTAGTAATCTATGCCTGTGTTGCTATCAGCTGGCCCTACAGACCCATAACCTACCTTGCACTATGGCCAACTGAGCCCTGTAAAGCCTACACCTATGTGCCTATAGGGCAGTAGGCTATCTACCCTCCATCTCTACCTACCTCCTATCCATCTTCCCCTACCTCCACCTGTGTAGGTACCTGTCCCTGCCCTGCTTGAGCCTGCAGCGTCACTATCTGGGCCTGTAATGTGGCAACCTATGTGCCTCTGTACCTATCAGCTACCCCTGCATGATCCCTAGCTACATCACCAAAGTAGCCACCTGCCCCTGTAGGGTGTCTCTCTGAACTGTGATGGTGGCTAAGTCTGGCTACCCTAGCCTCAGTGGTACGGCTCTCAGCTGTGCCGCCCACCACTGCCTATACCCATCTACAACCCCAACATCATCAATCTGGGTTTCTATTGGCTTCTCCTCCTATCCAGTCAGCACTGTGGGTCATGGTGGAGACATAGGTCTCTCCACATCATCTCTCTGGTACTGAGGGAACGGAGGCGGTACACCCTAGACCAATCCAAACTGGCATCTAACCCACTCTACAGGTATCCACTCATGCTCTCCCACTCTCCTCCCCTCTATCCACAGATGTATCTGTAGCCCAGCTAGCTCCGTGGCCATCTATCTATATGAGGGGAAGCCCACATATGGCCTCCAAATAATGTCCACCCCAGACAGCCCCTCCAATAACCTCCTTTAATAAGCTACATCATGCGTAGCTCTGGCACCTCGGGCCTCTCCAATGGCTGTACCCACCACCTGTACCCCACTCTTAAAACTCTCTGTGGGAATGCATCTTCCTGGGGCATCCCCACTGGTCGAACACAAACAATGTTCTTGTACACCCAGCAATGTAGTAGTATGACACAGTAGATGTTGAACCTCCACAATTGCCCATAGGCCCATAGCTCTCTATACACCTGTGTCAGCAATGTAGGTTCCCATGTGAACCGTGTCTGATGTATCATCATGTCATGGAGGACTCCCATCAGTGACCTCGGGAATCTCCCTCCTCTACATCTGGTAGTGTGAAGCAGCACACTGCCTCCATCACAAGTACCACTAACCTCATCTCCTCTGGATGAGCTCTATACATCGCTCCATAGCTCATGCTAGCACTATGGAACATCAAGTCTGCTACACCCTCACCAAAAATGGGTGTCAGTAACTCCTCAGATGCCTCTGAAGAGATAGAATAAACCTGGGCCCCTAATATGGGCAACCGTAGGATCCTGTAGACGTCCTCCAGGGTGATCATCATCTCACCCGTCGGTAAATGGAAGGTGTTGGTCACCGAGTCCCATCTATCGATGAGGGAAACCATAAGACTCACCTCCCAGACTACATGCCGGTAGTGACACATGCCTATCAATCCCACCTCTACCACATGCTGCCACTCCACCTATGTCGTGATCACCCGTACTGTCAATAACAAGGGCGGCACCTGGGCCCTCATCTGCAGCTTGTCTCTCGCCTGCATCCCACAAAAACAATGTATTAGTCCACCTTCCCAACTTACGTTATTTTTTTACCCCACATCCCGAACCTATCTTGGCCTTAATTCACTCACACCACACCTACCCAAACCCATCCACCCAACCTTACCTATCTACCCAAACCCATCACCCACCTACCTACCCAAACCCATCTACCCGACACCTATCTACCCTAACCCTCACCCACACCTACCCAAACCCATCTACCCACCTATCTACCCTAACCCTCACCCACACCTACCCAAACCCATCCACCCTCACCCACTATCTACCCTACCCTCACCTGAACCCACCCTCAACCCTTACCCACCTACCCTACTTTCTCACCCTAACCCCTTCCCCTCTCACCTACCTTCTTTCCCACCCTACCCTTACTCTCTTCCCTTTTTTATCCCAATTTACACTTAGGATTAACCAACCCCAGTTATCCTCGAACCGACCATGGTCTCCCTTTGACTAGGCACCAGTCACTATTCTTATGACCGGTACCAGTCACTACCCACCGACGTCGGCCACAAGTCGACCGACGTCGGTCACTATCACACCACCCACCCTGACTTTCCAACCCTACATTTTCCCTTCCTAGACATTCTACCCACCCAAATCTCTCCTTACAACCTTAATTGTTCCTACATTACCCTTTTTCCCTACCCCCTACCCTTCACTATTACCTTTTCCCTCTCTTTTTCCCATTTTGAAATTCTTTCCCCCCAAACCCCCCATTTTTAAAATATTTTCTACATTTTACATCAAATTAACTCAAACAATTAAAACAAAAGGTTCAAATCCTACCTGATCCCACTGCGCCATCATGGTGGAACCTCCAGCCTCCGCACCACTCCTCTCGAGCCCTCTCCAGCCTCCGCCATCCTCAAATGACCTCCAATTCTCTCCACCAATCACCTCTCTCATCCGATCTCGTGGCCCCACCTCTCACCCACTCAATCTCACCTATGTGGCTCGCCAACCAAGCTCTCTACTGTACTCTTTTTTCCTTCTTCCTCTTTTCTCTCTTTTTGTCCTTTTCTCCTTTTCCAAATGCACAAATGAATTTTTAAAATGTGGGTTTTCCACTTTTTATACCCTACCCGACTCAACCGACATCGGTTAACACTTGACCAGTTCTGATCTGATGCCCTAGACTACCGCCGTCAGTTCCCCTACATCATCATCGGTTCATACTGACCAATGTTGGTTACCCTGTGTACTCATTTCCCTGACATTCACCTAATTTTCTTTACCTCCCCTTTCATTTACCTTCCTTACACCTACCTGGACCACTTTACCTTCACTTCTGGCCCTCCACCTTCTTCAACCTCCTCCACTGTTGAAGCCTTATTATTTTACCCCTACCTCAGCCTTACCCATGTTGTGATCTCGATATTTAGACCTAGACCATCGTTAGTGACCTTTGACCTCATGTGTTCACTATACCTTGTGACACTGTTACCTGTGTTGTTGAACTAATGACCTTACCTAGCCTATTGCCATGACTGCCCTACCTTTGGTGTACCAGAACATACCTACACATTCCTGCACCTAACCTAAGTTGTGTTTCCTGACCTTATCCTATACCTTGGATACCGGATTCACTTCACCCTTGTTTGGATAAACCTATCGACCTTAGATGATGTAGAGTTTTCCTACTCTTCAACCTGGTAGCATGCTGTAGTTTATATGTGTGCATGCATTTGACTGTTGCTACCTTTGACCCTGACCCATTACCTAGATCACCTCAAGTAGACCTTTCACCCTCTTCTCCTACACCCACTTCCCTTTTCCTCACATTTACCTTTTATCAAACCACTCACCACTTCAACCTGTTGCCTCGTCAGTTCCTGGTTTGAGGGGGATCACCTTCACCCTCACATGGGGCAACCACATCTTATTTTTGTTAGCATCGCTTACCAATACAAGCTACGCAACAAAAAGGGGAAAAATGTAGACACTAAAATTAGGTCACACTCCCCCTTCGCCCCTCGACATATAAGCCCCCCTTTATTACATCTACCTAGCCATGACCCCCTTTACCCTAAGTATAATATTAATTAAATTAAATTAATGCATTATCCTCACTATATTATTTAAATATATTAATTTAAATAATATCTACACAAACAGTTCACTTAGACACCTCACCAAGTTAACTCAACCTAAGACCTATTCTTAGCAAGTTACCATAACTAACTAAGACTTACCCAAACCCTAAAAATCAATGCCTACACTCCCTCTAACCACATTCCCGCATGCTCACAAGAAGCTCCCAGTCTAATATGTGGGATAATGACACAATATCTGAGGAAATCAGGAGGATCTCCCTAGTTTAGTAAACCTAGAAAATCCCACCTTGACCGACGTTGGTTTCCCCTAACCATCGCTGGTTAAGCCGGACCGCCATTGGTTACCCCTTTTAACCCCTAAACAACCTTATTCTCAAGGTTGGAAAAACCTATTGGAAGAAAAATTTGACAAGAAAGAACAAAATCTCAAAGAGAGAACGCATCTTTAGAGAGCCAATTCCAACAAGAACTGACATCCAAGGAAGGAGATTGAGCATCTTCTCTTGCACATAGCTTCCCAACCACATTCTGAACTATCCAAGTAAAAGAGGAGTGTGCATGCAGCCCATGCAGAATCTTTCCTTCAGTTGTTGATTACTTGCAGCCTTTAAACCCATCATCAGCACCTCCATGCTTCACACACAGACTTTCAGAAATGAAATCCAAGTAAGTACAACATCATACTTTCCTGGTTATTTCATTTTATCATTATTTTATCATCCATTGTTTATCTTGCTCCCTATTGACCATCTCCAACATTTTGTACCTCCATAGACCCATCAAAACCTCACAAAAACCTATTCCAGTCACCCAATACCTCTTCCCAACCAACCAAATCCTTTGTGCAATCACAAAGGAGACCAAAACCCCATTCTGTGACGTTTCTAGATTTCACAGTAACCGGCACCGGGGTATACCTAACCACGGTCGGTCACCCCTGACCGACGCCAGTCTCTTTGTTTGTCCCACACAAACAGCCTTAAAAAGAGACCTATCCACCTAATTTTACCTCACCCTCACTCACTTGTGACCTACCCGAGACCTTTATCGGACTTGCAGAACCTAGAACCAACCCTTTGACCCATGGATTCTATTCTAGCTTATCCTGTTAGATTAGATCTATTTTCTTATTGTGTTTTTAAGTGAGATACCTAAATCATTTCAAAATAACAATAGGATTTACGTTTTTTTACAGCATTAATTTGTTTAAAATAGTGGACTGACTGCCATCTAGGAAGTATCACACTTCCTAGATCTAGCTCACACTAGGGCCTAGGCAGTTCACTACCCATAACTGTTTAATTCTTTCTGGTGGTCTTGATTTCATTACAGGTAGTTCCTCTTAGCCAAAAGGAAGCCTCTCACAGTTAGCTTGTGGATTTGGAATTCATACACACGCAACAACCCATCAACCGACATTTGAATAGGTATTCCTCCTACACCCGTTACCCTATTTTGTTCATCAACAATTCAAAGAAAAAATCTAAGAAAAAGGTGAAACACCCCAGACTAGCTTAGTTGGCTTTATATCAAGGTCATATTCCATGACTTTTCCTAGCCAATTGCATCTCTTAGTTCCAAACTCCTGTTGTGTAAGAATAGACTTGATGGTTATATCAGGTACAAGCACAACAGAGTAAGAATTAAGAATATAAAAATGAAACTACTTTACAGCTTTGACCACTGCAAAAGCATGTTTCTCCATCACAGTATAGTTCAATTCATGAGCTTTTAGAAAATGTCTCATGAATGCAATTAGAAGTTCATGATCCTCAAAATTTCTCTAAGTTAGCACAGCAGCCAAGGTACTCTCTGTATCATAGCAATAGATGATAAAATCCTTGCTGAAATCAGGACATGCTAAGATGGGATTCTTAGTAATGGCTTTCTTAATACCTTCAAATGCTTCTTTACCTTCAGAAGTCTAACCAAATTTTTTCTTTCCTTTCATCGTGTGAGTAATGCTCATATTCAGTTCTACAAAATCAGGTATAAATCTCCTTAGGAAGTTTATCTTACCAAAGTAAGAGTGAACACCCTTTTTGCTTATGGGAAGACGAATCTGCTGGATTGCTTGAACTATTTCTGGATCTATCTTTATTCCTTATTTGGAGACAATATGCCCCAACAACTTTCCTTCAATAACACAAAAGATAGACTTCATAGAATTGAGAGAAACTCCATGTTCTCTACATTTATGGAGGACTGCTTTAAGATGTTGAAAGCAATTTTCCCTTGTTTTGGAGAAAACAGTCAAATCATCAAGGTACACAACAATACACTTTCCCTTAAGACTTCCTAAAGACAAGTCAATTTCCCTCTGAGAGGTGGCACCAGTATTGATAAGACTGAAAGGCATTCTCTTGTAGGAAAAGGTGCCCTAAAGAGTAGTAAAAGCAGTTTTGTGTTGATCTGGGGTACTAACTTCCACTTGATTGTATCTAGAGAATCCATCAAGCATAGACAACATCTCATATCATGTGACAGCTTGCAAAACTTGATCCATCATGGGGAGAGGATAGTTGTCTTTCAAAGAGGCCTGATTCAAATTCCTGAAATCCACACAGATGTGAATCTCACCATTCTTCTTCCTGATAGACACAATGTTGGCAATCCACGTTGAATGATGTATAGGGAAAATAAAATTTACCTTTAGTAACTTCTGGATCTCTTGAAAAATAGTGCCAGTAAGCTTGGGATTATATTTCCTTTGTTTTTGCTTGAAAGGTTTGAACCCAGGTTTCAGAGAGATAAAGTATTGCATTTCCTTTGGATGGAAAGCCTTGAGATCATCATATGAATAAGAAATAACATCAACATACCTTTTTAATAGATTTACTGCTTTCTTCTTCTCTTCTTGAGTGTAGCATTTTCCAATGTTCACCATCTTGTGTTCATCAAGACTCTCAATATCAATCTTTTCACATTCAGCAGATTATCGAGCTCCTTGGGAAGCTTTAGACTTAATGTACCTATCATGCTTATCAAACAAATCTTCCAAACTCATCAGCCCTTTAGGGATCTTGTTACCTTTCAATTTGATGCGGCCATCTTGATCCATCTCTTCCTTGATATCTCCTTCATTAGAGGATACACACTCTCTAGGAAAAGTCTCACTTCCTTCAGAATATAATTGGTTGAATTTTTCCTTAATCTCCAAGAATGAGAGCAAGTTTTGATCATCATTGAAAACATGCCAATTGCTTGCATTATCTAGTACACTAGGCCTATGAATCATTTCAATGGTAAATTTCTCGTGAGAGAAATCTAGGTGAGGAATCAACAAATATCCTGAGACAGCTAGAGAATCAGCTCTAATATTCTTCTCTCTTGGCACAACTTCAATGAAGAAATCATCAAGAAACTCAATGGAATCCCAGACAAGATTTCTATAATGCTTCAATATCATGTTATTCACTTGAAAAATATCCCTAACTTGTCTCACAATCATTTATGCATCTCCATGAGCATAAAGATACTTCACTCCCAGTTCTTTTGCCATGTTCAATCCAACTATGAGTGCCTTATATTCAAATATATTGTTTGTATTTTTTTTTAAAAAGCTTGAATGAAAAAGAATGAATCTTCCCTTCCGGAGAGATTAGCACCACACCAGCCCCAGAACCAACTGAAGAGCATCTTCCATAAAATTCCAAAGCCCAAATGCCATTAGGATCATGAATCACTTCCTTAGGAGGTTTTTCATCATCTTGTGACATGATCATGTAGTTACCATACCCTATATATTCATAGGGTATCTATGCTTTTGGATCAACCATCTTTTGCACAATGTATTTAGTCTGTTTCTCAGGTGGTAGCTTCTTCATTTTTCCATTGATCAGGATCAAAGTGTATGACCAATCCATCTAAATTTAACCTTCTACATCCTTACAGAAATTCCTACTCAGCAACATACCATATGAGGGAGAAATATTAGCTACCAAAATAGTGGCTAAGACCCTTTTTATGGAAAAGAAACAAAATCTACTTGTGCATCTTTAATTCTTCTAACCAAAGGCACTTCTCTACTCTCCATGGAATAGAAGGAACCAAAGGTACATGTTAGATTCAGGCCCAAATCATGAGATACTTTTGCAGGCATTACATTTTCTGATGCTCCTGAGTCTATGACACAGTTACTGAGTTTATGGCCAACTATGAGAAGATTCACATAGAATGGTTTAATTTTCTCATTAGGGGAAATGACTGTGGCCACAAGGCTTGGTTGAGGTGAGGAAGAGGGAGTGGGAAAATACCTTTAGAAATATTGGATGAAGCTTTGGATTTGTAATTGACAAAGTTTACCATTTTAGCAAAGGCTTTTGGATGGGTTTGATAAAACTCTACCTTTGAAATTTAGATTTTGGCCTTTTTGAGGTGATCAATGATATAAAAAGACCCAGAGGTGGATGGGACATCACTACTAAGAACAGGAGAAACTTTTTATTTATCAACTTTAGGAATTGAAGGACAAGAAATATTGGAAACATAAGTAGAAGGAGGAGGATTAGCATTACTCACCTTTTACGTGGAGAAAGTGGGAATAGGATCTCCTCTTCTTGCAACCAAAGGAATAGTTATAAGAAACTCCTTGGATTTCTTAACAGGCTGCATCACTTTTTCTTTTTTTGTTTGTTTGCTCCCAAGTCATAATAGCATATGACTCATTATTCATCTTTGCCACTCTTTCATCATATTCATCTCCGTCATCCATACCTTCAGTGGTAAGTAAATAAACTTGAGATCCACCAAGCTCCTCCAGTTCTTCATCAACCTCTTCTTTTGGTTCTTCATAGAGTTCATTAAACTCATCATCATCAGGTTCCTGAACTTCACAAGTTGCATTGACTGCAACCTTGATGGGTGGGCCTTTAATAGCCAATCTTGTCTGAGAAGGAGGTAACCGGTTCCTATGCTAAAAATTCTTCCTTGGGATGTCTTGGTAAGGATTATGTTGAGCCAATTGCTTTTTAATGGCAATGAGATAATTTTCTAACTTCTTCACTAACTGATCTGAGTTGGCTCCATGAGAGGGAGAAGAAGATGCCTTAGACTTGGAAGGTTCTCTTTTCAATTTACCAGACATGATCATGTCATCATCAACACTGATAGCTAACCATTGATCAGCCTCCAGAGTTGCAATGTTAGCTCTCCCTAGTGCATAACTCACTTTAATTAACTAGGAATTGAGGAAGAAATTTTTTTGGATTTGATCTACAGATAGAGTGTTCTGTGGAATTTTATAAATGAGCTTGTTGAATTTGGCCACAAATTCTCTCATGGGCTTGAATGTTTCCTTCTTGATATGAGAGATTTGAGCTAATAGAGCATGCACATATTCAACAGGTTTGAAACATTTCTCAAACCAAGTTGTCATTGTGTTCCAATTAGTGATCGACCCAGCAAGAAGATGATATAACCAATCAACAACATTATTCTGTAATGTCTCCATAAAAATTGTGACAAAGACATCTTCATGTTCAACCCCAAGAATCCCACATGCAGCAATGAAGGCTGCAATGTGTTCATCTGGATGAATGTTCCCATCACCCCAGAATTTGGGAAAAAAATTCATGTTACCCCTAGGTAACACATGCAATTGCTAAGGAAGAGCAAGAGGCCCAACCTGTTGTCCCCAAGGCAAAGGGGCTGCAATCTTTGGAAAAATTGATTGAAGGGGAACTGACACTCTAGCAAGTATCAAATCATGAAGATTAGCGATGAGTTGTTCTTGAGGAATGATATTCTTGGAATTTCTATCTTTAACAGGATGTGTGCTTGTAGAACGAGTTATTTTGTTCCTTCTTACTAGAAGAAGAGAGCAGTTTTGTTGCTCCAGAAGTTGAAAATGCTAGATCTTCTATTCCAAGAGCCTTTTTACCATGAGTATATCTTAGAGTCTTCAGATTAAAAATGATCTTGAAGTTGTTATTTTAGAAAGGGATGCGTTTGAAATGAAATCCCCAATGGAGTCGCCAAAAAATATTGGGTTTTAAAAATTGTACCTTAACAAACCACAATCAGGGGACAAGAAGTCCCTCCTCTTTATGGGAGAGGTTCCCTTATTGAAAGCAAACAACAAAGCTTATATGAAAATGTACAACTTTTAAATTGTGGATTCCTAATACTTTGAAATGTTTTAAGCCCGAAAGATTATTAATACGAAAAAAATAGAAGAACCAAGGAGATGATAGAGGAAGAACATAACAATACTTTATGGAAATATAGATAGCAGAGTTTAACCTTATACGTATTGATCAAGGGATATGTAGAATACAATCATTCACTTTCATAATAGATATAATTCCATGGACACAAATTTCTAGAAATCATATAAACAAGAACACAAAGTTTCTTATCATAAAATATTAATGATCCGCAGATTCCAAACAAGGAAAGAAGGAGTAGTAGATGGAAATCAAGTGGAAATTATTCTGTATTGATTAATTTCAAATCTATAACATTTCAAGAAAGCTAGGATCTAGAAAAACCCCTTACAATGGCATAGAGAACCCACTAAATAGCTTCCAAAAATGGTTACATTCAGTTACAACTTATTTTAATCAAAATATTAAGAACTAATTAGGAATTAAAAGAAGTGTTTCAAGATCTCAAAAAAGAAACGCTCGAGTGAAGTTCAGAGGTGCCAACTAGCTCAAGAATCTGATGTTTTAAATTCTTCAATGCCTATGCTATTTCCATACCTGGCGGAAAAACCAGACGCATTGAATCACATCTGTTAACCCACTTTTACAACTTTAAAAATGGGTCATCCACGTGGAAGAGATTTGCTGAAGCGGGTCTAGGGGCGCATTTTACATTTTATGATTTTTATAGAGATTATGCAGTTTATATATTTTGGTCTACCCATCCGCTTCTGATATAGGCTTGACACGTGGCTTCACTTGAGTGGTGACGGAGTCGCGGCTCACTTTTACAATTTTAACTCTTTTCAAAGAAAAACTCAAAGTTCTCCGCCGACCTGCCTCTCCGTTTTGACTTTTCAACGCGGGCTCAAGAACCTAGCAGAGTCGTGGATCATTTTATAACTTTTAACTCTCTTTTTGGAAATAAAAGCAAAATTCCCAAATCACTCTGATGGCCCGCCTTCCCTCTTTGACTTTTCAACATAGGCATCAACACATGACTTCACCTGGGTGCTAGCGGGGTTGCGCTTCACTTTATAACTTTATGCCTTTCACCATAATGTCTCAAAACACAAAAAGGGCATGCCTTTCTACCAAATAGCTAATCAGAATCCTTTGGGGTCACGGGGCCAATTTGACACTTTTTCTAAAACAACCAAAAATGACAAGTTCACAAAAATAACCCGTCATGCTGCATCCGATTAGAGATGTCCACGAACCTATGGATGTTAGGGAAAAAATTGACAGGGAAGATATGCCTGTAAAATATAAAATGAAGGGTAAAAAATCCACCATTCATGCCCATATTACAAATTACTTTTCACAGGAAGAAAACTACAAATGATACAAGGCTTGATGTGATCCTCAGCCAAAGAGAAGGATTGACAATAACATTTGAATGAAGGAAATAATTTTTTAAGCATCCAGACGGGAAGACAGAAGGTTTATCAAACTACGTAGACTAGAGAATTTTAAACAAAAGGGGCGAGATTAAAAATTGAGCACCAACAACTTCAACGCATGAATATATCCATCTCTCTAGACTTCTTACTCTGTTATAAACATTCCTCAAAGGCACCAACTCAAAATTTTCGAAACTTGACTTGGAAAATGAGGGGGATTTTGAGGACGACAACAATATGAAAATTTTGTGGATAGCTAAGTATACCACTTAGGAGGGGATGATACGATTTACATGTCACACCTAGGACCCTTGGCATGGTTTCAATAGGTAAATTAGAAGGAGATGGATGTAATGATTACAGGGTTTCCACCTAGAAGGAGGAATTTTTCCATAAGGAAAATTTTTCTGGAAGAGTTGTGGTTCCCATATTCAAGGTCATAGATAGGAAAGTGATGGTAAACTACATAATTTCAAATTATTATGATAGAATATAGAAGAGGCTAATGATGGACGTAAGATCCCTGAAATGACTAAGTTCACATTAGTATGTATGTTAACAATAGGAAGGCCACAAGTGCAATGTGTTAAGAGGTTCCACTTCTAGTTTACAATCAAGAGAAGCCAAATGATAGGATTCAGACCTGTACTTATGCATGATAATATAAGGTAGAATCCTATTGGGAGAAAACTTTCCACATTGACTACTTTCCAGAGTAGTGACATTCTTATTTTCTTTAAGGGAAACATCACTGATATTAAAATTGCACTCTTTGAGGTTTATTTTTATAATCATGCTTGATGAACTCTTGGAAAATATGATGGTGTTCAAGAGTTAGGAGGAAATGTTCATCTAATAGTTCAATTTGTTTTAGATGCTCCTGATGATAGTCTTCATTGGAAACAATGTCACGAAGGGAAACACACAAAGATGGGATTTGAAATTATAGAGAGAGAACAACCTCATATCCATAGACAAGAGAGAAGGGAGTAGTGCCCATAGAGGTGCAAATGTTAGTCTTATATGCCCAAAGAGTGAAAGGGATGTGACAATTCCAATCACAACTTGATTTATCAATAGTTTTGGAAAGGATATTGCAAAGGGTTTTGTTAATTTATTCATCTTGGCCATTAGCTTAAGGATAATATAGAGAAGAGAAGTTAAGCTTAATATTGAAGGAATCACAAAGATTCTTGATAAAAAATTTTGAAGTATTTCTGTTTTTTGTAATGATTTTATGAGGGACGCAGAAGCGGCAAATGATATGTTGCTAGAAAAAATTAACGATCTAGTTAGCTTTTGTAGATGCAAGTGGAATTTCTTCCACCCATTTGGTGAATTTCTTGGTATCAATGATGATAGAATGACAGAGTTAGGACAAATGCGGATTGATAAAGCTAATCAGGTCAATTCCCCACTGAGAGAAAGGCCAAAGATCCTGAGCTAACTGTAAGGTCTGGCTAGGAATGCAAATGAGATTAGAATTTTGTTAGCAATTAACACATTTCTTGATGTATTCATAGAAATATTGATTAAGGGAAGTCCATTAATATCCCATGAAAACAACATACTTAGTGACAACCAAATTGCTAAAATTTCCACCACATATACCGTTGTGGACTTCTCAAATAGCACATGTATATTCCTAAGATTTAAAGCATCGTAGAAAGACACTGTCAAACCCACATTTGTAGAGAATGTTGCCAATGATGATATAACAGTTGGCATGTTGAAGAAATGACCTCTTACCATTTTTAGATAGGTCAAAACGGATGGTGGACTGAGATAGATAATCCAAAATTTGAGAATACCAGAGATCTGATGGATTAGTGTCAACATGATTGATGTGAGGAATTTCATGGACATGAGATGGTTGATCAAGATGATGAATGACAATAGAAAGCTTATATTCCTCTCTTTCCCATGGGATGAGTGACACAAGGGATGCCCTAGTGTCTGCAAAGTGATTAGATGAACGCATGATGGTTCAGATGGTATAGAATTCAAAGGATTTGAGAATAAAGTCAATGATGTCCTTATATTTTTTGAAGGATCTCATTTTTGTATTGATATATTCCCTTGATTTGATTGATAACAAGCTAAGAATCACCATATCAAGGATTTTGATGCCAAACATGACAACGGTTTCAAGTCCCAAGATGAGAGATTCATACTTAGCCATGTCGTTAGTGCATTCAAAATTAACTTTATAAGTGATAAGGATGGGATTATCCAAAGGAGGGATGATGATAACACCAGAGCCTCCCACTTTCTGACACTTAGATCTATTAAAGAAGAGTTTCATTCTGAGGGGAGATAATTCATGGTCAGTGGTGAGGATAGACTCATCAGGAAAAATTTTTTGAGGACAATTTTTGGAAAGAGGGGTTTCATTCAGTTGATCAACGAGGGCATGGCCCTTGTGGATATCTAAGAGATAAAATCTAGATTAAAATTAGTCATGAGCATGATCCATCAAGTGATTCGATCACTATGATAAGGCTTATAATGCAAGGTTTTAAAAAGATAAAATCTGGTGACGAAAAAGGTCTTATGATTGAGGAGATAATGACAAAGCTTGGAGGTGGTGAAGAAAAGGGTGCAACACATATTTTCAACTTCAGTGTAGTGAGTCTCATATTAGTAAAGGGTGCGACTGATCTAATAGACAACCTACTCCATGCCTTGGTTATCACGTTATACTAACATGACACCAAAATCATGATTTGTGGTAGAGATATAGAGATAAAATAGCTCCCACTCATGTGGAGGCATAAGCACAAGCAGAGATAGAAGATATTTCTTGATATCTTTATAGGATTTTTGGCAATTATCATCCCATTTAAATTGGATGTTTTTATGAAGAAGATGATGAAAAGGCTAGTAATAGTCAGAAATTTGTGAGATGAAGCAGAAGATTGATTGAAGTCAGACTTGAAGACTATGAAGTTGTTGTAGATTAGAAGGAGAGGGCATCTCAAGGATGAATTTTGTTTTAACGGGGTCAACTTAAATAACCATATAATAGAAATGATATAGCCAAGGATTTTTCTAGTTAGGATTCTGAATACACGCTTGGATTATTGATTTTAGGAAGAGGAAAGTCGTCTTTAGGACAAGAAAGGTTCAAATCTTGAAATTCATTGCAGATAAGGATCTTGTCAGAGGATTTGGAAATGGGTACAATGTTGGAAACCCATTTGAGATATTTGATAGCAATAATGAAGTTAGCTTAGAGGAGGAATTATAGCTCCTCTTTGAAAAGGAGGTAAACTTGAGGATGCATGTGATGAAGCTTCTACTTAATCAGCTTAACATGAAGAATGGTGATGATATTGTGGACAATGGTAGAAGGGTCAAGGCCTGAAATGTCATTTTATGACCATGAAAAGGCTTATATATGTCTATAAGGAAATGCAGTGAAAGACTCAAGATCCTATGGATCAAGGGATTGACCTACATTTAAGATGTGGAGCTCTTACGAAGTTTCAATGTTGATATTAATGGTGGATTTGTTAAGAAGAGTGGATGTGTTAGATGGTAAGTTCTTATGAAGATAAGAATATGTTTCCCCCATGTAAGAAAGGATGGAATCGTCATCATTGCATTGAATATTGTCAATGGTGGGGGAATCTTCCTCTACCATATCAGGAAATTGAAGAGGGAGTGACCAAATTTTATTCTCACAGTGATAAGTCAGTGGCCCCAAAGTAATTGTGGAGATTAAAAAAATCTAGAGAAAATGAACATGGTATCATCTTTATCCATAAGTTGATGTGATGGAGAAGATGAGGGATCAATTTCCATAAGAGTTAAAGATGGTGGGAGAGTGTTGGCAGATTATTCCTTAAAACCTAGTCCAAATTTTTCATGGGGCTTGTGAGATTAGTCAATGATGAGACTGTGCATGCCTTGTTCATAACACCTTGTTTCAAAACCTTTCCATCCAAAGTGATGGAGATAGGTATAGGAAAAGACTTTTTGTTAATAAATTCAAATCCATTGGTGTATAGTTTGGTTTGTGGTTGAGCATCGATGTGAGAGGAAGGGCATTTGATGCCACCATAGATGAGATTGGTGTGAATATGGGATGGACCAAAAGAAATGATATCCCTAACATCAGGTTGATACATTAGAGCTTTATCAGGTCTACCAAGTTGATGAGGTATGGGAACAACATTGAGGGTTAGGAGATGATATTCCTCTAATGAGAGGCGATCCATCACTTTATCTATATAGTCACCATTGCGAAGCTTAGATGTGGATACGAATGAGGTAGTGGATGCTTCAAAAGAATCTTGTTTGGGGATGAGGACTTTGTTAGTTTGATAAGTCATGTGACATACTTTTAATGGAGGATTTTCTATGGGAAGAGTTAGGATTTCCCCCTCATGTTCATATTTGATGCATCGGTCAAGGGTGGAAGGAACGCAATGCATGGTGTGAATCCATGGTCATCCAAGTAAGATATTGTATTGGGCATCCCATTATATAATATAGAAGACCTCATGGAGGACTTTTTCACCAATACTGACAGGAAGAATAACAAATCCCAAAGAGGGAGAAATGACGTCATTGAATGTGTGAAGGACCACGGGTGATTGGGTGACAATGGAGTTAGGGAGCTTGAGTTGATCGAAGGTGTGTGATGAGACGATTCTTATAATAGCTCCATTGGAAATCATAGAATGTCTAATTAATGTGTCATTGATGTGCACAGTGATGAAAAGGGGAAGGTCATGGTCTTTAGGTGATATTTCAGTAATTTTGGAATTGTTAAAAGATATGGCAAAAAAAGGAACAAGTGCTCCAACAAGAGACGTAAAATTCTGAGTCTCACTGTTAGGGGTAGGGATACACTCAATAGGTTTGATGATATATTTTCATGATTAGGGGAGATTTGGATGAGCTCATAGAGTGGCATCTTGATTAGGACCTGATGGATTTGATTCAAAATACTTTGTTCAATGGAAGCGGGTCGTAAAGCAGCTAAGATGGATACTTTGGATTTTGTTGAAGAAGGGGGAGGTGTAGGCTCACTAGAGGGAGAAATGACAAAAATTTTGGACTTAGATTGGTTCGGAGGTTAAAAATCATGTGAATGAGACTGAGTGGAAAATCTAATGGTATTGATCAAGAGAGGGGTTCCTTCTTTAAGAGCGGTCGTTTTTAGAGGAGGAATAGCGATGAAGGTATTAGATGAGTGAGGATACTTAGATATTTTGATAGATGAATATTGGAGTGGAGAAGCAATATTGGTAGATGGAAAAGGGTGATCCCCTTTAATGAAAATATCATCTTGTTCAATGAGATTATGGATTATAGTTTGGAGGTCCTTACAATGTTTGGTACCATGTCCTAGGGTGCGATGATATGCGCAAATGAGATTAGAATCGAACCATGAAGGTTTTGGGCTATAAGAATAAAAATACTTAATAGGGGGAAGGATGATTGGGGATGCTTGAAGTAAGCATTGGAAGATTTCTATGTAAGAACCAATGACAATGTTTGAAGATGAAGTTGATTTAAGAATAGTGGATGAAGGTAAGATGGATGTTTTGCTTCGATGAGGCTTCATTGGGGTGTTTGATTCTAATTTGGACTTAGGAGAAGAAGTTTGAGGTGGCTTTGCTCAAGGGCATGAAGTTAAAGTTTATGAGCTATGTTGAATGCCTCTTTAAAAGTTTAGAATGATTGTATTTGAAGAGTAGAGGAAATATGATTTGCACAAGACCATGAGAAAATTTGTATTAGTTTAGTATGTGGAAGGGAGAATGATAGTTGTTTGATTATGCCACACCATTGAGAAACAAAGTCTGTGATAGACTCATCACCAAATTGTCTAATGGCATACAGATCTGTGATAGTGATCTTCAAAATTGTTCTAAGAATAATTTCATAAGTTAGGTTAAGGATAATAATGAATGTTGTGGAATTTCGTCATACCAATCCAATGCGGTCCCAGCTAATGATATGGGGAATGTACGAAGCATAAGGTATTGATCATGAGAAATGAGATAACATGTATTCCTAAATGCATGAAGGTTTTGTTGTGGATCCTCCTTGCTATTTAACTTAGAGAATTTTCAGAGCTCCCAATGTGTAGTATAAGGCTTTATGGGAACCAAATGATTGATGGGTTCATTGCATATTTTTTCATACGAGAAGGTGGTTTTGGATCCCAACATAGTGGCTTCAAGGTTAGTCATTCTACTTAATAAGCCAAGCATGGGATCGTTAGATGTATGAGGATGAGAGGTTAAAGTATTTGGTTGTGGTACATATGAAGTAGATGGGTTAGGTTGTTGATAAGGGTTATATATTTTAGGATGAGTAGGTGTTTTGTGGAAGTGGTTGATAAAGGGGAATGTAAATGAATGGTTGGGATTTATTAGGTCAAAATATGGGTTGTTGTTGGGAAATGGGGATGTGATAATATTGATGAGATTGAGTTGGTTTTTGAGTGATGGGGGCATTCTACTTGTTTGGTATGGGATGATTTGGGATGTAGGTTATGGGTGGTTGTGATGTTTAAGTGGATTGATTGGGGAGTATGTAACAAAAATCACCAAAAATAAGAGATTGATGGGTCTGAGTTGATTCATAAGGGTGAGGCTATGAATTGATCACATTTACATGAACATGGGAAGTGGAAATAGGGAGTAAAGTTATGTCATGCTATTTAGGTGGAGGGGGAAGAAAATTATATTATTGTAATGATTAGATATATGAAATGACAACCGTAGTGGATGAATAGGTGATGGTAATAGAGGAAGTGGTAGTGGTGTTAATGCGAGACAAATTGGGGGGAATGGGTACCACCAATTGAGTGGTTCAGTGAGCATGAGGGATTGTGGAGGAAGATTGATCGGGATCAAGTTCACGTTTTTCCATGGAAATTTCATTCATATCTCTAGGAAAGAACATAGCCAGTTGTGATGTGAGGACTTGGGTCATCAACTATTCCTTGAAGCATCGGGTCACCATCAACCCACCCAGGTTTGATTTGTTTTAGATATACTTAGATCATATCTGCATTTCTATTTTATCACTATAATTCAGCCTTCTATTTATCTCAAATTTTGCTAGATCATATCAGATCCATCATTTAATTTACTTATTTTTATCAAAACATGGGTCAAAATCCATCCTAGGAAGCTTTCACTTCTCAGGACTGACATTGTCAGGAAACCCACCCATCTATCTACTAATCAATTTTCTGTTGAGTTCTCTTTGTTTTGTAGGTCACCGAGCTCTTTGCAAGGAGGATTCTTATTTTGTGCTCATATCCATCATCATCTCATTTAGAGGTACCCTAAACCCTCTCATACTTGATTTTACTCATTTTCTCTGTTACGATATCACTAATTTGAAATAGATACAATAAAATTGGTTCAACATTTTGGCATGCCTAGTTGGAGGTTGGTAGATTTGTGAAGAAGGTAATCATGAAGAGAAACTAGGTTAGCATCAAAAAGATATTTGAATTCCTCACATCCATGAGGGATAGTAGGAGACCCAAAATGTTTATTATAGGTGGCGGATGGGGGCATAAATTGTCTAGATCGGTGGCGATTATATCTGATGAAGTTGAAATCTGAAGTTGCAAGTGTGAAGAATAGTGAGATTGGAGGATCTGAAGGAATGTAGGCTCATAAAAATAGAGTTCAGAATGAATAGGTGGTAGATAATAATATGGAAATAGGCCAGGTTAATGGTGACTAGGGAGGGAATGAGGGTTTAACAAAAGGAAGTGGGATGGAAACTAAAGATGAAGCAGGTTAACTAGATTATAGATGAATGAAAGGGTTCTAATACAACTAATGACCTATAAAGAAACTAATGCAAATATGATGAGATTCCCAAAAGACTTCAACAAGCTTTAACTTTCCAAGATATCCAATGGAAACAATACAAGGGTCCCAAAGTAAATTTAATATGGTAGTAACATCTCCAAAGAAAACAAAGAATTGGAATGAAATTTGCAAGATAGCTTCAGATCTCAAAAATTGCATCCTATAAGGAGGGGTATGGTCATATTTATATGGTTGATAGAAACCCAAATGGGTCACTGCCGACTGTGGAGGCCCAACTATTTGGGCGGTGGAAGGGTGATGAGCTCAATAAGGATGACCTAGGGTTGCTTAGGATGGATAAATGGGTAGTTGGGAGGTGTAAAATATTAAATAAAGGCAAAGGGGAGGTGAAATTATTAAATGAGGTCCTATGAATAGTAAATAGGGACATTTAGGGAGGATAACTTAAATGATAATTTAGGATTAATTAATGGTGATTAAGGATTATTAGGGGAGATAAATTAATGGTATGCTTAAGATAAAATTAGAGGTGGGAAATAAAAACTAGAGGGATAAGTGGGATTTTGGAGGGAAGGGGAATTCAAATGGATGCATGTGTTGATAAAAGAGAGAAAACATGATGTGAGGGGTAGTAACACCAGAAATTGGTGTCTATAAGAGAATACAAAATGGATATGGATGAGTTCAGTATTCTTCCTTGAGGAGATTCATAACATCCCACCCTTTTTGAGTCCCAATATTAATGACCATATAAAGGGCCAATAAACTGTGAGCTGGTTTAAAAAAACAAACTTAAATGGGATTTTTAGCTCATACTGGTATTACTGTCATACACACACACACACACACAATTAACTTTATTCTGGGTAAATATAGTATTCGGAAAGAAATAATTTTTGTTTGCATTTTTTCTCTTGCTTGGAATCTTTTTCATGTCATTTTTAAGAATGGATGGAAAATAGGCATATATACCTAAGTGTTATGTTTATCCTTCATTTTCATTAAAAATGTGTGGCTTTGATTGTATCCTGACATTTTTTTTAAGTGCACATTGTTAAATGAGTTAGATGGTCTCAGAAACTTGGACTTGGTTTTATGAAGGTATGAAGCCTTGTTTAAAATTCATGGCATATCCCAAAATATTTTGTAGGAAACCCTAACCCTAACTCAGAACTCTGCGATGATGATGGGGGAGTTACGAGGTGTAGTGGTTGGGTTGGAGTGTTGTTTAATGGTGGTGTTGGCATTTGTGGGCTCGGCTTGTGTGGCGTTGGGTCTAGTTCCCCTATTTTACCTAGTCATGTGTTGATCCTAGTCTATCCCCGAACCCTTACCCTATTTTTGGTGTGGCTGATAGTAGCGAACTGCTGCAAGGTTTTCTATCTGGGACCATGCAGAGGGTGGGGATTACGTGGTCTTGTCCTCTGGTGGACACATTCCTGGTGGTGGCATCACTTCATGCCATATTCCCCTACAATATTCTAAGGGTGCTTCTACTAAAAAATGGAAGTGATGGAAATGAATCCCTCCCAGAAACCTATCCTGAAAATTTTTGTAGGAAACCCTAACCCTAACTTAGAACTCTTTGGTAGTGATGGGGGAGTTATGGTATGTGGCAGTCGAGATGGAGTGTTGGTCAGTGGTGGAAATTGGATTTGTGAGCTCGGCTTGTGTAGCATCGGGTCTGGCTCCCATGTTTACTCTAGTCACGTTGGTTCTAGTCTTTGCCCAAAACCTTACCCTATTTCTGGTGTGGTTGATGGCAGTGGACTACTTTAGGGTTTTTTGTATGGGACTATGTGATCAGGCAGGGCTGACGCGGTCTTATCTTCTAGTGGAAATGTTTCTGGGGGTGGCATGGTTTCAAGCCATGTTCCCCTATAATCTTCCAACGATGCTTTTATTAAATGGTCACAAGTTCGAGACTATGTTCGGTCGTCATCCTCTATAAATCCTTTACCTATCCCTTTACACCTTATTGTGGTGGTTACAAAGGGTTTGAGTTTTTCCTTCTTTGTTTCTGTCTATGACGGCCATGTTATTGGATCAAGCCTCTCTTTTGCGGATCTATAGGAAAATGTAGGTAGGAAAGAGCCTCAGCAAGAGAAACGTTCTTTTTTAAATGTTTCTGTTGCAATCCATGTTTCAAATCTCTATGCCACTAGGCCCCTAAATGCTGAAAAAACCTCTCCTTCAGTCACTTTTGGGGAGACTGTTTTATATGTAAAAAAATATTTCTCCAACCAAGGTATGATCTACCGTTTCAATTGATTCTTTCCATGTCTACCACTTCTTCACACCTGTATCTCTTCAAACTGACACCCTCTTATGGCTGATAATGTGGAAATTCATCCCTGTGCTAGAGGTTTCTTTATTGTAGTCTTTAATGTTGTGAAAGATAGAGATGTTATCTTCTCCAAGTTATGGGAAATATAAAACCACCACCTATTGATGAAGCCATGGTTCTTGTATTTCAATCCACTCACTGAAACATTCAATGTCAAGCCTGTATGGGTACATTTTCCTCATCTTCCACTACATTTTTGCGGGGAGGAGAGTTTTATTTCTATTGGTAATGCTTTGGGTAAATGTTTTTCCATTGATTCTAAAACTGAATTTAATACGCATACTACTTATACCCATATTCTGGTGGATATGGATACATATCTTGATCTACCTACTCCCATTGCACTCAAATTTTTGGACATGTATGGACTCAACCTATTGACTATGAAGGATTTCCCTTCAGATGCAGGAAATGCTTTTCCTTGGGTCATCTAGCTTCTAATTTTCAGAAAGTGAAATAGAAGGTGATTAAAAAAGTCTCTTGGTGGAAGGATTCTCAACCCATCTTGTTGATGATTAGGGAAGTTTCATATACTTCCTAGAAATATTCGGCAGAGGATGTTTGAGAGGACACTATGTTTAAGATTCAGGAGGAGTTTGAAAATGTAGAATGAGAGATCCGGTTACAGGTTGAGACCCCAGGGTTTGAGGGGTCAATTTCATGTCAGCCTCGATAGGTGTTGCCACTCTCTTTGGGAATGGATCCTGGTTATTCTAAAATTATACACTTGAAGGATGATTCATTATTTAGAAAAAAGGATATATTTAAAATCAGACTTCCAATCCTTCCAAATGAAAACATGGATCCTAACAAGTGTGAAAGATGGACAGTTGTGAATAAAGAAAAAACAAAGAAAAAACATTTAGTGCTCCTCTTAAAATGATCTTATGATCCCATAGTAGGGATCCTCTTGGTTAAACCACCCTTTATATTTGGTTTGGCTAGTTTGTTAGAGGTTTAGAGTGTTCTTTGAGGAAGGTCTAGTATATTTCACCAGCTTTCCTAGAATTTTCTTTTTCCTAGTTTTCTCTAGCCACACCTTGGTTTTTGGGTGGTATCTCGGTTTGATTTTTTTGGTTTTGATACCTCACTTAATTTTATGTCTTTTTTTTCTTTGATTCCTATCTTTCAGTTGTACGGGGTTCTTGAGCCCTTGAAAATCACTCTTTTTTACCTTATCTAAAACAAATCATGCCATATCAAACCACTTAATATAATTGGATGGCATATAAAATGTTTTATTAGACCTAATTTACATGTAACTTGGGTCACACACACACACACACACACACACACACACACACACACACACACACACACACACACACACACACACACACACACACACACACACACGCACACACGCGCACACGCGCACACACACACACGCACACACACACACACACACACACACACACACACACACACACACACACACACACACACACACACACACACACATATATATATAATTAGATAAGGCAAAAAATAGGGATCGACTCCCAGGGGCAATACAAGAGGGTGGAGCAAAAAGAGTAACCAAACCAAAAGAGTCCCAGAAAATGAGTTAAAACACCTTAACTCTTACAATGCAAATAGGACCCCAGAGAGGAAAACCCTAGAGACAGACAAAAAAAACAAACTAAGAAACCAAAAGTTCACCAAAGTTCCTCCCATAGTTCAGAGAGGGCACCAACAGACTGCAACACCCTACCAAGGAGCACCAACCAAACCACATAAAACCAAGGGATCATGACCCGCCATGACTATCCATCTCCTCAAAGCTACTGATCCTGAGGTTGAATTTCCTTCTTTTCTTTCTTGATTCCATCATCTCCACCTTGTCTAGAAAAAATTTCACTTGATTTTCCAGCTAGTTAACTCTATGTTTAGTCTGAACTTGATTAGTGACCATTTTCTTGGAAATATTGATAATGTCCACCATAGAATCTCTTGGCTAGCACTGGCAGCCTCCATGGCCTTCAGGACACCCTCTAGGTACAGTATTTTCCTATTCCAATCCTCAAATACATTAGGATCATCCACACAAGCCGTATTCCTGGAAGCACTAGTCTCCCCAGGGTCACCATATTTATTGAATTTTTCCCAATTATTTTCCACGTCGATACCCTTACATGCCTTCATTTTTGTGAGGCAAATAGCAAGGGTGACATCATCCTCCTCAGCATGTTCGTTCATCACAGTCCTCAAAGGAGGGACCAGGGTAGAAATTACATTCTCAACTAGCAGTAGAATCAAACCTTCATGGAAGGGAATCTCATCCTTGTCCTGCTGAAAAGCCATCAAAGAATTCATGAGAGAGGTAGCAAGGAAGAAAGGAATACTGATCATCACCTTGTGCCGAAACATGTTGAGCATGCTCATATGGTGGGTGTAGATCTTTCTATACTTGCCCTCCAAAGTGATGTATTTCATGAGTTGGAGGTAGACATCCTTCCACACACCAGGGATGCAAGAGTGGGTGATACCATCCATGAAAAATCAGCATCTCCCTTTACCAACAAAAAACCTATCAATCTCCAAATCCCTACGTTTTCTATACTTATAGAGCTTGAAACCTTCCGTTTTCATTTCAGTAATCCTGGCGATGTTGGTCTCCAAGACCTTGACATCCATGCCGCGAATATGAAAGACCCCCTCCTTCTAGGTAATGCCAAAATATTTTAACATAATTGAGTCATGACCATGTAATTTGGTAATGAAATTGTAAAAACCCCCTACATTAAGCTTATTCCACAGACTTGGATTGTTCTCTTCAAAGTTTTGGCTAGCAGGCTCCACCCTGATTCTGTCACCTCCCATTTTAGCTTTACCAAACTTCCCTTTCAACTGACAGCACCCGAGACACAGAAAAAAATTCACCCTTTCAAAAAGTGAATAGTGAATATGATTAATTTGAAAGTTCCCAGGGTACTTGAGATACTTACGTTCGCTCGTGCTACCATTATGAAACTTAACGCCCCTTTTCCTTAATGATTTCCTCATTAATACTAGATGGAATCTTATCTTCGGTGCCCCATATCTTGTACTCATGGCTTCGGACACCTATATTCACTATCTTGTCTACACAAATATTACCATGTCTCCACGTGTGATTAATAGAAACTTTATCGAAATCCTTAAGCATTATATATATATATATATATATATATATATATATATATATATATATATTAATGTTGTTTAAATTGGAGGTATATTTTGATTCGTAAATTGGTCAAAATTTTCTTAACTAATGGATCCTTATAGGAAAATTATTTTAATTCCATTTTTAACCCAAAAAATCAACTTTAAGAAAATGTTATGCAAGAGAAATAACTGACACTGCACGGGAGTTGATAATGAAGTTCAGAAATTGCCTACGTCTCTAGGATTGCTAAACATTGAATCGATTCATTATAAAATTTTGACCATAAGTACAAAAAAATTACAATACTATAGTGAATATCCCGGATCACCTAAACTCTAGGGCCAATCGATTTGATATAACCTAGGCTGGTCAAGGAAATAATCAACTCATAAAAATAATGCCTTCAATAATGAACTATTCCCTAGAATAATCTTCATAAGGATTTCCTATCCTTTTCACTAAGCTTTAAAATATTTGTTTTATGTTTGAAGGTATGGCCTTGACCCCTTTATACACTAGGGGTTGGGCTTGAAAGGTTTTTTATATGCCTTATAGTCATTTTTTATATCCAACCAACTAAGTTGGTTGATTCGGTTAAGGCCACTAAGTTATGAGTGATGGGTGTAGGGTTCAAATCCTACCCCATCTCCATTTCCACCATCACTATTGTCAAGCTCACCGAGCTATTCACTTTCCCCATCTCCACGTGTCCTAGTCACGCTATTTTGCTACTACGTTAGTCACTTTTCCATTCAATGATTATGATGTTGCCAAGCTCCACTGGTTCCACTTTACCATGTCCCTTTTCTATCTACTGAGCTCTTGGCTAGGTTATTGGTGCATAATGGGATTAATTCCATATTTGGTGGGTGAGAGACTCGGTAGGGATTAATATAGCCCAAGGTTACCACTGTTACTATGGCTTTGGCTACACCATTGTGTTTTTACTGTTTTATCCGTTGGTTGTTGTGTGGATGGTAGGTAACTCACCCAACTCACCAATGAGCTCGATGCCTAGCTTGATCTTTATCTCAATCAATTCACCCTTTGACTCGGTTCTAGCTCGCTAACTATCTCAATTATGAGTTCAACCTCAACTCAGTCTTAGCTCGATGAGCTACTTGGAGTTCTATAACGGCTAGGTCCCCCTAAAGAAAAGAGTGTACCCAACTGTTGCAAAAAAAAAATTATGCCTTTGGAATACCATAGGTTCGCAAACTTCCCTTTTTCTCCATGTTCTACTAACAACAAGATGACACATGTCAGTTTTACACAATGTTCCCAGTCTTTGTGTCTGTGTGCCCTACTATGTCCTGTGAATACCTTGTTCTTTCTTAGACTCCATCTAGAGCGTACAATATATGTTTTACGTGTTCCAATAGGCACCAAAAATATATCAGCATGCTCTTCTTTAGGGAATAGGTTTATGGAGATCTTAGGAACGTATAATGCATAATTGTGACCTCTATATCACACCTCCTCACTAAGGAGGCTTTTGGTCCACCAAAATCTTCTTTTTCTCCACTCTTGGATCTTGAAATCTTTGTTTATTCGAAGAGATCACTACAATTGACTCAATGGTCTTCAAAACTACTACTCCTTAAATCATAAAATCATCATCTTATTCTATCATATTACATGTGGCATATGGGCTGTCATCAGCAATCCGGCACTATGATAATTCTTCACCGGGAACTCCTCGTGCTATGATTATTTACTAATGCACAGCCTTTAGTTTGGTGGATGTAATCTGGAAACAGAACAACAACATAACACAAGAATACCATCGACTATGATAAGACAGAATGATGACAAATCAGAAATATCAAAGGAAATAATAATATTAACATGAAATTGTTACAATCTCACCCATGAGGTGCTTCAACAAGACCTATGGGAGAAACTTTACAATTACGCCTCTTGATGGCTTCTTCAACACACCTTTAACTGATGGCTTCCTTCGTACACTTCCTACAATATTTCTCACTACTTCTTTCTATGCTAAATGAGGGGGGTAGCCTCTCTATTTATAGAACTTACAGATTTATCCATCTTATCTCTAAGATAGGATAAGAAATCCACTCTGACGAATCATATTCCATACCTTAACTCTTATCTGTACATGTAAGCTTATTTCTTAAGATAAGATAAACCTTATCATTTTACATGGGTTCCACATTTTTAGCATTTTTACAAATAAAATACACAAAATATTTATGACCTCACTCCTTGTCCTTATTACTAATATAATATTCTAATTCCTAATCATGTAGACCCTACTTCTCTAATTACCCAAACTTTGACATTTTAACATTACCGGACCACTTACGACAAATATTTACTTTTTACAACATTCCTATTGTACTTTGACTGTTACCGTACTCCACATTATTTGCGGCGTCGTACTGGCAGCGCCGTTATCTTCTATCGGACGCTACTACTAATTACACTTAACAACATTCTATTCCTAATACATACATTAATGAAATAGAAATTATGGAGGAAAATTTTAGTGTCGACATCTTCCCCCTTCCTAGCTTCTACTCCATCCTCGGAGTTAGACTCTTCTGGTGCGTGGAAAATCTTCAACTTGTCGTGGTTGACCCATTTCGTAAGGGGAGTGCCATCCAATTCCTCCAGTCGGTACGTACCATTTTCATGCACAGCTACTATTTTGTAGGGCCCCATCCATTTTGGAAGAAATTTCCTCTGTCTTCTTTTTTTGTATCTGGAATCATATACTAGAACCAAGTCATTCACCTGAAATGGAGACCAAAGGATCTTTTGATCAAAGTATTCCTTCTGCTTCATTTTCTTCTTATGGCTTGTATCCTTTGCTATTTCCCTCATTTCCTCTAGCAAATGAAGATGTACATTCCTTCTGCTTCATTTTCTTCTTATGGCTTGTATCCTTTGTTATTTCCCTCATTTCCTCTAGCAAATGAAGATGTACCAACCTTTCTTTTACTGAATCACTTTCATCCATCCTTTCATTTTCATAACTCTCACAGTAGGAATATCAAACTCAATAGGAAGAACTGGATCAATGCCATAGGCCAACTGAAATGGAGAGTATCCTGTTGCTGACTTTGATGTTGCCCTATATGCCCACAATGCTGCATGAATCCTCTTATCCCATTTATGTACCTGCAAGGCTGCATCTTTTGCTAGAATTTGACACAGCACAAAATTTGTTCGTTCCACCTGTCCATTTGTGCTTGGCTTGTATGTTGTTGCCTTCCTGTGCTTGATAGAAAACTTATTGACTAGGGCTTCTACCACCTCATTAATGAAGTGGCTTCCTTGATCTGTTACAATTTCTAATGGACAACCAAATCTGGTGACAATGCGTTCATATATGAACCTTGCCACTTCATCCATGGAAGCTGCTTTCAATGGCCTAGCTTCAACCCACTTGGTTAAATAATCTGTGGCAACTACAATATACTTATTTTGACGTGATGTAGTTGGAAGTGGACCTACAATGTCGATTCCCCATTTTTCAAAGGGACCAAGGGGGAGAATAGGACATAATGGAGCTGATGAAGTCTTACGGTTACCATGTGTTTGACAAATATCACATGTCTTACAATAATTATAACAGTCTTTAAAAAGAGTGGGCCAGTGATAACCTGCATCCAAGATCCTTCTTGCTGTAAGTTGTCCAGAGAAGTGCCCTCCACATGTACCATTGTGGAATTCTTCTAGAAGCTCTTTTCCTTGATCACGTCCAACTGCCCTCTTGTACTGTCCATCAGGTCCTATTCGAAATAATGCTCCATGCAGAATAGAGTATGGACGACTGGCTTGAGTAATCTTTCTCTTAGTCTTTGCATTGGCACCATCCGGAAACTTGAATTCATTCAGATAATTCCAAATATCTATGTATTCACTAGGGATTGTGTCAAGGGAGAACAATGCTGCATCGGGAAAATCATCATCATCACAAGATGATCCTAAACCATCATAGGCTCGAGAGAGTGCATCTGCATTGACATGCTTCTTTCCTGGCCTATCTATAATATCAAATTCAAATTCTTGTAGCAAAATTATCCATCTTGCTATCCTCCCTGATGGGTTAGGCTTATTGACAATATATTTCAGAGCCTGATGATCCGTTACAACTATAAATTTCTGTCCTAGCAAGTAATTTCTAAACTTCTTTACAGCAAAAATGATAGCCAGAGCCTCTTTTTCAGTTACAGTATAGTTTACCTCTGCACTGCTCATTTGTCTGCTCCCAAAGTAAATTGGATGTTCATTCCCATTTTCATCCTTTTGGCTCAAAGTACTACCTAGTGCTGCATCTGAGGCATCAGTGTACACAATGAATGGCTTGCTCCAATCTGGATTCTTCAAAACAGGTGAAGACACCAGGGCTTCCTTCAGTTGTCCAAAAGCTTCATGCGCCTTGTTTCCTGGTTCATAAGCAACATCCTTCTTCAAGAACTGGGTTAGTGGCTGTGCAATCTTTGAGAAATTCTTGATGAACCTTCTATAGTAACCCACATGGCCTAAAAATGATCTCAACTTACTTCTATTTATAGGAAATGGTAAATCTTTGATTTTTGAAACTTTATCAGGATCAGTACCAATACCATCTCTGGATACAACATGCCCTAACAAAACGCCTTTAGAACATCCAAAGACACACTTTGTAGGGTTTAGTGAGGCTTGTGCTTCATCTAACCTTTGAAATGCTGTCTCCATCTGGTGCAGGTGGTCCAACTTGCTCCCATAGATGCAAAAATCATCCAGAAATACTCTGATGAAGGTCCCAATGTAGGGTTCGAACACCCTATTCATTAAACGCTGGAATGTTGCTGGAGCATTACACAACCCAAAAGGCATAACTCTATAAGCAAACGTTCCCCAAGGAGTGGTGAACGTGGTCTTTAGCTGATCTTTCTCTGCTATACGAACTTGGTTGTAGCCGCTATATCCATCAGCAAAACTATAGCATTCCTGGCCAGCTACTTCATCCAAGATCTGATCTGAAAATGGAAGAGGGTAATGATCCTTCTTTGTTGCCTTATTGAGCTTCCTGTAATCAACACAAATGCGTAGCTTCCCATTCTTTTTTATTGAGATCACAATGGGAGAAACCCATTCTGAATTCTCCACAGCAAATATGAATCCTGCATCAAGCAACTTATCTATTTCTTCTTTTACAGTCTTGGAAAAATTAGGATTCATTCTATATGGCATTTGCTTTATGGGCTTAGCACCATCTACCAGCTCAATACAATGTTCTACCCAACTTACTTGACGGAGTTCCTTGTAATCAAAAGTGAATAGGTGTATGTACCTTCGAAAGAGCTGGAGGTAGGATTCCTTCTCACTCTCCATCACAGCATCACCAATCTTTATTTGTTGGAGACGATCATCAACTTCTTCTTCAGAGAATTTAATGGGGTCATGAGTTGGTGTGACTGGAAGGATATCCATGACTGAAACATCCACCTCGCTTTCTTCATCTTCAGTGTCCACTTCACTGGTACTAGAGTAATCAGAGGATGTCCAATCATCAGTTTCATCACTTGAATCCACAGGTTCTGCTTTATGATGCCGAGGGATCACATTTATTTTCACCCTCTCTCTACCACGTCCAAGTGTCATGAAACCTTCATTCCAGTAGTTTCTTGCATGAACTCTCCTTAGCCATGGTCTTCCCAGCAGCATTGGGTACGCAACAGTACCATTTTTCATCACCTGAAAGTCTACCACACATACCACACCCATAACAGATATTGCCACATTTGAAATTACACCTTCTGGTTTAGTTTTTCCCTTATTTAATGACCTTAACATAAGTGTTGAAGGGCGATCAATTTTTAACCCCAACATATTCATTACAGACTCAGTCATTACATTAACTGCAGCACCTCCATCAACTAAGACATCATGAATTGAAATACCATTACATAATACCTCAGCTTGTGGAGCATAGGGATCTGCCTCTGCCTCCAAAACAGGGACCTCAACTTCCTTCCTTCTTCGAGCATTGAGTCCACCACGTAACTCCCGCCTCTTCTCAGAAGACATAGCCAAGAGTTGACCATATGTAATATTTGCAGGCCTTTTGGACAGATCTTCCAAGATGGAGTATGGTCCTTGCCCCTGTGAAATCAGAAAATCCTGCACACCCAACTTTCTTCTCCTATGTTTCTTACTAGTTTCTTCTTTCATCTTCTTAGGATCATTTCCATCTTGATTATCTTTTTCTTTCTTTCTTTTTGTTACAAACACATCTACTTCATTATTTCTGCTCTTATCTACTACATCAAAAGAATTCACAGGTGCTTTTCCTTTATCATTATCTCCTTTACCAGATGTAGAAGCTCTATCTGGACAATTATACTTATAATGACCCTTTTTATAACAACCATAACATACAACTTCAGAAATATTTCTTTTTGGACCTCTATCTCCTCCCTGAGAACTAAATTCCTTTCCTTGAAGAAGATTAATAGTTAACTGACCCATCTTTTTGAGCAGATCTTCATACTCAGTAGATGTACTAGGAGAAATATTTGTGCTCACCGGGAGTGGCTGTGGATTCTGGACCAAAGGTGCTGGTGTAGGCTCTACTTTAGCAACAATTTCTTTGGGCTCCTCTTCCATGCTTTCTTCTTGCCTTCTTGCAATCTCCTTTGCTTGTTCAATGGTGGCTGGGCGGTCATACTTCACTCGTTGTCTGATCTCTGGCTTCATCCCAAGAATGAAGTGCTTACAGAGGAGATTATCCACGCCATTCATCAACCCATCCGCTAATCCTTCCTTCCGGATCTGGGCATCGAGCTTCCTCCTTAGCTCTAGAACACGAGCATGATAATCCCTTATCTTCTCCTTCTCTCCTTGGGTTAGCTTTGTGATATCGATCATGAGATCTGCATATCTCTGTTGTTCACCAAATTCTTCAAGAAAACTTTCAGTTAATAAATCCCATGAATTTTTCACATTATCACCTAGTGTTTCAAACCACCTAAGTGCTGAACCATCCAAAAAGGTAGGAAAAAAATTCAGTCCATTGTTCCCTTCTTATAAGGCCATTACAAATACAAGATCGTTTAAACTCTTGAATGAAAGAAGAAGCATCTTCATTAGATTGAGCTGAAAAAACAGGAATCTTTCCCATTTTCAAAAGTAACCACCGTGAAATACCAACCCACAAGTACAATCAACAAGACTTATGTGCACAAATAATTGGAATCACTATACTAGAAAGTGACTTTACACCTTTCTACAGTAAAATAGAAATGACCACGGTAAACTATGGTAAAACTTGACTTACTGCGGTAAAAACTGACTTTACTGTGGTAAACACTATTCACAGTAAAAAGTGAAGTTACTGCGGTAAATACTATTCACGGTAAAAAGTGACTTTACTGTGGTAATTACTATTCCCAGTATTTACCAGGGTAACTACTATTCATGGCAAAAATGACTTTACCATGGTAACTACTATTCATGGCAAAAATGACTTTACCATGGTAACTACTATGCACAGTAAAAACAAGGTTACCCTCCAATTGATTTTTGACTTAGTGGGAATATCTCTCCAGAAAATCCACCAACGAGGAATGGTCCCGGCAACGGAACCAAAATGTCATCACCAATCCGGCACTATGATAATTCTTCACCGGGAACTCCTCGTGCTATGATTATTTACTAATGCACAGCCTTTAGTTTGGTGGATGTAATCTGGAAACAAAACAACAACATAACACAAGAATACCATCGACTATGATAAGACAGAATGATGACAAATCTGAAATATCAAAGTAAATTATAATATTAACATGAAATTGTTACAATCTCACCCATGAGGTACTTCAAGTGTTATTGACTTCACTTGCCTTTCCACCAAGACTATGGGAGAAACTTTACAATTACACCTCTTAATGGCTTCTTCAACACACCTTTAAACTGATGGCTTCCTTCGTACACTTCCTACAATATTTCTCACTACTTCCTTCTATGCTAAATGAGGGGGGTGGCCTCTCTATTTATAGAACTTCCAGGCTTATCCATCTTATCTCTAGGATAGGATAAGAAATCTACTCTGATGAATCATATTCCATACCTTAACTCTTATCTATACATGTAAGCTTATCTTTTTAAGATAAGATAAACCTTATCATTTCACATGGGTTCCACATTTTTTAGACTTTTTACAAATAAAATACACAAAATATTTATTGACCTCACTCCTTGTCCTTATTACCAATATAATATTTCTAATTCCTAATTATGTAGACCCTACTTCTCTACTTATCCCAAACTTTGACATTTTAACATTACTGGACCACTTACGACAAATATTTACTTTTTACAACATTCTTATTGTACTTTGACTGTTACCGTACTCTACATTATTGGCAGCACCGTACTGATGGCGCTGTTATCTTCTATCAGGACACTACCAATAATTATACTTAACAACATCCTATTCCTAATACATACATTAATGAAATAGAAATTACGGAGGAAAATTTTAGTGTCGACAGGTCAGCTTCTCAGGATGAGTAGTGAACTTCAATGCAAGTGTAGGAGTGAATATACACTACTTGATCTCAAACTCCAACTTGAGTAGTTCTTGTCCAGTGTGTGAGAAAAGAAGTATTGTAGAGTCTAGGATGCCCTTGTGCAAGTTGCACTTTATATCGGGTTGATAGGTAGAACTGTAGTAATATAAAGCTAGAATGTGTTGCTAGATGGAATAAAATTAGAACTTACCCTAGGATCTATGTTTATGTTATACAAATTTTCCCCTGTAGCCCTAAAATGAGCACAGTGCTATGATCGATGTTTTATAGTGCTACTTAGGTGTCTGGGTGGGAAATCCACCAATGCTTAGGTGATGATAGTAATGCTTGAATGGTGATTTGGTCCTTGATAACTTTACATGTCGCAACTTTAAGGATATGAAGAAAATGGTATATGAAAAATATGTTTGTAAGTTAAATTTTTTAATTATGGTTTACTAAGCAAGGCTGACCCATAAGTGAAAATTTGGCATGTAAAAGATAAAATAGACTTTCTTTAAAGAATTAGGCTTCGTAATATATTCTTAAGGATCAGGGTGATCCAGAGGGGATTAAGAGCACATAAGGCGCTCACATGTTCATTGGTATGGATGCTGGTGTCTAGAAGCCATTTGCTTAAGGCTAAACATAGTAAAGTTTTAACTGGGTCATAGGGTTAAAGTGTAAGACTGAAACAATACTTTGAAATGACAAGATTTAGGTCTCTACATCATTGTCTTGAGATGGTGCCAAAGATAATTATTAACCACTAGTTTTATGTTGGGGCGTGGAAGCTATAATATGCAACCAATTTACTAGAATCAGGTATTGATAGTGATTGGAGTTGTGAACGGTTAAGTTTAGAGACCTATGGAAGTAGGACTAAAATCATTGATCTTAACCCTACATGTGAATGAGTCAGGTAGATCCTACTTTGTTCTAAGGCAGTTAGTTGGTAGTTTGGTTTGATATCGCTATAACTAGACCAAATGAGTTCCTATGCAGTACGAATTACTTTCCCCAGGTTTTGTGTAGGAGACCATTTAGCAGATCGTGGGAATCTTACAAAAAGAATTCTCCAGATATATTAAGGGAACAATCCTACTCATGGGTTGCATTATACTAAGGATGTAAATGCATAAAATTGCAGAGGATTTTGTGATCCTAAATCCTATTCTCGGTGATGTATTAGATAGGAGAAATCTACTTCTAAAGAAGGGATGTTTAAGCAAATTGGTGCAGGTTCCAGCTACTTAAGTGATACACCAAAAGAGTGATGCCAACTGTTTGTATCTCTTCTAGCATTGACACTGGGTACTAGAAGTGTAGTGGAAGATGCACAAATAGGCTCTATGAATGAAGAGTTTGTTTGATGAGATAAAGTAATGAAAGGATCAAGGTTAGGTAGGTTAATTTTTTTTACATACCAAAGGGATGACCATCAACCCATTACAGATACATGTATTATAGCATCAGAGGACAAACACATTGATACAATGCATATACAATAGTCATCCATGAGCAAAATTTGAGTTTACAGTATATATGAGATAGGTCTGAAACTCCACGGTTTCACTTACCAAGGAGAAGGAAGCTGACATCATTGCATAAACAGACCCCTGAGTGGTGTAAACCCTTGTACAATGAGTCGTCGACCCTGTAACTTGATATTGATTGGAATTTCCATTGAGGGGAACAAAGAGAGCAGAAGCGAGAGAAATAGGTCACAAGCTCATGGACCACTATGCATTATTATATGCCTCCTACGGGGAAATCTACCCCCAAGATCCTTCTTGTATGTGTATCAGTCTCTGGTTCGGCGCCTTGAAGGAGGAGAAAACGGTGGAGTAGATCGAATCCGATCTAGTTGTTGAGGCAGATAGATCCACATTAATGGCCTTGAAGAAGTTTTCCTCATTTTTCTTTACCTAACCTCCCCAAACATTAAAGGAGGTCATATCAGTACACTGGCGTGGGTGCTAGGTCGAGATCTTTCCAATGATAAACATCTATTTGTAAGCATATCGAGCCCTAAGTCGAAAGATATCCCCCTTCAAAGTTTGTAAAATCGCTTCCATATAACAGAGCGGGGTTTTAAGTAACCAGTTATGAAAAGTTGTGGTCCCCTCTTGTAATAATGAGACACGTCTACTTAGCCATGGCGCATGTTGGAGGGTGGCCTCTTTGGGATTCCAAATCCTTGCTTTTACCAATGGCGTGGCGCTTGAGTATAATAAAGGCGTTATAATTCCTTCATCCGTTATGCTAGCCTAAAACCAATTTCTGGTATTTCTCGATTGTAAGTCCTTTAATATACGGCATGGGTCATGTTATCTGATTAGCGGATCTTGCGGTCCCACATGACACTATGGGGGGGGTGTTAGAAACATCTCTCAGATTCAACTTTGAGTTAGCACTGTGTGGCCACACCTTGGCACTCTAAATATGGCCTGCCACTATGCATTGACTATTATAACCCGACTTAAATCCCCTTCGAAGAGACTAGATGAGTGGAGGCTCTATTTATACTCGCTGAAACTCCTAATCAAGATTTAGGAATGTACTTTTGGTTAAATATTTAATAATCGGGTTGACACTTGGTTATCCTCCACAAGATTTTGGACTTTTCGACGATTTCCTTCCTAACCTTGGTTTGGACCCTGGGCTCAACGTGGCGAGCATGGCGCTTGAAAAGGTGAGTCAGGAGACATTCCTGGATCACCTCATACTTTGGAGATGTGCCACTCCAACACGCGGCTCTCTCCACTAATACTTCTATACTTCGAAAAATAATATACCAAAGGCCCACCCTGTCTACCTTTGTGACCTCTGTTGACCATTTGCTATGGAGGAGGTGATTGGCACTGGATTTAAAAAATTCTCTTCAATAAAGGTTACTTTTCACAGTGCCTTAGGGGACTTCTCAGATTTGCACCGAGCCGACACCTAGCACCTTCCTGCTTAGCCAGAGACTTTTCAACAGTCGTGCAACTTTTGGGAGCCTTTGACGTGCAATGGAAGCTTAATTTATTTAATATTGGATATTTTATTAGTCTTGGGTTCACCCATGGATTAGTGTATATTCCTAGACACGTGGATCTCTCCACAACATCCTCTTATATCCTAGCTGATTTGTTGGGAGACTCATTCTTGGATTAACAAATTCCACCTTTTTCCTACAATTGTTGCTCCTATCGAAAAATTACTTCGAGTCTTCACTGTTTCTTCCAGGAATATCTTACACAACATAGGAATTACCTCTAGAGTTCCTTAGCTGCTCTGACACGTGGAATTGGACCCTTACTGCAACTCCTATTTTGCAAATACAAACCCTGAAACCTGTATTCTTGGATTTAAGAATCGGATCTGCTCGAGAGTGACACGATTATTAGGCATTGGATCTCTCTCCAATTTGTCGTTTGTTTGTTCCATTGATTTCAGCAGGCCCCTCCACTTCCATTATAGGAGTCCTAAAAACTGCAATCATGTTCCTTTGGAACCGTCTGTCTTCATTTAGGTCACCCTATTTCAGTGCAGGAGTCTACTCTTGGTCTTCTTGAATCATCTGTTCCCGGGTTGGCAGCTTGAATATGGATAAGTTTGGAAACTTTAGGAGCATTCTGCAGTCGTTTGTTGTTTTCATGTTGTTGCTGTGACGTTTTCTGTCAAATTGGCAGTGTTGTTAATTGGCTGTCAATGTCAGTGACAATTTTTCCAGTTGTGGGAAGTTGAAAAATCATGACTTTCAAACTTCTAGGGTCATATTTAGGACTTCTTAAAGGATTGTAATCCTATAAATAGAGGTGTTAAGGGCTTCCTAAAGTATCTTGAATGTATCTTAAGTGTTCAAGAGGTCTTGAGTCTTAGTGATCAAGAGGTGATCAAGAGTGATCAAGGTTGAGCAATTGGGTATCAATTGTGGTTTACATGTGGTTTAACATCTTTGGAATTTTGTTGTGAGTTCATAGTGATTGTTGTGTGTAATTGAGAGAAGACTGTGAGAGTTGTTTTAGTCTTGTTGATAATAAAATCTGACGCAAGTTCTTGGTGGACGTAACCCACATTGGGTGAACCACGTTAAATCTTGTCTTGTCTTCTTTTGTGGATTATTTATATATGTTGTTATATTTCTGGCAAGTATAATTTTGCTAAATAGTTTCCTATTGTTGTGATTTGAGGAATTGTTTCTGCATATTTGTTCTCTAATTCCTAACAATTGGTATCAGAGCTTTGGTGGTTTTTTGCTGAAAGTGGTAAATCACAAGGAAATTTTAGCTTGAGTGGGAGCTATGGCATGATGAGGGAAGATTGAGGGTTGAGAAGTTCAATGGGAAGAACTTTGGTTTGTGGAAGATGCAAATGGAGGATTACTTGTATCAGAAGGACCTCCATGTTCCTTTGGCTGGAAAAGAAAAGAAACCTATAGCCATGTCAGATGAGGATTGGGAGTTGTTGGATAGAAAGGTGCTCGGGGGTAATTTGGGTTATGCCTTGCATCTTCGGTTGCTTTCAACATATCGCAGGAGAAGACCATGGAAGGTCTCATGAGTGTGTTGGGGAAGTTATATGAAAAACCCTCTACCTCTAATAAAATATTTTTGATGAAAAAGTTATTTAATATGAAGATGTTTGAGAATGGTTCTATTTTTGATCATTTGAATGAATTTAATACATGGTTGTGAGTATGTTAAACTCGGTAAAAATTGACTTTGATGATGAGGTCAGGGATTTGTTGATTTTTTGCTCCTTACCAGATAGCTGGGACAACTTGGTTATGGTTGTAAGTAATTCGGTCTGTAATAATTCAAAGCTGAATTTTGAGGATGTAATAGGTGTGATCCTAAGCGAGAAAATGCGAAGGAAGAGCACTAGAGATTCTTCTACTTCTAGAAACACTTTGCCAGTGGAGAGCAGAGGGAGATAAAAGAACAGAGGGAAAGGTAACCATGGCGAAGTCAAAATGATCACAGAAGGTCAAAGTTGAAGAGTAAGTTAGAATGTTGGCACTGTGGGAAGGTTTGTCATGCTAAGAAAGATTGTTGGGCTCTTCGGGATAAGAAGAAAAAGGAGGAAACTAATGAGGTAAATGTGGCAGTAGGTGATGTTTGTTAGGGTGCCTTAATTCTTGCTTTAGATAATATTGCTAAGTCTTGGGTGTTAGATTCAGGGGCTTCTTTCCATGCCACCCCACATAGACATTACTTTACTAATTTTATTCAAGGTGATTTTGGACATGTATATCTTGGTGATGATGAACCATGCAACATAGTAGGGAAAGGTTGTGTTCGGGTGAAAATGTAGAATGGGAACACATGGCTACTTAAGGATGTCAGGCATGTGCCTAAGTTGAGGTGGAACTTGATATCAGTGGGTCAGCTAGGTAGTGATGGATGTACGGTCAGTTTTACAGTGGATTCTTGGAAGGTTACCAAGGGAGCTCTTGTGGTTGCAAGAGGTAAGAAAAATTAGTACTTTTTATTTAACTGGTGGTGCTTATTATTGTAATTTAGTTACTGCAGATGGAGATGCAACTTTGTGGCACTAGAGACTCAGTCATATGAGTCAAAAGGGCATGCAGATTATAAAGGACAGGTTACCTATATTAAAGGAGTTAGATTTGGACTTCTGTGAGGAATGTGTTTATGGGAAACAAAAGTGGGTGATATTCCTCAAGGTTGGACCTACCAGGAAGGAGGGTAAGTTAGAGTTAGTGCATACAAATGTATGGGGGCCAGCTAAGGTAAACTCTATTGGTGGTTCATGTTATTATGTCACTTTCATTGATGATGTAACTAGAAAAGTTTGGGTATATTGCATTAGAAAGAAATTTTATGTGTTTGAAACTTTCAAAAGATGGAAAGCCTTGGTTGAACATGAAACAGGTCTCAAGTTGAAATGTCTTAGGTTGGATAATGGAGGGGAGTATTGCAGCAATGAATTTCTTGATTACTGTTTAGTAAATGGGATCCACAGGAAAAGGAAAAGTTCCAAAGACTCCATAGGAAAATGGAGTGTCAGAGAGAATGAACATGACAATCATGGAGTGTGCTAGGTGCATGAGGTTACATGTGGGGATACTACTTATGTTTTTGGTGGCAGCAATAAGCACAAATGTTTATCTAATTAACATAAGACCCTCTATGGCCTTGGATGGAGGTATACCTGAGGAGGCTTGGTCTAGTAAGAAAATTGAGTACTCATTTCTTAGAGTATTTGGATGTGAGGTATTTTTTCACATTGATAAAGATGATAGGACCAAGTCAGAGGCTAAATCTAAGAAATGCAATTTTTTTTGGATATGGTTAGGATGACTTTGGTTTCCGTGTTTGGAGTCTTAAGGACAAGAAAATATTTCGGTCTAGAGATATTGTCTTTAATGAAAAAGTCATGTATAAAGATCAGTTGCAAGAACAGAAAGAGGAATCAAAGAAAGAATACATAGTGTTAGAGGATAATGTAGATGACAAGGTGTTCAAGGATCAAGTGCACCATGTTCCGGCACAGCCAGTTCAGGAACCTACTCCTCAGGAACCCCAAACTCCTTAGGTGAGAAGGTCTTCTAGGGTAAGAAGGGAACCTAAACATTTTACTCTATCTTTGAATTACTTATTTCTCACTAAAAATGGAGAGCCAAAGTGCTTTGAGGAAGTAATGCAAGTGGATGCATGAAGAAGTGGGAGTAGGCCGTGGATGAAGATCATAGATCTCTTATGGATAACTAGACTTGGGATCTAATGGAGCTACTTGAGGGCAAGAGAGCATTACAGAACAAGTGGGTGTATAGAATCAAAGAGGAAGATGGAGGCAAGAAAAGATACAAGGCCCGGTTGGTGGTCAAGGGATTTACACATAAGAAAGGTATAGACTTTGATGAAATTTTTTCTCCTGTTGTTAAAATGACTTCTATTAGGACTATTCTTGGTTTAGTAGCAGTAGAAGACTTACACTTAGAGTAGTTGGATGTGAAGATTGCATTCCTTCATGGTGAGTTGGAGGAGGAATTGTATATGCAGCAGCCATAGGGTTATGAGGTCAAAGGGAAGGAGAGGTTAGTGTGCAAATTGAAGAAGAGCTTGTATGGCCTGAAACAAGCTCCACGACAGTGGTACAAGAAGTTTGACAGTTTTATGCAGGAGCAAGGTTACTCCAGGTGTCACTCAGACCATTTTGTGTACATTAAGAAGTTTCTTGATGGTAGTTATATTATTTTGTGCCTTGTATGTGGATGATATGCTTGTTGTAGGGAAGAACATGCAGGAAATAAAGGTACTCAAGAAGCAAGCTAGGTGACTCCTTTGCTATGAAGGATTTGGGGGGCAGCAAAACAAATCCTTGGTATGAGAATAACTCAAAAATAGGAAGGAGAGGAAGATGGTATTATCTCAAGAAGAGTACATAAAGAAGATCTTGGAGAGGTTTAGTATGCAGGATGCTAAACCGGTTGGTACTCCTTTGGCAGGTCACTTTAAATTATCAAAGGAGCAGAGTCCCAAGATTGAGGAGGATAGAATCCAGATGTCTAGGGTACCGTACTCATCAGCGGTTGGTAGCTTGATGTATGCTATGGTATGCACTAGCCCTGATATTTCCCATGCAGTGGGAGTAGTGAGCAGGTTTATGAGTGATCCAGGTAGAGAGCATTGACAGGAAGTAAAGTGGATCCTTCGGTATTTGAGAGGGACCATGGGAACAACATTGTGTTTTGGTGGATTAGACACTACATTGTGTGGCTATGTAGATTCAGACATGGTAGGATATTTGGACAGCAGAAGGAGCATGAGAGGTTATGTATTTACGGTTGGTGATACAACGATGAGCTGGATTTCACGGTTATAAAAGTTTGTGCCTTTGTCAACCATAGAGGTTGAGTATGTTGTTGCCACAGAGGCAAGCAATGAGATGATTTGGCTACAATAATTGCTTGATGAGTTGGGTCATAAGAAAAAAGTTGGGAGACTGCATAGTGATAGTCATAGCACTATTCATTTGGCAAAGAACTCCGCTTTCCACTCTAGGACGAAGCACATTTAGCTGAGATATCATTTCATCATGGCAACTTTGGAAGAAGATAAGTTGAAGCTAGAAAATATTTCATACCAGTCAGAATCCTGTGGATATGATGACCAAGGTAGTCACAAGGGAGAAGTTGAAGTTGTGTTCAACTTTGATTGGCCTTCATGGTTGATAATGAAGGGTTGCAAAATTTTCTCAATGGAAACAATCTCTAAGTGGGAGATTGTCGGGGTGTGGAGCCTATTTTTGGTCTTCTAAAATCAGTATTGAAGTGATGGAGTTTGAAGGTTAAGTTTGGAGACTTCAGGGGCATTCTACAGTCATCTGATATGATGTTGTTGCGACATTGTTGCAACATTGTGTTTAACATGCTATTAATTGGCGGTGTCAACATTGGGACGGATTTTTCCAACCGTGGGAAGTTGAAAGATCGCGACTATAAATCTTCTAAGTGTCAGCTTTATGAACTTATTAAAAGGATTGTAATCCTATAAATATAGGTTTTTAGGGGTGTTCTAAAGATATCTTGAGGGTTTAAGAGGTCTTAAGTCTTAGATGATCAAGAGGTGATCAAGAGTGATCAAGGTTGATGCATTTGGGTGTTAATTGTGGTCTTAGATGTGGTTTAACATCTTTGGAAATTCTATTGTGAGTTCGTAAGTGATTTTTGTGCAATTGTAACTGAGATAAAACTGTGAGAGTTTGGTTTTACTCTTATTGATAATAAAATCTAAGCAATTTCTTGGTAGCTGTAGCCCACATTGGGTGAACCACGTTAAAGCTTGTTTTGTCTTCTTTTGTGCATTGTTTATATATGATGTTATTTTTCTGTAAGTACAATGTTGCTAAATAGTTTCCTACTGTTGTGATTTGAGGCAAATATTTTTTATCTAATTCCTAACAATTTCCATAACATAGGAATAGCATATATAGCAGTTAGTAGGTAGTAGTTGATCATCATTCAACACTTGAGTTTTATTGTGTGGTTTGGAGGTTTCCCCCTCAAAGTGGCTAAGTTATTATACTCGCATATTGTTATCATTTCTCTACAATTGGATGTTCTTTGTATTCTATTGCTGAGAAATGAAGGCTCAACATGTTTAAGATTGAATTTCCCTTGGAAGGTATCTTGATTAGCAAGATTAACTCCTGAATTTGGGAGTGCTTCAGACATGTCTAGGAGATACTCGTATAATTTTATTTTTCTTTGAAGGGATTTATGAGAGCTTGCAGTGCTTTTGAAATTTTTTTTATAAGTATACTCTTGAAAGTTCCAAGTGAGGTATATAGGTGGGTTTGAATTATTTTATTGGTATTTGTAGGTTTAATTTCACATTAAGGATGACCTATGGGATATGAACTCACCCATGATAAGATATAAAATTGAAAAAGTGACCATTGGGTTGTTGGGGATAAAAATGTCATCCTCATATTAAATTGTGTGATAGTTTTGTGCACAATGAATGGGCTCATACATGTAGCTTGTGGGATTTTGTAAAGTTCTGTGAATGATGTCTCATACAAATACACTACTTTGAAATAATGCATTTAGTATTGTGAGCAACCAAGAAGGGGGGAGAGAAAAGTGTGTCATGAAAGAGATATAAGGATAGGTCACAAAATCTTGGAATGTGCATGCAAGTCATGTTTTAGTTGCAAAGCGAAAGTTTTCATTACCAAATGATAATTGTCAAATTTAGGTGTACACTATCCCAATATATATATTTTATATTGTTGTTCCATTTTTTATTACGAATATTGTGGATGTATAATTAAATGTAATTGAATTAAAATTATATTTACACATTGATAAGTCAACACTAGCACTCAAATGGTATTGAAGAAGATCACTTTTCAAATGGCTTGGGGAGGTGGCTTGGATTGGAAAATATCTATATTGAATAGACATTGTTTATTCTTGTTTCCCTCCCTTGTTTTATTATTTTTAAAGTTGAAAACACTTTTATTAAATATATTTAATGATGAAAGCCATTTTTTATGTTGTATTAATATCTTCATGAGGCAAAGTTTAGTTCAATGTGATTTTCATTCTTGGTATGTTTTTCTACATATTTTTTATACAATCACCATTACACTATATATATTATTAATCAAAAGTTACATTTTCTAATTTAAAAAATAGATAACACTAATCAAGTGAATTTAAATTAGTTAAACTAATCATTGCCAATACAAAATTAATATTTTCATCGAGATAAGATTTAGTGATACCCACCATTCTTTTAACATTAATCACAAAGTTTTTTTGAATCACTTAAGTTGATCCAAAATATGTCCAAATTCTTAAGTTTTGTACAAGAAATCATTTGAAAAGCTTTTTGGGCATAATTATGGACTTTGCATATATATATATATATATATATATATATATATATATATATATATATATATATATATATATATATATATATCCCTCTTTTCGTGAACGTTATGTATATAGCTCTTAATATATCTTTATATTTTTTTCATCAAGTATGACAAGCATAATGTGACAACCCAACTAAGTGCAAGTTAAATGCGAATATAACGTTCACAGTTGTAGATTCTAAAGTACCAATCACTACAAAAGTACATTGGAATGCTAAGTTAACAAAAATCTGCATTACAATGGAAGCCTGTCCACCACCTTCTCCTCTGCTTTTCATGACATATTCTGACTTGCAAAATGATAATCTCGTTTTGTGATATATATGCATTACGTATACATCCACTCACGAGAATGTAAAGTGTGTGGATGGACGTATTTCACTGAAAAAGCAGTTGGTATTTAGCTCTTTTATTGACATGCAGACTGCGGGAAGTGTACATACTTTTGGAGAATCTTTCACAACTAAGATGGCATATATTCAATATACACTTTTCTTTTATCTGTCCCACACAGTCTCGAGAAGGAGAATCTTTCACAACTAAGATGGCATATATTCAATGTAAGCTTTTGCAGAGACTATAATTTCTTTTCAGGCTCTTAAACATGAGTATACATTTATGGGCCATAAGAAATATGGCTATAACCCTATCAGCTGTTTTTGAGATATGTAAAAAAAATTTGGCTTTGGTTTGATTAAACAAAGTGTTGTTATCAAAGATTGTTTGTTTTACTGGTGAAGTTGTTTGGCTCACAGAGAACCTACTAAGGATCAATAGTTGCTTAACTGAAAGTGTGCTCATTCTTATAATCTATATATATATGAGTGTTCATTATAATGCCACAACATTCAATTAAAAAATAGGTACCATTTAATGCCTAGTAAATGAACAAAATAATGTTACAGCATTACCGTTTGAAATATATAATATTTAAATAAAATGTAATACAAACATCTGTATGATTGAAATGAGTCTAAACTGATATAAAACATGTCTAAAGTGATATAAATCTGTAAATTATAACTAATTAATAATTTTAAGTGAGTGAATAAGACATGAATATATAGTATAGACGATTATATTTTAAATAAATTGTAATGCAAACATCTATATGATTTAAATGAGCCTAAATTGATAAAAAAAAACTGAAATTATAACTTATTAATAATTTAAAGTGAGTGAATATGACATGAGATGGTGGGTTGAGAAGTGTATATTAATATCACTACTTTTGGTGATAGTCATCAATATTTGATAGTGAAAATGTGCATCTAAATTTAAGACAAAACTAGCTACAAACAATAATTTTTGGTGTGTGACTAGTTAATTGTTTTAATGGCAGTGCATTTATGTGTTTATTTATTATTGGTCAAATTTAAGCTTGGATTGTCACACACATTTTGTTGTCCATCTATCGTCTTCTCCATTTCTCCATTTCTTGGCCTCGTTTCTTTTTTTCATTTTTGATCTATCGTTGTAATTATTTGCCTTCTCTATCCTTCACTATTTTTGGTTTGATCTTGGGCTCTAACGAGAGCCATGGGATTTTCTAGAAATGTGACCTATGTTTCTAGCCATCTCTATGTTTCTAGGAATTTCAATTTACCTAAGTGGGTTCTCTTTGCCATTGTTTTGTATTTATTTGATTTTTTTTGGCCTCTTTTATAAACATTCCATCCCATTGTGTCATATTTCTTGCATAAATATGGTCTTGATTTTAATATAAGAAGAATACAAGTACACTAGTACATTACTACATTTAGGGAATGAACACATCAAGTTATTGTTTCACACAAGAGGGATATTAAATCTACCACAGAAGAATCTATTCTATAATTTGCGAAGCGTCCCTATACAAAAAAATCTGAATTCATGTATTTAGAGAATCATTATATCCCCTACTAGTTATTATTGCGCCCATTAACAATAATTGGTATACTTGCATACACAAGGTTCAATGATAATTTTCACTACTTGTATTATTTATAATTTTGTCAAATCATGAGGGGTTTGAGAATAATGGATGGATACTATAGGCTGCCATTAACATTCCCCATCATTATGGGTTTTCCAAGTATCTGTGGCCAAATTAAAGTTTAGAAGAAGTAGGTAATATCGTCATTGATTATTGACGAAATCATAGAAAATGAACATGGTATTTACATATTACACAATAAAGAAAACATTCACATAATCTGATACATTCATATATAGAAATAAAAAAATGTATGGTTTTCTAAAAAAATAACTTTCTTACATCTTCACAATTTTGGAAATCTTTATGATTTTTCATTAGCACATTTTTCTATTCCTAATTTTCTAGGTTTTGTTGATTTCATCTTGTAGACATTCTCTCAATTATCTATCATCGATGACTTCATTTAAATTCAAATGAAAGTCACTAGTATCTTACAAACCAAAAATATCTTTTCTTTTCAAAGAAATTGAATTATTCTCAAATATTTCTATCTTTTATATTACCATACGTTTTATTTTATCAAATTAAGTGTTTAAGGTGATTTTTGGTTAGTTGCTACGATGTTGAAATACAAAAAACTCAAAAATCAGGGTATACTGATACCTACACCGAAAAACACAATGTCGAGAAGATTGGATTTGAACAATGTAAGAATCTCCTCCTTTATGCAAGTGAGAAGATATGCATGTAAAGACAACTAAATAGAAAAATAGTAGATAAAGATGTAATGAGCTGCTCGGTGAAGGCCGGTCCCAGGAATCCAAAGGGCTTCCTTGAATGGTGTCAACTCATGTTATAAAATTAAGTGATATTATAATAAGATAAGATAATGAAAATGATATAGAACTCAAAAGGGATGTAGATATCCTTCTCTACATGGTAAGCAACCCAGGTTAGGGCTATGGTGAGCTTAGAGTCCAAGAAATAGTCAAACTAGGCTTTATTTCATTTAGTTTTGTATTTCACATATCACTTCAAGTTAATGGTCAATGTCTTCGATTTCTAGTGTGAGTGTGATGGCTTACAATCTGAGCTCATGTGAGATGTAAAGCTTCTCCCACATGAAATTTTGATGGATGATAGGGAGATCGTATATGTTTGTAAAAGGGTGTGATGGACTTGGAACAGTCATCTACAAGGAATACATCTTGTAAGACAACATATTATATCAAAACATATTGTTGAAAATATGACAATTGCTATAAATGAATAAAATGACATGGATCGAAAAAGATCAGAAATCAACGATGATCGGAGGAAGAGGGGGTTATTTTGATAAAAACTTATAAAACATATAATGCTTGATGTCAAATGAAGTTTGATATTGCTACGATAAAATAGAAGGATTATAGAAAAACATGAAGTTTGATGAGTGCATTATTTGACTTGTTTATATCATCTATGTGATTATTGATTTTTCATTAAACATGATTAATTAGTGCATGGGGATGATTTATATAGTTATATCTTAGTAAGTTCAATGCATTTCTCTTGTTCTTGTTACATGCAACTTGTTGACCGTAGAACTTCCCACTAATCACCTTTGTGAGTGAAATGTGGTGACATGTGCAAGATAATAGTGGATATTTACTACCAATGCTAGGAATTATATTCAAGGAGTTCAAGTATGTAGCCATCGTGCAGTTATGGTGGACTTTTTCCATATGCATCCTATAAACATGGGTCTTGTTTTTATCACATCCGTAGGACCTAATGGACTTTAATATGGTTGCTAGTGGAAGAACTCATTGCCTACAATTTTGGCATGGTGTGTAATCGACTATGTCTATATAGAAATATTCTTGAACAATTTAGTAGTTAGTTGATGTTAGTAATCTGCAGTACAATTTATAATAGTTAGTATCTATTTTCCAGTTATGTACTAAGTATGTTTTGGAACTTTTCTGAATCAATATATTAGATGTTGTTTTGAACATCCTTTGGTGTTGAGATTACCTTCGTCCTAAGGAAGAGAAAGGGCCCGATCGACCAAGGTGATTGGAGGTTGTTATGTTTATGCATGCTCGTGGTTTCTAATAAGTCACAGTTTGAATGCAATTACTTATTTCCTTTACTACAATTTCCATTCAGCATGTGTTATTTCCTTTAATGCAATTTCCATTCAAATTGTGTTATTTCAATTCCATAATTTCAATTCATTTTGTGTGTGTTATTTGAATTTTGTTATACAGATTTGGTGTGTGCATTTCAATTCTAGTAAAGTATTTCCGTTAAATGCATTTTTTATGGTAACGTTGTTTCATTAGTTTAGCATTACATTTCCATAGATTAGTAGAGACAGAGAGAAACATAACAACCAAAACCCCCCAAAAGGAACCATTGAACAAGTGAGTTGCATAAGGCTTCATTGCATACAACCTAGTACACATAACCCTGGTTGTATAATGACACTAGGAGAAGAATCTGTTAGTTAAATGATTGGAGAATACAATCACCCATCATTTTTGGTGCCCCTATCATGGACACCATAAGCACAACACACCATTTTATTCACCTTACATGTTATGGGTGTTAATGAAGTCAGTCTATGCAACCAGTAAGAGTCCCGAGCCTTGTTTACATGATCAATATTGATGCACAAGCCACGTGATGCTCAAGGGAGATTTATACCTCATAATATTCAAATAATATATCCAAACATAGCACCAGTAGGGAACACTGAAAGTGACACTGAATCTAATAGAACACCTAGGACCCTTTCTGAACATTTTACATCCTCCTATTTAGAAAAAAAAAATACCTTCAGAAATGGGAGACAACAGAAATCATGAAAAGAAACCCTTGGGTAGAACCTTTACCTATCCCATTTTCCTAGAAAAAGATGAGGATGCACCCATGAAAAATATCTCTCCATCCATCCTCCCAATATTTTGAGGAATGACTATAGAAGACCCAGACTACTTCCTATTTGAATTTAAAGTTCTTTTCCAGACATATGACTATAGAGTTCAAACAATCAAAAACTCAAACTTTTTCCTTCCACCCTCAAAGAATCTGTTATTAGGTGGTTCATGGGATTATCCCCTAACTCTATTCATACATGGGATAACATGGAAAAAACTTTTTTGGACAAATATCAATTATATTACAGAGGAAGAGATAGGAAAGAAGAGTTCTTCTAGATAAAGAAAAAGGAAGATGAAAATCTAGAAGATTACCTGGATGGATTTCTCTTTCTCCATAAGAGGAGTGGTTATGAGTTACATGCAGAAATCACTAAGATAGTTTTCCTTAAAGGACTTGATAAGGAAACCAAGGACTCCCTCCATCTTATGGAAGGAGGAGATGTGCACAAACTTAGCATGGTAGATATCACTAAGTTATGTAGAAGTTACTCTAGAACAAGAGGAGGTATAAGAAATAGAAAACTATCCAAGACTTCCCTAGGGACCTCAAAACTTCTCAAGGAAAAGGATAACATGAAAAAAAACATATTGTCACAATTGACATCAACCATAGATGGGCTACAAGCCAAGACCAGTGTTGTAAAAGAATGTCTAGACATATACTGCTCTAAATGTAGGAGTAGACATCCTTTGAGAGAGTGTCCTTTGGATGTCACAAACATGTGTTTGATTTGTGATGTCGCTGATCAAAATACAAACCATTGTACTTTCTTACCTAAATTTAAAGAAAGATTGAATGTCATGTCCCAAGAAAATGTAGAGGTAAAATTTGTTCAAAGGCCAAATAATCAGGTTGTGTATGCCCCTAGACCTAGTCAGAACCCCTGGATGGTCATGGCCTAATTGGGCTCCTCAACCTACTTGGGGATAACCTGAGTGGACACCAATAAATTGGATGTTTTACCCACATCCACCACCATGGATGACTCCATATAATCGGTAGGTTTGGACACCATCAGCCAATGTAAATCCATGGCAAAACCAACAATGGGCACCTTAGCAAAATTCTAATCAACATAGGAAATTCCAGCAACCATTATAATATTTAATGGCCCCACCAAAAATCTACCAACAACATGGGAAAGAATCAAAAACTCAACTTCCATCCCAACCTGTAGTGAACCCTAAAAATCAATAGATAGCTTCAATTAATGAAGCAAGGAAAACTGTCAATAATATGCGACTAAGGTCTGGGAGAATAGTGAATAATCATCATATTGTTATCATAGAAATACCTGAGGAAAATGAAACAACTAAACATGTTCCACAAACACATGCCACTAGGGACGGTCAAGGAAAAGATAATAATGCACACACAACTCCTTTTCCAGAATGATTACAAGAAACTTAGACTGCGGAAGAAACAACACTAGTTAAAGAGTTGAAACATATGAACATTGAGGTCCTACTTCTGAGAGTAATAAGGGACATTCATGAGTTAAACCATACCATTAGAGACCAATGCATAAAGACACCTAGAAGAAATAAGAAATACCCAAAAACAGTCAAATTGGAAAGGAATCTAGCTGATCTTGTTACTGGAAAACTTATTTCACAAAAATATGGGGATCCTGGGAGTCCATTCATCACTATTTTTGTAAATGGTCAATCAATATCTAATGTTTTGGTGGATCTTGGTGTTGATGTCAATGTTATAACAACATGTATGTTTAATATGTTGTCTTTAATAGGATTACAACCAACCAATATTGTTCTTCAATTAGCAAATCAATCTATTGTTATACCTGATGGAGTAATTGAGGATGTAATGGTCACAGTTGAATCTTGTGAGTTTGGATACCCATTCATCTTAGGAAGGTCCTGATTAGCTACTGTTACAACATACATTGATTGCAGATCAAGGAAAATGACTATTTTAAATGGGAAAAAATCAAAGAATATTTCATTGTATCCTCTTGCCCAGCCATATGTAGATGTTGTGAACATGTATGGGTAGACTATTTAGATACTAACCATCTAATTTCTTATTATTTGTCCACCATTGTAGTGAAATATAACATGGAATAAATTTTTGAGTCATACACAATATATGATGAAGAGGATACCGTGGCTGCGAAAAATCAAAATTGAGGCTACAGAAACTGGAACTGATACTACGGAACCATCTGTTCTAAACACAACAGATAATATTAGCTTGGTAAGTGACATTTCTAATGAAAAGTGTAAATAAACCTATGTTTGTCATGTAGAATGTACAGTCACTGATTTCCATTGTCCTTTAGCCAAGGTTATGTTTCTTAAAAGTATGACTAGTTTGCACATGCTTCAGCCTCATGTTTGTCCCTTAAATTCTTTAATTATTGATGTAGATCTCACTATTCTAAAAGATACCAAACAAGTGACTGTCGACATAGGCAAAGAGATGACCATTGGTAATAACTTAGAGACCAACCAAGAGACTAGGGTTGTATAAATCTTTAGGAAGCGTTCCCAAGTTTTTTCTTAGGATTACACTGACATGAAAGGGGCCCATACAAGAACCTACACTCACCATATTTACACTAAGGATCTTAAACCTGTGAGACAACCTCAATGAATAATTAATCCAACACTTAGGGACATAGTCAATAATGAGATAGAAAAAAAATTTAAGGTAGGATTCATCTATCCTATATCTGATAGTCAATGGGTATCACCACTAGTTATAGTTCCCAAAAAAAGGTAAATGGATAATCTATGTAGACTATAGGGAACTTAATAAATCCACCAAGAAAGACTACTTTCCAATGTCCTTTATTGATCAAGTCCTAGACAATCTTAAAGGTAAGAAATATTTCTCATTCTTTGATGGGTTTAGTGGGTATAACCAAATTAGTATTGCATGTGTATATCAGGATAAATCAACCTTCACTTGGCCCTGGGGTACATTTGCATATATATCTCTACCATTTTGGCTTCTTAATGCACCTGCTACTTTCTAGAGAGTAGTTTTGGCTATTTTTGCAGATCTTACAAATGACTGTATTGAATTTTTCATGAAAGACTTTACTGTCCATGGTTCAACTTTTGATGAATCTTTGAACAATATTGAAAAAGTGTTAACTAGATGTGAGCAACACCAACTTTCCTGGAGTCATGAAAAATGTTTAATAATGGTTGATCAAGGAATTTTCTTAGGTCATCATATTTCTGCCAAAGGAATACAGATCAACCCCAAAAATATTGAAGTAATTACTCATCTACCCACGCCAACAAATCAGACTGACATCCAGAGTTTCCTTGGATATGCAGGGTATTATAGGCGGTCCATAAAATAATTTAGTAAAATTGTTGCACCTATGTTTTCCTTACTGATAAAATATTATGTTTTTAAATGGTCTCTTCAATGTCAATAGGATTTTGAGATTATCAAAGAGAAACTAACCACTTCTTCAGTCTTAAGAGGACCCAACTGGGGGCAGCCTTTCCATATTCACAACAATGCATCTAACATGACAATAGGAGTTATTCTTGGAAAAAAGGATGAGGAAGATCAGATGTATGCCATTTGTTTTATCAGCAAGAATATGACCCCTACAGAGAGAAACAACACCTCTACAGAAAAATAATTTTTAGTTTTTGTTTACTCTCTAAATAAATTCAAACATTATATTACTAGATACAAAATATTTGTTTATACTAACCAATCGGCCATAAGGTATTTGATGAATCAACCAATAGTGGGAGGCATGATTATTAGATGGTTACTCTTATTGAAATAATTTAACTTGACTATTATTGATAATCCAGGGAAGACTAACGTTGTTGTTGATTTCCTTTCAAGATTGAATGTTTTAGAAGAATAAGAAGCAGTCCAAGATTATTTTCCAGATGAACACTTGTTTACAATATCAACTCAGCCTCCATGGTTTTTTGATCTTGTGAACTACCTAACTACAAGGAAGTTTCTAGCCTAATTTACTATAAAGGAATGAAAGAGATTAGTTAAAAATAGCTCAACATATAAGTGGTGTAACAAAATTTTATTTAAATGTTTTCTTGATATGGTTCTTCGCAGGTGTGTTTGTGAGGATGAAGTATATGACATACTAAGAGCTTGTCATGATGATCCTGGAGGAGGACATTACTCAATGAAAAGGTAAATTCACAATGTCCTTAGAGCTGGGTATTACTATCCTTCTCTTTACAAGTCTATCAAGAAATATGTATGACAGTGTGATGCATGTCAAAGAATGGGGAAGCCTACATTGTCCATGGAAATGCCTCTCAACTCTCAGCTAGTCTTAGGACCATTTGAGAAGTGGGCGATTGATTTTGTTGGAAATTTTTATCCCCTATCCTTTGGGAAAGATTACCTATCGGTGTACACTGATTATGTCATGAAGTGGGTCGAGGTTCAAGCAATGGCATCTTCCGATGAAGATGTTGTAGCTAACTTCTTGTACAACAAGATTATGCTGAGATTTAGTGCCCCTAGAGCCACTGTATCTAATCAGGGACTTCAATTTGTGTTTAACATGATTGAAGATTTCATTTAGATCTACCAAATCAAGCATCAGAAATCATCACCATATCACCCCCAATCCAATGGGCAGGTGGAAGTTACAAACAGAGAGCTAGAGAATATCTTAATCAAATTTTTCAATGCAAATAGATTGAGCTAGGTACCAAAACTCCCAAAATTAGTTTGGGCCTACAATACAACCTGGAAGACCACTAATAATTTCTCCCCATATGAATTGGTGTATGGGAAGAAGCCATTGTTACCAGTTGATTTTGTATTGTAGACTTAGAGGACAACAATGAAAGTTGGCATCAATCTGGACGAAGCACAACATGAGAGAGTAATGCAACTGAACGAGATGGAGGTACAAACACAAATTGAAATTATTCAACACCAAAGGAAATCTTTGCACGATGCTCGTATCAAACACATGAAGTTCAATTAGGGATATTGGGTCTTAATTTTTGACTCAAAGTATTAACAATTCAAAGGAAAGATGACAACAAGATGATTGGGAATATACCAAATCATAAAAGTGTTTGATAATGGCTATGTGAGATTATTGTCGATTAATGGAGACAAAATAACTCTTCTAGTGAATGGAAATCGATTAATAATGTATCAGCATCCTATGGATAAAGAAATTTTTAGCAAAGATATGTTGTTAGGAGAGGAAATGGATTCAGTGGAGGATCTTGGCTCCTCCCGTCAGAAGTAGTTGTTTTCAAATTTGAATAAAGGAATATGATCATTCTTTCAATCTTCTTCCCTTTATATTGTAGATTTTTTGTTTTTTTTTATGATTTCAATAAAGGTAGGAATGTTCATTGTTATAATGTACACTAATCACATTTTCTCTATGGGCGTAGGGCGTGGGACTCTACAGATATCGGGAAGCTGATCTAGCAAGGGTAAGTGAATTTTACTTCACTACGGATATTAACTTTTTAAGCACTCTCCCATTGCATTTAGTTAGCACGATTAAATCAATATACAATTTTCAATGCATTTATTGTGAATATCATTCAAAACCTTGTGACGTGGAGTGGGGTATAATGAATCATCATGAATCATAATGAGCAAGGATACTGCATGTGTCAAATTTCTAAGAAATGAATATGATTCTTTATAATAAGGAAAAGTGGCATTATTATTCAATGTGATAGGGTGTGTGTCGTACCATGCATTAAAACTTCCCACACATACTTGGTCATGTCAACTTTTCACACCACCAATTTCACACCGAATTGAGGCAATTAAAAGATTGCATTATATTTCAAATTTTTCCTCACCAAACACTTCATGCCATTGTTCTGTGAGTTTGAACACAACATCATTTTTCTACACAACTGTCTAAATTTTTCTATATTCTGGGGGAAAATAAGAAATCTAAACCAGACTCTCCAGACCCACTACTTTAGAATGTTGCGATTTCCCAGGTATTTTATGATGCTGGATGGATAGAACTTATTAGGAAATTCTAGGGCTTCGATGAAAATTTAGTTGATGATTTTATGATAAATTTTGAAGCCACCTGCTCACGAATTAGGGGGAGAGAGTATAAATAAGTAGATAATTTGTTTCTGACCTATTTAGTTTACTAGACTTCAGTCTCAAGGTTATGACAAATACTCCTCTTAGAGACCTAATTCTCATGTTTCATGAGGATGGGGAAGCTCTTCTAGAAGTAATCCTCACTTCAGATGGTATTCATAAGGGGATTAAGCAGGAAATTTTTCTTGGTATTTGGAAGGAAGTTGTTAAATGGGTCAATATGTACTTTATCATTGACGGACAACCATCTATGCTTGGAGGGGATTCTTTGAATATTTTAACTCATTTAAAGAAAGGCCGCGTAAACCCTACACTTATGGTGAATTTACATGAATATTTAGCGGATGCAGTCATTAAAGAGGGACAAAATAATTAAAAACTTGGGGTGGTACGGTTGCATTGAAACACCCAGGGCTTATTCAACTAATATGTTCACATCAGGTCTTCTTCAGATCCAAGAGTAGGATCACATGAATAAATATAGGGGAGAGTTCCAAAAAAATAAAATCAAGAAGGGACCATCTCCTAGTATTTGACCAAGCTTGAGTAGGCTCCTCGTCCTTCACAAGAAGTTGAGGAGGAAACTACTAGTCAGGATAATCCATCCTCTATGCCACAAAATTTTAAGGGTAAAAACACCATACTTGTTCATTCTTCTGTTTTCATGAGGCCAAGAAGGTCTTATACTTTGCAGAGATATGAAGTTTCCCAGTTTGATGTTTTTAATGAAGATTCTACTCCTAGTGTGGAGGAGAAGGTAGAGGTTGGTACATCAACTGTCCTTGATGAAAAATCTAAGGATGATACATTCACAACAACCATCCCTACAACATGGAGTCCAGATACTTCTACAGATCTAGAAACCAAGTGAGAAGCTCTAGAAATTCCTTCAACACTAGGTATACAGACCCCAACTCTCGAATTTGTTACAATTGATATTGGTGGCTAGGAATCACATGAATATGATGTACTAAGGTGTTATTTGGATGAAATTTCCTCGCTGAAGGAAAATTTAAAAGGTATGCAAGAAACCTACTTATCTTTGCAAACTGCATTTACACAGAGAACTATAGAAAAAGTGAGGTAAATTACTGCTTTGAAGGTAGAGGTTAGTAATCTCAAGAGACACAGATATATAGGCCTTAAAGTATGGGATTATTTAACTCAATTACCTCTTTAGAATAAAGCATTAAAAAGGAAAATAAAAATTTAAAAGAAAAGATTGAGGCTAGTGCAAATGAGAAGAAGAAGTTAGAATCTATTTTATACTTTGTTTTTCCTTTGGCATGAAAACTCATGTCCTGTAGAAAACCTTCTTATGTCTATAATATGTTTGTTCAAGAGAAATTTTATGTTTGGAAATTAATGAGAATGTGCATTCAAGAACCTCATGAAGCCCTTGATGTAAAAATGTTTTTGTTAATTTATCAAAACAGTACCCCTGAGATACAAAATCAATCGTGTGAATTTTACCTCCACAATATGTTAGTCACCAATGTGCCTAATTTATTTATTAATCTATTTATGGGAGATATTTAGTTGAATGTATTTCAATCACTACTTAGGAACCAAATTACATGGGGCAAAAAAACAAAAAAAATCAATCAAACAACTCACACCATAGGTTTCTACATTAGGCCTATCCATCACAATGATGTGGCCATGATGAAAAATTTCCAATCTCTTTATTACCAGGATGGTGTTGGGGAAAATACTTCAAAGATTCTACTGAAATGTCTACATGATTTTGAGGCCTATAGTCAGCAGCATTTTGATGAAGCAAGATAAGCTTGTGATAGAAGGTGGGATACCTTAAACTTTCCATTGAAAAGGAGGGTAGTTATCTCCCCTTAGAATATCAGTTGGTGTATGCGGAGGGGTGATGCATTGATTACAATAATTTGGAAGTTATCTGAGAAGAATGACACGGAATACAGTGATGAGTGGGTCAGAACACAGGTGAGGCCACCTCTTCTCCTAAGTCCCACTATAACCTGGTAGAATAATGTTGCCCAGTCACATGATAGTTTCACAACTTGGGTGGAAGTTATTTCAAACACTCAGGGATGCAAAGAAACCAGGAAACAATATGTAGATAAATTTGAGGAATATGACATGACACAACAGCTTGGCCATAGATCAGGGAAAAGATGAGTTGCATAGGGACATGCAAAAATTAAAGTGTGGGGGAGATGATGAGTGAATTATTTGAATTTTCTATATCATCTATGTGATTATTGATTTTTCATTAAACCTGATTAATTAGTGCATGGGGATGCTTTATATAGTTATATCCTAGTAATTTCAATGCATTTCTCTTGTTCTTGTTTCATGCAACTTATTGACCGTATAACTTCACACTAATTTCCTCTGTGAGTGAAATGTGGTGACATGTGTAGGATAATAGTGGATATTGACTGCAAATGTTAGGAATTTTAATCAAGGAGTCCGAGTCGGTATCCATTGTGCAGTCATGGAGGACTTTTTCCATAGGCAGCCTATAAACATGGATCTTTTTTTAGCAATTCCATAGGAATTAATGGACTTTAATAGGGTTATTAGTGTAAGAACACAATGCCTACAATTTTTTCATGATGTGTAACTGACTATATCTATATAGACATCTTATTGAAGAAAAATTTAGTAGTTAGTTGATGTTAGTAATCTGATTTACAGTTAGTATCTATTTTCCAGTTATGTACTGTGGATGTTTTGGAACTTTTCTAAATCAATGTATTATATTTTTTTGTGAACATCATGTGGTGTTGATATTACCTCCGTCCGAAGGAAGAGAAAGGGCTCACTTGACCAAGGAAACTGAAGGTTTTTATGTTTATGCATGCTCATGGTTTCTGATAAGTCACGGCTTGAATGCAATTACTTATTTCCTTTACTGAAATTTCCATTTAGTGTGTTTTATTTCCTTTAATTCAATTTCCATTCCGATTGGTTTATTTCAATTCAGTTTTTGTGTGTTATTTGAATTATGTTATACTGATTTGGTGTGTGCATTTTAATTCTAGTAAAGTATTTCCTTTAAACACATTTTATTAGAGTAACATTATTTCAGTATTTTAGCATGACATTTCCATAGATTAGAAGAGATAGAGAGAAACATAACAACCAAAGCCCCCCAAAACAAACCACCGAACAACTGAGTTGCATAAGGCTTCATTAATGCAGCGTAGGACACATAGCCCTGGTTTTATAATGACACTAGTAGAAGAATCTGTTAGTTAAATGATTTGAGAATCCAACAACCCATCAAACTTCATAAAATAGATATTCATATATGTTTGAAGGAATAATTAAGGAAAAATGGTTAAGGTACTGATTGACAATTATTAGGAATCGACGGTGATCAAAGTTAAAATTGTAGATATTCTCAAAACTTGACTACATGATCAAACGAAAGAAAGGTTCTATAGTGGCTATGGAGGATGTTGTAGAAGGATAATTCTATTATATAATTAATTCAAAATATGATTGAAAAAGATAAGTAACAACACAATAACCTTTTGGGATGTTCTGAGGATGAAAGAGCTCCAAAAGGGTAATCGATGACATGAAAATATTTCCTCAAGGATATGCACTAGGATGTTGATGTTTCCAAATGTAGTGGTGTCATACAGAGGTGTAGAAATTCATCTCTAAATCAATTATTTGATTATTATTTTTGTGTAACTAAGAAAATTGGAAAGAGGGTGATTTAAGTAGAATCAACAACGTTCGATCGGCGGCGATTGGTTTAAATTTGATAGAAAAAGTTGAGTGGTGTATTTTTTCCATTTTTTTGTAGGCAATGGACACCATATACCTCCGTGAAAGATCCCCTGAGATGTTAGAGAGGATAAGGGGGTGTGACAGATGCTAAGTGGTCACATGTTTCTGCCTTTGGTTTGGTAGGATTTCGCCACTACTAGCAGATTCCTCGAGATGTCAAGTGGATGGTTGCGTTGATAGAAAAATGGGATCCAAGTACATGAACATTATTGTTCTATAACGGTGAGATGACCATTACTTTAGAGGATGTATATCAGATTATACGACTACATATCTAGGGTGAGAATATTTTACTCATTACCTGAGAGGATCGTATAGATACCATGATACAGTGGTTTGGAGATGATGCCCCTGAAATTTGATACACATACAGGGGGTTTCATATCAAGAACTAATATGATGCAGAGGTGTCATGGAACTAGCTATTGATAGTGATTATGATAGTGATTTCTTATTATGCACTACTAGATTAAGGAGGAGGAAAATTTTCATGGACACTTACGGGTGTTATCATTGTTATTATGGAGGACCGCACATTGTATGGCTAGGTATTTTCTTTTCTAACTTAGGTATAACATGAGATATGGATGTTTTTGATTGGAAGGATGTTTTTCTTGGATGTGGGGTTTGTGTTACATTTTTGGGTGTATGATAATATAGTTTTTGTGAGGCCACCAAGCCTACCTTGGAGAGACGAAGCCCTTGCAGAGTATGTGATGGGATTTATGAGATGGAGATTGTAATTGATGAGGCATGATGGGGTGGAGAGGGGTCATACCTATCATACTGATCATTTATTTAGGTTATCTATTAATGATGTAGTATAGAGGCTATATGTGAGATTTCTTGTATGGTCTGGCATGGATATAGAGTTGGCATGGTTAAGGAGGGTGTGGTGGACTTATGGGAGGAGGGTGAAGATGATCGAGGTTGTATAATTCCCTAGGGTGTGGAGGCAGTTTGGGGTTCCACAGCAAATTCTAGGTGATCTGAGTTTATATTTGTGAGATAATTCATAGAAGAACTTGCTAGCACTGGTGGTGGATGAGGTGGATCGGGCCAATGAGGCAGGGGAGATAGAAGGCATAGATGTGGATGATGTTGTATTCCTAGAGGTATTTACCAAGTGGTGTATATGACAGTGGGAATATCAGGGACATAGGGTGAGGTGGAGGTAGAGGGCCAAAGAAGGGGAGGATGAGGGTGATGATGGTGAGGAGATGGCTAGGATATAGGAATCATTTGATGTATTGAAATTAGAGAGGGATAAGATGATGGTGGAGAATGACACCAATCGTCAGAAGAGATATTCCATGTAGTAGGAGTGAGATCAGGCATGCTTAGTGATACATTTCAGCAACAGAGGGATAGGTATCACTAATAGCGGTGGGTGATGCAGGAAAAATATGAAGATGTGGGGTCACCGTTAAAGGCTGCAGGGAGTGTAGCATAGGGTACAAGGCCGAGTGTCATGCAATCTACACTTTTCTTTATCTATCCCACATAGTCTCGAGAAGGCCGGAAATTTTTCTGGTATAATTTATTTTTAGGCTCTTAAACATGAGTATAAATTTATGGGACATAGTTAATATGGATATAACCCCATCTACTCTTTTTTAATATGTCCAAACAATTTGGATTTGGTTTGATTAAAAAAGTATTATTATTAGGTTTATTGGTGAATTTTTTTGGTGTAGAAACAAAATCACGTAGTTGCTACTATTTATTATACCGCCAAGTATCTTGTTTTATATATGTATTTTAAGTAAGAAAAGTATTTACTACTGGAACACTTCCTAGTCCATCCACTTGTGTTGTTTGCTTATGTCACTTTTATCTTTCACACATGTCACTCATACACCCAGTTTTGGTCAGGTCTCAGGGATCCTTGTCTCTTAGTCTTTGCACACTTGTCATCATTTTTCCCTAGACACTAGTGCCTAGGACTAAAAACTAGCACCCAGGTGCTCATATCCATCATGGGTGTCGGTGTCCTCTTTATTTTTATCTTGTTTTTGACACTTGAGGTTCATCTTTTATGTTTTTCCTCTCATATCTTGAAGTACTAGTTGGCATGTTAGGTCATTAGTGTCAAAATTCAAGCAATAGATCCCTATATAAACACAACATGCATATCATTATAAAGGCAGGGCATTTTTTGTCAAGGTCTATCTATCTACATATCAAAGGGACTGCATCTTGGGCTTATTACTCTACATACACACTACATACGAAGTGAAAGTTCATTTTTCCATCCACACATTTGCATTCTATCTAGCTACCTCCCATTATATTGGTGTCATCGATGCAAGGGAAACCTAGGAGAACTATTACACACACAATCACATAGAACTACATTGGTCTAAGATGTAGTGCAGTGCTCAGTCATAAGTTCAATAGTTTGACAGTTGAGGATAATGTGACCACTCATTTTTCATCTTTCTTTTTTAGGATTTGATGTCTCTTTGAGGGTTTTGTAGGAGGTTTTTTATAGTAAAAATTTACAGGTACCCTGACAGTTAAAGTATGAAACCCTAACGATAGTGCCAAAACCAGCTCCAAACCTTTTGGATTGTCTCTAGCACCCCACAGAGGTCTACGGTGCCTATAGTCACCGATGTCTAAGAAATTCTAGAATATATGCATTTTTTTGAGTGTGATTGTGACATTATGAGTTACCATTCCATTAGTTTGTCTAGTCTACACACACTTCAACATAAGATAAATCAAGGTAATTTCCCTATCTCTCTCATTTTCCTTCATAATTTGATCAAATAAATTTCCTAGCATTTGTATTTCATTGTAGAAATTTCTGATTTCATATTTTAGATTTTATTAAATTATTTTGGTGAACCTGTATCTTAGAAATCATTTCCCTGGGATCCACTAAAACCCTAATGGCTAAGAATAGTTCTTCTCTTTCTAGGAAAGATATGTCTTATGATTTAGCAACTATATCTGAACTTTGGACTCTCTATCATAATACATCTCTTTTAGATAATACTCAAAGACAACTATTAGCCAATGAATTCAATATTCCTACTAGCTTTGATCATTCTACCATTAGTATTGTTTTTTATCTAGCAATTTTTTTCTAGATGTACTTCTTACTATTCTGTAAGCAACAATAAGAACCTCTCTCCACTTTTATATTATGCACTTCCTCTATCTATCTATCTAGCTTACATTATCAAACCACTTCCCAATGACACACTCTTTCTTTATGGTTCATTTTTTACTATTGAGGGGTATTATATAAACAAACCTCATCATTCATACATTGGGGGGGCATTGTTATTCTTCTCCCCCTCTCTTCATCATATTAGCACATGATTAATTACACTTTTATGACCACCTTATTCGTTTCATACATACTATACCATTCATCACATCTCTATGCAATGCACTTTTTCATCCTTTCTCTATCAAATGGATAAATCACACTATATATTTTTTATACATTATCTATTATCACATACACTCTATCATCACTTATCTATCTATAGCCATCTTAAAAATCATTATACATTAGTCAACATCAATAACTATGCAATGCAAATCAAGTCAACAAATGCAAATAATGCTCAACACATCACACATCAATACAATGCATCAACACAATATAATAACAAAAATCATCCATCTATGTATACCATCAAAATAACATGGTTAAATAGTAAAATCATTAGGGGAAATCCTGTACATACATTGTTGGGCCCCTAAAATATTGACTAAGTACAAAAAGGTGCATGAGCGTGCAAGGCCTAAGTTGAGGGGTGGGCACGCAAGGAGAAGGTGCACAAGGTAGGGTTCTAGGAGGGTTTTAGAAGGACCTGTGATACACACCGATAGAACAAGGTCTCGAGACTTAGCCGTATTTGGCGTACCAGGAAGGACACATGAGAAAAGCGTGACCCGCTTGCGCATGATGAATGGATAAGGTGTCAGCCTGGCAACATGTTGTCCTAAGAAGGAATATGCCCTGCGATGGAAGCTTCTAGAAGACCATCATGACAAGGAGTGGGGAGCTCAGGCCTGGAGGAGCATGCTTCCATGAAGGACCACATCTAGACACTTGGTGACAAATCTGAAGCCTTAAAAAGGTGGGTTGGTAGTTCAAGGGGCCTATAAATACAAGCGCTTGTAGAGGAATTAAAGGAGGGAGGTCAATAGAGAGAGGAGCTCTGCAGAAACATTGCAAGGAATTGTATTGGGTTGGGTAGATGAAATATAAGGAGAAGGATGCATCAAGGGGATTGGGATTGTAAATTTTCTTTTTGAGAGCTAAGGGATGTAAATCCAATTATGATGTATGAATTCAGTCTGCCATACTGTGATGTTATGTAATGGATCTAATGGATGTAATGAGGTTACCAACTTATTTGAATATGATCATTAATGATTCTGGTCCATACATATATCTTCATAGTTTTGTTTCATGTATGTTTATGGAATGAATATGAATCCTTATGCATTTTCCTTTCTGTTTTGGTTCAGTCCTATAATTTGTTAAGTATCTTTCTATTTAGAATGACTGCACTTATCTAGAAGCCATTCTGAGCTCTATGATGATTACATGTCTCATTTCTACTCACTCTCTTTAAGTTCCTATCATAGATGATGTTTCCCACTAAACTCACATAAAGGAGAGACTCAGCACCTACACATGCCTCGGGTGAGCACTCAGTGCCCACTGGGTGATAGGCTGGTGCGCATGGGATTCCCTTGTTCTTTGGTGGGTGTAAAAATGACTACATCTTGGTTCCATTGTTAGGACCTCTTTTCGAAGTTGTAGTGGGAAATGGCATACATCATGATCTTTACAATGAGTGATGATAAAGCATTTAACTTTAGAAGGTGTTAAAACATGGTTCAAGAGCAAGGAGAATGAATTTTCTCATAGATTCAGCACTGGACCTAAGTTTGATGCACGTAGATGGGTAGAAGAGAACCTCTACCATGATTTGTATGAATTTTTTTTCTATTGCTTCCAAGTAGAACTCTATGAATGGCTTTTAGCATATGCATCTAGATCAAGATGGTATTATAGATCACGTGCATGGACCCAAGAAGAGTACCAGAGGTTGCAAGATGTAGATTTGATGTGGACTCGTGTTGTGGATCATTGGTGGAAAGGAGTGTTGGCTAGCTACACCCTAGAATACACTATTTCCAAGTATTCTTGTCTAGAAGTCACTACATTTGAATTTTTATGGGATCCCAGAGGATCATTTCTATGTGTTATTCCTCTGGAAATGAAGATCTTGATTATTACCTTGAGTTTAGAGGCATTTTTGATGGCCGGCTAAACCATTCTGAGTACAGGGTGAGGAAGCTAGGGTGGAGGAATATGATAGATATTGTGATGGAGAAAGAAAGGGAGGAAAGATGACTCAAGTATAGTGAAACACATGAAAGGGAGATTGCTAGACAATGTGAGGTTACAAGTGTGATGGATATATGGAGCCAGACATTGTGAGAAGGATTTGAGGTTCATGTAGAGGACATGGAACCTGAGCAGTCTATGCTACCCCATCTTGGCAAGCATGTAAGAGAGACCCCTTCAACTTCTAATGAGATTTCATTGCATGGAGAGAGAAGAGTTGTTGGCACACATCTAAACCTACTTAGTGACCAAACTCTAGCACTTGGTTTTCCAGATCAAGGGAGGAGTATCATTGATCTAGTTGGTATCGGTGGAAGTGACATATCTAGGCCTAGGAGATAAAATTTCTCATTTAGGACTTCTATGGTTGCACATACCATTCCAGTGTTTAGGAGAGTTTTTGGGGAAAGTGCAAATATACTAGGCTTGGGTAACACATTAGGGAGTTGCAAGGGAAACACATATAGCAGTGGCACAATCTCACAGATGATTGGAACATAGTTCAGTGGGACATTAGGGACCCTAGACGCGACCGCTTCAGGCCCGTTACTGACTACTGGTGTATCTAGAGGTGGAATTGGTGGATCTTTAGGTGGAACTCATGGATCTGAAGGCACAGGGCCTGGTAGATCTAGTGGATCTGGAGGAGGAGGAAACACTGGAGGAAGTCAAGGAACTGGGTTAGGAGGACAAGGGCCTCAACCACCTCCTCAAGTCTTCTTTGAGATGTCTTTACATTTTCTAGATTACAGAGGTATTGAAGATGCTGTGGAGCATGTTCACAAGTGTGAGTTTCTATGGCACGCAAAGGGGATCACTATCCTGGAACGGAAGGCTAGTCAGTTTGCAACGATGGTGCAAGGGCACGCGCATAGTCTAGTATAGGAAGTATGACCCCCATCAGATGGTGGTAGATTACACCGCATTGAAAAATCCTTCCTAGTAGAATTCCACATCCCTGAGTTTGAACAGAAGAGCATCAGTGCCCTTAAGGAGATTCAGCAGGGAATGGCAGAGAGTGTGCGGGAGTATGATGCATGGTTTAAGACTCTCCTGTCAAAGTTTTCATATGACATCCACCCTTCACAACATGCTCAATGGTTTTTTGGAGGGTTGATAACCCCATTTAGAAGGGCACTATCTCATAAGACTTTCATAGACCCGCACGAGGCGTTGGAAGCTTCCCTGCGCCCTAAAGCTGTTGGGAGCATTGATACTAGAGTTAGCCCATTCCTGGAAGCTCAAATCATTGCTATGGCTAAGTAGATGGAAATGTTATCTATGAACTCAGCTCATGAGACTCACAGTGGAATGTGGTGTACAGATTGTGAAGTAGAGGGGCATGCCAAGGATAGTTTCCCCCAGAAGATAGTACACGACGTAGTAGTAGACTGTGAGATTTTTCATGGGGACCATGATGTGAGTAGATGTCCCTTGTTACAGTACGTAATTCGGAAGAATGTATCTTGCTACTGTAATATCTGCACCTCTATGACCCATGATACCAAGGATTGTTAGCTTATTGACCAGATCCATGAGGCCATTGATCATGGTGTGTGCTAGACCAACATTGCTAGTAGTTCTAAGGGTGATGACCACTGGTATGAGGAGTGCATAGATGGGGGTGCACATGGAAGAAGTTCTCGTGGAGGATTCAATGGTCATGGTAACTGCAGAGGAGGAAGAAGTGAGTTCCCACGTGGAACTTATTTTAATTATGGATCTATAAACCACTACAAGCGCGAGTGTCTAGACTTATTGCAGTGCTCATGGTGCGGGAAGAAGCACAAGTATGAGGAGTGCCCTGAGTTGTTTGAGCACATGAGTCAACAGCACCAGAAAGACAAGAGTGTTGTAATGGTAAGCATCAAGAAGGTTGACACCCAATGGATGCCATGGGTGACACATGATACAGGCTTGGAACCTGTTATGGTAACAATAAGAGTAGAGGCCGCGCACATAAAGGAAATGCCAAGGCAGAAGAACCTAGTTTCAAGGGAAGAAGTGGTACATGGGAAGTACCCAGACCCTACACATTAGAAGGAGGTATATCAAGAAACCATGGATGTCATTCAAAGTTTACAAGGAGAAATCCAGTGTCTAAAGGAGAAGTCCAGGAGGGAGGAGCAAAGAAGGAAGGTCGAGGTGCCAAAGGATGACCTGGATGAGGTCAAGGAAGTATGTAAAATGCTAAGGCAAGAGAATATTATTCCCTTACTAGGAGCATGGTTGAGAGAGAAGGTACTACATGCCAGAGAAGAGCGTGAGAGGTAGGTCCTGCATGCAAACCTTCCCCCTCATAGCCTTGACTATGATAAGGATATCATGTTAAATGCAGTCATGGATGGATGGTTCCTTAGTAATATCCTCATGGACACAGGCACAGAGGTCAATATTCTCACCTTGGATGCATGGCATCATATGGGAAGACCTACATTACATCCATCTTTGAATGTGTTGTATATGGCAAACAAAATGAAGGCAATGCCCATCGGTGTCTTAAAGGATGCAGCTATCACCATTCAGGGGCTAAGTTTACTGGGGACTTCAAAGTCTTGGTGCTCACCGAGGCAGACAATTTCCCAGCATTACTTGGGCACCCATGGTGCTATAAGAACAATGCAGATCTTTGGTTTAACAAGGGATACATAAGCTTTGAAAATGAGGAGGAACAGGTCATCATACCTTTGGCTAATGGAAAATCAACACCCTATACTGAACCTTTGGGAGAAGAAGTCCTTGATAGAATATATGTGCACTTAATCAGGGATCCAGAGATAATTCATCCCAGAGAAGGAGTTATCTAGTTTGAGGATGCCCAGTCTATGAGTAATACCACAAGCATGGCATGTGACAATTGGGCACATGGTACATATGAGTTGATCAAATGGCATTTAAGAGGATCGGTAACCAAGGTGAAAAAGGCACGTATAGTCCGGCACCTGGGAGGAAGAAAACTACCAAGTTACTCGGGAGGGGCTAATCTGGAAGATTTCTTGCGAGAAATGGAGGCCCATTGGAGAAATGAAAAGGAAAGAAGAGAAATGCTCAATTACAACCTACTCAGAACTATTGCGTGCTGGTGGGTGACACATCGAGATAACCTCTTGGAATGGCATGAGGTGAGAATTGCCTTCTCCATAAGGTTTTGCAGGAGCAACACGCCCACGGCTATAAAATACTACCATGGTAAAGAGACCGCTTCCTTCCATATCCAAGCATGTGAGACAACCTAGATGGGAAGCACAAAAGCATTACCACCTTCATTATGGGTCCACAAGTTGTACTCCACCCTTCACAGTTGTGTATGTGCTTGGTACATTCACTTAGAGACGCGCTACCAAACTGGTAATTGGAAAGAATTAGCGGATGATCTCATTCAAACATTTGAGTACCAGAGTACAAATCCATCAGTACATAAGGCATTGTAGGTTGTCAAGTGCCTTACAATAGGGGATAGTGCTATGGTGGAGATAGAATACAAGAATTTCTAGGTGAACCTAGCCTGGAGGTGCGCTTTGAGGAAGAAGAAACAGAAGAGATATAGTTTGAGTGCACATGTATAGAGAAAGAAAAGGGGAAGATGGTGTATGTTATTAATGGAGAAGAGGTAGAGAACTTGGATGTTAACCACTCTATAGGGACGCGTGAAGTCATAGATAGTGCTGATGAATGGGTGCACCTACCATGAACCTTTAAAGATGAAAAAGGTTAACATCGGCTCAGGAGAAGAACCCAAGGAGGCAAGGTCAGAGAAAGAAGTCTCTAAGATCATTGATCTTTTACGTGAGTTTGAGGATTTATTCCCATGTGGTATCATGAACTCAAAGGCATTCACCATTCCCTGGGGGAAATGAGAATTAAGTTAAATGAGGGTACATTCCCAGTCCAAAAGAGACCATACCGAATGAATCATAACCCATGCGTGAAGGTCAAGGAAGAAATATATAAGATGATAGCGTCAGACATCATTGAATTTGTTGAAGAGTCAGAGTGGATAAGTCCAATGGTAATTAGCATCAAGAAGGACATAAGGATAAGGATCTATGTTGATTACAGGGACCTGAATGCAATGTGTATCATTGATCCTTTCCCAACCCCATTTACTGAAGAAATCTTAGAGGGAGTGGCAGGACATGAGGTCTACTCTTTCACAGATGGATTCTCGAGCTATCACTAGGTAAGGATCGCGAAAGAGGACCAGAGGAAGATGAATTTTTCCACTGAGTGGGGAATTTTTACCTATATAGTCATGCCTTTTGGGTTGAAGAATGCACCTATTGTGTTCTCGCGCATTGTGGTACAAGATTTCTAGGACTTCATCCATAAATTTCTTCAAGTCTACCTGGATGATTGGATAGTATATGGGCTAGTGAGGGACCATTGTGACAACTTAAGGCTGATGTTTGAAAGATGTCGGTAGTTGAGGATATCCCTCAACATTAAGAAATGTGTCTTTGCTACCCCGTTTGGAACATTATTGGGACACATCATATGTAAGGAGGGCCTACTAGTAGATCCTGCAAAAGTTGTATTCATTGTAGGATTGAGGGAGCATACTAGTCAAAGTGCAATGCACAGATTCCTCAGACATACAGGGTACTACAAGAAGTTCATCTAGAGATATGCCAAGATCATCGCACCTTTAGAAGAGTTGCTTAGACATAAAATTACCTTTCATTGGGGAGAGGCGAAGCAGAAGGCATTTGACACTTTAAAGGATAGGCTTGTCACCATGCCCATACTATGATTCCCCTCTTGGGATAAGCCCTTCCATGTTCATGTTGATGCCTTAGGAACTACCATTGGAGTAGTACTTGCATAGCCTGGTGAAGGGATTGTTGATCATCCTTTGTGCTTTGCAAGCAAGAAGTTAATGCCAGCGGAGTAGAATTATACTACAACTAAGCGCAAGGCATTGTCAATGATCTACGCACTTCACAAGTTCAGACAATATTTTCTAGGAACCCCTTTTATATTTTACACTGACCATATGTTATTGAAATATTTAGTGAACAAGCCCATTCTACAAGGGCGCATATGTCGGTGGGTACTATTGTTCCAAGAATTCAAGTTCACGGTGGTTGTCAAACCAGGAAAAAGTAATTATGGACCTGATCATTTGTCTAGAATCGATTCAGGGGAGGACACGCAAAGCATTGAGGATACCATGCTAGATGCACAATTATTTAGTTTGTGACGTGGTCCCTCAAACTTAGAAGATATTGCAGTATTTCTCAAGATAGGTGTAGCGCTGGAAGGGATGAAGGCATTGGATAAAAAGTGGTTAGCTATACGCTTCGCACCCTACATGTTGATTAGTGGGGATTTATATAAATTAGGATGTGATGAGATTCTATGCATTGGTGTGTGCTAGAACATGAGCACCTAGCCATAATAGAAGAGGTGCACAGAGGTAGTGCAGGTGGACACTGTGTAGGTGAGGCCACTACACATAAGATAGTAATGGCCGGATTATGGTGGGAAACCCTATATCAATATTGCAAGGAATATTGCAAGGCATGTGACCATTGTCATCGCATGGTAAGACCAAGGAAAAGAGATGAAATTCCTTTGTGACCTATTCCCAGCGTTGATCCATTCGAAAAGTGTGCTATAGACTTCGTAGGCCCTATTACACCACTTGTGCATAGGACTGGATCATGATATATAATCACTTGCACAAATTACTTGACAAGGTGGGTAGAAGCAACACCCACTAAGGATTGTACAGTAGCTACTGCAACAAGGTTCCTATGGGAAAACATTATTACAAGGTATGGATGCCCTTTGAGTTTGACTAGTGACAGGGGTACACATTTCTTGAATGAGACAATAAGGATTATGTTAGCAGAATTCATGGTGGCTCATCACAAGACTACCCCTTACCATCCACAAGAAAATGGAACCATGGAGGCATTTAACAAAATACTTAGTCACACGTTGACTAAGATCTGTGATGTTGGTAGACATGATTGGGATGACAAAGTATCATCCATTCTTTTGGCATATAGGACAACCTACAAGAGGTTAAATAAGGCCACACCATTTCAATTAGTGTTTGGCGCTGAAGCTATCCTACTAGTTAAATTCATGTTACCTTCTTTGTGTATAGCGCACACAAGAGGATTGGTAGATGAAAAATTACTGGAAGAAAGAATTGACAAGTTAATGCAATTGGATGAAAGATGATCACTCGCCAGGTGGAGCATGAAAACTAAAAAAGGAAAAGAAAATGCATGACATGATCATCACATTAAGAACAAGAAGATTGAGGTTGGGTAGATGGTCTTACTATATGATTCAAAGTTTTTGTGCCATCCTGGGAAGTTGAAGGTGCATTGGTTAGGTCCCTACATCATCTCGTACATTCTTGACTCAGGCGCATGCCAGTTACAAGCGCTAGATGGAACGATATTTCTAGGACACTTCAATGGGAGTAGGTTGAAGCCCTACTATAAATAAGTCTTCTTGGTGTTTGTAATAAGGCAGTATTGCCAGTTAGTTTAGGATTTCCCTTAATGCATTTTCTTTTCTTGTGTTTCCCTTTCTCATTGTTGTTTTTGTGTTGTGGCTGGGGCACCAGTAACCTCATTACTTTTTCAAAGGTTGTGAATGCACAGAGGACCGTGCATCATTTTAGTGTGGGGTAGAATAATGTGGAGGAAAGTGCAAAGTGTGAAGAACCAGGAAGGATTGCGTTGGAAAGCCCGTTGGATGGCCCTAGGAAAGGAAGTGCATGGAAGGAAAGGTGAAAAAGGATGGTTGGTGTCAGGGTAAGGATACATTGTGGATCCACGTACAAGAGAGGAAGAAGTGCAAAAGCAACATGAGGTAGGTGAGAGAAAAAATCATGACAGAAGTACCTTCAGTGCTGGTGACGTGTGCACAAGAGTCTCCTATCAAGATGGATTGGTTGTGTGCCAGAAGGTTGTAGAATTGTCCGCGCAAGGTTGGGCACATGAGTTAAAGCTGCTAAAGTTGGGTTTTCGTTGAACAAGCACATTAAGTGTTGAAGTACAATGGTAGGTGAGGTAGCATTTAATGTTAAAAAGTGGGAAAAACTATAAATAGAAGGTCGGGCACTTCATTATGGACATTGCAAATACAAAGAAGGAAGATATTTTGCGAACTAGGGTTTCCAAAGTTGATCCGTGTGAAGAAAAATTGGAAAATTTAACCGTGAGTGACTAGTTTGGATCTGCAAACTAAGAGGGAAATAGTTCACGGGCATAGAGAGAGTTGTGGAGAAGTGTCATCTTGTGAAAGGGATATTCCAGTGAGGGTTTGGCAGCTAGGGCATGGGTTGAAAAGGAATTTCTTCACAAAGTTTTAGATTTAAGCTTGGAAAGGGTAGAGAAGAAGAGAAAGAGAAGTTGAAGTGCAAATATAACCTACACAATGGCACCCAAGAAACTAGCTATAACACCTAAAAAGGGCAAAGACAAGGGAAAGGGAAAATATCAAGAAACTACCGCAAGTACCAATGAAGAATGGTATGGAGAAATGCAGTACCCAGATGGGGTTTTACTTAGAAAGGAATGGGAGTCCCATTTAAGAAACATGACAGTAAGTGATTATAACCATCACACAAACATGACTAAAAAAGAAATGGCGCTGGAGTTAGTGTGCCCGACAAACAAGAGGACACCAGAAGGGTTACCCATTTATAGTGACAAAGTAAAAGTGAAGTTGGAGAAGGTAGGATTGTTGCAACTCTATGAGTTACCCTACTTTGGGAAGCCTGAGCTACTCTATCACTGGCTGACGTTGTGCGTACAAGAAGATCACTTTCACTTCGTGGGGTGTAAGATGCGCATAACCCCTCAGCTGATTTCCAAATTCAAAGGTCTTGTCTATGAAGGAGAAGATATAAAGGACAACCTATGCAGTAAAGAATTCATCAAAGAATCCATCACCACATATGCATACAAGAAGGGGTCAAGGTACTTCGATATTGTGGATATCCAGGACCTGGTGATGAGAATGGTTGCATGCTTGGTAACCACAATTAATGACCAAGAGAGGTGGACACAAGTGAACAAGTCATGGCTCAATGTTTGCATAAGGATATCGAAGGGTGTCATCTACAACTTATCCATGTACATCATGGATGAGATCATCAGTAGTGCATAGGAAGGTGACAAGATACTTTTCGGCAATGTCCTCTTAACTATTGTGTTTTCAAAAATAGAAGTGCCAGATGTGGCAGATAAGTTCGTTTGGGAGTACCCAGAGGAAGACTCGTCGCCTGCAAAGAGATTCGAGAAATGTACTTGCGATAGCATGACGGCCATTCACAAGGTGTGTCTTGAGAAATGGTATACGCGCTTGAGGAATGCGTTCGGGGCAAAGTGGAGGATCCCAGAACAACTGCCAAAGCTCACAGAGGGAGAAGTTGAATTCACAGTATACCAACACTTCTGCATTGGCATATTTAGGTTGGTTGATGAAAGCATGAGCCCATGGTGTAAAATTCCATTTTCCTTCACTGCTCAGTACTTCCAGGCGGGGGTAAACAGATTCAAGGAATCCAAGAAGCTAAATTTTGACCTTGGAAATATGGATCGGGACCACAGGGAGATGCGCAGGATGTTGGTCTACCCCAACAAGCGTGTGTACGTGGAAAATTACATATCGCATGAAGTTCAGATGATGAAACCTCTGACTCTGCCTATTACAGGGAGGCATGTGGTACATGTATACCTTCACATAAGGCCCAAGTTTGAGAACTGTGCTTATATTAAAAATGAGGTATCTATACCTGAAGACCTAACATGTAGAAAGAATACTACGCCCAAGAAAAAGCAGATGGAAGAGATAAATAAAAAGGCACCAAGTGTCCAAGATACAAAAATGGTGGGAACCTCGAAAACAAGTGCTAGAACAAGTACTTACACGCACAGGAAGAGGTCCCCAGTTAGAGAGGAGGTGTCAGAGCAAGAAAATCCTATCACAGAGGAGAAATCACCAGAGGAGGAAGAAGAGAAATTAGAATCTCCTATACTTGAATCCCTAGTTAGGAAGAAAAAGAAGGTGATAAAGGAGCCTGACTCAGGGACACAGAGAGCTTGAAGAAATATAGGGGTGAGAGGGATGATGATGATGAAGAAGAACCTAAAGGGGACCAAGAACCACTTTTTTCAGTGGGCACAATTCGGTAGAAGAAGGAAAAGAGGAGAAGAATAAGCTATCGCTTTGTGCAAAGGAAGGGTAGCCAGGAGGAGGAGGGTGCCAAAGAAATGGGAGGAAGTGAAGAGGTTAGCATGAAGAATCAGAGGAATCCAAGCCTCACTAAGGATGAAGTAAAAAAGGTGAAAGAGAAGCAATGAAAATCATTGAATCCATGGTAGAACAATAGTTGGAGCACAACGCTGATATAGTGATGAATGAACATAGTGAAGAAATCGTAGGGAAATATCACAGTACTGCGGGAGGCCCCAGTCTAATGGTAATTGTTCCTAAGGTCACACGCACATGAGGGAAGTGTTTGGAGATCTAGAGACCAAGAATGAGCTACATTGATGATTCAAGCAGGTGTTGCATATGCGCTTCCAAAGCACAGGTCCCAAAGCACAAGATCAACTCTTGGAAATGAAGTTATTTGATGAAGAAGGTGCATACCCTCAAACGAGGAAAATGTTTTCTTGGGAAATTGAGTCCCACATCAACAATCCATAGTTTTAGGTAAGCCAAGGGGCAATAATGAAGATTCCTGAGTCAAAATGGAGACAACCCCTTGGTGAGCGCTCAGTAGCTCTTGGATGAACAAGTTTGTAATGCATTCAATAAGGTCTCGGTTGAATTGAAAGTCAGGTTATTCGGGAAGAATGATAGGGTAAAATTTCTAGAGGCAGAGCTAGAAAAGAGGGAAGAAGAGCTAGAGGAAAGGACCAAGGACTTAAAATAGGAGGAACTAATTCAAGTGCAACTAAATCATGAACTAAGGGAAGGAAAAGCAAGGGTGCGCGAGGTATACAAGAAGGTAGAATTCATCGCAAATGCGATTGTTTTGAAGCATCTAGACCTAGTACCACCCACGCAAAAGTATGGATCTTCCCTTGAGTGCCTTGAATACTTAACATGCATCCTCACCATAGAGAGGCAACCTCTGGCCTTAGAATTCATGGAATAAGTAGAAGTGCACCTAGAAAAGGAGGACAAATTGAAGGTTGTAGCAATCATTGCCGAGTACAGAAAGGTTTTTTTATGTGAAAATTTCTACCCATACTACTGAGGCTACATATGACAATTACACAGACAGAGATAGAGTGGTGAGTATTCTGGTCACCACTCACAAGGTAGAGTTTAAGGAATTCTAAGAGAAGAACAAAGGAAACATAGCGGAGTAGGAGAGGATCCTAGCCGAGGTTGAGAAGAAGTCAGAAGCTATTGAAACCTTACGAGGTTCAATTAAAAACTGGCTGAAGTAGTTGTACCTTACAAAAAGGATAGATGCGCTTGAGGACGTGGGAAAGAATTGGAAATTTTGTTGAAATAATGAACACTCAAAGAGATGGACTAGGTTTTGAGGAGATAAGCGCCCTAGTCGACGACCTCTACGAGAGAGTGCAAAATGAAGTTGATTCTTGGAATAAGTTAGAGGATGACTTCCAAAGATATTTTCCTATCTTGTTGCAGTAATAACAACACTTCCCCATTCTTTCATTTTCCCCAATTATTCATTCCCTTATTCTTTTTCCAAGATGTTAAGACTTTTGTAATTCTTTCTTTGAAGAAGTATTCCCAAGGGCGGAGAATAGGTAAAGTGTGGGGTGATGTTGGGCCCCTAAAATATTGACTAAGTACAAAAAGGCACATGAGCATCCAAGGCATAAGTTGAGGGGTGGGCGCACAAGGAGAAGGCACACAAGGCAGGGTTCTAGGAGGGTTTTAGAAGGAACAGTGATACGCACCGGTAGAACAAGGTCTCAGGACTTATCAGTATTTGGCGTACTGAGTAGGACATGAGAAAAGTGTGATCCACCTACGCATGATGAATGGATAAGGTGTCATCTTGGCAACAGGTTGGCCAGGGAAGGAATATACCCTATGATGGGAGCTTCTAGAAGACCATCATGGCAAGGAGTGGAGAGCTCAAACCTGGAAGAGCATGCTCCCATGGAGGGCCATATATGGACACTTGGCGACGTATCTGAAGCCTTAGAAAGGTGGGTTGGTAGTTCAAGGGGCCTATAAATATAAGTGCCTGTAGAGGAATTAAATGAGAGAGGTCAATAGAGAGCGAAGCTCTGCAGAAATGTTACAAGGAGTTATATTGGGTTGGGAAGATGAAATATAGGAGAAGGATGCATTAAGGGGCTTAGGATTGTAAATTTTATTTTTAAGAGCTAAGGGATGTAAATCTAGCTATGATGTATGACTTTGGTCTTCTATATTGTGATGTTTTGTAATGGATCTAGTAGATGTAATGAGGTTACCAACTTATTTGAGTATGATCATTAATGATTTTGGTCCATACATATATCTTCATGGTTCTGTTTCATGTATGTTATGGAATGAATATGAATCCTTATGCATTTTCCTTTATGTTTTGGTTTAGTCCTATAATTTGTTAAGTATCTTTCTATTTAGAATGACTGCAATAATCTAGAAGTTATTTTGAACTCTATGATGATTGCATGTCTCATTTCCACTTACTCTCTTTAAGTTCATAGCATCGATGATGTTTCCCACTAAACTCACATAAAGGAGAGACTCAGCACCCACGCGTGCCTCGGGTGAGCACCTAGCACCTGCTAGGTGATAGGTCGGCGCGCATGGGATTCCCTTGTTCTTTGGCGGGTGTAAAAATTACTACATACATATACATCAGATCTCATCATCACTATCACTATCTACAACTTCAGGAACTCTACAACTAGAAGCTTCACCACTCTTTCCCAAGTCAAAAATGCCTAGAAACTCAAAAATAGATATTTTACAAAAACTCATGTAACATGATTACATAAAATGTAGATAATATGCACTAGTTAATCTAAGCTATGAATAGATGTAAATAAAATAAATAGATACTATAAATAAATATAAAGATGACCCAAGCAACTATGCAAAAGGAATTATTAACCCTAATATGCAAGAGAGAAGAGGAAAGAACACAACAGATTAGAGGAGCTATTTGGATTGTGCCGCAAAGGTGACTGGAGAAACCGAAAGTAGGAACGAATGTGCAAAATCCTTGAAAAAGGATGGATCTAGAGTATTTATCAAGACTGTAGCACATAGAGAGGGACTCTGGCACCTATGGGTGCTCTGGTCTATAGAATAGGCATTCTGGTATGTACAAAAGATCCAAAACTTAATTTCATAGGGATAAGAGGTGATCTGAAACCCTCACTGTGTGTCACATCAGATTTGCTTTCCTATATCAGAAGTTTCCAATAATAAAAAATGCTAAAAATACCTACAAGATACGAAATGAAATATCAAAAGCCTAAAAGAAATTGCAAATGAATGGTTCAGACTAACCTCAACTGCCACAAGAGTGGGCTTACTAACTGATTGTTGTACTAGACTTCAGACCCAAATGTAGTTTTGGTGAGTGTTTGCATAATGTGCCCTAGGTTCTCTTTTTCCAGTCACACTTTGTGAAGTCGCGAACAACAACTAGATGTATAAAATGTAATAGAATGTGTGCATGGAATAGAATATATTCCCCCCCTATGCTTGTGTGATACAGATGTCTTATCCTTGTGCCTTGTGATGGATCTATGTGGATGAAAATTATCTCCAATGAAATAGATGGATGCAACTCTAGGTGGATGATAGTAGTGACTAGTGTTCGGTCCCTCATTATGGTCTCATCAATTTATATTTATAGGGTTCTCTTGATCTAATTTCTTAATTAACCCCAAAATGTTCAACCACCAAAACTATAAAGATCTCAAATGGATAGAAAGATCCCAAAAGTGGCAAGAAATTGCAACAAGTATCAGGGCACCCATGGTGGGACTAGGGCACCCATGGGTGCCCCATTCGAGGTTAAAATAATGCCAAGTGACGAAAGCTAACGAGGCATATAGGTGTAAAATGTCGGGCATGACTAAATTAAATAAAACAAGATGGCCAAAAGAAAGGGGTTAATTAGTAATTTCTTCACTCAAGAACCTTCTAAATAGTAGTATGAAACTGGGATTAAATAGTATCTAAAGTGCATGATTTTGTGACTACATTTTCCCCCCACTTTATGTTTTTGAGAGGAAAGCTTGATAGCATAAAGTAGATAGAGATGTCTACCTGATGTCTATGAATATTGTAGTAGAAGATGTGTCAATGGACTAGAAAAAGTGCGGAATGACAAAAATATGATGGAGTGTGGAAACTAAAGACGAAAATGTGCAAAAAAAATGATGAAAGTGAACCTAGGGTGGAAACACATGTGTTTATTCTGATTTTTTTGATGTACCTAAATGGTTAGTAAGTTGTTTGTTATCGTAAAGTGTTGTTTTTGCCCCCATTTGACTACTTGTTTCTCATACGGAGGGACCCGTAAGGAGAAAATGATCAAGTAGTCAAATATGTATGTATGTATGTGTAAAAATGCAATGTAAAAGATGCATGCATATGTATGTAAATGTAAATAGGTAAATGAAAAAGTGTAAATGGAACATGTCACCTGATCCATGTCAAGAAAGAGAGTGTATAAGGATATCCTATACTTACAAGGTTTTTTTGACGATCTGATAACATAGGCCGAAGAAGTGCAGGGAGGAATTCCATTCTATCCTCCAAGATCTAACTGCTTCCATTAATATGTGTGAAGATATCTATGTACATCATAGTTTTTTGGGTGATTTGGTGTCACTGGACGAAGTAGTGTAGGGAGGTACACCCACTATAACCTTTGATCTTGTAGCTACTTCCCAAAATGCCAAGGACACCATGTCCTGTAAAAGCCGTTGTGTACAGGGTTTGTAGACTAGTCTAAACCCACTCGTTGTATGTAACCCACAATAGTAGGGGTGTAAAGTGTACTAAATTAAACTGGTGTTAATGCGTTGTGTTAGTACGTAAACCACAAATGATGCCCCCCTCTTTGGGGGTGCATGTGACATCGTTGATAGGATAATGCATCCCCAAAAGAGGACCAACCACATGAAATGTACCCTGGAAAATTTCTTGGTAGAAATCAAGGCACACAAACACAAGAGGCTATCCAAAGACAAGTTTTAGTATGAGAAAGCATGCATATAGAAAATAGTGTGTAAGTTATGTAAACATTGTCAAATCTACCAAATAATGTAGTAAACACGCAAGAAGACAAAGTAATCCACACAAAGCGGGCTATAAACATGGGACATCACTCACAATGTCGCAAGAGACACAAGGTCATCATGCCCAGAAACAAAAAAAAAGTGTGCACACCAAACATAGGGAAAGGCCCACAAACAAGAGAAAATAATAAATAAGGATGGAATAAAATATCCCTCCATAACTTATTAACTAAAAATTGACTAACTATGTGGTATGAAGATAGTTAATCTAAGTTATGAACAGTTGTACTAAAGTAAATAAATTTAGTAAAGAAATATGCTAATGATCTAAGTAAATATGTAAAATGAAAAACTAAACCCTAATGTGCAAGAGAGAAAAGGAAATAACTCAGCTGTTTAACAAATACTTGTCGGATAGTGTTATAAAAAGCAACTGGATAAATTAGAAGTAGGAATGACTATGCCAGGGTCCCGCAGAGGGAAGATTTGGGTGATATTGCTAGACTGGAGCACTTAGGAGAGGACTAGGGCACAAACAGGAACTCTGGTAAGTAGAACTGGTGCCCTGGTCTGGGAAAAAGGTTCAAAATGTATCTTCATAGGTCCTTGAGATGACTAATAACCTTCATTGTTTTTCACATTAATTTCCCTGTACTGTGCCGATTACTACAAATATTCCAAGAGGAAGAAATGAACTGTAAAAGACCAAAAGGAAGTATTAAAACCCTAAAAAATATATGCCAATGAATGGGTTGTACTGATCTCAGCTACCACAACAGTGGGCTTACTAACTTATTGTTGCACTATATTTTAGACTCGGATGTATTTCTGGTGAGTGTGTGCATGTTGTGCCCTAAGTGCTCTTATGTCATTCACACTTTGTGAAGTAGCAAGCAATAGCTAAATGTACAGAATGTAATAGAATGTGTGCATGGAATAGAATAGAATCCCCCCTATGAAGTGTGATGCAAATATCCTATCTTGTGCCTTGATGATGGAGCTATGTGGATGTCAATGCAATAGATGGATGCAACTCTAGATGAGTGATAGTAGTAGATTATGTTAGGTTCCTCATTATGGTCTCATAACTTTATATTTATATGGTTCTCTTTCCCTAATTTTGTAATTTACAGCAAAAAGGCCGACCATAAGAAAGAAAAAGATGAAAAAGGGCTAGAAGAGGCCCAAAATGTGGCGGGAAAGTGTAAAAAGGACCAGGGCGCCCCTAGGGGGGACTAGGGCACCCATTAGCAGCCCAATACTAATATGGGCACCCCATCCAAGGCTAGAATAACACATTATGTCACAAAATGACTGGGCATATGGGTGCAATAGGTCACAAAATTATGAAATAAATTAAACAAGATGGCCAAAAGGACGAGAGTTAATTAGTACTTTCTTCACTCAAAAACCTTCTAAATAGTAGTATGAGACTGGGCTAAATAAATATCTAAAGTTCATGATTTAATGACTATATTTTTCCCCCAATTTATGTTGGTGAGCAGAAAGCTCGGTAACATAAAGTAGATAGAGATGCGTACCTGATGTACATGAAGAGTGTAGTAGAAAATGCGTCGAAGGACTAGACAAAAGCATGGAATGAGAAAAATATAGATGAGCATGGAAACTATAGATGAAAAATGTGCAAATAAAAATTGATGAGAGTGAACCTAGGGCGGAATGTGTGTGTGTAGTTTTTGTAGTGCGGAGTGTACATGCATGGTTAGTAAATCATATGTGCTTCCGCAAAACATTGTTGTTGGTGTTTCCCCCATTTGATTTATTTTTTCTCATATGGCCATACCTACAAGGAGAAAATGATCAATTAGTCAAATATGTATGTATGTAAGTGTAAAAAAATGCAATGTAAAATACACTAATGGAAATGGAAAATGTGCACTTGATCCATGTCAAGAGAGAGAGTGTAGAAGGATATCATGTACTGCAATCTTTTGGGGCGATCTCACGCCATATGCCGAAGAATTTTAGGGAGGAAATTCTCTATGTCCTCCAAAATCTAACTACTTCCCTGAACTATGTGTAGGTATCTTTGTACGTCCTTGTTTTTTGAGCGATCTGATGCCACTGACCGAATTAGTGTAGAGAGGTACACCCAATGTAACCTCCAAGCCTGTAACTTCTTCCCAAAAATGCTAAGGACACCATGTCCTATAAAATCTGATGTATATGGGGTTTGTAGACTTGTCTGAACCCACTCATTGTATGTAACCCACAATGTCAACGGTGGAAAGTGCACTAAACTGAACCGGTGTAAATATGTTGTGTTAGTAAGTAAAACCCCCAAATGATGCCCCCCTCTTTTGGCACACATGCAACGTCACTAATAGGATACATGTGGCCCCAAAAGAGGTCCAAGTTCATGTACGTTGTAACCCTAGAAAGTGCTTGGTAAAAACCAAGGCACACAAAAATAAGAAGGCTAACCAATGATAAGTGTAAACATGCATGCATATGGAAAAAAATGTGTAAGCTATGCAAAAATGTGTAAACGAAAGCAGTAGTGAAAAAATGCATGAAGAAAAAATAATTTGTACAAAGAGGGATGCAAACATGGAACATCACTCATGATGTCACAAAATAGGAAAGGTTGTCATGGCCACAAACAAAAAACAAGTGTACATACCAAACATAAGGCAAGGCCCGCAAACAATAGTAAACAATGTAACAAATAAGTATGGAAAAAAATATCCCTGAATAACAAATTTCACACAATGTTAATGTTAATGAAGAACCCATTAAAATGTTATAAAGAGAATTAATATGTCAAAAGCGTGTATAAGAAAGTAATGTAAAGTCCTGAGTACAAAATGAAAAATAGCACCTGGAAGAGACGAATGTGTGGATGCCCCCAACGACTAGTGTAGGAAGGGTAGAAGGCGAGCATCCATGTTGCATGTAAGAGACATGTATCTGCGATCACAACTAGAAAAATGTGTGAATGTGCATGTGTTAATGGTATAGATAAAAGACATATAAGTAATCAAACTAGCATGTTTAATAAATTGATCATGAACAAAAAAAACCAAACAAGAGTAAAAGTAACCATAATATGGAGTATGTTGTGGATGGATGAAATGGAAAGCAAGATGACATGATAGGGGTTGTGTGCCCCCTGAGTGAATGGAAGTGTATGCAATGAGGTTAATTTCCCCCCCAGCATTCAATAATGAACCGTAAACGAGATTGAGTCATCAGGAACTAGTCGAGTTGTGTGTGTTGTATCTAACATGTTGTGAGGAATGTATAGGTGTAGTTATGAGATGTGACCTAGCGACAATGTAGGTGAACCTTATAGCTAAAGCGTATATCACGACCAAATTAATGTAAGAGTGATGATTTATCCTAAGCGTATATCACTATAAGATGAATGGATGGGTGATGGTTTAGCACTAAGTGTGTATCGCTACAAAGTGTGAGGAGGGAGTGGTGATGTAACCTAAGGTGTATACCACTACAAAATGAGAGAATAGGTGATGATTTAGCCTAAAGTGTATGTCACTAGCCTAGGATTGTTGCATGGTGAAAGTTCAAGCAATAAATGTGTAAGGTCTATTTGATTTATAAACCCTTAGTAGTCAAGTATGGACCAAGGAGATAAAGTGTGTCATTGGGTAGGGAGTACAACATGTAGAAGACAATGTAGTGTATACAATGATAGAATTCGACCATGTGATGATTGGAAAGTATGTAGGAGGCAATGCTAAACGTGTAGAATGTGTAAGATGTAATGCATAAGATGACATGTAATGTATGAAGATAGAATAGTAATATAGTGTTAGATTATATATGATGAAGACTAGTATAACATGTAGAATATGTGTGAAGATGCATAGTGTAATGTGTATGGTATGTAGATAAATGAAAGTAGTTTAGGATGTAAGATGTGTGGACAAAGGTGTAGATACAATGCACAAGTGTCAAAAAAAATTATACTAAATTTAGAATGTAGGGTGTATGGCGCGTAAATGTGTAATGCATATGGTGCAATGTGTGGGGTTCAATGTAATACGTGCTTAACAGTCAAGTGTGAACTAAAGCACAAGAGTGTGTCATCAGGTAGTGGTCGAATAATGGTAATCTAAGCATAGTACTTCTTAATGTGCATTATGTTGAGTGGATTTTTAAGTGGTTGACCTAAAATTGTGGCCAAGCGATATACCCTACTCCCAAACTTATCAGTGATGGCATATAGACCTATCCAATTAGGTTTGAATTTACGTTTTTTTGGTGCCTCATCATTAACATTTTTTTTATTTTATTTCAAGACAAGTTCACTAATGTTGAACTCTCACGAGTGATTTTTTTTATTGTATGAATGATAAATGCTATATTGATAGGCACGAAGATGTTCTAACGCTTGAACACGGCGTGACTCTAACATCTCTAGTTCATGTAGGAGGTTCTCGCAATATTCATTGTCTTTAAGGATCCCTTTAAGATAAACTCGCAAGGAGGGTATTTTTATCTCAAGTGGAATAATAGCATTGGCACCGTAGATTAATGAAAAAGTTGTGGCATTAGTAGGCATATAGACACTAGTGTAACAAGTCCATAGAGCATAGAATAACTATTATGCCAATCAGTACCACTAGAGTCGACAGTCTTGCACAAGATTTTTATAATATTTATATTGGTGGCCACGGTTTGGCCATTGCTTTGTGGATAATAAGGTGTGGAGAATGATAATTTTATTTTGAGCTTAGCGCAAAATTTCTTAATATCTTTATTTTTTAAGGAGGTTCCATTATCATTGATTAGAGTAGAAGGAACCCTGAAATGTGTGATGATATGTGTGGTGATAAAGTTATAGATGTTTGGAATGGTATTGCTTCATAGAGGAGCTACTTTGACCCATTTTTTGTGATATTCAGTAGTGGTAATGATGAATTTATGTCTGTTGGTCAATTCAGGATTAATCGTGCCGATACGATCAAGTCCCCAAAGGGAGAAAGACCAAGTAGGCATAATGGGTTATAGATCATATGTTGGTGCATGATGGATATTACCATGTGTTTGCAATTTTTCACGAGTAGCATATTCAAGGAAATATTATTCCATCTAGGGCCAATAGTACCCTTGGCATAAAAATTTTTGTGACATGGCCTTACTTGAAAATTGACCACCACATATGTTATCATGAATTTTGGAGATGGTTATGGGTATATCTGTGAGCGAAAGGCAATGAAGAATTCAACCATCGATAACACACTTAAATAATTCAATCCCAACAATAACATAATGAGTAGCCTCATGACATAAGTGGCAAGCTTAATGAGCCTGTAGGGTATCAGGGATAGTTTTCTTATATAGGTAATTATAGATAGGTGTGAACCATTCAACATTGTTATAACTATGCAGGATGACACAAGCTGTCAGAGGTAGTGCAAAAATAGAGGGATGTCCCAAGTTTGTAATGAAAAAATTAGCTTGTTCGTCGGTGACATCTTGTGGGATGAGCGACGTGACACTAGCCATGACATTTGCATGGCAACTATCCTTGTGAGGAATAGTAGAAATGGAGTAAGAAAAAAAGTAGCTAAATATATTTCACAAGGGTGTTGTATGGAATGAGATGCTCGTATTTTTTATTATATGTATTATTAACTTGATTGATGACTAATTGAGATTCATCGTGTATGCATAAGTTGCGAATGAGGAGTTTTTGAGTGGTAAGAAGGCCTAAGATAAGAGCTTCATACTCAACAATATTTTTTGTACTTGAGAGAACCCTAACCAATACGCAAAGGGAAGTGGGTCGCTATGTGGGGTAGTTAATGTTATCCCAGCCCTGGTACCAGATCGATAATGATATCCATCAAATTACATTGCCCACGTGTATGACTCAATGGCATAAGAAGTGAAATCATCATGAAAGGATTCAGAAATGGGTGATGTATTTGGGAGGGGTGTTGCGACTAGTTGATCGGCTATAACCTGCACTTTGATCACTTGTTGTGGTATGAATTTAAAATCAATTTTTTTAAGGAGCATGACCCAATGTGCAAAACGTCCTAATAGTTGTGTGTGCAAAAGGAGGTAGTGTAAGGGGTCAACCTTGGTGATAAGATGTACCTCATTGTTAAGGAGATAGTGTTACAATTTTTCTACAACGAAGACTAGACTGAGGCACAATTTTTCAATATAGCTATAGTTACATTCGTAAGGGAGTAGAGTAGGAATGATATATTATATGGCTCTTTCATGTTGAGAATCATCATGTTGATCCAATGAAGCTCCTAATACATGAAACATAGCAGATATATATAACAAAAAAGTTCAATCAAGTAGGGGTGGGACTATGATAGGTGGATTTAACAAGTAGGCTTTGATATTTTTGAAGGATTGCTAACATTTTTCATCCCTAAAAAACTTGGTATATTTCATCATGAGTCATGTAAGTGGTTGAGTTTTATCCATAAATTCTGTAATGAAGCATCAAATAACTTAAATTTTACCCTGTAATGATCGTATTTGATGCATATTTTTGAATTGATGCATGTCTACTATATCCTTGAATTTTTTAGGATCAATCTTAATACCACTTTGGGAGATAATATATCCAAGAATTTTACTTCTTGTAACCCCAAAAACACATTTTTTGGATTCAAATGGACACGATATTGTCGCAGTAGTTCAAATAGTGTGTGCACATCCTTCACATGGGAGGAACGTCACGGGGATTTTGCTAAGATATCATTCACATAAGCTTCAAGGATCTTTTGAATGTATTCATGGAATATATGAGTCATTTCACATTGATAAGTAGCTCCAGCATTTTTAAGGCTGAATGGCATGACCATGTAATAAAATGTTCCCCAAGGTGTGGTGAAGGAATTTTTTTCTTAGTCAGACAGATTGATCTTTATTTATTTGTAACCCAAAAATCCATCCATGAAAGAGAGGATATCATATCTGGCTATGGATTCAACAATAGCATTGATGTGAGGCAATGGAAAACTATCCTTAGGGTAGGATTTGTTTGAATCATGAAAATCAATGCAACAAAAAAACCCACTCATTAGGTTTCATTACTGGTACAATGTTGGATACCCATTCATAATAGTCGATAGAGCCAATAAAACCTGTGTCGAGAATCTTTTGAATTTCTTCTTTAACTAGGAGGGCTACTTTAAGGTGCATTTTACGAATTTTTTGTTGGACTGGCTTAGCACCCAGGTTAAGGACAATGTTATGCATTGCTATAGATGTATCAATACATGGCATATCACTATAATCCCATGCAAAAATATTAGACAAATCAAGAAGGACATATTTGATACCCTTTTGTTTGGCAAGGGTGAGAGAAGCGGTGAGAAAAACTATACGTGGACTATCAGATGTGCCTAAGTTGTATAGTATCGTTTCTTCATTTAGAAGGGCGTACCGATCCTCAATATATGGATCAATAGGAATGGTATTGGGTTGGCATTATCAGTGGGGATATTGGATTCCCCGAGGTAAAATGTGTGGCTAATGGATAAAGGATGACATCGCTTATGGTGAAAAGAGGGAAGGTGATCATATGCACCCATGTATTCCAATAGTGGACTATGAGTAGCAAAATTATCAAGGGTATCCCAAAGATTAAAAGTTTCATCACTAATTAGTTCCGGATGCAACAAAGGAAGTGAAGGAACATGGAAGGACTCAAGAGGTGTAAGTATCCACGGGTGGCAGAGAAGGAGGTTGATACCATAAGCCAAACTTGTGTAATCGTGGGGGGAGGTCCCAAACCTCTGTAATTTTATGTTCTTTTGGATCCACTTGAGTATTGGAAAATCCAAAGCGATGGTGATATTTATATCCTAAACCATACTTAGAAATAAATTTAGTACTATCAGAGGAGATAGGAATATTGATAGCTTGTTCGACATAATTACAATACTCAAAAGGTGATGGATCAGCCGACACATCGTAAATAGTGCCTTAATACCATAATTTCAATCATGCATATAGTGTAGAGGGGACTACATGCATAGCATGAATCCAAGGTCTCCCAAGGAGGAGGTTATAATTGATTTCATTAGGCATAACATGACATGGAATATCAATTTTACATGGACCAATAGTGACTGGTAAGTTAACAATATCTAAAACACACTTGGGGATGTTATCAAAGCCACAAATAGAGATAGATGAAGGGACTAATGATGATTTCAAAATTCCTATATGTTGAAGGAAAGTGACATTACAAATTTTTAAGCCAAATCCATTGTCAACTAAAGCATGCTTGTCTCCTGTCGTATTAATACAAAATTGGATATACAAGGGAGGGTCATCTTGCAGTATCTCTTGAGAAGGTAGATCACCTGTTGTGAAATTTATTTTGTCCTTATTAAGGGATAAATCCCTAATGAACTTATGATATGCATATTCAAGTGAAGTATGAGGGGGAATATAATTGTTAGACAAGTATGTCTTAAGCTTATTAATATACTCGAGGTGATTTTCCAAATAAGCGTGAATGGAGATTTTCGTGATGGGCCAATGGATGAGAAATAGAAGAAAGGAAAGCGATGAATGAATTACCTAAATGTGTTGGTGATCGAGTCGATTCGGGTTCACCATAATTATTAATTGAAATTGACTAAACTAAGTAGTATGATGATAGTTAATCTAAGTTATGAACAATTGTACTAAAGTAAATAAATGTAGTAAATAAATATGCTAATGATCTAAGTAAATATGTAAATGAAATACTAAACCCCAATGTGCAAGAGAGAAAAGGAAATAACTCAGTAGATAAGAAATGCTTGTCGGATAATTTTGTAGAAAGTAAGTGGATAAATCAGAAACAGGAACAACTGTTTCAGGTCCCATAGAAGGCAAATATGGGTGATATGGTTAGACTAGAGCAACTAGGAGAGGAATGGGGAACCCATGGGTTCTCTGGTAAGTAGAACAGGCACCTTGGTCTAGAAAAATGGTCCATAAATTATCTTTATAGCTCCTGGAGATGACTGATAACCTTTGTTACTTGTTGCATTAATTTCCTTGTACTTCATCGAATGCTCCAAATATTCCAAGAGGAAGAAGTGACCTGCAAAAGACTAAAAGTAAGTATCAAAACCCTAAAAAAATAAAGATGTAAATGAATGGGTTGGACTGACCTTAGCTTCCAAAATAGTGGGCTTACTAATCGAGCAATGCACTACATTTCAAACCGAGATGTAGTTCTGGTTAGTGTGTGCATGTAATGCCATAGGTGCTCTTGTGTCAACCACACTTTGTGAAGTAGTGAGCAATAGATAAATGTAGAGAATATAATAGAATGTGTGTATGGAATAGAATATAATCCCCCCCCTATGAAGTGTGATGTAGATGTTTGAACTTGTGCCTCGATGATGGAGCTATGTGGATGTTAATGCAATTGATGGATGTAACTCTACATGAGTGATATTAATAGATGATGTTAGGTTCCTCATTATGGTCTCATAAATTTATATTTATAGGTTTCTCTTTCTTTAATTTCATAATTAACCCCAAAAAGGCCGACCATAAGAAAGATAAAGATGAAAAACGGCTTAAAAAGGCCCAAAACGTGGCGGGAAAGTGTAAAAAGGACCAGGGCACCCCCAAGTGGGACCAGGGTGCCCATGGGCACCCCAGCCAAGACTAGAATAAAGTGGGATCTTAGAAAATGGTTGGGCATATGGGTGCAATAGGTCAGACAATTATGAAATAAAATAAACAAGATGGCCAAAAGGACGGGAGTTAATTAGTACTTTCTTCACTCAAGAATATTCTAGCTAATAGTATGAGACTGGGATAAATAAATGTCTAAAGTGCATGATGTTATCACTAAAATAAAAAATGATGCACATGAAGCACCCGTTAGCATGATAGAAAGATAACTAGTATGTCAAAATCATGAATAAGTAAGTAAATGTAAAGTGATAAGTACAAAATGAAACTATAACACCTGGAAGAGACGAATGTGGATGCCCCCGTAAACCAGTGTGGGAAGGGTAGAAGGAAAGCATCCATGTTTCATATAAGATACCTATATCTATGATCACATCTAGAAAAAAAATACATGACCGCACATGTTTAGATGATATAGATAAATTACATACAAGTAATCTACGAACATGAACAATCAAAACTAAGCAAGAGTAAAAGAAACCATAATATGCAGTATGTTGTAGATTGATGGAATGGAATGGTAGGATCCACATGTCCCCCAAGGGAATGGAAATGTATGCAATGAGGTTCATTTGGTTTTCCCCCTCAGCAGTCAAGAATGAACCGTAAATGAGAGTGCGTCATCGATTAGTGTGTGTTGTGTCTAGCGTGTTGTGATGAGTATGTAGGCATAACGATGATGATATGTGACATATAGAAGAGATGTGCATGCACCTTATATCCTAAGTGTATATCACAATAAAATTAAATGAAGGGGTGATGATTTAGCCTAAAACATATATCACTATAAGATTAATAGTAGGGAGTGGTGATGTATCCTAAAGCATATACCACTAGAAGATGATAGAGTAAGTGACGATTTATCCTATAGCATGTGTCACTATCCTAGAAATGTCACATGACGAAAGGTGAAATGATAAATGCATGATGAATGTAAGTTCCATTTGATTGGTAAACCCTCAGTAGTCAAGTATGGACTGAGGAACTAAAGTGCTTCATTGGGTAGTAAGTACAATTCTTAGAATAAAATGTAATATGCGTGACAATAATAGATGACCATGTGAGTAGAATATGTAATATATGATATATAGGATGTAATTTGAGATGCAATGTATGATGTAGACTAATAAGTGTAATATGCGCACGATGTAGTATGTAAAATGCTAGAGTCGTAAACCATGAAAGTGTTGTATATGTATGATGAAGACTAGTATGATGTGTATGACATGTAGATGTGTAAATGTCGAAATGATGCAAAATATAAGTAGAATGTATAATGTAATATGTGTGATGAGTGGTGGTTATAGTGCAATATGTGGGGTTTAGGTGTAGTAAGCCCTCAAAATTCAAGTGTGAATCGAAGCACAAGAGTGTGTCATCGGGTAGTGAGGACACTAAGCTGTGTGATGAATATTCCTATGCAAGAAGATTGATATATGAGAATGTAAACATGATAGATGTTAGGATTAGTGTGAGGGGAGGATGTATGAGATGTGACATCCCCCAAGTGTATGATAGAGAAGATGACTATGAGCTCCTATCAAAGAGATCATCATTGTCATGATCGAAACTTGTGGAGGAAGCATCCCAAACCTAATAAGCTATAGAGTGAGGAGGGTCATATAGGGACCCATTTTGGAAGAGTGTGTACACATTCATTTCATATTTTTCATCAGTAAAGGTGATTGGTGGACAACCGTAAGAATTTTAGTGAGATATATTCATAGTATAATCAGGAGAAGAATCGTTGTGGATAGAGACAGTGCCAAAAGGCATAGGTAATGTGAGAAAATATTGATGAGCATCTATTGTACTACCAATGTATCCAAGTCAGGACTGTCGAAGTGTGAGTGAAGAGTCATGAGGGGAACGTGCAACAAAGACCATTAAATGAAAGACACACAATCTATATGTTTTTGTAATGTAAAAATATCCATGATAAAGATGTGACGAATGAAGCTGTGGTAAGATGTCATTAAATGTCATGTGAAACTTAACCAAACTATCACATTTACAAAAAGTGTCTAAGCCAGTAGAATCAATAAGGATGTGTTTCCAAAATGACCTGTTGATGAATAATGTGCATGTAAAAGAGAGTGTTGGAGTTACAACCCGTGGAGGAGAAGATGAAACAACATCTACACTATTTATAGACCGCCACTATAGTACCATAGAATTAGTGGAGAGAGGGTTCTTAAACTTGTATTCACCTGGGACATTGGTCACAAAGTTTTCTTCAAAATAAGATTCATCTACGCCAAGTGGAGGGAGTTCAAGTTTTTCTAATGCTTCATCCATAAGTTTAATAGCATCAAATTCGTCAATAGAATTGTCAGAATCATTGATGTGAGAATCATCATGTTGTGTAACACTATCAAGTATGTTAGTAGGTGCCACCGTAGGTGGAGTAATATAGGGTGTTATAACTGGTGGAGAAGGGATATTAGTAGGAGTTGATACCGTAGGTGAGATAATAGTCATAGTGTGAGTAGAGATAGCTGGAGCGGTGAGAGTGGTGGAAAGATTTTGTGAAGCGCTAGATTGGCTAATGTTATATGTGTCAAGACTACTATATGGAATACATTGCAAAGGTGGTATGGGCATAGAAGTAATGGGATCTATACGAAAATATTTGAATGGCTCGGGATCAATGATGATGGTATGTTCATAACCATCATGCAAGAACTTGACTGATGAATAGTAGATGAAACCACGTGCATTGCATGAATCTAAGGCCTTTCTAACAAGAGATTAAACTGAAAAAGAGGTTTTGATAACATAGAAGTCAGTGAGAATAATCTTAGGCCCAACAAGAATATGTAATGAGATAGTCCCTAGACATGAGTGAGTGGTATAATCATAACCGCGAATGAGGGTAGAATTCTTAGAAATTAAATTATCGTTAATACCTAATTTCTTTAAAAGAGAGTGAGCACATAAATTGACACTCAATCAATTATCAATGAGGACTTGTTTAATGCAAGTAGTGCTAATAACGGTAGTAATAAGAAAAGGAGTGCATGAATTGCTTTTAGAAAAAGGTGACAGATCCTCATCATGTGCAATATATAGCATGTGGTAAATTACGAAGAGATTGTATAAGATGTGCAGAGGCGACTGTTGAATTATCACTTTCAATGTGAATGGCACAAAGGGAAGCTTCTAGCATGTTATGACAATCTGGTGCATTACGCAACAATTCATAAAGAGATATCTTAGCGGGAGTATTTTTTAAGTTTTTCAATGAAGTCAGAACCCTTAGAAGCAGCGGGAGGAGATACCAGAGTAATGTGTGGAGGGATAGACATGGGTGGAGTTGTAGGTGGATTAGGATAAGTACAATGAGTAGTAACTACATTGATGGATGGATCATTGTTAGGTGGGATGAAGCAAGGAGGATGTTGGATGTGTATGTGCATGAAATCAATAGAATTAGTAACAATGCCTAAGACATTAGCTAGTGCAAAGGTAGGATAAGAAGATTGAGCCATAACTTGATAAGGAGATAAAATTTTCAAAAGGTATAGTTGAAATGGTCGGTTTCACCAAAATTATTAACTAAAATGTAGATAATATGCACTAGTTAATCTAAGATATGAAAAATTGTAAATAAAATAAATAGATGTTATAATTAAATATAAAAATGACCCAAGAAACTATGCAAAAGGAAATGCTAACCCTAATATGCAAGAGAGAAGAGGAAATAACTCAACTAATTAGAGGATCTCACTAGACTATGTTGCAGAGGTGACTGGAGAAACAAAAAGTAGGAACGACTGTACAAAACCCCTGAAAAGGATGGATCTTGAGTATCTATCTAGACTGGAGCTCCTACAGAAGGACTCAGGAAGCTACAAGCACTCTGGTCTGTAGAATAGGCACCCTAGTATGTAGAAAAGATTAGGAACTAAATTTCAAAGGGTTGGTAGGTGATCTAAAACCCTCGTCATGTTTCATATCAGATTCACTTCCCTGTATCAAATGTCACCAATAATCCAAGATGATAAAAAGACATGTAAGAGACCAAAAGAAATATCAAAACCCTAAAAAATAAAAATAAAAATGAATGGGTCAAACTGACCTTAGCTACCACAATAGTGGGCTTACTAACTGATTGTTGCACTACATTACAAACCCAAATGTAGTTTTGGTGAGTTTGTGTATAATGTGCCCTGGGTGCTCTTGTTTCAATCACACATTGTGAAGTAGCAAGCAATAACTAGATGTAGAAAATATAATAGAATGTGTGCATGGAATAGAATAGAATCCTCCCCCTATGTTTGTGTGATGCAAATTTCCTAGCCTTATGCCTTGTGATGGAGCTATGTGGGTACAAGTGATCTCCAATGCAATAGATGGATGTAACTCTAGGTGGATGATAGTAGTGACTAGTGCTTGGTCCCTCATTATGGTCTCATAACTTTATATTTATAGGGTTCTCTTGATCTAATTTCATAATTATCCCCGAAATGATCGACCACCAAAAATATAAAGATCTCAAATGGCTAGAAAGAGCCCAAAAAGTGGTGGGAACATGTAACAAGGATCAAGGCACCCATTGTGGGACTAGGGAACCCATGTGCACCCCAGTACTAGCCTGGGCACCCTAGTCAAGGCTAAAATAATGCCAAGTGACAAAATTTGACTAGCCATGTAGGTGTAAAAGGTCAGGAATGATGAAATAAAATAAAACAAGATGGCCAAAAGATGGGGGTTAATTATTAATTTCTTCACTCAAGAACCTTCTAAATAGTAGTATGAAACCGGGATTAAATAGTATCTAAAGTGCATGATTTTATGACTACAAAACATAACTAATTTCAACACAATTTTCAAAAAAATCACACTCACTAGCTCAGATATAGTACATAATGCCACACTTTCCACCGCCGTCTCGAATCGAATCAATTACGGTACTCTCACTTGCGGAATCTTTACACAATTAGAGCTCAAAAGCACACCCGTGTAATATTCAAATGAAATGTATATTCAATTTTTCATATTTATAGTAACTTTCAATTTCCTTCCTCACTTCCGTCACTATTTATAATCATTCTCCTAACTAATACACATCACACGATTTCAATCGTATCATGAGTATCCCTACTTGGATCCTTTTCTCATTTGCATCATTCTCCTCATAACTCCACTTGCTATCATATCATAAACATTCCACAAACACTATATTCATACTTGGCATAGCTCCAACTAAATATACACATAATTTTACAACATCTACTATATTACGCTTCGATCACAATTATATCATCACACATTTACTTTCATCTCAATTTTCATTCTCATCATCACTCTCCCTTTTTTTGAAACTTGGGGAAAGCAATTGTGTTCATACTATAATTCCTCTCACACTGTTACGCGATGGTCTCACATATAAAATTCATCATTATCAAAAAATTAGCTCGTACATCATGCAACATTTCACACCATTTTCTACCAATTCCCCCTAATGACCTAATATGGGGGAAATAAGCATAAAATATCTCCATGGGTAATCATTCAAACACAAATATTTTACTCTTCAAATCACATCAATCAATCCACACAAACATAACGTATTTTTCCTCCTAAATGACCTAACTTGGGAGTTATATCACCATTTTTCCAAACAACCTAACATGGGAATTTATTTCTATATTTTCTACCTCTTCCAGATGACCTAACATGGAAGCCATATCATACATACCACGACACCCTTAGAGTGGGGGGAAATGAGACATCATTTCCTTTCCTATACTGCTCCAATATGGGTTATTCTCACTTGATTGAAATGAATCAAAATGTATTAAAATGAACAAAATTTATTTTTTTCCCATTAGCATTGGCTAGACATTTTGAGGATGCAGTTAAGTTTGGAGGGTAAAAATAGACCTCTCTCCCTACACTCTTCCTCTGGTAGCAAGATGCCCAAATACTCAATTTTTCACACATACAAAATCGGGTTGGGAACTGATCACTCCCTACCCCATCAAACCTCCACCAGCGAGAAAATTGAAATCTCCAATCACTCAAAATTGAAATCATCAATTTCACTTAATGTTCCTCATAATGGATCATCAGGTCTCTTTATGCCACATCGATGGACTTTCCGATCCATGGTTTGCCACAGTATATGTTCTTATTTTGTGCGTACTTATGCAACAAGGCTTCTCAAGAAATATTTTAGGTATTTTCGTTACTTCCTTTACACTACTTGAATTTCATCCAAATATCATAAAGGGGGGGAAATGTAGACACAAAATCATGCACTTACTACTATTTACTATACCACCAAGTATGTTATTTTATATATGGATCTTGAGTAAGAAAAGTATTCACTAATGGCACACTTCCTAGTTCATCCGCTTGTGTTGTTTCTTCTGTCGCTTTTATCTTTCACACCTATCACTTGTACACCCAGTTCTGGTCAAGTCATAGGGATCCATGTCTCTCAGTATTCACACACTTGTCATTTATTGTCCTTGGAGACTAGTGCCAAGGTGCTCCTGTCCATCTTGGGTGCCTATATCGTCTTTATTTTTTATCTTGTTTTTGACACTTGAGGTCGTTCTTTTCACTTTTTCCTCTCATACCCTGAGGTACTAGTCGGATTGTTGAGTCATTAGTGTCGAAATTCAAGCAAGAGATCCCTATATAAACACAACATACATACCATTATAAAAAGGGGCAACTTCTCTCAAGGGATATTTATCTACATATCAAAGGGACTGCATCTTTGGCTTATTACTCTGCATACACACTACATAGGAAGGGGAATTTCATTTTTCCATCCACATATTTGTATTCTCTCTAGCTACTGCATGTTATCTTGGCGTCATTTGCATGAGGGAAACCTAGGATCACTATTACACACATAATCACATAGAACTACATTGGGTTTGAGATGTAGTATAACACTCTTTCATAAGTTCACTAGTTTGAAAGCTAAGGAAAATTCAACCCCTCATTTTTCATCTTTCCTTTTTAAGATTTGATATCTATTTGAGGGCTTTATAGGAGGTTTTCATATTACATATTTACAAGTACCCCATCACTCAAAGTGTGACACACAAGATATCAAAGGTGAAAAAGTGTGAAACCATAGTGATAATGTCAAAACTAGATCTTGACCTTTTCAGTAGAATCTAGTGCCCCACAGAGGTATAAAGCACCCGTAGATTCCCTCTCCCTTGCCCAGACGCCTACGTCTAGGAATTTCTGGCATTGCATTTTCTGAGTGTGATTGTAAAATTTTGAGTTACTATTCCATTAGTTCATCCAGTCCAGACACACTTCGAGATAAGATAACTCAAGGTAATTTTCCTATCTCTCTCATTTTCTTTCATAATTTGATCAAATAAATTGCCAAGCATATGTATATCATTGTAGCAATCGTTGCTTTCATATTTTAATAAAATATTTCATTTTTTATTAAATCATTTCGCTCACTTAAAACCTATTAAGGATCAATTCTTGCTAAATGTAAAGGCTACTTATCCATTGCTATTTAGTTAAAGGTGTTCTCATTCATTTTGAATATATAATATAAAAATTTATAAATCCAAAACAAATTGTAATGCAAACATATATGTGATTTAAGTAGGTCTAAAGTTATATATATATATAAAACTAAGTAATGAATTAAAAGTGAGTGAATAGTACATGGAAGGTTAAGAAGTGTATATTAATATCACTACATTTAGTGATAGTCCTCAAGATTTGATAGTGAAAATGTGTAACTAATTTTAAGATAGAACCAACTACAAACAATAATTTGTCCATCCATTTTCTTTTCCTTTTCTCCCTTTCTTGGCCTCGTTTTTTTCTTTTTATTTTTCAATCTATCATTGTAATAATTTCCTTTCTCTATCCTTCTCTATTTTTTATTTGATCTAGAGCTCTAACCAGATCCATGATGCTTTCTAGAAATGTGACCTACATTTCTAGTCATTTGTATGTTTCTAGGAAATTACCTAAGTGGGTTTTCTTGACCTTGTTTTGTATTTCTTTGATTTTTTTGGCCTCTTTTATCAACCTTCTATCCCATTGTGTGTTATATTCCTTGCAAAAATATGGTCCCAATTTCTATATAAGAATTCTACAAGTACAATGGTACATTAATACATTTAGGTAATGAACACATAGTGCTATTGTTTCACACAAGAGGAATATCAAATTTGTATGAGAAGAATATATTATATAATTTGGGAAGCGTCCCTACACAAAAAATATAAATTCATATATTTGGATAATAATTATATCCCCTACTAGCTATTGTTGTAGCCATTAAAATAATAGGTATACTTACATACACAACATTGAGTGATAACTTTCTCTAAGTATTCTTTGTGGTTTTATCAAATCATGAAGGGCTTGATAATAATAGATGGATACTATAGGATCCCATTAGCATTTCCCGTCATTATGATTTTTCCAAGTATTTGTGGCCAAATTAGAGTTTAGAATTAGTATATAATATCATCATTAATTATTGACAAAATCATAGAAAATGACCAGGGCATCTACAAATTATTCCATAAAAAAAACATTCATACAATTCAATACATGCATTTATATGCAAAAAAATATGTATGGTTTTCCTTAAAATTAGATTTCTTACATCTTCATAATTTTGGCTATCTTTATGATTTTGGTTAGCACACTTTTCTATTCCTACTTTTCTAGGTTTTTTTGGTATCATCTTCTACACATTCTCTCAATTGTCTATCATCGATGACTTCCTTTAAAATCAAATGAAATTCAATACTATCTTACAAGCCCAAAATATCTTATATTTTCAAAGAAATTAAATTATTCTCAAATATTTATATCGTTTATATTACCATACGTTCTATATTATACACCTTTGTTTTATCAAATTAAGTTTAATTCGTGCCTAATTTTTAGTTCTATGTTAGATACAAATAGTTGTGTGTATTTATGTATGTAAAACTACTTTCAGCACTTAAATTTTGGAGGTCTTGGATGTTTATATTGTATTCCTATCCAAGGGTTCTCCTTGTGAAGAACCAACACTCATTAAATAGAAAACCTAAAATTACTCTTTTGGTAAACCCCATGGTTATATTGAATACCTAACATAGTATTTCCCTTTTGGTGAAACAAATTTATTAAATATCCGAATATTATTGTTTCCATTTCAATCAAATCCACTCTTATAATACCCATCATAAGGTCTTTTAGACACCTAAAACTCGTAATTTATTACTTGATAATGTTAATGTTGTCTTAATCCCTAAATCATGACTTTTTTCCTTATTATGGGGCTAATTTCCATATCCCTATCCCTATTGCAAGACATTATCTCCTCATTGCACTTCTAAAATTTTTACATAACAGATCACACTAGTCCAAAGTAGTATATCAATCATAATTATCATCATAAAACTTTACATCCTCTAATTCCCTTCCTAGAAAAAATCACCAACTAGGGACCAAACTACCAAACGGATTTGTTTAAACTAGCAATTTTACCTATAAACTTTCAATCATGGATTTGTCAATTTGGGTAAGTGAACGGAGTTATACAACCAAAGTGAAAACATGTGAACAAATGAAAAATCGAATTGGGGGGGGGGAGTTGGTTTTGGTTTGGTAATTACCAAATAAAAATATTTATGCACTATAATGCATATGTGTTATAACACATATGAATTATAGTGTGTACACATTTCTTAAACTTTAAATTAAAAAACTTCCATTATCCATATCTATTATATCGTCAAACACATTTTCTCTCTAAACCTTGCATTTGTGGTACATCTTCAACCCTCTTACTCCAAAAAAATCTACATATCATAGTGAAGGTTGTATTGAGGTGGATTTAATGATGTTGCAGTAGAAAGGAATTAGCAAAAATTAATTTCTCTCAATTACAATCAGTTTTGGTAGTTTTTTTTTTATATTTGTAATGTATCTTTTGATAAAATACATGTTTTTATGATTCTTACAATTCCTCGACAACTACAGAAAAACCCTACAAATCCTTTTAGCCTTCCTAACCCTCTTATCCGTCCTATAATTATTGAAGATCCTCTAGGTAGTCAAGAGGATTTAACTACCCATATAGTGGAGAATAAACTACAAATTAAGGAATTGATTAAATTAATGAGGGATGCCCATTTCATAAACCCCCACTGTGTATTTATTACAAATACATTGGAGTCATTATTGGTTTATGTTGACTTGACAACGAGTCAAATTTATTAGTAGATAGCCTATAGAGAGTCTTTCAGGGCATCTTATGTTATTAAATTATCATCTGCAAAAGTAAAGAAAAATAACTTAGAAAAGACCTCGTTTGTACATTATTCACCGACCCTAGAACCAATTTTTTGGTTCATTTTTCATGCAAAATATTTCCAATCCACTAGTGCAACAAAAATTTGATGAAAGATAATTTTTAGGACCGATGTTGGATGGTATCTGATATACGACCTTGTAATAACAATGAGGTTCAATTATACTTATTAACAAAAATATATTGTGAGTTTATCCTTAATGAGATCCTTAGCTATTATGACTACTCTCAGTTTCATGGCCAAGGAAAAGGCTCTTCACAAGATAGACCAGGTGCACATTATGATCATATTCAACATGCTATAGTATCCATCAAAAGTCCCCCTCCTCCTGAGATGATCCTTGTAAAATTGATGTAAACAATAGATATTGACACACTGCACGCACTTCAAGAAATCAATGATACGTTTATTTAACATATAAGAGAGGTTTCTAAAATAAATGTTTGCGGAAGTGGACAGAGGATTCCACTAGGTAGTACTAGCACAAGCCCACATATTTGCACATCTTGTGGTGGCATATGTATTAGACCAAATAAGGATGAAAATTTCATGCAGACTAGTATTGGTGGAGTTTATGGTGGTACACATGATGTGGTTATTTCTGACATTTTTTTAGAGATACATTTAGATTGCAAACATCAACGACACCTTCATAAGTATTTTTTATTTTTTATTACATGTTACAAAAAGATGAGTACACTGTGTGTGTGTTAAATTTTCAAAATATTTAGATTTGAACCTAGTCAAATTTATAACTTTACACATATATACATGCATTAATATTACAACATATGAGATGGACGTCCTCATCCCAATCACATGTTGCCAGCACCATGTCAGTGTTTACATTTATAGAAATAATTAAGAATTTTATTTTTAAATTCATGTATAAATAATAATAAATTCATGTATAGTTAAAATATATTTCTATACATTTTCTTGTATATATATGCTCAACTAACTTGGCGTGATATATTATTAATAAATTTCATCACCACATAAAAAACTCTATCATCTTTGCGAGGAGTATACAAAGGTGTTTCCACTACAATTTCATCTAAATAGCAACTCACTGGGGTATAAATTAAGAATTTTCATTCTAATGTAATTCATATTATGGAATAATTTTTATAATTTCCCTCATTATAGCATCCTGTAGATTGTCGATGTTAATGTACTATGTATGCATGAGTTACTTGTGAATAGTAGCATCCCTATATATATGATTAATAGGCATGACACAATAACAAGTATGTGTATTGATAAAACTTAGTTGGAATATTGTCATTATGTACTCAATTGGTGTAAATGTTTAGATGTATTCAAAAATTTAATTCTTAGTATAGTTTTACAAGATAGTTCTTATGTTTTATTTTGTAATTTATATGTTTGTAGGGTTCAACCGCTTCCATTTTTAATTTGAGGGCACAAACTCCTTGAGCTCATCATTTTGACACGCCAATTGGTGATCCAATATCTCTCGTTGACCTTAGTGAGTGTGAGATGTAAATTGAGCATGATCAAGAGATCACGGTAAATAATTGTAAATGTAAATAGTTTCATTATTATGGTCTTCTACATGTTGAAAAATTATACATAAAGTTTTGACAAAAAATTGTATGCATGTAGGTTCAACTACAATCAATATTTGAGCTTAAGAGGACCCGTATTTGAACCATGGAGGATCCCAAGTTATCTCAAGGAGCTCCATCTACGTCTGAGGGATATCCTTCTTTGATAACTACAAAGAGAGGGATACATTTTGATGAGTAAGATGTGTGTGTGTGTGTGTGTGTGTGTGTGTGTGTGTGTGTGTGTGTGTGTGTGTGTGTGTGTGTGTGTGTGTGTGTGTGTGTGTGTGTGTGTGTGTGTGTGTGTGTGTGTGTGTGTGTGTGTGTGTGTTATGAAATATATTTTGTATGTTTATGCACATGGAAATATATACATGTTTGACATTATATGTGTCTATATGGCATTATATGACCTATTAACATATTTGTATTTATTGCATTAATATTTGGAACTTGATATGTGTTCATGTTCTTACATTTCTAAGATTATAATTATATCCAAAATAATATGATGTGCACATGACAATATATGACATTATGGATACTTTGCATTTATTAGTGTTGTATACTAGATTTTTTTTGTTGTCTTATGACCTTGCATGTGTTAGTAACGCATACCTAATATGCATGAATCTTTGGAAATCAATTCATATTGGATAAATCAATATCTATATAGCATATACATATTTATCTACTCAAGTAATTATTTTAATATCAATGTGTACATATATATCTGTGTTCATATGTGTGTCAAAATAGTAATTTTCATAATATGGAGTTGCAAAATATATAATTAGATAATTATTGGAACTCACAATTGCACCCTTGCCCAAGTCATGGGAGATCCAAAATTTTGGGCTAACATTGGACTGTCCCCAAGTGTGGTACTTATGACTTTAGACAAACCTCTAGAGAAGGTTAAATTCCTCTATTTCACGGATTAGAAGAATCTACAGAACAAAAATAACCTAGTGCTAACACTACTCCTACACCTAACCTACACTAACACATTGAATGAATCAATGAGAGAAATAGGGAAAGAGATGCATAAGGAAAATTCTTAACTAAAAGGAAAGTTAATAGTTCCAGAATGATATGTGGAACTTCTCTAGTTCTAAGAGACACATATACAAGTTTTTAGAATGAAGATCATGAAGAATACACCAAATTTCATTGCAATCAACTAGAAAGGATGGGAAATACACAAGAGGGTGGAGACATTCACACTAAATAGGTAACATTCTAAGTAAATAAATAATATGCACTTGTATTAATCGATGCTTAACAATTTACATACAAATCTGATCCAAGAGAATCTTCCATTCACAAGTTACATAGGTATAAATCATGAATTTTGATTTCACAGGCATGAAACTATTAAATACGCAAAGGAAAAATAGGATAGGAACCCTTACAATGTGCTTGAGTAGTTACATTTCTAAAATTCCATTATTTCTTATAGTGTTGACTTGTAATACAAACATGGGCACCATCTGAAAATATTCAACTACCATAGCATGATACCTTGATTCAATCTCATGCCATCAGACTGCATAGGATGATGCCATATTTCATTAAATTTTGGTGGCTAAGCTAGTTGTTCATCTGGTTTAGAAATAGGCATGGCTTCCACTTGTGCCTTGAATAATTGCTTTGATCTATAGTTTCTCATGGTCTTCCATATTTCCTAAGTGATGAGAAAATTTTCCTTTGTTATGTGGCACTTGAATATTTCCTCCCTTATCCATTTAACGATCCTTCCTTTTTGTGATGGTATTTCCTTTTTTTTATTGTGTGGAATTTTTCCCGTGACTATGTCCCTTCATTCCATGGACCTTTGGAACCCTTGGAGCACTATGATTTGGGAAACCATGGAACACTAGGATGTTTTTTCACGGCTTCCAATCTTAGTCAATTATAATTTTCTTTCCTTTTCTTCTTGTGGAACTGTATTCTTCTACATCACAGCTTTTAACTTGATGTAATTCATTCTTGGTTTTGCACAATTGACAAATCCATAGAATGTTATATGTTTTGAGTCTGCATTAAATTGTGTTTCTCCATACTACAAATCACTAAGCTTCTCACTTCTTCAATCACTCCGCAAACCCTATCCTTAGTTAATTTTCTCACTTTTCTAAAGTGAGAAACCCCGCGATGCTCCGACCTTCTTTTGACTCTTAAGAGAATGATTCGTGCTCGTGAAATATCGACTTCCTCATTGTCGTGTGGGTCTTTCAAACCTTTGTGAAACACTTATTCCACAAAAAATCACCTAATCTCTAATGGTTGATTCCTTTGTTCATTGGGTTAGGATAAACCACAAAACACTACATTTTCAAACTCCACATAACACCAACTTACTGTCTCGCAATTTTTCTTGAGATGAATGTTTGTCCTTACTTAGATAAGTTGTTCAAATTGCATGGGGTCTAATTTTGGACAACATTTTGGTGACCCCCAGGGGATATATTCTTTCTAGATGATGAATACCAATAGCCTTGAATCATCTATTGGGTATGGATTCAAGCATACACCTTGAAGTTTACTAATATCAACCTTGAAAAACTTGTCTCATGAATCTACATGAACTTAACATTATACTAAATATGGTCTATGGAGATCTGAATAAAACGTAGAAAATGCTTCAATTATTTGATTCAACCATGGAACCTTCTCTGAAAGTTGAATTGTGCAACAACAAGGGTCCAAAAATCTATGTACAAAAAGGGAAGAAGATTCGTGTTTTAAATAAAACATGCAAAGAGTGTACACGTGATTATTACAAACAAACATGATCATGCAGTGTTATTATTTTTAATCATATGCATATGCACATTTTTTTCTATATCTAATAAAAAAATTCATTACGAATGTGTTACTCCAAATGCAGGTCAAGGAAAATACAATTCACTTGGAGGTGGAACTATAGACACTCAAATTTGGTAATTTTCACATTGGAAACCTTGACCTGAATACATAATCTTGCTATGAAAAAAACCTCCTCTCCTTTCCCTCTTAACACTTATTGAGGTCTATTTCTTAGCTTGTTCATCCTTGCACATTGATATGCTAAGGCAACCTAAGAATCTAATGCATAAAATTTGTATACAAGCATCAACTCATCATCTCCAAACCTTAATTGGCATATTCCCTGCACCTCACCAAGACCATATTATACAGTCCTAAACCTTTTGTGCAGTCTTGTACCAATATGTCTTCCAATGGAAATTTCAAAATAAAATCATTTTGTGTGCCTTATACTTCCTCTAGGTCGGCTTTTGTTATATGAATCATCTACGGAACCTTATATAAACAAGGAAACATTAAATAATTTATTAACCTAGAAATCCTAAGGAAATGCATTAAAGAACTCACTTATTACACCTATAAATGGCATCCTAAGATCCTTAAATTTCATAATTGCATATCTAGAATCATTGGGGAAGCACTCACATCAATTATAAATCTCAGAATTGAGTCAAGGAATCTATCTCTCTTTTCAAAAAACTCTCAAACATTATCTCTTTAAGTGTTATAGCGAGAGACAAGTCAATGAAAAAAAGGTCAAATACATTGTCAAATCTGATTGATCTATCTATATATCACATTCTCGGTGGATAATGACGTAATGTTTGAGGTATCTTTAGAGTAGTGTAAACATTGGTAGTGCATGGGGTGGCCAAATCCATTCTAATTTTTTTTGTAATACTCTTCATTCATGGCTATGGTTTGAGATGACTATCAATTCACATAAAGAGATTCATTTTATGTGCAAAAACTAGGGTTTAATAGTGACAAAAAATTTCAGGAAATGAAATAACCTAGAAAGTTATAGGGGTTATCTCAAAGTAGATAAAATATCGTACATAAATTCCTAGACCATATAGTATGGTCCTAGTTGTGTTGTATTATGCTAACCAAGGAAAATGGTTAGTTGTAATTCAGTTTTCGAGGGTTTCCTAGGTTCACTTCTTTTGGTTTCCTTATTGCATACTCCCATATCTTTGCTAAAATAAACTATGGCAAGTTAAGTTCCTCTATACCTATGTTGTGTGCTTTTAATTTCATGAAGTTAAGTGTTGTGTTATAATCTTTCTTATCTAGTATTTGTTGCAAAATTTTATTTAGAACATACACTTTATCAGCCTTGTTACATCAGTAATCATCAATAATGTATCATACACATAATTAAATCAACCTAGATATTTAATTTAGGGTTAAACATTTTGGTGACCCTTTTTTTAGTGAACACTTCACCTAATCTAGGATCTTCTTGGTTGATTTTTTTATTAATTCTATTGATCTCCAAACCCTAGTTACCTTATGGTTCATATCTACCTTTTATCTTCATAACCATACATGATTTTCATCTATCGGCTGCCATCTACCTAATTTGCACAAATTTTCCTCGGTTTTCATGGTTGGGTCTACATATTGGGACACTTTCAAGGGCATATATTTGCTAAATGACCTTCTTTTTCATATCTTGAGCATAAGTACTATATTATTAAATTCCTCTTAGGTTATTTTTAATTTCACATATTTAACAAAAACCTCTTTTTGTTTTCTCTATTTTTAGCACACTTTTTGGAAATTTAAATTACTAATTTTAACAATTAAGGCATAATAAAAATATATACACTTTTGAAAAAATCCCTTGGATGTTTTTATTTTACATAATGAGATTCAAAATTACCTCTTTTTTATGTAAAATTCAAATTATACTTTTAGATATGGTTGTTTAAATAATTTACCGATAGTGATTTTTTTTACAAATCACATTTTGGGCGACCCTCGTCACTTATCTTGGGTCCCTTTTAGTGCATGACCCTTCCTATCTTTCCAAAATTAATTTTTCTATTTTTGGGTCATGTGAAGGATTCTCATCCTTATCTTGTTAGCATTGATCTCCCTATCTATATTCAATTTATTGTACATAAGGCTTTAGTTAAGAATACTCTTCTTAATAGCGGATCAAGCCTCAATGTTTGTGGTATCACTTTGATCTAAGATTTTTGTGTCTCCTTTGCATATCTTTCTCCTCTTAATATTTGTATTTTGAACTTGAAAATATCCATTTAAACATCTTTGGTTTTGTTGTCATGAAAATTTGCAACATGAAAATATCATATTTTCAAGCATGACAACGGACCCTAATGTCAAATTTTTTGATTGTAAACCTTTCCGAACACTCTCTTAGGTCAACCCATCCCCTATATTGCACCCATCCTACCCTGTCAAGGGGTGATATGTGTTGTGTCATTTTTTTCCATGGGTGATTTAGGAAAACAAGTTCATTCGAGTGACTCCAAGATTGTACTTTGCAAGTCATGATTTTCAAGAGGCTTAGGAATGGCTATTCTTAGCCTTTCTAAGACATGGTTCACACTCCTCAGAGTGGAATTTCAAGACCGAATTCATCAAGGAGAATTTTTAAATTCTAGGAAAATTTTGAAAGTGATTTAGGAAGATTATAGAAGTGTCTAGAGGTTTTGGATCCAGTTCAACAAAGTGGGTTTTTGAGGTCGAAGGAACTTGCATCGCGAAAGAGCACTTGAAATTCAGGAGGTGATTTTGGGAGCTCCAGAATGATTTATGAGCCAAAAAAATATCAATGGAAATAATTTTCAGTCCTCTACATGATAGTAATCTCATATCCTCCTTAATTTCCATGTATATTTCTAGGAAATGCATTCTTTGTAGACCTAGCCATTGATCCTGAGAAAAAAGATGAACTTGAGAGGGTTTAAGGAATAATCATGGAATTATAATCATTCCACCCTTCTCAAAATTTATTTTCCATTCAATTTAATATAGATAAGTGTGGAAACATTCATCCAGGATCTCAAGTTATGCCTGTTTCAAGTTATTGCCCAAGGTACATGTTCGATAGTTAGCCAAATTTCTTAGGTACCACGTGGCAGCATGATGTTAAGGCATAATTTTGTGTCCTCATTTTCCCTTTCCAAGGAGACAAGAGAGACAAAAAAATGTGCACCTCCCCCCTTATGCTTCACGGTCACTCCATGTGACCTCAGTGACTCCATATAGCCTCTTTGACCTATTTGACTATCCCCTCAACTTCACATGCAAGAATGATAAGTATCACTCTAGGGCTAAAGTGAATTTTTGTGCACCCATTGTTCCATTCCAAGGGGAAAATGGGGAAAATTAAATGTGCGCTCCACTCCTAGATTCCCTCAAGTTCCTCATATGACCATAATATGGACCCTAAGTGCTTATTTTTAGCCCCCTCCATTTCTCACCGCCAGTGCATGAACGCCAAATTTCACCCCGGGGATAAGGCACATATTTTTTCCCCCATTTTCCTATTTCAAGAGGGAAATGGGGACAAAAAATTCACCCCACCTGCTCAAGATTTCCAACACATATAAATATAACACTTTGCCATTTTTTCACTCATTCCCCCACATTCCTCCATTTGCACCCGGAACTCTCGCAAATTTTTCCATAATTTATCCTTCATTGTTTTCAATCTCCATCCATTTCTGTCATGTTCTCATGATCTAATAGAGTGAAAAACATCAAAAAACATGAATATTTGAAGACTTTAGACAATATTTCTCACCTGAAGAACTTCGTAACCTGCAAGGTGAGATCGCTCATATCTCGAAAACCGGTGCATGAATCAACGCGGGGTTTTTTTCATTCATTCACATTTCTAGGTTCCTTGAGGATTCAAGTGGAATATTTTTCATGCATGACCCGGGTTTTTCACAGTGAAGAAACCCCAATTTCCCACACCAAATTTTTGAAATTTAATATCTTTTATTCCAAAGATCGGGTTGAGCCGAAACTTCAGATGTGTAACAAAAACAAAAAAAAACCCATATCACAAAAACTAATTTCATCAAAATCTGAGGTCTAGAAAGCCAGTTTCTAAAAATAGTAAGCCTCCTACAAAGGCACTTGCTATTTTTATTAAGTCCTCAGAAAGAGTAGTTTAGACAAAGGAAGTGTGCACAGGGAGCATCTAAAAGGATAAATGGAGTGATCAAAGTTTGAAAGGGTTAAAATGATGATTTACTAAAAATAGTAAATTCACTTTATAAATATAGAGAAGGGATTGTGTCAACCATGAAGTTCAAATTTTTAGGGCCCAATTCGTTCACAGTTTTGTACAAGAGAAAAAATGAACATTTAAATGTTTGAGCATGTCTCCCTTAAATTAAGAGCTTACCCATGGCAATAGATAATTTCTATCATGAAAAGTTCCTAAAAATACTCCAGTGGAAAGCACCATGTCAGCACTCGATCAGCCATTTCCATGGATTCTAGAAATGATTGAAATTGAGCCAAGAACAAAGCAGCAGGTTGTCATACCAAGTCTTGATTAAATATCAGAGATATGGAATACCAAATGAAAGAAGAAGGTTTAGAAAACATCCCTCTTCTTTAGTGGGACCTCAGGTAATCAATAAGTTAAAGTTGTCAGACCAAAGGTTGAAAATCCTATTGAGGAAATGAGTTCATATAATTATGATTTGACCAGCATCTAATTGGGTCAAACTCCTCATGAGGGCAAAACTCACTTGTTCAAATAATCCTCTTCATCTCTTTTGTCTCGTACCAAAGAATACAAGTGAGACATTTTGCAATTGGAGGAATGTAAGATCTCTTAGTGCATACATTCAACCCTTCTTAAGGCCCAAATCAACATCTCCCCTTCCAATCGAAGATATCTCTTCAATCAACAGTATTGACCCCAAGGCAATCAAGAAAATAAAAGAATACATGATGTGGGGGGAAGCCAATGAGAATTGGATTGATTAAATCATTGAGCAAGGAAAGGCATTATGTCTAGATCTCATTTCCCTCATCAAGTATGCTCATAAAACATTGTCTGAAGTAAACAAGATGGAGGAGTTTGTAGAGGAGGTCAATCATTTAGAGGAGATAATCCCGTTGGTTTCTAAAATGAGTTCCTTTAATTCTCACACCCTTGTGAGAAAGGAATTTTTTCTGAGGACTTGTCTCAAGTTTGGATCCATATCATGGATTTACGGTATGCTATGCTCAAGAATGCCATATATGAATTGGACTCTTGTAGACAACAGGTTTTCTAAATCTTGAATTAATTCTACCACTGTGTTCAAATATTTTAGTTCCCTCAGCTCACTGAGGACTCATCATTACATTCTAGGAGATAATCAAGAAGGAGGCAAGTGACTCTCTTTCCTTCAATAAATATAATTTAGAGTCCCTATCTGGTATCAGAAGTTGCATTGCTATAATTACAATGGATCATGAATAATGGCTTCATCAATGTAGTGGTTTCCTCGAGACATGGACTAAGGTTTTGTGCTGCAGTCACATTTCATGGGAAGATAAGTTTACAGCCTCGATAACTTAATTCAAAAAAGAATTCAAGGAAAGGGAACCCACTCCAGAGACACACCATTAGGAGGTATGATTCACAAAGTTCTTCAATGAGGAATCTATTTTGTGATAAATTAAATTCCATTCCCTCTTTTCCTCTTTCTCCCTCTTATTTCTCTCTCCTTTCTAATTATTCTTTGGGTGTAATCATTGTATTTTGTCCTATTCACTTAAGTGACATATTTTCAAAATGTAAAATTATTTTATCAAAATTATAAGATAAATACTTAATTTTTCTTTTCTAAAGGTAAATCAAAGGTCACAAGTGGAATATGAAGACGAAGAGTCATATGAAGGAGGTGAGAGGTCAATTCACATTGTTATAAATTGGGATGGCTTCTCCATTCCAAAGGATATTGAAAAAAATTTTCTTTGTAGCAATATTGAATCTTGATATGTTGATGAGCTTTATATCATCAATGCACATGAAATAAAATCTACATTTATTTAATTTTCCTTTTCTTAAATTTCTTTATTTCTCACTCTCATGTACTTTGCAAGCATAGTGATCACAAAAGAGCTTTATATCTTTGATAAATTGAATCTAAGAACTTGGTGTTTGAGTTTTTTTTTTGTCTCGCTAAATAAAATTCATTGTTGTTTTTTTCTATATTAAATGTTGAACTACTCTAATTACCGGGTGTGAACTCTACAATTGACCTACTCGCGGTAGTAATCTCCCTTTCCTAATTTCTCTTCTTCCCCCTCATCGATGTGATTTCCTCCCTTTTACCCCATACAAGCACTTTGCCACAAGTTTATTGGAGTATCCCTATGTGATCCTATACCTATTTGGCCAATCCACAATATTTATTTTAGGATTATATTAGTAACATTCAATAATGGGAGCTTCACCATTCAATGCAGAGGGGCGTAGCCCTATGAACATTGGTGGAGACACCTAATTTTCCTAACTAGAAAATTTTCTCACTAATAGGTTCTATCACTCTTCCAATAATTATTATCTTGAAAAAATTTTAGAGTACTTTTTTGTTAGTCCTTGATGACCCTTCTTACAATATTCTTATCGAAAAACCATCGTTACATGTTACACACATCACCTTAGCACCCGTCGATCCACAAATTCTTGTCCAAGGCTCTACTCATCTTTACAATCTAAATATTACACAATATATGCTTGATGAACATCCTTTTGATTAGGATATCCATTTTGATCCCATTCTGACACATACTCTTCCTTGGCATATGGATAAAATCACTCAAAAATGTCCATCCAATTATTAGTCACACTCTACCTCTCATAGATACATCTATCGTACCCATAATGGTGAGAACATTACTTATTCCCATTCAAAATGTTACAATGTATATGGATTTCAAAAATTTCACTTGGAATAAATCTTGATACACCTCTAATAATAGTATAGTTGTTTATATAGATGGTTGTCTTATTACTTCACTTGATGCACTTTTTTGGTAAGTTTATATTCTCCTATGGTTATATATGTTGATGCTCACTATACATTGCTCACATTTTTGGGGCTAACACATCTCCCCTTTCCAAATGTTGCACCAATTATGATCCTATTACACATATTACTTGGAACATGCTTTAGTTTCTACCTGATACTCTATAGAAAAATTTATTGTCTCTTCTAAGCTTCAACTACAATTAATGCACTTCTCTATGCAATATTGGCCAATACCTTTATGCATGGTGCTACTCATGATAATATTACATATCCTAATTTGTGCACACCTTGGTATATTTTCGCTTATCCTAATTCTCTTATATCACCTCTCATACTTATGGTTTGCCTTGTGTGTCTCCCTCTTTCTAAGGTTGATACAAGCTACCCTTGTTGCATTGATTCCCTTGCATATTCCTTATATCCTCGTATTCCTCCTTCTAATGCACTATTTATTAATTCATATATGGTTCATCCTTTTGTCTCTATGTGGGTTTCCCATCGTAATCTTATGTACCAATATCCTTTTTTATCATCCCAAGGTTTCTATGGCATATGCACTTGTATCACATTCTTTGGCATAACTTAAGACTAAACCTCCATTTCCCTTGAAATATTTTCTATCTCTTCAAGAGGTTCTCATTGGATAGTTATCTTATTACTCACCATCTTATGTAAATAACTATGCATTGTGATCATATAAAAAAAATAAAAATATTTGTAAAAATCCAAATTCAAGACCTTTACATATTACTTGAGTTGACAACACTTCACATTATACATGTGATTCACTATTTTGGTTTTATAGATAACATGTTTTTTTTACACACATGGATTCACTTGGTATATTGAGATAGATGCAGGACACACAGATTGATACATGATTATAGAAGAACTCATGGCTCCTTACAATCTTATCATTTGGGGGGCAGTCCCTGTACATCTTACAGGTGTTATTGTTCTATTACAGTTCAACCACATTTCCTCATTTATGCTCAATTATGTACATTATGTAATTGCTAGATTTCAAGCTAATATGAATGACATATGTGTCTTGTGTAGTGTTGAAATTTTTTTTCATATATTTATCCTCTGTTGGTAACTATATCATATCATCATGTTTTGACATATTTATTTCATGTATAAATTTTTGTGTATGTGTTCTTGTTTGATTGTTATTGTTGCTTGTGACATATGTTCCTTAATTCTATTATGACACCACAAGTATCCAAAATTTATGGAAACATTCCTATCTTGTTTACAAATTGTTTTCTAGCATGTGGGACTTTATTGTCTTATGAAACTGTGGGTGTTCCATGTTTGCAAGCATCAAATTTTGGTTATATGCTTTTGTATGACATTGTTTACACGTTGACTACACATGAATGTTGCTTATGTTTTATACATATTTTGTTTCTACATGTTTTTATTGTTACTACTATTGTTTCTTACTACTAGAATTTCTATTTTTATGTGCCATGTTTTCAACCATGCACAATCACCTTTCCTTTTGTAGGTATAGGTTCTCCAAGGTGGTCATCTCTCCAACACTTTAAACAATTTCTCAAACATTTCCTTCAACACTTCATACCTATTTTGTTTGAGCTACATACTCAAACATGGTTTTCACGCATGCCTCAAAAGAGAAGGCATATATTCAGGTTTATTTTACACTTTTAACACATCCAGACAAATTTTTTAGGGGATGATGCAGGTGCAAACAATGTATAAGTAGCCAAAACTGTAATTACAAATAGTGTTTTGACCAAATCTACACCTATAGAAACGTGTTTAACTAGGTCAGAACTCTACAGTACTTTCCTGACCCCCATAAATTTATTTACTTGTGGAAAGTATAGAAAAGTATGAAAAAAAAATTATGTTGTCACCCATATAAACAAATTCTCTGCAAATTTTCACAGTTCAGATTAGTATAGGGGGCATGAAATCAGGAATTCCTTCTCCACAATAAACACTCAGTTTTAGTTTTAGTTTCAGGAATCGTGGGGACATAGGTATCCTTTCATGTTTAACATTCTTACCACATTTTCATTGCATTTCAAAGTTTGTTTTAAGACATACTCATGTGTTAGGCATATGGGGACAGTTTGTGGGTACCCAATCTATTTTATAATTTATGTCATTATTCACAAAATTGGTTCTAGATCCGTCTACAATAGTGTGATATTTGGGGTTATGAAAGGTAGAGAAACAATTAAGTACTTTGTGGTAAATATTTCCTCTCATATTTCACTTCAAGGGGAAGATATTAGAGTTGTTGAATAAGTTTAATACATGATTTTATTCCTTTTGCATAGGTGTAATTATACCTCTTTCTTCTTCATTCTATTCACACTTTTTTTTGGGTTGGATACACCTAACAATTTGATTTCTCCTCAGAATTGATTAGGAATTGATCAACCCCAATCCTTCAGCAAAGTTTAACATTACAAATCTACAAGCACAAGCAAACCACGAATAAATATATGTATTCCTTCCTTGTTTACAACTTTTTCATTTCAAATATACATAAATACAAATCTTATTTGTTACAACTATTTGAGTTATAGTAAATTATCTATCTTGGTCATTCACTACTCTCTATGTTTGAAGTTTCATCACTGGAGCATGGCAACACCAAGTACAACAACACAACTACAAAACAAGCATTCAAGAAAAGGAAAAGTGTGTTTACACACTCAGGTACAATTTCCTTTAAGCATGTAAGTTTCAATTTCATACCTAAAGGGGAGATATGTAGACACTAAAAATTGGTAATTTGTATTTTGGTAACCTTGACTTGATTACACACTCTTTCTATAACAAACACAACCTATCCTTTCCCATTTAGCACTGAATGAGTTCTATTGTTTATCTTGTTCATCCTGGCATTGACATGTTGAGAAATCCTAAGAATCCAATGCATGAAATTTATATACAAACATCAACTCTAAGCCTCATTTGGCATATTCCATACCCATGGATAGGACCATACAATTTGGTTAGGAATCTACTATATGGTGCTAGCCATTTTGTATGGACTTTGACCAACATGTCTTCCAATATCACTTTCAAAATTAAATCTTTCTTTTGGTCTTATACTTCCTCTGGGTCAACATTTCTTAGATAAATCACATAGATAGCCTTATATAAGAAAGTAAACACTACCTCATTTGCTAACATGGACATTCTAAGGAAATACGCTAAAGCACTTACTTCTTACACTTGTAAAAGGCATCTTAAGATCCCTCAATCTTGGAATTGCATAACAAACAGTCATTAGGGAAAAAATCACATTAGGTATGAAGCTCAAAACCCGGTTAAGGAATTCATCTCTCTCTTCTACAATCTCTCGAACATCTTCTCTCCAAGTTTTATAGAAAGAACCAAGTTAAATCAAGCATGGCCAAAGACATGCCAAAATCATATTGATCTATCTAGATATCACATGTTAGGTTAAGAACAATGTGCATTTTGAGGCCTCGTTAGATTAGTCCCAATGTCGACGGTGCATTAGGGTTCCCACAACCATTCTTTTTTTGTTTTGTAGGACTCTTCATTCATGGATAGGCTTTGAGATGATGATTAGTTTACACAAATAGCTTTTCTACACGTGCAACAACTAGGGTTTCACAACAACATAAAATTTTAGGAAATTGAAAAACCCATAAATTTGCAAGGGCTATCTCAGAGCAGGTCTCAGACTGTACAAAAAGTCATAGACCGTAGAGTACGGTCCTTAATCTGTTATATGGTCCTTACCTAGAAATATTGTTAGTTCTAGTCCAATTTGTGAGGATTTTCCATGTTCAACTCTCCCGGTTTCAATTTTGCACAATCCCATATATTTTCAAAAATTAGTTATGGCAAGTTAATTGTTGTGTGCTTTCAATTACATAATAGGTTTAATGGTGTCTTGCAATCATTTTTATTTGATTTAAGTTACAAAATCTAATTTAGAATTTATATTGTATCATCCTTGTTAGATCAGTAATCAACTCTAATATATCATATACCTAATTATGTCAAACTTAAGATTTAATTTAGGGTTAAGGACGAACATTTCCATATGCTAATTTACCATGGGGCAATGTGCCTTGCATGGTCAACCGTTAATTGTTGTATTTCTCAAAACAATACTCTCCTCCTCGGGGTTGAGGCCATAGTCTTCCATGTTGCTACTCCCAGAGTAGACACAAGAATTTTAGTCTCAAGTTTCATCCTCCTTTTTGCAAGGGTGGTATGAGGCGAAGTTTAAACCACTTTGGTAGCAACAAGATTGGTGATATTACTTTTGGTTTTGGTGGAGATAGAGGATGGGATGCTCACCCTTGGTGATGACAGTGGTGGTGGTGCTTCCTGCAGTGACACTTGGGGAGCCATCCCTGACAACATGTTTCATCAATTTTTTTTGGCCGTTTCCCCTATGAGGGAGGAAAAAGACGAGGTTGAAATGGCTGGGAAGGTGTCCCCAATATGGAACCTACTAGTTTTTCTAGGTGGGGTGGCAAGCTAGACAGTCTATCACCTCCTCTTTCATTAGCCACTATGTTTGCATCCACAGCTTAATTTCCTTGTTCTATGTGTTTATTGCTCCTTTTTATTAAAAGATCTCTATTGATATGAAATCTTTGTGACTGACTTGTCCCATATGCCGATTTAACTCAAACTTATTCTATTTGGCATTCTGGGGTGTGCTTCAATATCACCCATTATTTTGTATAATTATCAATGTACTATCATTTTTAATCAATAGAAATCTTTTCAATCAATTTTTCTTCTATTAAAAGCAACCACCAACATATAATATTTATTTTTTCGTTAAGAGTGTTTAGATTAATAACAAGATTTGGGTAAATTAATGTACAACATTATCTGGAAATGTTGGATAATCTGCATTTGAATATCGATGGTTTCCTTATTGTCGTGAGAGAGGTCAACATCAATACAAACATGCTTTAGGGGAGAAGATTAAAATTTAGTTATCGCATGATAGACAACCTGGCTTGAGAACACTGCCAAACATTCAAGAAAGTGCCAAAAAGGTAGGAGGAAACCAAGGAATACCACCAACACTAGAATTTAAAGGGTTGTGTTTAACAACAAAATCATAGATCTGCAAGGATAAAACAAGCAAGGTGTTGCGGATATAACAAGAACCTTTTTTGAAGACTACAAAAGACATGCCAAGGATACAAAACGAAATAGAAAGAATCATTTGGTTATATTTTGGACCATGTCAAATTCGATAGCATAAAAGATCCATGCTTTGTGCATGTAGCTTCTTTACATACTTTGAAAGGAAATTTTTCCAATAACATACCTTAATAATGTAAATTATTCGAGGCGTCTACATGCATTTTCAAATTTAGAAATAGGCAAGACAATATCAAGACAAGAGTTTAAATTATCAGTACCTCATCGAATACTTTGAGAACAAACTTCACTGATTTACGAACACCTCATTGAATACTTTGAGAACAAACTTCCCTGATTTACGAACAATTTCCTAGTGGATGTATTATGTGGGGCATTAAATTGCATACAAATGACTGCCAACAAATATACGGCATTATCTATAAGCCTCAAAACCAAAACTGTGAGTCTGTGTGGGACAGATTTGGCAAGTGAGCAAACCGTACATTGAAATGCATGTAAATGCATTGTAAGCTTGAAGAATTGAATTACATCCTCCTCTTAGTTTAAAGAATCTCCAGAAGTACGCTTCACGCAGTCTGCATATCAAGACAACAACAAAATACCCTAACTACTTTTTCAGTGATAATACTCACTTCACACATGGGAAGAGTGGATGGATATGTAATGTGCATATCACATAAGAAAAAACCTGTGCATGCGTGCATGACAAGACAGACTAAAAATATTGTTATCATAATCTATTAAAATTGGAAAAACAGGACAGAAGGACGTGGACAGTAAATAAAACAGTCTACCAAATTTCCAATGCAGATTTTTATTAACTTGGCAGTCCAGTACACTTTTTGTTGTGATTGGTACTCACGAATCTGCAACTGTAAATTATTTTCTCGTCCTCTTTGTGATTGACATGGACCACCTTATGCTAACTTAATGAAAATAAAATAATCAAACAATAAAAGCATGGACCACGAAGTAGTTTAATCTGCATTGGTATCAGGAATATATACAAAATTTTGGAAAGTTATATGTTTTTATATCTCAAATATTTTTGTAGAAAAACAATGGGACATTAATTTAAGGAGTTAAGTGTATAGAATGTTTTAATGTCAAGGACTAGGGGTATCTATTTGGCTAAATTTATTTGCACTTGATCTCGATTACATCTTTTTTTTTAGATTTATATATTAATGAATGATTAGGCAATATCTTTTACACCATCATCCTTACCATTAGACTACAATCTACTTAATACAATAAAACTTATTTAAATATAAATATATATGAATATTTTTGGAATGACATCATATTTTTATCTCTACTCAAATTATTTGGTTAGTACTTATCAATCTCTATTGCCACCACAGTTAATATTTATCAATATACATTGCTTCCCTTATCATCATTTCAATAAAGGTTTTCTCTTTAATGTAAATATGGTGCTTAATTCCATTTAAATGTTGATTTATGATTTTTTTGAGTTCAATATTTGCAGTTTCTTTAATCCTTATATTTGTATCGATGCATTTTTCCTTAATAAGAATGTCTATAAAAGCATTTAAATGCAATATACAACATTTTAAAGATTTTACTCCCATTGATCTTTAGTTAACCATACACTAAAATATTTGGAGCATTTTTTATCGCCAATTTTAAAGAATGTTCATTCATTAGCTTTCCATTACTCAAAACATTCAACATGTGCAAACAATGTTCAATTAATAATGAAGTTAAGATATTTTGAACTAGATTAAAAAGGACTTAGGCTCCTCCATTTTAAAATGGATGCCCCTATGTATCATGCATGTTAGTAGTGCTAGAAATAAAATTTGAACCTGTAAATTTTGGTCAAGCAATGCAGCTACCCACCATTGCATTGTATGTTTTTTTTTAATAATTTAATTGTATTGTCGACTCTTAATGCACATAAGGTTTAGGCAAAACTTGTTAAAATTAATTTTAGAAGATGTAATGAAGAGGGAACAATACAAAGACACCATGAAAAATAATAAATGATACTAATAAATTTGCACCTCATCTTCACATATGACACTTCAATCCCCCATTGTTTCTTTTATATGTAAAATTTAGAAAATAATTATGAATTTATTTTAAAAACCCTAAAACCCTTAAATAGGAATAGATAACTAGGGCTTTAATCAAATTTTTCTAAAATTATAGTTTCATGCTAAATGTAAAGAAATTCAAGCTACCCTAATAATCATGCATGCCAAATGGAGAAATACATGTTTGGATTTTTCATTTCCCACATATATAAATTTAAACAACACATGCTTGAAAATATTTCCCCACACACTTGTATGTATACGTATATGTATACATATACATACGTAAATAACATTGAATAGAGGAATGTATCTTTTTAGGATACTCAAATCATGTAAATTCTTACTTAATTGAAAGAAAGATAAATTTTGGGGACATATATTCATATATTGAATTAATCCAAACTAGAATACTATGTATATATAAAATTGAATGTGTATTCCTTTCAAAGGAATTTCAAGAGTAGATTAAAATCTACGTATATAAAGATTCAATAAGACTTATATCCCTTTTTTATTGGTGCACTTAGACGTGACATAGTTAGAGGTATCATACTAATAGATAACAATAGTTACATATTTATTTATATTCTAATCCTAGATACAATATATTAACTATAAAAGGTAATTAACTTAACTTGATAAGCATGTGGATAAAGTATGTTAAAACAACACCCCCGCTTAATTTCTACTTAGGGAGGTCTATAGTAAAAATATAAGAGACTTAAAATCCTTCAAATATGGGTCCCAAGAACTAGGTATGATTAGATACCCATGTAGAATATGACCTATAACGGACATAAGGACTTAAGATGAATCCTCCTAGGACAATTTACTTCACTCCAAGCATAGATCACAAATGAATATAGTGATGCGATTCCAAAAGCTTAGTGAATATGTCAACAACATGTTCTTTTATAAGAACGTACTAGAATTTAAGTATGGCATCCTCCATGAGATGCTCAAAATTTACCTATAGATATCAATGTTATTTGTATGTTGATGTTCCACTTGTTTGCGAGAAATGTGTATAACACTCTCATTATCACCAAACAATCTTGGGATGAATCTATTAAAATCCAGACTATGTCAACAAATAACAAAGCCAGGAAACCTCATGGATAGCTAGAACATCACCTAGATGTAGTCAATATGTGTATTATAATGAAACCGGTTAGTACTTCTTAGAAGACCAAGATACTAATCTTGAGATAAGAAGATAAATAAATTAGGACTTTTGGACTTATGATTAAAAATACCTCTAGTTCCCAATATAAGTCAAAGAATCCCATAATATGACAATAAATCCAAGATGAGAAATGAATGTACCAAAGTACAAATTTTATTTAAAATATCACACAATATGTTTGTCATCCTACTAAAGACTCTCATCTGGATCCTATGAAAAATGGGAGACAAAGCAACGTGTGAAGGAAATAACAGGATGAAGAAATGATTCAAGTACAAAATATTTCCAACCAACAACCTATATGAATTAGGGTCAAATTTGGGCTATGTGCTAGTGGTTATCAATGTGGCACCTAATTAAAATGTTATTGATATAGGATTATAATCAAGTATACCAATGTGATGAAACAAGTTGTGAGCATACTTATGTTCACAAGTGGAGATATTGTCAAAAGAATGAAAACTATAGCCCAAGAAACTAGTGTGAAATTCTGAAGTGTGTCAACTCAAACTACTTCATCAAGTTGTGTTGTACATCTTGAATCATGGAAGAGGAAATGTTTGTGAAGATAAAATAATCAACTTAGAGGGAAAATATGAAAAGGCCATCTTTGTTTATCAGAATGGAAATTGTATGGTTATAGTGGTAAGATGTGAAACTCAAATTAAGAAAGAGACTAGATGCATCTTCTCATAACAGGATTGGGAGCTTTCTTAAGACCATTGAGTAACATATAGGATTTAATATTATAATTTATTTTGGATGCATCACCTTTGTCTTACTATGGGATCCATTACTATGGTTATACCTTTCTTAGTTATTGCTTCTCTTGGCTCATGTGGCATTTTTTTAGGATCCCCTTGGATTTTACAAATTAAGATTGTCCCTTTTTTCCACATCAATGTGTTAAATATAACTATGAAAATCAAGTTATTAATGTTAAGGGTATCTTATATGAGACTCCTTCACCTAATACCTTTAATAAGAAAGCACTAATTTCAACACCCTTGCATGTTACACCTATTAATCCTACACCGAGAGGATCTATACCTGAAAGGATTCATGTTAGGTATCCTATTGCAAGTAACAAATATTCTAGGCATGTCCTACAACCCTTTATTAATAAGATACATCCTAATCCTAGTGTGCACAATGAAAATTTGAGATCCAAGCCTCCCACACCTACAATTTTATCTCCTTTCTCTCTTGATATTATCATAGGGTAGTGTTTGTTGGTGTAAACATGTTCACACTTGTCTTTGTGAACTAGTTATTTTACACCTAAATAAGCTCATTTGTGGAGCATAGGTTAATTTTTATTTTTCTATTTTATTTGTGGGATATTATTTGTCTCCCGTAACTTATTGGAGTTGTTGAGCTATTGACTCCACTACTTGATTTATGGATATGTTTTAATCTCCTTTGTTTAGTGTTTCCTTTCTATTATTTGGGTAAGGATTACTCTTGTAAAACATTATATATTGTGTGTTCTCGGATGTGAAACACATAGACAGTTTGAATAATATTTCTTTTGGATTTTCTTCTGCAAATTGTATTCATTTTGAAGCTTTTTACTTAGATTTCTTGCAAATATCTAGTGTTTCTCCCTTCATGGTATCATAGCTTTTGGTTGTTGCATAAATCCTTGTCCTAGTTATGTGCAATTGTGTTGCCAAGTATTTCCATTCTTGCTTTCTTGTTGGGGTTGTTTATCATTTTTTTGTTGGAGGTTTTAAATATATTCTTTAAAGCAAAGAGAACGTTTGGGATTGGAGGCACCAAGCAAGATTTTTGGTTAAAAACTAATTCCGGTTTCTAGAAATCATTTTTTTGGAGTTGCCTTCATATTATCTCCTTTGCTGGATGGCTATGCTCTTGTATGAGTAGTTATGCACTTCCAACAGTAGAAAATCAAGGCATTAAAAAACAATTTTTGTTTGGTTGAAAAAAATTTCTTTCCAGATACATAAAACCACCTTTAAAACCACCTATGTGCAACAATCTCTCAGCTTGCGATGTGGAGATTATATTCAGTTGTGAAAAAGCTCTAGTTTTGGCTTTAAAATGCACCATGTCAATATTTAAATAGCAGTTTTGTCTTTTATATACTTGATCAAAATTGTAGCGTAATTGGCAGCATATTATTTTGCTAAAACTTTCAACTCGGGTTCAAGAAATCAAGGGTTCACGTCATAATTTGGTGACTCTTTACCTGAGTTGGATTAAATTATTCTTTTTATGTTTTTTTATAAACGAAAGGCATAGTTAGAATCTATATCTTCACCCAATTCCAACGAGTGGTCACATGACCACCTTTGCCTCCGTTTGGTCTAATTTTTTAATCAGTGGGTCATTTTAAATTAAATTTGGCCTATTTTACGGGAATTTGAAAGCTTAATAACTTTTGCCTAGTAACTTGAAATCAAGTGCCATTTTTTGCAAAAGTGCATGTTTTTTCAACCTCATTCTATTGATTCAATTTTTATTACCAACTGGGAAGTACCATTTTTGGGGTCATTTTCCGCCATGTCAAGAATTTTGCCTTCTCCATCTGTGCCCGCAAACACCATGGATCTATGCATATTTGAGCCATTAAATTCATCCAAATATCGTGTTTGGAAGCCAACAATGGAACAACTACTCAAATCCCGTGGTCTGTGGTGTGTTTTTCAAGATTCAGTGCCTGTCTTTACCAGTGAAAAAGATAAGTATGGTTACACATGTAAGCAAGACGAGGCCCCAGGACTCATTTCACTCAATGTTGAGGACAACCTTCAATTTCATATTTCAGCTGCCAAATCTCCTAAAAAGGTATGGGAGATTTTTGAAACATTGTTTGGTAAAATTAATGAGTTCAAGTTACTACAACTGGAAATGGAGTTTACAACTATGTCACCTTCTGATTTTCCTCTCACAGAAGATTTCTTGACTAAATTCAAAGAACTCAGAAGTAAATTAAATTATGGTGGTAAATAAAAAAATGATCCTTAATGCTTTTTTTTATTATGTCAAAATTGAAAGGTCCGTTTTATGTGTTCACTTCTAATTTCTTTCCAACTATGGATCCTCTACAGAATGAGTTTAAAATTCCAACATTTGAGGTGTTTTGTGAGAGGCTATCTTATGAAAAAACTAAATTAATGGTACTTAATGCCTTGCCAATCTCAAACCAGGCACTTTTAGAAAATTCTCCTAAGAGTAAAGGAAAACCTAAGTTGAAGTCGGGACCTAAGATTTCAGAATCTCTTAAACCCTCTTCTACTGCCACTGATAAAAGTTTTGAAGTCCCTAAACATTCTAGTCCTTGGAAAAGGAAAAATACTATCAAAAGAAAGGTGTATGATCATTGTCTTTTCTGTAGCAAAAAAAACCATCCAGAATCAAGGTGTTTTTTTAGAATTGAAACACTTGAGAAGATGTTGAGACAACATAAGCTTTACATTCCTGCACCTTCAACCTCTTCCAATTCTAGTAAAGGGAAAGCCCTTTCAGCTCAGGCCTTCACTCCATCGGACAATAGATGGGTTTTTGATTCAGGTGCCACACATCACATCACACATTCAGAGAATTTACTAAGTTCAGTTTCTCCTTGCAACATTTCTCAGATTATGGTGGAAAACTCTAATTTTTTAAAAGTAATGGGTGTAGGGATTGTTAACATGCAAATGATTCAGTGTATGATGTTCTACATGTTCCCCGTATTTCTAACAATTTGTTGTCTATTTATCAAATTTGTAATTCAGGGAAAGGAAATACTATTGAATTCTCACCTGATAAATTTTTAATAAGAGAATTGAATGATCCTAATGATATTGTAGCTATAGGTGTTGTGGATACATATTCTAGATTGTATCTCTTTGAAAAGTTCGAGACTTCTGCAAGATCTTCTCTTATTGCTCACTCATATTCTGTTAGCAAGTTGTGGCATGAGAGATTTGGCCATCTAAATTATAGATATCTGCAGCAGCTATCTTCTCAGAACATGGTAGATGGACTTCCTAGATGTTCCTCTACTGATGGTGTTTGTCCAGGTTGTATGTTAGGTAAAAAGCATCAGGATCCATTTCCCAAAGGATTGGCAAAGAGAGCTAAGGCTCCTCTCGAGTTGGTAAACAGTTATTTGATGACTCTTCCTTCTCATTCTTTTTTGGTTGTAAATGTGTATTGAATTTTATTGATGATTTCACGAGGATAACATGGGTGTATTTTCTTCAGTATAAGAATTATGTTTTCAATGGTTTTAAAAAATTTAAGGATTTTTTGAAAAAAAATATCCTCATTCCATCAAAAATATGTGCACTAATAATGGGGGGAGTATATTAATAATGCATTCAGGTATTTTTGTACTGACCATGGAATTATACATCAGTATACATTTCCTTACACTCCTCAACAGAATGGTGTTGTGGAACGGAAAAATAGGTTACTCAAGGAGATGGAAAATTATATGATTCAGTCAAAGAACCTTGTGCCTAAGGTTTGGGTTGAAGCCATGAATTGTGCCAACTATATTCAGAATTGGATCCCCCATAAAGTTGTTCAAGGGATTACACCTTAGGAAGCTTGGTTTGGAGAGAAGCCTAATGTTTCTGATTTTTGAATCTTTGGAAGTTCATCTTGGGCTCATGTTCCTGATGAAAAAATGAATTCCATGTAACCAAAGAGTAAGGAAATCATCTTTGTTGGCCATTTTGAACACCTAAATGCATACCGCCTTCTAGATCTTTCTACTCTGGAAGTTCATTTTAGAAGGGATGTTCGTGTTGATGAGAGAGATTCTGTTGAGACTCCTGATGAAGATCAACATCTGTCTCTAATACCTCCTTCACCTGACATGGTTGACATGCTTATTAATGATTCTTCTAATGATGCTTCTGAAGAAGAGGTTACTCCTCCACCTCCTCCTTCCCCTCCTTCTCTAGCACATCCAAAATGGCTTCAATATACTCTACAGCTTGGTAGGAGATCCGAGTGATCCTCTACACACAAGATCTGAGACTTCAAGCAATATTGCTTATCATCGCAATTATTCTATGCCTTCGGGAATGGCTCTTGTAATTGAAGCTATCTCCTCTAATCTTGTTAGTTTTTCTGAATTTTGTGTAAATTTTGAATGAAATGAAGCTATGAAAGAAGAATACTACTCTTTGATTAAAAATAATACATGGGAATCGGTTCCTCTTCCTAAGGGAAGGAAAGTGGTAAAATGTAAATGGGTCTTTAAGACTAAGTATGCAACTGATGGATCTATAGAAAAGTATAAGTCTCGTCTTCTTGCTAAGGGATTCTCTCAAGTTGAAGGGGTGGATTACTCTAATACTTTTGCTTCTGTAGCAAAGATGGATTATATTCGCCTTGTTCTTTCCCTTGTTGATTCTCATAGGTGTTCAGTGTATTAGATGGACGTGAAGAGTGCCTTTTTCCATGGTGATCTCCATGAGGAAATTTATATGGAGCAACCCCCTTATTTTGTGTAGGATTCTTCACTAGTTTGTAGACTTCATCATTCTCTATATGGTCTCAGACATGCTCCTCAAGCTTGGTATGAGAAAATGGATGAGTTTTTGTTGTCTATTGGTTTTCATCGATGTGAAACTGATCATACTGTATATGTTCTTAAATGTGATGATGAATTGTTGATATTGGTTTTGTATGTTGGTGATCTCATCCTCATTGCCATCTCAGCTTCTATGATTCAAGACATTCAAAACAGATTGAGTGTGAACTTGGACATGACAAATTTGGGATTGTTGGACTATTTCCTTGGTCTTCAGGTTTATCAGTCTTCTGAAGGCATGTCTATTGTATAGAGGAAGTATGCTTCTGATTTATTGTAGAAGTTCCACATGGTTGACTGTAAGCCATCTCCCACTCCATTTCAGACAGGTATTGAATTGATTGTTAATTGTAAGTCTAACCTTGTTGATTCCTCTTTGTATAGACAATTGGTTGGGAGTCTTTTGTATCTAACACATACCCATCCCGATATCACCTTTTTAGTTAACCTTGTGTCTCATTTTTCACATGAGCCTCATGAGAGTCATTGGAAAGCCGCAAAGAGAATTTTGAGATATATAAAAGGGACATTGAATTTTGGCATACATTATTCACCACAGGGAACTTGTGAAGTTGAAGGCTATACAGACTCGGATTGGGGAGGTTGTCGAGACACACGACAGTCTACTTCTAGTTTCTTTTTTCACCTTGGCTCTGGTCCAGTAGCATGGGCATGAAAAAAAATGCAATTGAGTTTTCATCCACTGAAGCTGGGTATAGAGGTGCAATAAAAGCAATTCAGAAAGTTCTTTGGCTTCACAAAATACTTGATGAGTTTGGATTTCCACAAGAATCTCCTTTTTTCATATGGTGTGATAATCAGAGTGCTATTCAAACTGCACGTAATCCTATTGAACATCAGTGTATAAAACACATTGAAATTCATATGTACTTCATCAGGAAATTGATTCAAGATGATGTTGTTGAATTGAAGTTTGTATCTACAACTGATGAGACAGTAAATATCTTCAATAAACCACGTGCTTCTCCTTGATATCTTATTTTATCAGAAATTATTGGAGTCAAGGAATCGTACTCAAGGGGAATTCAGCATGGAGTCACTTATTTCCTTCTTCTTTTCTCTTCTTTGAATCAGGTACCTTATTTGGCATAATAGTCATGACCCTTTCTTTCTTCTTCCTTGCATTCACTTATGGGATGGTGTTGGTGTAAACATGTTCACACTTGTCTTTGTGAACTAGTTATTTTACATCTAAATAAGCTCATTTGTGGCTCAGCATAAGTTAATTTTTATTTTTCTATTTTATTTGTGCAATATTATTTGTCTCCCGTAACTTATTGGAGTTGTTGAGCTATTGACTCCACTCCTTGATTTATGGAGATGATTTAATCTCCTTTTTTTAGTGTTTCCTTCCTATTATTTGGGTAAGGATTAGTCTTGTAAAACACTGTATATTGTGTGTTCTCAGATGTGAAACACACAGACAGTTTGAATAATATTTCTTTTGGCTTTTCTATTACAACTTGCATTCATTTTGAAGTTGTGTGCTTGGATTTCTTACAAAGATCCATTGTTTCTCCCTTCAATGCTTGATTTTGTACGATTAAAAATATTCTAAAAACACAAAACGTTCAAATATTCTAATAAGTAAAAAAACATTCAAATATTATCAAAATACAAAATTAGAACCTACACATAATTTGATTTTCTAGTTCTTCACTTTACATTTGTATTTGTCACATGGTTTGATAGAAAACATATTTTATACTCTATTTACACTCATGTCTTTTATGAGGTATTTGAACATGTTACAAGATATATATAAGACTTTATAATGCGTATAGATTCTAGATCTCTCCTCTTACTTAGTGTCCAAAAAATATTTGGGGGAATTTATTACAATATTAAGTATTATCATTTCATTACTTATTGTTTTCAAATTCTCATTATGTTCATACTCAACATGTGTGTGTGTGTGTGTGTGTGTGTGTGTGTGTGTGTGTGTGTGTGTGTGTGTGTGTGTGTGTGTGTGTGTGTGTGTGTGTGTGTGTGTGTGTGTGTGTGTGTGCATGTTATCTATTTGGACCAGTGTAGGTAACATATGTGCACTTTGTAATTGTATTATCTCCTTTTTTATGTACCTTTGGGATACTATCTACTATCATTATTAGACTAATAATCAACTCTAATATATTATACACCTAATTATATCAACATGGTGATTTAATTTAGGGTTAAACACAAAAATTTCAAGATTCTCATCGGCCATGGGGAAATGTGCCTTGCATGGTCAACCATGAAATTTTATTTTTCTCTAAACAATACTCTTTTCCTTGGGGTTAAGGCCATAGTATTCCATGTCGCTACTCCCATAGTAGATGCAAGATTTTTACTCCCAAGTCTCATCCTCCTTTTTGCGTGGGTGTGGCAGCACCAAGACTGGTGATAGTAGTTTTAGTTTTGGTGGAGATAGTGGATGGGATACTCACCCTTCGTGATGACATTGGTGGTGGTGCTTCTGGCAATGACACTTGGGGCAACACCCCTTACATCAAGTTTCATCACCTTGCTCTTATCATTTCCCCTATGACGGAGGACATAGATGAGCCTAAAGATGGATAGGAAGGTGTCCCAAATCAGGAACCTACTATTTTTTCTAGGTGGGGTGGCAAGCCATATAGTCTATCACCTCCTCTTTCACTAGCCACTACGTTTACATCAATTGCTTAATTTCATTGTTCTACGTGTTTATTGCTCCTTTTTTATTGAATTTTCTCTATTGGTATGAAATCTATATGACTGACTTGGCCCACATGTTGATTTATCTAAAACTTATTCTATTTGGCAACCCAGGGTGTGCTTCCATACCACCCATTATTTTGTATGATTAGCAATGTACTATAACTTTTAATCAATACAAAGTTTTTCAATCAATTTTCCCATGTTAAAAGCAACCACCAACATACAATATCTATTTTTGTTAAGAGGATTGAGATTAAGAACAAGAGTTGGGTAAATTAATGTACAACACTATCTGGAAATGTTGAGTAATCTGTTGGTGTGAGTTATCCTATGTGTCCTCCTCTCATATTGGAGATTCATCTCACATGGGTTAGGTTTAGGGTTAGGTTTAGGGTTTGCTATTGATTCATGCACTAGGGTTACTCAGCACTCTATATGTACCCTTTTACTATTCATTTATGAGCATGCCAAGACACTCCGCTATCTTTTCCTTATGTGCAACTTTGTTTTTGTTTTGCAAATCTTCCATTATTGATCGATCCTTGCGATTGTGTTGAAGCCATTCAATTCCGTTGGAGTGCAACCTCTTCGTGGTGCATCGTTGTCGATACGATTCTCGCAGTCTCTTTCATGGTAGCAGAGCTGAGATCGGGTAAACGTGCATTCATTTTTTTTTAGTTGTGATTACTCTTGGTATCATTTTTTATTCCTCGTGCAAGTTTTTTGATCATTATATTTTGGAAATTTATTGGTAATACTCTTAACAAGTTGTTCTTGGAAAGTTGCTTCGGTTTGATGTGTTCTTCATGTATGTGCAGGTATTCATGAAGCTTTCAGGGGTTTTACAGCTACATTTATCTAGCTGTGGCTAAATTTGGAGATCATTATTAAAATAGAGTTTATTTTCTCTAGTTTTTTAACCATTTTATTAAACTGGAAGTGAATTTTTTTATCTGTTGTTTTTTCTTCTTTGGTCTCTTCTTTGTGTTTGCATGGTGGTTTTGCACTACATGTTCTATTTTCATTTGTGGTTGCATGCTGGTTTTACCAGCCCCTCACCGAGCTCCTGTCTACAAACTGAGCTTAATCTTCAAACCGAGTCATTTTTTGGCGAAGTGTGGTGTTATACCACCACGGGAAAATTTCCTTGTGTTCGGCTCTGCACCGACCCATTCTCACGTTTTTTATTGTGACTGAGAGGGCGTTTTTTTTTCCTGTGTGAGAGAGTGTTTTTTTTCTGCTCGTATTCTTACCCTCGGACGACCTCTGGCTTACCTCTGGTTCTTATCCCCTCAGCCCTGTTCCCCACTCCACGTTGTCCCAACTGGCGCTGACCTACAATAACTCTCCCTGCATATTCTATCCTGCTCCCAACAACTCTCTGCTCAAGAATCCTTCAACCGACCTCCACTTCGCTCGGCCGTTCACGGCTTTCTCGGCACTTGGCTTCCTTTTGGTAAGTTTTTTAAGTTTTCTATTTATTAAAAGATTTTTTAAATCTTTTTAAACAAAACAAGCTGTAAGTTGTTATTGTTTTTTGGGTAAGTTTTTTTTACTAAAAGCTTCAAATCTTTTTGTTTTTTGGTAAGTTTGTTCAAAAAAGGTAAATTCTTTTATTTCCATTAACACCGTAAGTTGTTTTGATAAGTTCTTAACTTTCTTTACAGTAAGTTTTTAAAATTACGTTTTTTAAATCTATTTAATTTCATAAATATTAATAAGATCTTAATTAAGTTTTTAATTAGATCTTATTTAATCTTAGCACTTAACTAGATTTAATTTTAGTAATTAATTAGATTTATTTCCATTAAATCTATTTTTATTAATTACTACATTTTTCCCTTAATTTACAATTAGTAATTTTTTTATAAAATAAAAAAATCGTATCTTAATTAACATTTTTTATCGTCTTTTTTAAACTCCAATAGCTCTAAAATTAGCCAAATTGGACGTTTCTAAACGATATTTTTTTAAAAGTGTTAGCATCAATATTTTTACTAATCGTGCACTCAAGTGTGCAGTGACACTTTGACATTTTTTTCCCTTCCGAGCGTTTTCTGGCATTCTGAAGACCTCTAAACTCCTTCGAGTTCATTTAAAATCATTGTATTTTACCCTTATTATTGCTTGCGACTAGTGAGCGCATCCACCGCAGTCTGCAGCAAGGGAGTATTCTTTGCGACGTGGGACACTTTTTCTCACAACCAAGATTTACTTTCACCTCCTTCCTTGTTTTTTGGTTTGTGCTTGTTTACGGTGTCCTTTTTTTGTTGCGCTCCAAAAAAAATTGTTGTGGTCTCCTCTCTTGTGCGTTATTATGTTGATTGCAAGTCGAGTTACCAAGTGTTTCCAACCACACGCACGAACCCGATTGTAATCAATGCACTAAACTATAAAGTGTTGAAAGCAAGGGGGTTGTCATATTGTCCTGGGTGGTTGTGTTTCTTTTCTGCATTTCTTTCTCTCTCTTCACTATGGATTCACTTTCAATTCCTTTGCTTATGTCGTTTAACTTCTTCGAATGGATATCGAAAATGATTATAAAACTAAGGGGTAAAGGGTTATATCGCATCACCATGGGAACTGAGACTGAACCAGACGATGATCCTAAAAAATCTAAGTGGTTAAACCATAGTGATGAAGCTTTAGGTCTTCTTTGCATGTTTATTTCTCCTGACTTGCTCTTCCACATTGAGGCATTCAAAACACCTAAATCTGCGTGGAAAACATTGGATGTGATGTTTGGAAAACTAGATGACATGAGAGCACATGAGTTGGAAAATTAACTACTAGGGTTAAATCCTAGTGACTTTGAAAACCTACAAGCTTTCTTCTCGATATTTGTCCACATTAGATTGTTTTTAAAGGGATGTCAAGTAGAGAAGAAATATTCTCAACTAATCTTGTCTATTCTCTTTAAGCTAGGTCCTGAATATTCTGTCTTCATGTCAACTTTCTACGCTATAAAAGCTGCTTTGGGCGATACTTTGACTATGCCCTCCTTTGACTGTTTTTCATCCCAACTCATTCTAGAATAGGACAAACTCATTCAAATGGGGTCTCTCAAGTCCAAGTCACATGCCCTTGTAGTAAGTACTAGCAAGGGAAAGAAGATTGAAAAGAAGAAAGAAACAAAGGATCAACCTAAGAAAGAAACCAAGACCAAACCTAAAAATGACACAAACACTTCGACTTCTGAGCCTAAGGCACAAAAAAGTAAGTTTTTGTGTTCCTATTGCAAGAAATATGGTCACGACAAGCACCACTATTTTTTGAAACAGATTGATGACTTATCTCATTTACTTAAGAAGAATAAAATAAGTGTTCCTGAATCCATAAAACAAAGTGCTCCAAAGGCCGAGTCTTCTACTGCAAAAGGTTCTAAAAATGATAAGAAGAAAGGAAAGGCCCTTGTAGCCAAAGTTTCTCCTTCATCGACATGGATTATATATTATGGTGCCTCGCACCACATAGGTTCTTCACATGTTGATTTTTCCAACATTGAACCTTGTGGAACGTCCCAAATCACGATGGGTAATGACACGAGACAGTGTCAGTTTTCGGTATTGGATCAGTAGAGATGGATTGGGGGAACATTTAACCAAGTGTTGAGTGTTCCTGATCTCTCTACCAATCTTCTATCGGTTTACCAAATTACTCACCTTGGTGAAGGAATGCGAGTGGAATTTTCTCCTAACTCAGTAATTATTCGTGAGCTTAACAATGACACTATAGTGGCTGAGGGAAAGGTTGATCACCATTCATGGTTATATACCTTTTCCCACTTTACTTCTGATTCTATGCCCACTGCCTTGCTCACTCATGCAAATGAGGTTAGTAAGCTATGGCATGAGCATTTTGGACATCTAAATTATCACTACCTTGAACAATTGAGCCAAAACGAAATGGTCAACGGGTTACCCCGCGTCAAGTTTTCTAACGGTCTTTGTGAGGGTTGTACCCTTAGAAAGCATCCTGAAAAGAAATTTGATAAAGGAAAAGCTTGAAGATCTACTCGTCCCTTAGATCTTGTTCACAGTGATATTTCTGGTCCATTTCCTTCTCCTTCGTTTACTAGAGCTCTTTATGTGTTAACCTTCATTGATGACTTTTCGTGATATACTTGGGTATATTTTCTTAAGCTTAAGTCTGAAGTCTTTGAACATTTTCAAAAATTTAAGGCTCTTGCTGAGAAATAGGTGGAACGGTCTATCAAGGTTCTTCAAACCGACAATGGAGGTGAATATGTAAATAATAGGTTCATGGATTTTTGTACTTCTGAAGGGATCTCTTTGTAGCATACACTTACTTATAGCCCTTCATAGAATTGATTCGCAGAAAGAAAGAACCATACTCTGAAGGAGATGGCCACTTGTATGATTCACTCAAAGTCTCTTCCTCCACAGTATTGGGCCAAAGCAGTGAATTGTGTAAATTACATTCAAAACCGTGTTCCACACAAGGCAGTAAGAGGGATGACACCCTTTGAAACCTGGTTTGGACGCAAGCCTGATGTTGAACACTTTCGAGTCTTCGGATCCAAGGATATGGCTCGGATTCCCAAGACAAAATGCAAGGCCTTGGAACCAAAATCTAAACATTGTATCTTTGTAGGGTATCTTAATGGTGTGAAGGGATATCAATTGATGAATCCTACTTCTCATGAGTTGTATATTGAGAGAAGTGTTAAGTTCAATGAGTCTTCTTCGACTTCTACTTCTCCACCTATTGAGGTTCTTCAGCTCGTTGATTCGGATTTCGACTCATCAGATGATGATACTATTGAGCATGCTCCTCTTCCTGATCCTCCCAACCATCAGACCTCTGAGTCTTCTGATTCTGATAGTAGTGATGACGAGGACTATGTCCCTTCTCACTCAAGTGAAGAATCTTCCAACTCTGAGCTTGATCCTCTTGGTCCTCTTTAGGCTAGGAAAAATTTGCAAAGTGTTGGATATTTAGTTGGAGATACTTCGGATATGAGACATACTCGCTCAAATTTCGTTGGAACCCACTCTTTCTTCACCTCTGCTTCTGATCCACAGTCTTTCCAGAAGGCTTTTGGTATTCCTAAGTGGGATTCTTCCATGGATGAGGAGTATTCCTCTCTCATGAAGAATGATACTTGGGATCTCACCCCTCTTCCGAAAGGAAGAAAAATCATTCGATGTAAGTGAGTGTTCCGAACAAAGTATGGAGTAGATGGAGACATTGAAAATTTTAAAGCACGATTAGTAGCTAAGGGTTTCTCCCAAATAGCTGGGGTTGATTATACTGAATCCTTTGCTCCGGTTGCAAAGATGACTTCTATTCAACTGACCCTAGCCATTGCCACAGTGAACAGATGGAAAGTCCATCAAATGGACATTAAGAGTGCCTTCCTTCATGGTGATCTAGAGGAAGAGATCTATATGGAACAACCTTCGGGTTATGTCCAAGATCCCTCCCTCGTTTATAAGTTAAAGAAGTCTCTTTATGGCCTTAAACAAGCCCCTCGGGCTTGGTATGCCAAGATGGACTCCATTTTACTTACATTAGGATTTACTAGGTGTCACTCTGATCCAAATGTTTATATTCTATGGCAAGATGACTCCATACTCATTCTTGTTCTCTATGTTGATGGCTTGTTGATCACAGGAAGCTCTTCCTCTATTATTGATTCTGTGAAGATTGTCTTGGCCAACAGGTTTTCCATGACTGACTTAGGTCTACTTCATTACTTCCTTGGGATCCAGATTTCACAATCTGACTCAGGAATTTTGATTTCGCAACCTAAGTATGCTCTTGATTTGCTAGCTCGTTTTCATATGTCTGATTGCAAGTCTTCTCCTACTCCTTTTCTTTTCGGGATTAAGTTGGTTTCAAATTGCTCTACTCCCTTGGTTGATGGTACTCTTTATCGACAGTTGGTGGGGAGCTTGATTTACTTGACTCACACTCGACCAGATTTATCGTATGCTATTGAAATCGTGTCCAGATTCATGCAGGAGCCACATGAGCTACATTGGAAAGAAACTAAACACATCCTTTATTACATGTTCGTGGCACTTATACTGATGGCATTCACTATCATGGAGGGGTAGATATCGACTTGATTGGGTTCAGAGATTCTGATTGGGCTGATGACTTAGATCATCGGAAATCTACTTTTGGCTACAGTTTCTCTCTTGGTTCGGGTCCTATTAGTTGGTCTAGCAAGAAGTAGAATGCAATTGCGATATCATCTACAGAGGCAGAATACAGAGGAGCAGTCAACGCTGCCACAGAAGCTATTTGGCTACAGGGTATTCTGACAAAGTTTGGCATCCACTTTCGGCAGCCTACCATTATCTACTGTGATAACACGAGCACTATCTCTATTTGTAGAAATCTAGTTCAGCATCAACGGACGAAGCACATCGAGATCCATATGCACTTCATACGGGAGCTTATTCATGATGGTATCATCGACATTCAGTACATTCAGACAGCTGATCAAATTGTAGATTTATTTACCAATCCCTTCACTGAGATGAAGTTTCTTCACTTACGGTCTCTTCTTGGGGTGAGGTCTTTTGCAGCTGCTCATCTTCTTTGGGCTATGTAGTCCTTCTTTTCTTCTTCTTCTTCTAGGAAGATTGTGTTTGTATATGGGCATTATCAGGCCTTTAGTTGTCGGGCCCCATTGACACATCTTTCTTAGTTGTTTAGGAGTGTCTTCTCTTTCAGTCTGACACATTTGAATATCTTTGGTTTCCTTCTTTCGTGAGAGAGGTCAACATCAATACAAACCTGTTTTAGGAAAGAAGAATAGATTTTAGTCATATCATGATAGAAAACGTGGCATAAGAAAACTGCCAAAAAATTAAGAAAATGCCAACAAGGTAGGAGAAAACCAAGGAATTCCACCCACACCGGAATATTAAGAGTTGTGTTTAACAACAAAATCATACATCTGCGAAGATAAAACACGCAAGGGGTTGCGGATATACCAAGAACCTTTTTTGAAGACTAGAAAAGTCATGCCAATGATTCAAAAAGAAATAGAAAGAATCCTTTTGTTATATTTTGGACCATGTCCAATCCGATAGCATAAGAGAGATCCATGCAGTTTGCATGTAGCTTCTTTACATACTTTGGAAGGGAATTCTCCCGACAAGGTGCCTTAGTAATGTAAATTATTCGAGTCATCTATATACATTTTCAAATTTAGGAAGGCAAGACAATATCAAGAGAAGAGCTAAATTTATGAGTACCTCATCGAATACTTCCACAACAAACTTCTGCAACTTCGTGACAAAAAAGTGCCATGTCCAACAACTTCACAATCCACTAAAACAGTACGAACAATTTCATGGTCGATGTGGGGCATTTTACATTGAAATGCGACATTATCTAAATGTATGGGACAAATATCGACAACTGAGTAAACTGTACATTGAAATGTATGTAAATGCATTGTAAGCTTGAAGAATTGAATTACATCCTCCTCTTAGTTTTAAAGAATCTCCAGAAGTACGCTTCACGCAGTCTGCGTATCAAGACAACAACAAAATAGCCAACTATTTTTTCAGTGAAAATATCTCCCATAATCCCCTTCACTCACTTTACACATGGGAAGAGTGGATGGATACGTAATGTGTGTATCACATAAGCAGAAACCTGTGCATGCATGCATGACAAAACAAACTAAAAATATTGTTATGATTTTCCATGTGAGGAAAAACAGGAGAGAAGGACGTGGACAGTAAATAAGACAGTCTTCCAAAGTTCCAATGCAGATTTTTATTAACTCAGTCCAGTACACTTTTTGTTGTGATTGGGACTCACGAATCTGCAACTGTAAATTATTTTCTCGTCCTCTTTGTGATTGGCATGGACCACCCTATGCTAACTTAATGAAAATAAAATAATCAAACAATAAAAGTATGGACCACGAAGTAGTTTAATCAGCATTGGTATCAGGAATATATACAGAATTTTGGAAAGTTATATGTTTTTATATCTGAAATATTTTTGAAGAAAAACAATGGGACATTAATTTTAGGAGTTAAGTGTATAGAATGTTTTAATGTCAAGGATTAGGGGATATCTATTCGCCAAAGTTATTTGTACATGATCCCGATCTTATCTTTATTTTGAGATTTATACATTAATGAATGGTTGGGTAACACCTTTTACACCATCATCCTTACCATTAGACTACAATTTATGTGATACAATAAGACTTATTTAAATATGAATATATTTTTTATTTTGGAATGACATCGTAATGTTATCTCTACTCAATTTATTTGGTCAATGTTTACCAATCTCTATTACCATCCTAGTTAATGTTTATCAATATACATCGCCTCCTTGCTCATCATTTCAAAAAAAAAATCTCTTCAATATGAATATAGTTCTTAATTCCATTTAAATGTTGATTTAGTATTTTTTTTGAGTTCAATATTTACACTTTCCTTGATCCTTATATTTGTATCGATGCATTTTCCCTTAATAAGAATGTCTATAAAATCACTTTGATGCGATATACAACATTTTAAAGCTTTGACTCCAATTGATCTTTAGTTAATCATACACTAAAATATTTGGAGCATTTTTTGTTGCCAATTTTAAAGGATATTCATTCGTTAAGATATTTTAAACAAGTTATAAAATAATAATAAAAGGACTTAGGATCCCTCATTTTAAAATGGATGCCCCTATATATCATGCATGTTAGTAGTGCTATAAATAAAATTTGAACTTGTAACTCGTGGTCAAGTAATGTAGCCACCCACCACTACATTGCATGGTTTTTTCCTATTTTTTTGATAGTTTGATTTTATTGTCAACTCTTAACATACATAGGGTTTAGGTAAAACTTTTAAAAACTAAATCTAGAACAAATGAAGAGGGAACAATACAAAGAAACCATGAAAAATAATAAGTGATAGAAATGAATTTGTACCCCATCAACATATGACACTTCAACCCCCCATTGTTTCTTTTATATGTAAAATTTTAAAAAATAATTTTAAACTTATTTAATGAACCCCAAAACCCATAATAAGGAGAGATAACTAGGACTTTGATCAAAATTTTCAAAAATTGCAGTTTCATGTTAACTGTAAAGAAATTGTATATACCCTAATAATAATGCATGTCTATTAAGGAGCTTGGTTGTGGTCTGAAAATTTTTCCCACCCTAAAAAATAGAATTTTTTGGCTCTTCATTCGGGCCTTGATGATGGACCCTTCTGGTCTGGCCACTAATCCTCCTAGCAGATCTGGCATTTCTCTTCCTCGTACTCCCAATGGGTCTTTAAAAAGGTGGTTACTAGGTCACCAAAGGTGACTCATTCTATCAAGTTGAAGCCTCATATTCAGGATGGGAAGTTGTCCGTGCAGATTCCTTCCCAGGTCACAGATGATGATCTTACTTCAAGAGACTTGTCCTTGATTGGTAAGTTGATGGGAACTCACCCTCCTTGAAGGACATTCAGAAATGGTCGTGCATTAAGTGGGCCCCTTGTGGCCCCATGGAGATCATTACAATGCCAAATGACTTTATCTTGTTCACCCTCAGCCTCAAGGAAGATTTTTCCCATGTACTTCTAGGTGGTCCATGGTTTTTCGGTAGACAAAGTTTCTACCTCCAAAAGTGGACGTTGAGTTTTAACCCTCAGACGGAGACAATGACTCAAGTGTCGATTTGGGTCCACCTTCCTGGTCTTCCGTTGGAGTTCTGGGATATTGCATTCATTGAAGGTATAACTATATCTTTGGGCTCTCTCATTGTTATTGATCAAGCCACCAAAGCTAAATCTAGGATTATACATGTAATATTTTGTGTGAACGTTGATATTAGTTGCCCACTACCCAAAGCCATCGATATCCTGTCAAACTTTGGGATTTTTCCTCAACCCATTGTATACAAGTATGTTCCTCAGGCATGCTATATTTGTAAGAGTGTTGGCCACAGGGCCCCGTCTTGCCCTACAAAACTAGCTCCTAAACAGAATTGCCCCATACATTCTCCGAAGTTGAAAAATAAATATATACCCAAAAAATATTCCAAAAAGTGAGTACTTCTAATCCTTTTTTAGTCCTTCTGGAAGAGAGGGAAATCCCCTCCGCTGAGACTCCCCCTAAACAAATGCCTCAATTCCTTGTGGTTGAGGCTTCTACTCCTCCTACTTTTCCATCACTATGTTCTTGCCTTTATCCCCCACTTGAGGTTGACATCCTTCTTCTTCTCTCCTGCACCTCTAAGGAGATTTTCTCCTCTTTTCCTTCCTCTCCTTCTCCTTCTATCTTCTTCGATATTGGCTGTCTTTTCCCTCTCCTTCCCCCTTGGTTATGGAGGATGGCATTCCAAAAAGGAACACACTAAGCAATTGCAAGAAAAATAGTTATGTTGATCTCAATAACAAGAAAGGGAGACCTACCAATCATTCTAAGCTTTAGCTAAAGACAACTTATAATAATGCTCGAGGTGTTCAAGGTACTCTCACTATGGATGGTGGGGGTAAACCTAAATCCAAAAAATGAAGATTCTCTCCTGGAACATTAATGGGATTAATGCTCCCCTAAAGAAAAGTTTCCTGAAAGATATGATATTAAAACATTCCCTAGATATCATCATGTTGCAAGAAACTATGCTTTAAGGAAGATCTCATCCTTCCTAAGATATGGTCTGCTGCATCTTTTACCTCTCAGGAGTCCTCTGGAAACTTGGGGGCCTCTGTATTATTTGGGACCCGAAGGTTTTTTTGGGTAATGTATTATCAAAACCCCACACTTTATAGGTATTTTTTTCAAGAAATAGGCTCCAATATAGGTTGGATTGCTATTAATGTTTATGCACCTAAAATGGAATATCATAGAGAAGTCATAAGGAAAGATATTCTTGACTTCATAAATAACAACAGACATTTGCTTTGGCTCATTACTGGGGACTTTAATTCCCCTCTTTATCCTTTATAAAAACAAGGCACTGGTACCCTAGCTAGTAGCCGTAGTATGGATTCCCTCGCTAGCTTCATTCGTCAAGGTGAGTTTTTTTATTTTTATCTTCATGGATCTTCTTTTACTTGGACAAATTATAGATTGGGTCTTAATCACATTCAAATTAGGTTGGACAGAATGCTTGGTTCTATGGATTGGATCTCTCATTTCCCTAATTTCTTTCTGAGTTATCTCCCTAAAGTTATTTTAGATCATATCCCATTACTTTTAAGTGCAACAAATTTCCAAAATTACAAGAATTTACCTTTAAGATTTGAACTAGCTTGGCTCCACAATCACAATCTCGATTCTCTCATTGAGGATTGGTGGTTGGTGGACATTCAGGGCTCAGCCATGTTTAGGTTTTCCAAGAAACTTATTTTTTCCAAAAAAAATCTTAAAATATAGAAATTTTAAACCTTCAGGGATATTAGAGTAAGAAAAATTCAAATCTCCTGAAAGATCTGAGAAATTTCTACCAATATTGAAAGATGTGGAAGAATTCTTGAATTTCATCAGCAAGAATTATCTCTTCTTAGTGATTATCATAATACTCTTGTAGAGGAGGAAATATAATGGAGACAAATATCTTGGACTCTTTAGTTGTAGCTCGGAGACCGCAGTGAAAATTATTTTCATGTTACAGCTTCCAAGCTTAAAAGTAGAGATAATATCAAGAAATTTTATTTATGGATGGAAGACTTCTAAATTTTGAAGATGTTATTTCTTCTCAACTTTTCAATTTCTACGCTAACCTTCTTATGGAAGAAGGGCCTCCTAATGAGGTTGATATGTATGATATGTTGTAGCATGTTCTGAAGTTTGTTTCTAATGATATTAATGGAAAACTTGCTTAGCATTTTTCAGCAGAAGAAGTTCATAAAGTTTTCTTTAGTATGAAAGGATACAAATCCTTAGGCCCTGATGGCTTCCCTGTATCTTTTTTTCAAAAAACTTTGGGTATCATTAAACAAGATCTTATTGAGGTTGTTAATGAGTTCCAAAATAATGATTCCCTCTTAAAGGAATGGAACAATAACTTCATTACATTAGCTCCAAAATATTTGGGATCCAAAGCAATTTCAAACTTTTTTCTCGATTAGCCTTTGCAATATTACTTATAATATTATCACCAAAATTCTTGCGATGAGATTGAAGCCCTTTATGAATAGCTTGATTTCTTCACAACAAAATGGTTTTCTTAATGGTAGGATGATTCAAGGATGAATTTTTGTGGTGTTTGAATCCATTCACTTGGCCTATCACTCTAAAATGACAATAATGATTCCCAAATTAGACATGCAAAAATATTTTGTATAGCTAGTTGGCCTTTCCTCCTCATAGTGCTCAAAAAAATCAGTTTTAGTGATAAATGGTGTAACTAGATTTATAGTTGCATCTCCACCTCTCATTTATCTATCCTTTTGAATGGTATTCTTATGGGTTTTTTTATTAATAGCAGAGGAATCAGATAGGGAGACCTAATCTCTCCTTTCCTATTCCTTCTTATGGATGATACTTTGAGTAGGATTCTTGAGGCTACTAAACATGTTACTAACTTATCTGGGCTCAAGATCACGACCAGGGTCCCGACAGCTACCCAAAGTCAATTTACATATGACACACTCCTCCTAGGAGCAGCCTTAGTGATAAAATCTAGATCATTGAAAATGATCCTGGATTGTTACCAATCCTCTTCTCAGCAACTCATCAACTTTACCAAAATTTGTATAGACTTCATTTATACTCTAGTCAGCAAGAAAATAAAGATTACTATTATCTTTGTTTGTAACATAGCTAATATTCCTTCCACCTACTTGGGACTCCCCCTTTTCAAAGGAAGAAAAATTAAATCTCTTTGGAATCCAGTTATTGAATGCTTTCAGAAGAAGCTTGCAGGTTGGAAAGTTTCACTTCTCAGCCAAGATAACAAGCTACATCTGGTTAAATCATCGCTTTAAAGCCTTCCTATTTATTTTATGTCTTTAATTAAAATTCCTTCATCAGTGGCCTCTTGCATCAAACAAATCCAAAAACATTTCCTTTGGTCAAGTTCTAAAGAGTGCAAAAGGATCCATTTAGTTTCCTAGAATACAGCCTACAAACCTGTTGATGTTGGTGGCCTGGGAATTCAAAGCGTTGCTGATATGAATGAAGCCATGTTATCTAAGCTAGGTTGGGCTATAGCTTCTAATGAACACTCCCCATTGGCTCATATTCTGATATTTAAATACCTTACCCCAGTTGGATACTTTCTAACTTAAAAACTTTCTCGAGGATTGGAAATTTGGAACTCTATTGTTAGTTCACAATCGATGCTTCTATCTGGTACCAAATGGTGCTTAGGGGATGATATGCTCATTGATTTTTAGAATGATTTTTGGTTTGAGGATAAGCCTCTTACATAGGAATCTTTTTGGAACCCGATCAAAAACCATCTTTCTACTTTATGCAGTAGCAAGGTTAGGGGTTACATTGACTGGAAAGATAATAAACCTTGTTGGCATATTCCCTCCAGGGATGGTTATAACTTCATCCATTACAGCATATTAATTGTCTCAAGGTGTGGGTGAGTGATGCCACAAAGGGCTAGGGCCCTCTCCTTAGGTAACATCGCCAAAAAAAAGAAGTCTTAAATAAAAATGTAAAAATTTATGTGTTGTGGTTACTCAAAATGATAAACTTAAAGTAGATATAGATTTGCATCCAGTGGTTCAAGATTTTATGGATTTTTTCCTTCTAATGTTGAATAATTGCCATCTAGAAGATCTATAGAACATGTTATTGATCTTATTCCTGGAGCTAAATGAGTGTCAAAATCACCTTATAGACAGTCAATACATGAATTAGCTAAGTTAAAAATACAATTAACTGAATTATTAAAGCAAGGAAAAAGTAGACCTAGTGTTTCTGCTTGGGGTGCACCAGTATTGTTTGTTAAAAAGAAAGATGGTACTATGAGACTATGTATTGGTTATAGATAATTAAATAAGTTAACCATTAATAATAAATACCCTTTTCCTAGAATTGATGACTTGCTAGATCAATTGAATGATGCCAAATATTTTTCTAAAATTTATTTTTGCTCTAGTTACCATCAAATTAGAATAAAGGATGTTGATATTTCAAAGACTTCTTTTAGGACTAGAAATGGTCATTATGAGTTTTTTGTTATGCCTTTTGGGTTAACAAATTCATTAGCCACATTCATGACATTAAGTCATGATGCTTTTAGGCCTTTTCTAGATGTATTTGTAATTATATTCTTAGATGATATCTTGATTTATTCTAAAAATGAAGAAGAACATGAAAAGTATGTTAGGCTAGTGCTAGAAAGTTTAATAAAACATCAGTTGTATGATAAGCTAAGTAAATGTGAATTCTTTAAAACTGAAGTCTCTTATATAATGCATATCATCTCTGAAAAAGGAATTGCACCAAATCCTTCTAAAGTGAAAGTAGTACAAGATTGAGATATAAAAAAAAAATGTACAAGAAATTAGAAGTTTTCGTAGTTATCTGGTTTTTATTGAATATTTATTAAGAAATATTCTAAAATAGCTAGTCCTCTCACAGACTTAGCAAATAAGAATAATACATATCATTAGTTTGAGGAATGTGAAATTTCTTTTAATAAATTGAAAGAAGCATTAACCTGTGCACCTGTGTTATGTATTCCTCATTTTTATAAACCTTTTATTATTGTAACCAATGTTTTTGGTTTTGGTATTGGTTGTGTATTAATGCAAGACCTGGTAGAGTTGTATGTTTTGGGTCTAGAAAATTTTTGCCTACTAAAAATAATTATCCTACTCATGATTTGGAACTGTTAGGGATAATTCATGCTTTGAAATTTTGGAAACATTATTTTTTAGGTCATAAATTTGTTTTGAAGACTTATCATAGAGGTCTGCAATATATTTTAGCTCAGCCCTTGTTGAGTATGAGAAAAAGAAGATGGGTAGAATTTCTAAGTCAATATAATTTTGAAATTCAGTATGTTCCTTGTAAAAAAAAATTGGTTACAGATGCTTTAAGTAGGAAAAGAATGTTTGCAAATGCTTTGTCTTTAGAAAGAACACAATTTGATTAAGAAACAAAAGATGCACTGCCTAGTGATAGCTATTTTGCTGAAATATATTATGGTTTGAAAAATGGAACTTAAATGTGAATTTAAAAGATATTTTTATTTCTTATTTGCTTGGTGTGAATGGATTATTATATTATAAAGGTATATTATGTATTCCTAATATTTCTAGTTTAAGACAACAACTTTTGAGAGATTCTCATGATATTCCCATAGCTGGACATCCTAGTTTTCAAAAGACTTACTTGTCGGTCAAAAAGAATTATTTCTGGCCTAGGATGAAATAAAGGTATATTATGTATTCCTAATATTTCTAGTTTAAGACAACAACTTTTGAGAGATTCTCATGATATTCCCATAGCTGGACATCCTAGTTTTCAAAAGACTTACTTGTCGGTCAAAAAGAATTATTTCTGGCCTAGGATGAAGATAGATATTAGGAAGTATGTGCAACAGTGTCTAACTTGTCAACAGGTTAAATGAACAATGAAGTAAACTTGGTTAATTGTAAACTTTATCTATTCCTGATTCGAAATGGGAGTTAGTTAGTAGGACCTTATTATAGGTTTACCTAAGACCAAGAATGGACATGATGTTATTCTTGTGGTGGTTGATAGATTGAACAAAATGGCTCATTTTCTACCAACCAAGATCAAAACCTCTTCTTTTGATATAGCTCTTTTGTTTTCTAAAGAAATTTTTCATTTGCATGGTCTCCCTAAAGATCTAGTAACTCATAGAGATCATATATTTACTTCTTATTTTTGGAGGTATTTGTTTGATGAATTGGGTACTAGTTTGAGCTTTAGCATTGTTTATCATCCCGAGTCAGATGGCCAAAGTGAAATAATAAATAGAATTTTAAAATATATGTTTAGAATGTATACATGTGGAAAACATGGGAATTGGGAACAATATCTTCATTTGATTGTGTTTTTTTATAATCAAGGTTATAATACTACAACAAAAATGACACCTTTTGAAGTTGTGTATGGTAACAATTGTATTACTCCTATTTCATGGTCAAATCCTGAATATAGATCTTGGTATGTTAATGATAATTTAAAAGAAATGGAAGAAATTATAAACAAAGCTAAACAAAACATGAAAGTTACCCAAGATAGGTATAAACATTGGGTTGATTCAAAAATATCTGCTAAAGAATTCGATATAGGTGATCAAGTATTTCTTAGAGTTAAACCTAAGAAGAGTTATTTGAAATTGGGTAAATATGATATGTTAGCTCCTTGTTATTGTGTACCATTTTAAATTCTAGAAAGAATAGGAAATCTAGCTTATATATTAGCTTTACCTCTTGAATTGTCTAGAGTTCATAATTTATTTCATGTAATCTTTTTAAAGAAATATGTGTATGAAGTTAACCATGTTGTTGATTGGAAAAATATAGTTATTTAACCCACATGTGAATTCAAAATTAAACTTAAATTGATTTTGGAAAGAAGAACTAAGAACCTTAGAAATAAAGAAATTAAAGAGATTAAATTAAAATGGACTTTTTGTGATATTGAAAGTGTTGCATGGGAAAGAGAAGATTTCTTGAAAGAGAAAAATCCTTAATTGTTTAACTAATTACTTATGTTTTGTTCTATGATTTTCATAATAGACTGGGCACTACTGAGGACAATAGCTGATTCAAGGGGGGAGAAATAATATGTAAAAAAATCCCTGAATTTGTAAAGCATTAAAAATACTTGTTAGATTATTAAAGACAAGTTTGGTTTGAGACTTGTTAATACAAGTTTGAGTTAAGATTTTTTATAATGATATTGTAATAAAGCTATTGGCTTAGTAAATGGATGAATATCCCGAGAATTTGATTAAAGATGCTTAATTTGACTTATGAAAAGGTGTGAGAACCATTGTGTTGGTTTATAACCACCTATGATGTATTATAAAAGAGATGTAAATGTAAAAATAGAGAAGTGAATATAGGAAAATGATTGAATGAATGAGAGATAAGGAATTATACTTGTGATTATGAGGATGAGAAAATTTATGAAAAGATTCTTAAATACTTTGATAAATTAGTTTGTGGAAGTAATTCCAATGCTAACAAGTTAGAGGAAGGCGGTGGGAAAGAGAGAGGGGCACCAGAGGTGTCCTAACTGGGGTACAGAGTACAACCTCCAATGGTTCTTGGTTAGGGCAAGGTGAAAATACACAGGGTTTATAGCATTTTTCTCTCATAATCGGCCATAGTCTAGTGTCTATAAACCTATGGATGTGTTGGAATTTTGTATTGAGAATTCGATATCAGTATTCTCTTTCTGTTCGAATTTGGTATTGGAATTATGGATCCTTGTTCTCTCTTGACATTGGGATTTTATATACGTTGATTCAAATAAGTATTTTCTTTATAACTACAATAATCTCTATAATAAATTTAGTCAAAAATATAATAGCAAGAATTTAAATTCTTCTGTTTATTCAAATAAATGAGAAAATAGAATGTATTTTGTCTATTTTATTATGTATACTGTTAAAATTACTTAATTGTTTATAAAAACTAATGAATTTACAAAATTAAGTTAATGAAATACGTAATTTGGATATGTATGTCTATTATTTTAAAAGATCCTATATGATTTTAATGTAGAATAAGCTTGTATTGTATTTTAACGTAATTAAATAATATTCTTGCAATTTAATGGTGTTTTGGGGCTAAATTGTCTATATTTTGTATTTTGTGGTCATGTTTATTATACTTTTTTTAGCTAGTCATAGTTGTATCTCTTGTTTATAAGCTTTGGAACCAAAAATCCCCTTAGAAATAGTTAATTCTATGTTCTAAGTCTGCCCCGACACAATGCAATATATTATATTGTGAAGTTCGAGATAATTAAAATGTTCCATGTGTGCTTCAGGGTCAAAGTCTTTGTACCTTTTGAAAAAAATTAGCCAATGGGAAAGTGCCATTTAACTTAGCTATGTCAGGATTTTGTCAATTTTTTTTAGCGTTGTGAAGTGTGAACCAATGGTAGTGCTCCACATTCTTCACGTATTTCAGACTTAGTTAACTTTCCTCTACCAAATGTGAAACTCGAACCAATGATATTTTGCCAAGTCTTATCTCTTTTCGTGATGTCAGTCTTTTTCAGTTGCGACATTGTTAACCAATAACATTTGGCCACCAATTTCATAAATGTCAATTTTTTCAAGTTTAGCAGAGTGCGAGACAATAGAATTTTTCCATGTTTCTTTCACATTTTGTTTTCTATGTAAGTACCTTGTCAGAGATGTCAGAAGTGAACCATTGATAAAATGGCACATGTACACAACTTTTCAACGGCATGTCTAGTTATTAAATTTTATTTTTTCAAGTATCATGCAATGTGAAGTGCGAACAAATAGCTAATAGCCACGTATATATGGACTTTACAGTGACAGACCCTTGATAACTATTTACTGGGTTCTACGAAATGTGAACTAATAAAAAGGTTCCATGTGTCTTCTTTCACAGTGTCAAACTTTTGTATCCTTTGCCACTGGATTATTGTCACTTGTCTTTATATTTTCCTTCGCACATCTATCTGAACCCAAAGTTATTTATTCTTTAGTTTATTTTATAATCCTGAGGTTCGTGAGTTGATTTTTAGTTGTGTTTAAAGCTTAATCAATCTTTTTTTTAAACGTAACCGTAAATTTTAAAGGTTACGTATTGTTTTATTCAATAAATTAAAGTTGTAATCGATTTAGCTTGTTAAGTTAATTAGATTATTATGTAAATATGTGTGGATATTTTGTAAGATGACATGATTTCTTAGCTAACAATATAAGAATAATAGAAAAACGTATCATACTTCCACCATTAGAGATCTTGTCATGAATTATTAGTTTTGTTGAGATAAAAGTTAATTAATCAAAGTCAGATTTTGTCTAGGAAAAAGTCACGTTTCAATGGCCCTCAGCTCTTTTTTGCTTTCTCATTTGCACCATGATAAGTAGGTGAATCTTGCTTCTTTTCTCTTCCAATCTATTGAGATTTCTTTATGATTGGCACAAGAAGAATAAGGTCCTCTTCTTCATCATGGTCTACTTCATCTCCTCTTTTCTTTTCTTGCTTCTTCAGCTGACATTGTTTTCTTCCCTCCTAAATTGGGGAAGTAACATCATTTTTTTGTTACTTCTAAGTCACCCCATCTTCCTGCATCCTCCTTCACTCTAACTCACTACCTCAACCTTCCCTCAAACTTTGACTTCGATGTTCTCATCACCGAACAAAGAGTTGTATCCTCCCTGCTTCCACTCCATTGTCGTTTGCCATCTCTCTACCCTCCCCCCAGTTCGGGGCCTTTTGTATTTTCCCATGTTGCCTCCCTGACTCTTGCGGCTAATATTTTTTTGTCTCATCTGGCGCTACCATCGGTGTTTTAGGTTCCTCTTTCTGGTCCCTTAGACATCCCTAGGGTTTTGTTGGGACTATCCTCTATCTACCCTGATTCTCCTTTCCCTGGTTCCTCTTTCTAGTTCCTTAAACATCCCTGAGGCTCTGTTCAATCTCTTGATATTGACATGGAAGATAAGAATGTGTCTTCATTTAATGTGTAAAACCTTGATATCAACTCTTCTATTCAACAAGAACAGGAATATACTGACATTGTCCTTAATATCCTAAAACATCTCAACAGGGTCTTCTTTGTCATCAAGAACTAGAATTTACACACTGATAATACCTTAGACAATATGAACTCGGATTTCCTCGACTTGATAAATCTTTTTGAAAATATGGTTGCAAGAAATGCTTCTACTACTGCCAAGGATGTTGTTGATACACTGAATAAAATCTACTTTATGTAATTGGTCTGGTAGACCTTTGGTTTTTTCACTTTTTGGTTTTTTGGTTGCTTTCGAGCTATTACTCTCTCTTCTTAACTCTTATATCTAGCCGTTTGGGATTTTTTTTAAAGGATGTGGGTCCTTTCACAACCCTTAGTTTCACCTTTTTCCAAAAAAATAATGCATGCCAAATGGGGAAATACATGTTGGGATTTTTCATTTTCTACATATCCAAATGATCCAAACCCTATTTTAAACTTTAAAAACACACGCTTACAAATTCCTTTAATATATATGGAAAGGATTCTCCTACACACATGTATGCATACGTATATGTATACATATACATACATAAATAACATTGAATATAGGATTGTGTATTATTATAATACTCTGATTAAGCTAAAATGTGAATTTAAATGGCTAATCTGATTGCTATTGTAGCAATAAATAAATGAATAAATAAGTACGAAAATTAACCCAAACAAACTAAGCCAAAATATGTAAAACCCTAAGTGTAAAGAGAGGGTAAGAAGCCTTATCTTATTCACAAAAATCCTAGAGGTGTTCAGAGATGGAAAATTGGAGAATATGCAGAAATGACCTTCACACACAAAAGGTCAAAAAAATGTAGATCTAGAATAATAAGCTGGACTGGGGCACCTAGAGAGGGACAAGGGTGCCTGTAGGTTCCCTAGGCCTATTTCTAGGGACTTGGGTCTACGGAAATAATCATAAAAACCTCCTCTTAGTGGTTTTTAGTTGTTCTTTGTTGTTCACCTTCAGTCACTTGGAGGTCAAACAATGATTGTCGAAGTCACTAGAAACCTATAACAAATGAATGGCCTGCAAAACCCTTAAAGAGACATCAAATTCTAAAAATGAAATATGCAGAATTAGGGTTTAGGTTATCCTTAGTTGTCACAATGGTGAACTTAAAAATTATTTCTTCACTACATCTTAGACTCATTGTAGTTATATATGTGTGTGTGAAATTTTGCCCTAGGTGGCTCTTACGTGTGTCGTGTTAAAAACACAATAGACTAAGAGGGGGGTTAATCAGTCCTTACAAAAAATTTAAATTAAGATTTAAAAATTACATATACAAATACTCATAAACATTCAACCATCCATTAATGTGTGCATACATCAAATAATCATATGTGGAAGAACCATAAGAAAGATCATCAGCACAAGACACAAGATATAAGTGGGAAACCCTCAGGGGGAAGAAAACCCACCAAAAAACAATCTTATATTTATATATTCAAAATTTAGTGAGAAACCAACCCCACAAGGAGCACCACCCCCTAGTTTATTAGAGCACCAACCCTATAAGGAGCATCAACCCCTAATTTAGTAGAGAACCAACCCTACAAGGAGCACCAACTCCACGAGGAGACTACAACCCCCAAAGATGATCAAGAACCCACTTAACCACCTTATGATGTGTAGATATCTGATTTTTTTTGCCACAACTTATGGAGGAATCTTGTTTATCTCACACTTCTTCACTCAAACCCTTAGTGATCACACTTCACAAAACACGCTCATCGAACCCTCTAAAAATCATCAAACTCTTACTCTCATGTCCTCTAATTTTTATTCACCTATAACACAATTTATTCAACTTGAAATCATTCTCAAAAACCTGCAATTAACTCTCACCTAGGTCTCTCCCCATGCACACACACAACTAGTTCCAAAAAGCACCTAAAACATGCTTTTATGTACTTCTCCATTTTTCAAAATTAGGCCCAACCTTTTCCCTCCTTTTGGTTTGACCAAAACATCAAGAAAAAAATTTAAATTTTAAATACAACAGCTACAAGTGACCCAATTAGGTCTTCATAGCCCAAACCATCATTTCATGTGCCAAAAATGGCTCAAAACCTCGTGGGCACAATCTTAAAATTTCCCTAACATTATTACAATACTATTTCATAACCCAAAAACCCTTACATATGAATAAAATATCATTAAACATTCTTACATGGTCTCAATTAATATCAACCAATCAAATTATTTCATTTACTGTGCCCAGTTCCCTTTACAAATCTCAAAACAATTGTTTCCTTCACCCTTTAGCACCCTCGAAACTTCATCTGATCACCAATTCACTTATACTCAAACAAACATGTCATGTGACCACTCAAAATAAATTTAAGAACCTTTATAACACTTATAATCAAGTTATAATTCATTAAATATCCTTCACTTAAAACCACAACAACATTTGCATTCACCAGATAGACTTATCAAACAAGTTGTTTCCAAATGTTAGCTCATAAAATAATTTATAATTACATTAAATGCCTATAAATGGATTAATTTTATGAAAAATTCATCCTAGTTAACTTCCAGGTTATATAAATCATCACCCAATCCATATCATGCTTCAAATAACATCAAACTTCCATCAAAACACATGTTCTCTTAAACTACCAAAAATATTCTTATCCAAAGAATGACACAAAAAACCTATCAAATGACCTCATAATGAGGCAATAAATATATGACTAGAAATATCACTTAATCTAATTTCCAACACAACTTTAATCATCACAAAAATCTACTTGTAGCTCAATTTATGCTCATTTTACTGGACCCTGCTATTTGAGATCCCAAAACTGCCCTTTGACTAATCAACCTGTTTAGACCTCAAAACACCATTTACCTACATGAAATTGTCTTGAAACATCAATTTAAATTAATAACAACTCCCAATAATCATGTACCAATAATTTTTCATTCTATTCATTTGGACAACTTTGTCCTAAAATCTTCTTTTTTAGAAATAGCTATTTTTTAGGTGGGTCCCACTCAAGGATAATTTTAGTGGCGAATATTCGTAATATGGTGAATATTCCATTTTTGAAAAATTTGAAAAGGTGAATTTTCTGGCGCGGGTCAGTGACCTGTTCACCTAAAAATTACAGTTTAATTTTTTTGGGGTCAGCTTCGCCTACCCTTGAAACTATCCCCTATATAATCCTATATTATTTGCCAAGTAGAACACTAATAGATCACTCATACCACATGGGGGCATATGTATTATCAAGTATAGTAAATGCGTGACACGAGGGCAGAGGCTATAGACGCGTGACAGGAGGGTGGAGGCTATAGACGAGCGACATAGAGTTTGTTGACGCATGACATGGAGAGTTTTTTGACGTCCGACAGGAGCATGGAGGAAGTAGACACATGACAAAGAGTTTTTTACGTGTGACATGGATTTTGTTGTTGCACGACCAGAGGACAGAGGCTACAGACACGCGATAGAAGATTTGTTATCATGCATCAATAAGGTGGTCAATGCGCAACAATAAATATCCTTTCACATGTTTGTAGCCTTCTGTCACACCTCTTAAAAATCAGGTGAAAATTTTGTTTCCAAACCCCTAAATAAATCGCCTTCCCGTGAAACCGGTTCTAAGGATATTCGCCAAGTATTTTCCACCTCCGATTTCTAAGAGGTCTCTTAAAATGAACCTTGGTCCCACTCATGACTTTGACCTCAACCATACATTTATGGAAATATAATAGATTCCTATACAACATCCAATCATCACTTTTGATTAAACAATCAAAACTGGGTCAAAAAACTTCACTTTCTGTCAACTACTCCTAGCTAGGGTTTAAGTAGGGTTTTAGACCTCTTTGCCTTCTTAACATTTGTTCATAAAAATGTTATGTTAAACTGACCTGATTATTTTTTTTAAACCTTATAAACTCATCTTAGAATCATACCTGAAAGGAACAAGGTCCCATGTAAATCACATTGTTCACAACAAGCATCTGAAGTTGCACTTCGAATTGGAATTTGACTTGTTTTTTACCCTATCTCACAAAATCAGTCATATCTAAAAAAATACAGATCATGGGAACCTAAATTTTTTATGAGAGAAATATGAATCATCCCTCTAACATCTCCAATCATCATAATATCAATTTTATATCTCAATTTCTCCAGTCACTTAGACTTACCTATGCTTTCATGCTAGATCCACATAGTAGAAGCTATGGTCAACTAAAATAATGCAATAACTTAACATGAAACCTCTGTAAATAACTCAAAAATATAGAATATGTCATTATATACTTGATTTCATTCTTCCATGAGCTCAAATGGCTCCAATGCACACTGTCACACCTCCAAGCTAGCATACATGCTCCCAATGAGCACTTATAACCAAGTGATCCACTTGTACCTACACTATGCCACTATTGTGGGTTCTCAAGCACCCTTAAAAAATTCTATAAATCATTTCAACATGCTTCCCAATAATCCAAGAATCTCATATTTCCAAGCTATAGTCTTGCAAGAGCAAGCACACCTCATTGAAACACACTGTATCAGCTATATACATTTGAAACATCATGTTAGCTCCATGAACAACATCATGAAATCATCATACAACATTCAGTTTTTCATTAATTTGGTTTTGCATCAATGGCAACACCTATTAGGACACCATACCAACAATCTCCCCCTTTTTCATTGATGGAAAACACCCTGAACTTCTCCCTCTTTTTACATTAATGAAAAAGGCATACTTGTATCTCACCTTATTCACCTTCTTCATATTCATACCATCATTATTTTTGTATAAACATCAACCAAAGGTATTTAGAAAGCTCAAATTCTTGATTTTTGCACAAAAAATTGATTCTTAGCCTCATTTCAAGCATGTAAGCAACATGCTCCCCCTGAGATAAGTACATCCAGCATCTGAACATCATTAAAACTCATGAAAGAAGCAATATCATACATTTTTTGGAGCTACAACACCTTATTTCACCTCTTAGGCATGCAATACAAGCAATTTCTTCCTCGACCCTATTTTGAGCTTCTTTACAACTCTGTAGCAGTATATAGTCTGAGTCATACATATAGGAAACATGCCAACAATGCCAAAATAGAACACACCAAACCACCATGCCTTCATTCTTGGAAAAACTTCATCTTTTCTAGGCCTAAAAACATGAAATGTAAGGCAAATGTATACTCTTCATACCAAGAGTAGTACTATGAATTTAAAACAGACTTCTTAGAGCATTTTTAACCAATTTCAACATCTAAATATAGGTAAACCATGTTTTGACTCAAGAAACTATCACTCCCCCTAAGCTTTAGACAACCAAATATAGAAAAAAAATTCAATTTCAAGCATTTTACTCTTAAATCATGGCTAGAACACACTTCAAACACTTTTTCTAGGTCCTAAACTTTTTCTTAGTCTTGACATTCATAATTTGGCTGAAGAATGACAACATTTAGTCTTGACAAGCAAATATTGAAAGAAGCATACATGTATAGCCTTAAGAAGCACCATTTCAATTTCTAGGATTTTATACAACCACTCCCCCTGTCATATATGGTATTAAACTCACTTTTCACAACCAAGATCACACATTTTTTCCTACATACTCACTGTGACCTATAGATGATCAATCTTGCACTGATAACCAAATGGAAACTTTGGTTATATAGACAATATATCAGATCTAAGCATACATGAAAATAAAAGTCAGATATTCTACCAGAAGAAATATACAAAACAAGAGACATAAATCAACACCAGATTTAACGTGGTTCACCCAGTGTGGGCTACGTCCACCAAGAAATAAGCCAATCTATTATCCAAAGCTTTGACAAGATATACAATGAAGATTTACAATCTTCCACACCTCTCAGATGTACAGTACTTTCTTTCTCTCAAGCTTTTTCTTCATCACCAAGAATTCTCTCTCTCACCAACTTTTGCAAGTTCTTTCTAATTCTTGTTAATCTCTTACTTCTAAACCCTAGCTTTATGCTTATATAGTCATTTATAGACTTAGGGAACTTAGCCATGTAATTACAATCAATAGATATACTTTAATGCTAAAAATAGATCTAATTCCCGAGAGTTAATTAAAACATCCTCACACAGGTAACCGATGCTAGTTAGCCCTAACCGATGTCGTTCCTTCCTTGCCTGACCAATGCCGGTCCTAGGTGACCAATGCCAGTTAACCCTAACCGATGATGGTTACTGTATTTTTCCAGCAAGTTTCCATTACATGCTAATTTGAAGTAATTGAGCTCCATAACTCAGCAATCTCCCACTTGGAGATTAATTACTGCACCATACCTGTACAACATCATTCTTGGATCCTTCCTTAGCTTTGTTTCTTCCTCTTCAAGTCTCAAACTCGAAGACCAATAGAAGTGGAGTGTAGCTCCAACTTCTCCTTTGCTAATGGCTTCATTAGCATATCCACAGGGTTCTTGCTCGTATGAATCTTTTCCAGATTCAACTGTCCATCCTCCAATACCTATCGTATGAAGTGATACCTCAACTGAATGTGTTTTGTTCTTCAAATGAAACACTGAGTTCTTTGCCAAATGAATTACACTTTAATTTTCACTGAACAGTTTACAATCACCTTTCTCCTTTCCCAACTCTTCCATGAACCTACTCATCCATATCATCTCCTTGCTAGCCTCTGTAGCTGCAACATACTCTACCTCTATAGTAGACAAAGCCACAACCTTCTGCAATCTTGAAATCTAGCTAACTGACATCCCACCTACTGTGAAAATATATCTAGTAGTGCTCCTCCTACCATCTAGATCTCCAACCATATCTGAATCAACATAGCCACATAATGAAATATCTGAAACTCCATAGCATAACTGCATGCTAGATGTCCCTTTCAAATACCTGAGTATCCATTGGACTTTTTCCAATGCTCTTTACCTGGATTGGCCATATATCTACTCACAACTCCCACTACATGTGCAATGTCTGGTCTGGTACAAACCATAGCATACATGAGACTCCTAACTGCTGAAGCATATGGCACTCATGTCATGTATTTGACCTCCTCATGTGATGATGGACACTGATTTTTGCTCAATTTGAAGTGTCCAGCCATAGGTGTACTAACAGGTTTTTCATTCTGCATGTTGAACCTTTCTAACACCTTGTAGATATAATCCTCCTGAGACAAATACAATTTCTTGTTTTTCCTGTCTCTGTGTATTTGCATGCCAAGGATTATTTTTACAGCTCCTAAATCCTTCATAGAAAATGTGTGAGCTAGCTTTCCCTTAAGCTCACCAATGTCCTACATACTAGATCCTGCAATAAGCATATCATCCACATACAGTAACAAAATAATATAGCTCCCATTTTCAAGCTTCTTGAAATAAACACAATGGTCAGATTCACATCTCAAGTAACCATGCTCTTGCATAAAACTATCAAACCTCATGTACCATTTCCTTGGAGCTTTCTTGAGCCCATATAGACTCTTTTTCAACCTGCACACTAATTTCTCCTTACCCTTGACTTCATACCCAAGCAGCTGTTGCATATAAATATCTTCATCCAAATCACCATGAAGGAAATCCATCTTCACATCTAGTTTCTCTAAATGCAAATCCTCTACTGCAACTAAACTCAATACAGTATGAATAGAAGTCATCTTAACAACAGAGAAAATATTTCACCAAAGTCAATACCTACTTTTTGTGAAAATCCCTTTACTACAAGCCTTTCCTTGTACCTTTTTGTCCACCCTCTTCTTCCTTGATCCTGTAAACCCACTTGTTCTGCAATGTTCTCTTACCTGCTAGAAACTTAACCAAATCCCAAGTCTGGTTCTGTTCCAAGGATTCCATCTCCTCATCCATGTCATGCTCCCACTAGATGTGGGTCTTATCCTACATTGCTTCTTCAAAGCTCTCTGGTTCACCATTATCAGTCAATAATAAATAAAATAGAGAAGGTGTAAATATTTCTGGAGGTTTACTTACCCTTTGTGACCTTCTCACAGGAGTTTGGGGTACCAGAGGCTCAATCTAGACCTCCTAGACATTTGTATCCAAATCTGACAGTGACCAACCGCCGGTCACCTCTAACCGACGTCGGTTCTGCTAACTGATGTCAGTTTGGATCTTTTGTAACTGATACCGGATCTTCTAACCAGTGTCGGTTCAGGGGTCAACCAACACCAGTTACTGTGTAACCCTGTCGGTAATTATTTTAAATCTGAGAGTTCATTTTCATTCACAAACTTCTCAACCGGTTCATCCTTGGGTACCAAAATTTGATCCCTGTACATTCTCTTTTCATTCCATTCAACATCACGACTCCTAATAATTTTAGAATTCTCTAAATCCCAAAAATGGAAACTGAAATCACCAGATCCATAACCAATGAAAGTGCATCTCTTGGATTTTGCATCCAACTTTTTCCTATTTTCCTTATCAACATGCACAAAAGCTTCTGAACCAAAAAATTTAAGAAAAGAAAGATCTACCTCTTTTCCAGTCCAAGCTTCCTCTGGTATTCCTCCATCTAGTGAACTTGAAGGCCCATAGTTAATCAAATAAACCATTGTATCAACTGCTTCTGCCCAAAACTACAAGGGCAATCCAGAATGTATCCTCATACTTCTAGCACGTTCCATGATTGTCCTGTTCATTCTTTCTACAACACCATTCTCTTGTGGTGTTCTTGGAACCATTCTTTCTCTACGTATCCATTCACTGAACAATAATCATTGAAATCCTTGCTATAGTATTCACCACCATTGTCAGATCTAAGGCACTTTAACTTAGAATTTGATTCATTCTCAACAAGGGATTTCCATCTTTTAAAAGTCTCAAAAACATCAAATTTATGTTTAATACAATAAACCCATACCTTTCTTGTAGCATCATCAATGAAAGTAACATAATACTGGGATCCTCCATGAGAAGCTACCTGAGCTGGTCCCCACACATCTGAGTGTACAAGCTCCAATTTTTACTCCTTCTTAGTTGCCCCAACTTTGAGAAATCTCACTCTCTTTTACTTTCCAAAGATACAATGCTCACAGAAATCAAGATCTAAATCTTTCAAATCTGATAACTTACCCTTAGCCTTTAAGATCTGCATTCCTTTTTTACTCATATGGCCCAACTGATTATGCCACATGCATGCATCTGAATCTGAAGTAGATAATGCAGAAAATGAATCAGTAATACAGGTAGATAAATATAACATTCCTACCTTCTTACCTCTTACCACAACAAAAGCACCCTTGGTGACTTTCCAAGAGTCTCCTGTAAAAGTAACCATGCAACCAAATTCACCTAGTTTCCCTGCAGAAATAAGATTCCTCCTGAGGCTTGGCACATGCCTCACATATTTCAATACCCATGTATTTCCATTCTACAATTTTAGATGAACTTCCCCTTTACCAGTAATACTGCAAGGTTCATCATCACCCAAATAAACATGCCCAAAATTTCCCTGGACATAATTTCTGAAATAACCCTTATTAGGGGTTACATGGAAAGAAGCTCCTGAATCTAAAACCCATGATTCAATTCTATTATCTAAAGAAAGAATAAGAGCATCTTGCATTACCTCTGATGTAGCAAGATTTTCTTCTTTACCTTTTTCTAGTTGTTGGTTCTCTTTATCCTTTGACCAACAATATTTCTTTGCATGTCCTTTCTTTCCACATTTCCAACAAGTAATTCCCTTACTTCTGGATTTAGATCTGCTATCCCTTGACTTTGATTTCCCATTACTCTTACTCTTGGATCTCTCCTTCTGCCTACCCCTACTTTCTACATTCAAAGCATTTCTAGATGATGATTCCTTTGTACTCTTCCTACGAATTTCTTCATTCAAGATTATACTAACCACATCATCAAACTTCAAAATATTATTAGCAGATGTTGTATTACTAACAGCCATTACCAAGTTATCCCAACTATCAGGAAAAGAACATAAGAATAAAAGTTCTCTTACTTCATCATTAAATGGTATTGTAACCAATTTTAACTGATTTACAATAGATCAGAAATCATTCAAATGACTAGATGTAGATCCACCTTCATGCATCTTAGAACTAAATAGTTTCTTCATCAAATAAACTTTATTTGAAGCACTAGGTTTTTCATATAAATTAGCAAGAGATTTCATTAACTCTACCGTAGAAGTTGCTTCTGTAATATTGGAAGCCACGGATGTTGTCAGGCTCAATCTTATAGATCCCAAAGCCTTTCTGTCAAGAATCTTCCATTCTTCATCAGTCATCTTCATAGGTCTAGACTTCTCATCCAATGGTAAATACAAATCTCTTTGATACAGATAATCCTCAATCTGCATCTTCCATAATTGATAATTTCATCCGTCAAATTTCTCTACCTTGTATTTATTTTCTTCTGCCATTGTTGTAGCTCCCACTCAATCAGAAAACCCTCTGTGAGTAAATCTTTCAACACACAAAACCCTCAAACAAAGCTCTGATACCAGTTGTTGGGGTTAGCACACCAGTTGTACAAGACAATATATCATATCTAAGCATACATGCAAATAAAAGTGGATATTCTACCAGAAGAAATATACAAAACAAGAGACATAAATCAACACCAGATTTAATGTGGTTCACCCAGTGTGGGCTACGTCCACCAAGAAACAAGCCAATCTATTATCCAAAGCTTTGACAAGATATACAATGAAGATTTACAATCTTCCACACCTCTCAGATGTACAGTACTTTCTTTCTCTCAAGATTTTGCTTCATCACCAAGAATTCTCTCTCTCACCAAATTTTGCAAGTTCTTTTAATTCTTGTTAATACTTACTTCTAAACCCTATATTTTATGCTTATATAGTCATTTATAGACTTAGGGCACTTAGCCATGCAATTACAATCAATAGATATACTTTAATGCTAAAAATAGATCTAATTCTTGAGAGTTAATTAAAACATCCTCGCATAGGTAACCGATGTCGGTTAGCCCTAACCACTGTTCCATTCCTCCTTTCCTGACCAATGTCGGTCCTGGGTGACTGATGCCAGTTCCCCCTAACCGATGAGGTTACTGTATTTTCCAGCAAGTTTCCATTGCATGCTAATTTCAAGGCATTAATGTCTTTCCACATGTTTAAGGGTTAACAAAAAGAATTAATAACCACTATCATACCTAATAATTTGCATACCTTGCCTCTGAAACTACCCTATAACTCCTTCCTTTGGTGAACAAGCAAGCTCTTCCTCTAAGACTATAATAAACCATCTTAAATAACCATCATGCTCTACCTCTTCTTATCCTCTTTCAAAAGTGTCAACTAGAAGTCACAAACACTCTTACACTCTCTTAAGATCATCTTAAAATTATTCATGGTTTATATAACACATCTCAAGGTTACAAACATCATTGATGAGCTTCAAACCTATCCAAGACTGATATGAACAACCTCCATACCTGAATAATCAACCTACATTGCCTTTGAGTTTCCTCATAACCTGTAGGTGCATGTTTTTACTTTAACATAGTTTTTAGTTCTCATTAGCCTTGTAAAAATCCCTTTTGTAACTTTATATCATCATGAATACTAATTTATGTCAAGGAATAGCTCCCCCTAGATTCTGATGAACTCTATATACCTTTGAATCTGCTAAACATTAAGAACTTAACCAACACTCAGAGCTCTAGACAATACATATCCCTCACATTGAAAACCAAGAGACTTGTTTTACTTTACAAGTCTTGAAGGGGATACATCACTAACCATGACTTCATATATAAATGTGCCAACATATCCTTTAATTGTATTGCTGAGACTTGACATATCAGTTATAGAAGTCTTCTTGGCTCTACTTTGATTATTCTTAATTTAGTATTGATTAGAAAAACTAAATCATAACTTTAGAAACCTTCTCATGCTATTTTAAACCATACTCCCCCTGGGAGTGTACATCATCTTTGAAAGCATCTTATACACCATTTCTCTAACATAACAGCCACCATAGCAATATTTAAACCCATATAAAGCTTTACTAGACCTGTGGCATACCTTAATGCCTAGAAGACATGTTCATGATCAAAATGTCATACTTTTGAGATTTTACACTTGATTTTTATGATCAAATTACTCAGACACCTTGAAAATTTTCCTCCAAACTTGTAAAACATCTCTTGATCATCTTTAGATTCTTATTCACATTCATATAAGGTTCAATAACACTTTTTTCTTCATGACAATAGGCCACATGCCTTATCTCAGTTTAAAATCCTTTAATACATATTTCTCTCTTTGAGTAATGAATAGCACTCTAACCTGTAGAACATTCAATTTGGACTTCATCCATATGGGGAGCAACTCATTCCTTATCCCTTATATTTTAGCTATTTCAAAACTCCATATGATAGTTCCCGGGTCATAGTAATTTAAATTGTCAAGGAAGCCTTAAGAGATCAAATTCTTCATCATCTAGCACTTTCAAAACCTTAATACATATATAGTCAAAAGGAAATATTCCAACTTTCAAGTCCTAACACCATGAGTATCTTCTTAACAACAATATTTTTTATCTAAACCCTAGTGAGGGTTTCAAAGAAGCTTGATTAAAGCAAAAACTCTATAACATGCAAGATGTGTTATTGCAAAAATAATAGATTTGGTTTGAAGATATATATTGTGTCATCCTTCAATTATGAGAAATCAATAAATCAAGATAATCCATCGAATCAATGAACTTTCAGTTGTCTCCTCTGTTAGAAACCATATGTACTTGTCATATGTTTACCTTAAATGCTTGTTGGATGCATTTTCATGTGGCAAGCCATCTAATTCTCTAAGCTACAAACATAAACCCATGGAAATAAACATAGTCCTTTATTTTGGACCATATATGACATCTCCTTCAAATATCACATCACCCAAAACAAGTTTTACAAAGAGCACCATATTCACTATATCAAAAACTAATCATTCTCATATCTCCTTCAACCATATTGGAGAGATAAGACACATGATGGACACAAAGTACATGCAATGAAGACCTTCACAAGAAAAAACATAGACATAAACTCCTATACAACAAGAATTTGAATTCAAGATGATATTTTTCAATACTTTATGTGCTTTTGTAGTATCAAACATACATAAGACTATATGGGACACATTTAAAGATCATATATACTTCATGACAACTCTTTATGACACCATGTGAGTATAGAGAAGACTCAAAATTATTCACATAATACAGAGATGCAAACATAGACCAATGCTAATGACTAACCCTCTTAATGAATCATGTAAACCTTTGACAACAATTTCATACAGCTCAAGGACTTTCATACACACTTATCAATGTCAGGAATCTCTTGACAATGCATGAGACATATAACTATTCAACTGTCACTTTCACACTTCACACTAGACATTTTAATATTGCCAAATATTCCACACAAGCTTTTTCTTGTGAAACAAGATGATCATGGACTAAATCTACCATTATATCATTACTAAAAGACATCAATAATATATCCATTCCAACTCAAACTATGAGATTGCATGCTAGCACATCAAATTACAACTCATTTAGACTCTTTAAAGCCCTTTCAATTTTGTATACAAGACTCAGTCACAGAGCCATGTCATAACTTTTATTAGGACTGCAAGACACATTACTGTGAACCAACAAGACTAAATATAGTATGAGCACGCATACCTTAAACTTATGGAGTGAAAGTCACAAGGATTTAGACAGGATACCCCTGTAGATGGATGCTTCATATGCACCTATGGATAACATTGTGCAAGAAGCATAGTGAAGGTATACATGTGTTAATCACAAAGGAGACCTAAAATAAGGTCTTGAGGAGGTCCCAAGCCCCCTTATGTGCTTGATAAATTCCTTCATCTATTTTCTATTATGATCACTATATCACACCTTTTCTTCCATCATTACCAATTGTTATTGAAGTGTGAAGATGAATTCTTCATTTCCAAGTATTTCTTGGACCATTTTCATGTATTATATGCCTTTGAATACCCCTTTTGCATTAGAACCGTGAAAACCCTTGTTTTGTCTTGAGAGACCTTGATAGAAATTCCTTACAACAAGACCAACTTTGTTAAAACTGTAGCACACTATTGGACTCTTTCTCTTGAAACTATCAATGTATCTAAGTGAATCATTGAAGAAAAACCTAACGAAATTTCCATATTTATTATAATTTTAGCATACAACACTCTTCCCAAACTCACCTCTATTGTCTTCCCATGACTGAGTACCTTTAGGTCTGTAGACACTCTTGATAGAACATCATCTTACTTTTTATGCAATGCTTAAACAATCTTTAGATTCCATCCACAATCCTTGGCTATGGATTATGACCATATTCAGGACAACATGAATTACATTTACCATTAAAGTATCCTACACCATTCTTAGAATGACTTTGTCTTGCATTATTTAGGTCTGTGACCAAAAACTATGACATGAGTAACAAATAGCCATTGCATGATCATGGTTCATACCTTATGACATTAGGTTTCCTAATAGGCTTGGTATTCTCATGGTACTTATTAGAGTCACCTAACATATTTCTTCGTTGGTACTTGTAGAGCATATAGAATTTTGATGGATGAATTCAGCAATTTATTGTCCTTAAGATCCTCAATGAATCCTAAACAATCCTTATCACTTGTTGATCTTTGTTGGCTAAGAAGATTATCTAGGTCACTTGTACTTTTCTCTACCATCTTCAATTAGATTTTGCAACTCGATAAATTCTTGGAGATGTAGAGATAGATTCATGCATGGCATACTTAATTCTCTCATCCTCCTTAGTCTTGATTTTATCATTGAAAAAATGAAACAATCTTGTGATTTCAGTATGAGTACATTCTTCATCTTTGATACTTTTAGATTTTCTTTACAACTCCTCCATTTATTTACTCGCAATGGTTATATGAATAGTATGACGCATGCTCATGAGAGGCATTGGTTCTTAGATTCCTAAGCTTTTTACAGAAACATCTCTCTAGATTGTTCCTCAAGATGCCTTGTGATCTCATCATTTTCTTTTCACTCATTCTTCAACTTGGATTCAACCAAGCTTAATATGATCTTCATGATTTCTTTTCAATTCAATAATTTTTTGTGTGATATTTTCATTCTCATATCTTGTAAGATTAATTTCCATTTTTAATATTTCCCAAGTTAACTCTTCACTATTTGAATTTGAATCATTAAACCCTTCTCCAAATTCACAAGTTATAACCCCTAGGGGAGGATAAATTTTAGTAATATTTTCTAAACAAATCTTACCTTTACTTGAGGGGAGTTCTTTCCTTTCTGAATTCTTCTTCTTACCACCCACTTACAAAAAAGTTGTCAAGCTTCTTTAGAAGGGCCTGGTCAGATACCAGTTCAAAAGCACATTGGACATGAATATTCATTATAATTTAATTTCAGATTTAAAACTTTTATATAAAAATACTCCATTCAAATCAACCATCCATTAATGTGTGCATACATCAAACACTCATATGTGCAAGAACCATAAAGAGAAAGATAATCAACACAAGAACACAAGATATAAGTGGGAAACCCTCAAGGGGAAGAAAACCCACTGAAACATAAAATTATATTAATATGTTTCAAAATTTAGTGAGGGTACCAACCCAAAAATGAGAACCTCAGAAGGAACACCAACCCTGCAAGTTTAGTATCGAACCCTCTAATTTAGGAGCACCAACCCCTAATTTTGTGAAGAACCAACTCCACAAGGAGGCTAAAACCCCAAAATATTATCAATACACCCAATAAATCACCTTATTATGTGTAGATATAATATATTTTTCTTCCACAACTCATTGAGATACCAATTGTACAGCCCGTACTTCTTCACTCAAGCCCTAGGTGATCACACTTCACAAAACAAGTTCATTAAACCCTATAAACATAATCAAAATATTTCTTTCATGTCCTTTGATTTTTATTCAACCTGATAACATAATTCATTGAGCTTCATAATCAATTCATTCTCAAACACTTGCAATCACATCATCACCTAGGTCGCTCTACTTGTATACACACAACTAGTCCCAAAAAGCACCCAAAAACATGCTTTTATATGCTTATCCATCATTTCAAACTTAGGCACAACATTTTACCTCATTTTGGTTCAACCCATACGTCAAGTAAAAATTTTAAATTTTAAATATAATAGCTCACAAGTGACCCAATTAGGTCGGCCTAGCTAAAATCCATCATTACAAGTGCCCAAAATGGTTCAAAACCCCATGGGAACATTATTAAAAATGCCCTTACATTAGTACCATAATTTTTCATGACCCAATACCCCATTATATATGATTAAAATATCATAAAAAATTCATAAATTGTCTACAATGAATATCAAACAATCATATTATTTCATTTATTAAGCCTCGGTTCCTTTTGACAATTCTCAAAACAAGTTGTTTCCTTGCACCCTTCAACACCCTGGAAAATTTAACTAAGGTCACCAAATCACTTATACTAAACCAAACCATTCCATTTGAAAACTCAGTAAATGGAAATTTAAAAAAAAATAAAACACTTCTAGGAAATTTATAAGTCAATGAAACATCCATATCACTTCAAACCACAACATGTTTTTTCCTTCACCAAATCTACCTACCAAAAACAATTGTTTCCAAAGGTTAGCTCATAAAATAATTTATTCATGCATTAAAGACCTAAAACTATACTAATTGGATGCAAAATTAATCTTGTGTCACTTTCTAGGTGATCATAAGCATCAGCCAATCCATGTCATGCTTTCAATAACATTAGACTATAATCAAAACAAATGTTGTCTTAAACTGCCAAAAATATTCATGTCTAAAGAATGAACTGAAAAACCTATCAAATCACCTCATCATGATGCAATCCATATAACCCTAGAAATATATTTGAATCTAATTTCGAACACAACTTTAATCATCTCAAAAATCTAGCTGTAGCTCAAGTTATGCTCATTTTACTAGACCCTGTTATTTAAGATCCCAAAACTTCCCTTTAACCAATCAACTTGTTATGACCTCAAAAAACCATGTACCTGCATGAACTTGTCCTGAAACATCCATGGACATAAATAAAAACTCTCAATCATCATGAACCATCAATTTTTCATTCTACTCATTTGAACAACCTTGTCCCAAAACCTTCCTCTTCAAAAACTTCTATTTTTAGGTGGGGCATGTTTCACCTTTTTCTTAGATTTTTTCTTTGAATTGTTGATGAAACAAATAGGGTAACAGGCATAGGAGGAATACCTATTCAAATGTTGGTTGATGGTTTGTTGTGTGCGTATGACTTCTGAATCCACAGCTGACCGTGAGAGCTTCCTTTTGGCTAGGAGGAACTACCTGTAATGAAAGCAAGACCACCAAAAAGAATTAAACAATATGGGCAGTGAACTGCCTAGCGTGACCTAGATCCGAGAAGCATGGTACTTCCTAGACGACTGTCAGTCCACTGTTTTAAACAAATTAATGCTGTAAAAAAATTAAATCCTATTTTTATTTTAAAATGAGTTAGGTATCTCACTTAAAAACACAATAAGAAATAGATCTAATCTAACATGCTAAGCTAGAATAGAATCCAAGGTCAAGGGATAGGTTCTGGGTCTCTGCAGGCCTGATAAAGGTCTCGGGTAGGTCACAGGTGAGTGAGGGTGAGGTAAAATTAGGTGGGTAGGTCTTTGTTTAAGACTGTGTAGGAAAACAAAGAGACTGGTGTCGGTCAGAGGTGACCGACCGCGGTTAGGTATAATCGGCACCGGTTACTGTGAGATCTAAAAATTTCACCGAACAGGGTTTTGGTCTCCTTTGTGATTACACAAAGGATTTTGGTTGGTTAGGACAAGGTATTGGGTGACTGGAATAGGTTTTTACGAGGTTTTAATGAGTCTACGGAGGTGAAATTGTTGGAGAAGGTCATTAGGGAGCAAGATAAACAATGGATGATAAAAAAATGAAATAACCAGGAAAGTATGATGTTGTACTTACTTGGATTTCGTTCCTAAAGGTCTATGTGTGAAGGATGGAGTGTTGATGATGGGTTTTAAGGCTACAAGTGATCACCAAATGAAGAAAATCTTCTGCATGGTCTGTATGCACACTCCTCTTTGCTTAGATAGATCAGAACATGGTTGGGATGGCTGTGTAGGAGAAGATCCTCAATCTCCTTCCTTGGATGTGAGTTCTTGTTGGAATTGGCTCTCTGAAGATGTGTTCTCTCTGAAATTTTTTCTTGTTTGTCAACTTTCTTGCTTCCAACTTCCAAGTTCCAAGTTCCAACCTTGAGAATAAGGTTGTTTTGGGCTAAAAGGGGTAACCGACGATGGTCCATCTTAACCGGCGATGATTAGGGGTAACCGACGTCGGTCAAGGTAGGATTTCCTAGGTTAACTAAACTTAGGGACATCCTCCTGATTTTCTCAGATCTCGTGTCATTATCCCATGGATTAGACTTGAAGCCTCTTGTGAGCATGCGGGAATGTGGTTAGAGGGAATGTAGGCATTGATTTGTAGGGTTTGGGTAAGTCTTAGTTAGTTAGGGTAACTTGCTAAGAATAGGTCTTATGTTGAGTTAGCTTGGTGAGGTGTCTAAGTGAACTATATGTGTAGATATTATTTAAATAAAATATTTAAATAATAAATATAGTAAGGATAATGCATTAATTTAATTAAATTAATTAAATTAATATTAGTGAGGTGAAGGGGGTCATGGTTGGGTAAATGTAGTAAAGGGGGCTTATACGTCGAGGGACAAAAGGGGATGTGACCTAATTTTAGTGTCTACATTTTGCCCCTTTTTGTTGTGTAGCTTGTATTGGTAAGTGATGCTAATAAAAATAAGATGTGGTTGCCCTATGTGAGGGTGAAGGTGATCCCCCTCAAACCAAGAACTGACAAGGCGGCAGGCTGAAGCGGTGAGTGGTTTGATAAAAGGTAAATGTGAGGAAAAGGCAAGTGGGTGCAGGGGAAAAGGGTGAAAGGTCTACTCGGGAAATCTACGTAATGGGTCAGGGTCATAGGTAACAACAGTCAAACGTACACACACGTATAAACTACAGCACAATACCGGGTTGAAGAGTAGGTAAACTCTACATCGTCTAAGGTCAATAGGTTTATCCAAATAAGGGTGAAGTGAATCCGGTATCCAAGGTATAGGATAAGGTCAGGAAACACAACATAGGTTAGGTGCAGGAACATTTAGGTATGTTCTGGTACACCAAAGGTAGGGTCAAGATAGACAACATGGCAATAGGTAAGGTAAGGGCACGAGATCAAATAAAATGGGTAACAGTGTTGTAAGGTATAATGAGCACATTGGTTCAAAGGTCACAAACAGTTTTTTGGGTCTAGGTAGATAGGTCACGGCACAAGTAAGACTAAGGTAGGGATAAAATAGTGAGGCTTCAACAGTGGATGAGGTGAGGTTGAAGAAGGTGGAGGGCCAGAGGGGAAGGTAAAGTGGTCCAGGTAGGTGTAGGGGAGGCAAAAGAAAGAGGAGGTAAGGAAAATGAGGTCAATGTGAGGGCAATGAGTATGCAGGGTAACCGTCAGTGGTCAGTATGAACCGATGATGGTGGAGAGGAACCAACCGTGGTTAGCTAGGGCATCAGATCGGCATCGGTCAAGTGTGAACCAATGTCAGTTGAGTCAGGTAGGCAATAAAAGGTGAAAAACCCGTGTCTTGAAAATTCATTTGGTATTTTTGAAAAGGAGAAAAGGACAAGAAGAGAGAAAAGAGGAAAAGGACAAACAAGGACATCTGAGATTTTGGTTGGCAAGCCACGTAGGTAGAGTTGGTTGAGTGAGAGGTGGGGTCACAGGATGGAATCGAGTGAGGTGATTGGTGTGGAGATTCGGTGGTCATTCTTGGATGGCGGCGGCTGGAGAGGGATCGGGAGGAGCGGCACGGAGGTCGATGGTTCCACCACGATGGTGGCAGTGGGATCAAGTAGTTTTAAAACCTTTGTTATGGATTTTTCAATTAATTTGATTAAACATATAGAAAAATATGAAAAATGGGGGTTTGGGAGGAGAAGAATTACAAAACAGGAAAAATAGCGGGAAATGGGAATAGGGAAGGGTAGGGGGTAGGTGAAGAGGAGGATTATAGGAATAATTAGGGGAGAAAATGGTAATTTAGGTGGGTAGGAGGATTGGGGGGGGGGGGGGAAGGGGGTTAGGAAATCATGGTGGGTGGCCTAACAGTGACCAACATCAGTTGGCTTGTGGCCGATGTTGGTGGGTAGTGACCGGTATCAGTCACAAGAATAGTGACCGATGCCGGTCAAGGGGAGACCGTGGTCAGTTAAGGGATAACCGGGGTTAGGGTAGATAGGTAGGATAGATGGGTTTGGGTAGGTTAGATTAGTGACAAGGCCAATGGAATGGGGGTGGGGAAAGAGATTAGGTCAGGATGTGGGGTGAAATAGGGTAAGTTGGGAAGGTGTACTAATACATTGCTCTTGTGGTATGTAGGCCCGAGATGAGCTGCGAATGAGGGCCTAGGTGCCGCCCTTATTATTGATAGTACGAGCGAGCACGGTGCAAGAGGAGTGGTAGCATGTTGCAGAGGTGGGGTTGATAGGGGTGAGGCGCTACCGGCATGTAGTCCGGGAGGTGAGTCTGATGGTTGCCCTCATCGATAAATGGGACTCAATGACCAACACCTTCCATATGCTGACGGGTGAGATGACAATCACCTTGGAGGACGTCTACAAGATCCTACGGTTTCCCATATTGGGGGCCCATGTTTATTCTATCTCCTCAGACGTATCTGAGGAGCTACTAGCACCCATTTTTGGTGAGGGTGTAGCATACCTGACATTCCATAGTGCTAGCATGAGCTATGGAGCAATGTATAGAGCTCATCCAGAGGAGATGAGGTTAGTGGTACTTTTGATGGAGGTAGTTTGCTGCTTTGCACTGCCAGATGTAGAGGGTGGGAGATTCCTGAGGTCACTAATGGGAGTCCTTCATGACATGGTGATACAGCGGACATGGTTCACATGGGCACCTGAATTGCTGACATAGGTATATAGAGAGCTATGGTCCTACAGACGACTGCAGAGGTTCAGCATCTGTTGCACCGTACTACTACATTGTTGGGCTTATGAGCACATTGCTTGTGTTTGACCAGTGGGGATGCCCCGAATAGATGTATTCCCATGGAGAGTTTTAAGAGTTGGGTATAGGTAGTGGGTACTAGCCATTGGAGAATCTCGAGGTGCTAGAGCTACTCATGATGTAGCTTATAACAGGAGTTTGTTAGAGGGGTTGTCCGGGGTGGACATCATTTGGAGGTCGTATGTGGGCTTTCCTGCATACAGACAGATGGCCACAGAGCTAGATGGGCTACAGCTATATCTATGAATAGAGGGGAGGAGAGTGGGAGAGCATGATTGGATACCCGTAGAGTAGTTTAGGCACCAGTTCAGGTTAGTCTAGGATGTACCGCCTCCATTCCCGCAGTATAGGAGAGATGACACGGAGAGACCTATGTCTCCACTATAACCCACCGTGCCGACTGGACAGGAGGAGCAGCTAGTGGATTCATAGATTGATGATGCCGGATTGGTAGATGGATACCGGCAGTGGTGGGTATCACAGTTGAGAGCCATACCACCGAGGTTAGGGTAGCCAGACTTAGCCACCATCATAGTGCAGAGGGATGCCCTACAGGGGTAGGTCGCTACCTTGGTGACATAGCTCAGGATTATGCAGGGGCAGCTAACAGGTACAGAGGCACAAGTTGCCACATTATAGGCCCAGATAGTGATGTTGTAGGCTCAAGCAGGGTAGGTACAGGTACCTATATAGGTGGAGGTAGGGAGAGATGAAGATGGAGAGGAGGTAGGCGGAGGGGGAGAGCAGATAGCCACCCTACATGCACAGGTATAGGACTTATAAGGATAGTTGGCCACAGCGCAAGGAGAGGTTATGTGTCTGTAGAACCAACTATCAGCAGCACACGTGTATATTACTACTCTGCAGGCCCAGATTCAAGTGTAGGCATAGCTCCCAGGACCGAGTCAGGCCATGGTAATGACACAGGGCACAGGGTAGATTCTGGGACAGGGTCCTATGGTACAGGCATCCACACAGGCAGGGAGACCCATGGCACCCCCACAGACAACGACCATTGTCAGATTCAGGGATGCCCTAGCAGAGGCATGATATTATCAGGATCATTTGTTAGCTGCCAAGATAGACATGCCCTCCTATGCCGAGTATAGAGCACAGCAGGCCTCCAGTGAGAGGACTAGATCCCGCACTCATACTGTGGAGAGTACAGGGGGCCGACAAGCCTAGAGACAGGATCGTGGTGAGGCTGCTAGTGTGCAGAGGCCAACCCCATGTGAGGGGCCATTAGTAAGAGGTGAGGCAGGTGCTGGGCACCAGACAAGTGCGGCAAAGGGATCGAGACAGACAGAGTCACAAGGAGCATTCCCCGACATCAGATGGGGAAATGATTGACTTGCTATGTACCGGCCTGCATGTCGAGTCATTTCTGTATGGATTATATATGAGACAGGCCTGCATGCCAAATATATTTTGTATTTATTATGATTTTTTTGTACATGATACCAGCCTGCGAGCTGAAGATATTTTTATATTGGATAGCGGCCTACAAGCCGGTGATGTACTAGAGATATGTTTTTTTTAGATGAGTGTACCTTATTATGATACACCAGTATTTATATGATGAGATGTATGAGGTTCAAATGATTATGTGTTGTGATGTGTATTTTATTTTACTTTCGTTATGATATGAATGGATTAGGTGAGTTAAGCATGACGGAGTTAGGTCGGTTTAGGCATGGATCAAGTCAGATCAATTTAGGCATGGATCGAGTCAGGTTAGTTTTAGGCATGGATCAAGTCAGGTTAGTTTTAGGCATGGATTGAGTCAGGTTGGTTTAGGCATGGATCCAGTCAGGTTGGTTTAGGCATGGATCGAGTCAGGTTGGTTTAGGTGTGGATGTGTATTTCGGTATTTTGGTAATACATGTTAATGTAAATGAATGTAATAGTGTTCAAATTTTAAATATGGGTTATAGATGAATATGGGAAAGAATGGTAGTGGTAAAAGAGTATGTGAAACATGAGGAGTGTATGGAGGTCGAATGATGTGGATATGGGATAGATTTTTGGCTTTTTGATATGAACAGGAAATCAGGTAAAGGTGGGGAAAATGGTTAGGGTAAAGAGTGTGTTGTCGCCAAATCACTGCACCCTCCGAATGGCCAGGATGTGAATAGGACATTCGGTGTGATTGGGACACATGGGATCACCTCTCAAGCTATGGGACTTGGGCTCGAGGTGAACCTCCAGAGAAGGCCGGCTTCCTCTTCCTAAACTAAGTGTGTACTACTCCTAGTGTAACAAAAATGATTATCTAGTCCTATGCTAACATTTTCATGGGGTTTTAGGGAAAGAGATTTACAGAAATGAAACTATACTAGGGATGGTGATGCACCAAATAAAGGGTGTTTCTAGACTCAGGAAGGGTTAATTTGAAGAGGGTGTGTGCACCACAGGTCAACTTCACCTACTGCAACTTAGAGAGGGTATAGGATACCACAAACTAAGAGACACACATTCCCTTTGTTAAACTTTATCAGACCGAGAAATATACCAGTTTCCCAGTGAAGAAGGATGAACTCAAGAAGGGTGAACAGACACCACAACTCAACTACATGCAATACTCCACCACTCGATAAGCACAGAACTCCAAGAACCTGCAATAGAAACTTAAACTTGCACAGTGTACCTGCAAGTACGAGAAAGGCACAAAGAAGCATAGAAGGATGAAAGGACCAAGATTAGTCACAAAACACACACTTTTATTGCTTCAATAACATGCACAATGCATCATACATTCAGAAGAGGCAATAGCTACCATTACAGTCTTGAAGAGGAGGCTTGAAAGTTCTCTCAACACACAAGAACAACTTGCAGAAGAGAGAGGATTCTTGAAAAGTATACACTCGCCTGAGATATCTAACTGTCCAACTTGTCTGAACTATTGGAACCCTTTGAAATGAGCTTCCAACTTACATTTATAGAAGAATATGTGAGAAAGAAGAGGAAATGGTCATAATTACATTCCTAAAATGAAGGCCCATGATGTATTTATTACAGTTAGTTGAACCACCTGAGAAGGTTCCATCATGGGTCATTAATTGCCTGATGACCTAGTCTTCTCAATTAATTAAAAGAATATTTAAATAAAATATTTAAATAATAATAATAAATATTATTATTAAAATATTTAAATAAAAATATTAATTTAATTAACATAATGTCGGGACCCCCCCGTTGACCCGTTTGACTTGAAGAGGAGGGGGGTCCATGTGGATAGAGTCTGCACAAATCTCAACTCGGTGAGTTTCGAATCCTCTAACTCGGTGTTGCAATCAATTTTGAACCCCACACTAACTCTTTCCTCGCTTTGGCAATTGGATTCTTTTGCATCGAGTCCTTTGGTATTTTGGCAGTGCACTTTGCAATCTCAGCTCCAATCAACAATTATGCCACTATTGGGATCTTAGTATGGCATAGGTAGCTGTGAGCTACACAATATACTCATTTTTCCAAACGAAACCATAAAAAGATCCTTTATGTTACAATTTGCAACACATAGAATGAGCCCTTCAAAAAAAAAAAATTGAACAACTGGGGCAACCAAGAGGACCTTGGAAAAATGTATAGGTAACAACCATATGAATTCTTCCTTAGTCGTGGATCAAAGCTAATAGATATAAGCTAGCTAAAATTAGCTAGAAACTATAGTATAATCATCCATTGTGTTAAAAACAAGTTTCTATGAACCTGGTAAAGGAATACTTTTTATTGTCTGATTGGACGTACATAATGGAAGGGTATAAATATTGCCTACTGCCCACAGAGTTTCTCAAAGAGACCATTTACAAGTGACAAGGATGTGGCATACAAAATGGCCGACCAGGTATTTCAGAGTTGACCTTCACATTCAATTCATTTCTAGGAGAAGAAATGCTGAGCAATATGAATCGTTTCATTCTGCACCGTAATAAACCTTCATCTCCTGATTCAGGAAAATTTTATGAAGCCTTGAATGGCGTGACTCCAATCCATCGTACATGGCAGTGAATATTTGTTTCCTGCAGCTACTATTCGATCTGAGTTCAGAATAAGGATAAGCATGCATTCGATACTGAACAGATAACAACACAGTTGGACAACCTGCTTGCTGGAAGCGCTCAAAAGAAAGGCCTCTACTGTACTACAACATGCCTGCTACCTGTGCGTGGGATTTTGCCTCGTGACCACATCGAATGCTCAGAAGCCCGAACGGGAGTTGGGAGAAGTATGCTGGCAAAGGCGAACTGATCAGGTCGGACATCTGTTTGTTGCATTTGGTGAAACAGTATGAACGCTTCGGGAGGAAACCCGTGTCTTCTGTAAGCTGCAATTATGGTATTCCATGAGAAGGCATCTCTTTCTTGTGAAAGCATATTCCTGGAAATACAGGTCTGCAATAGTTGAAGATATGTAGACGGGTTTACAGGGATGTTATGCGTGGTAAGCAGAATGTGTGGAGCCTCCTTCATCCTATCTCCGTGTCATACTCGATTTTGGCCAGGATAGACCACCACATCCAATCCTATTAAACACTTCAACTGTCTCATTCCCACGTTCCCCAACTTACCTTCCGAGTGACTCGCACAAAGACTCGGATCCTGTTTACACGGCCCGTGCGGAAGTATCATGTTGGATAGCCATCGTAATATTTCCACGCTTGGCAGTTTGATCTGATTTCTCCCATTCACAGAAGTTTGATCATGGTTTACCAAACCAATATTTCCACTTTTGGCGGTGCTTGCCCTGAGTCTCCCCTACGCATACCTCAACAACTTGGAATGCCATTAACAGCTAAAGACCTGCCATCCAGCTCAAATCTCCGCATGACCTCGGCATACTAGCTCCAAATCCCCGGGCTGCATAACGGCTTGGACACATTAATCCATAGGCCCCGGCCTCAGCTTCGCCACGCAAACTTGGCAAGATAGTGAAATGTTTCCCATGTGCGGAATTACCTGCGGCTTGCCATGATCGTGTCTTCACTTGGCAATTTGACCCGATTTCTCCAATTCACGGAATCTTTTCAATGGCTCGACATCACGTCATTTCCCTTGGCAATGCTCGCCTTATTTCCCACGTCTGGGATTGGAGTGCAGGGTTTCATTATCATTTGGCCAGATTTCGTTTTGGACAGATGGCCACCGATTTCCACTTTTCCACTCAGCGTGAGGAGACATCATTTTCTCGGTGCAAACATTTCAGCTGTAGCTTGTAAGGTGTGATAATTCCGACAAGATCCTTTATGCCTGCCAACTTAGTGACTCGTTGAAGATGCTCATATAATTGCAAAAAAAAACTGTGCCTCATGAATATTCTGATATGAAAAAGTTCCACCTCTATGAGATTCTCTTCTATGAGTTACATCATAAAACCAGTAAGGTCTCGATAGAGAATCTTTGTAATAAATTTCCTCAGGTCTCCTGGTAACACTCTCACTGTCACTTAATCGATTTTCATAAAAATATCTTGAAGGAAAATCCCAAATTTGAGGATGCATTCGATGCTGAACAAATAAAAACATAGTTGGACAACCTGCTTGTTGGAAGTGCTCAAAATAACTCTTACTATACTGCAACATCCCTACTGCCTGTGCACCGAATACTCGGCCGAGGAAGGTCTGAACACCATTATAATTCACAGCTCTTTTTAAGATGTCGGTTTGACTCAATTTTACATTGGTATTCGATGGTGCTTATACTATCTTCCTGGGTCGATAGAAGTCCTTCCATTATGTAATTACAAACCCGAGATTCAATGATGTTGAACCTCCCATATCTGCATAATTTCATATCATCTCGGTCAAACAAGATAATTCTCCCAAGTGGTTGGTCGAGCACTGTTCTTAATGGATTAAACCTGGCATCATGTTAACTTTGACTCTCCCTGATTTGGCCTTCAGATCTTTTTGCATCGATCTCCACCGAGATCCTTGTAGAGTTCCTTTCATTCGTCAATTTTCAATGAGCTATATTTTACATTAACAAGACCATCGTCTAGCTCTTACAACTGAGAGTCTCTACTGAGATGATTTCTGAGATGATTATCAATTTGACACCGGGTTCTTTATCAACTCGACCCTGAACTCTTCACTGAGTTGAGATCAACTGGGTGCCTTTCGATGCTAGGTGATCTCTTCATATGTAATTTAGGAATTATTTTTAATTATTGCATCTCGTTAATAACCGAAGGTGGGTTCCTGGGACTATTATTTCATTTTGAACGTGATAGGACCCCGTTGTCCAATCTTTCCATGTGTGCAAAATTGGATAACAGAGTGGCCAAGCTAACCTTCTAGGGCCCCATGCCCTGGAAGTGTTGCCTACATAGTCCTGGTGAAAAGGGACCTCAGACTGATGTAGTTCTCCTATGAGCTAGGGAAGAAGATGAAAATGAGTTGGTAGGTTTGTGGGCATGTAGTGGGTTTAGGTTTAATAGGTATGGGTAGATGATAGTTAAAATGTTGTAGGTGAGGGTGATTATGGCGAAAGGGGAGGATGACCCCCCAAAGGTAAGAATCAAGGACCAAGTCTTGTATAAGGTAATCAAAATGTAAACAAAGATGGTTCAAAGATAAGAGGGGGGTAATAAAGCCACCTGATTGGGTAGAATCGTACCGAGTAGATCATACCTTGAAAAGGGGTGATGAATACAAGACCCCGAAAGGGCATTGCACGATTAACTATTCTATGGTGAAAGTAGTCACAATATCACCAAATTTTGAAATTCCAAGATGTCCCTTAAGGAAATTTAGGAAATGAGAGTGGAAATGGTAGTGGGTGAAAGGTAATTAATTGTATATGTTTTGAGTGATAGGTCTTTTGGGCAAGAGGTCCAAGGTCACAATGGGCAAGTCCATGACTAAAAAGTGTTTTTGTTTTGATAGACTGATCGATGTGGGAAGTCTATATGGGATAAATAATATGGTACTCCTTGAATTATTCATGAAGATGATCAATGCGGGAAGCTTCAGTTTTTTTGTTTTTTTTTTAATCTTCACATAGCTGTCCTTTGAGGGAGTAGTCTATTTATAGTAGCAATTTGGTCGAGAGGAAGATGTCCTTTTGAGGGAGCCATATTTTTTATTAGAAGTTTTACTCAAGGAGTTTTGTCCCATTAGAGGTCTTTGAAATCATGGACAAGACCAAGGTGAAGGATAGGACTCTTGTTCAAAAGGTGAGGTAGAACAACCATGGGATCTCATCTAAAGGTAGAAAAAAGGTATCCATGAGAATCATGCTATGCGTAGTGTCGTGGTACACATATTCAAGAGAAGATAACAAGTGACAACTACTCACATAATTCTTGTTTAATCATTAGGGAGGTGGATGGAGTGGATAGTGCTCAAGGGACGAGTGTGGAGAGAGATAAAGGGTGAGGGAGGACAATGAGTCAACAATAGAATGGTCAAATATGCAATGCGTTAAGGGGCTCAGGTTTGGGTTTACCCTCAAGCAAGGACAAATGATAGGCACCTGATCCATAGGTATGAGTTACGATGTATGGTCCAAGCCAATTAGGAGTGAATTTTCCCCGTTTAATTTTTTCTTCTTTGGTTACGTGTTGATTTCTTTCAAGACAAGGTCTCCGACTTGGAAGGTTCAGTCATGAACACATTTTTCATAAGCACGTTTGATACATTGTTGGTAAACTTGAAGGTGATCCAAAGTGTTAAGACGACGTTCATCTAATAAATCTAGTTGTGCTAAGTGGTCCTGACGAAATTCATCATAAGTAAGCATGTCCTAGAGAGAAATGCGGAGTGAGGGGATCTGGACTTCGAGAGGCAAAACAGCCTCGGTACCGTAGACTAGTGAAAAGGGTGTAGCTGAATTGGAAGTGTGAATACTAGTGAAGTATGCCCATAGAGCAAAAGGAATGTGTGTATGCCAATCCTTCCCAGTATCATCAACCACTTTCATGAGAATTTTATTGAGGGTTTTGTTAGTGGATTCGGCTTGGCCATTGGTTTGTGGGTAATAAGATGAGGAGAAACTAAGCTGAATGCCGAAGGCATCACAAATTTTTTACAGTGTTGTGTTTTTGAATTATTTTCCATTGTCAATGATGATGAGTGGTGACGGACTTTCATGGTTAATGAACTCACATAGAATGATGTGAGTTCATTAACCATCACATCATTTGTCGCTTTCATTTCTCAGCTTTCATTTCTCAGCTTTCATGGAGATGAGAGGTATGGCTTCCACCCATTGTGTGTAGTATTCGGTAGTAGTTATGATCCATTTATGACGTTGGGAAGAATGAGGATTGATTTCTCTGACAAGATCCAAACCCCATTGAGAGAAGGGCCAAAGGTCACAAGTGACCTGTAAGGCATGACTAGGTGTATGATGAAGGTTGGAATGTTGTTGACATTTCACACAATGTTTGACATAGTCGCAACAATCAAGGTTAAGGGTCGGCTAGTAATAGCCTAGGCGAAGAATACGCTTAGCAATAGTAAGGCCACTAAAGTGACATCCACATACGCCATCATAAACCTCCTTAATGGTATAAGGAATTTCAAAACTTGTGAGGCATCGTAAGAGAATACCATCAAAGCCACACTTATAGAGGAGTCCCCTAGGATAACGAAATGGGAGACCTTTTTAAGGAAGGCGTGTTATCCGTTACGGGTGAGATCAGGAGGTAAGATGGAGAGGGAAAGGTAGTCAAAGTATTGTTTATACCAAAGGTCACTTAGGTCAGGGGTGTTGGTTCTGATTGAGTAAAAATCGTGAGCTAAATAAGAAGGTGAATGGAGGCATTGCACAGTGAAAAATATTTTTGAATCGGCAGGGAAAGCGGGTATTAGGGAAGCTAAGAAGGCAATGGTATCTACAAATTTGTTGGTTGAACATGGGATGGTTTAAAGGGTGTAACGATCAAAGGTGGTCAATAGTATGTCTACATGATGTTTATAATTTTGAAGTATCTCGTTACGACATTGGTACATACCATTGACTTGGTTTATGACCAATTGTGAATCACCAAAGATGTGGATTGACTTGACATCTAGGGCATAGGTGGTTTGGAGACCTAGTACGAGCACTTCGTACTCAGCAATGTTGTTGGTGCATTCAAATTCTAGTTTGAAAGACAAAGGCATGGGTTCACCATCTAGAGGAATGAGGATAACACCAGCCCCACCCCCAAGCTGACACTTGGAACTATCGAAGAACAGTGTCATTTGGTAAGGGGGTTCGTCCAGGGAAAGGGTAGCAATGGATTCATCGGGAAAGTCAAAATTAGAGGGTTGGTCCCTGGCAATAGGTGCATTAGCCAGTTGGTTGGCGATAGCCTGGCTGTTAATGGACTTTTGGTGAATGAATTTGAGGTCAAGATCAGCTAAAAGCATAAGCCATCATGCAGCACGCTAATTTTGATAATGTTTGGCGTACATGAAGTGTAAAGGGTTAGTTTTGGTCACAACATAGGTTTTGTGGTTGAGTAGGTAATGGTGGAGTTTGGTGGCGACGAAAACTAAGGCTAAGTAAAGCTTTTCTGGATGGTTGTATCAGGTTTCATAATCCAAAAGAGTACATCTTATGTAATAAACCACCTACTTCCTATGGTGTTCATCGCGATGAGCGAGCATGGCTCCTAAGGAATGATCGGTAGCTAATATATATAAGTAAAAATTTTGATCATCTTTCGGTGGAATGAGTAAGGGTGGTTGGAGAAGGTATTGTTTTAGGGCCTCAAAATCTTTTTGACAGTCATCATCCCATTTAAAGGAAACATCCTTCCTAAGAAAATGATGAAATGGTTGACACCGATCAGATAGTTGTGAAATGAAACGGCAAATGGACTATAATTTACCTTGTAGGCTACGAAGTTGTTTAAGGTTAGTGGGTGGAGGCATTTCAAGAATGGCCTTGACTTTAGTAGGGTCAATTTCTATACCACGGAGGGAAACAATAAATCCCAAGATTTTTCCTGAGAGAACTGTGAAGACGCACTTTTTAGGTTGAAGGCAGACGCAATATTTAATGAGGCAGTCAAAGATGGTTTTAAGGATGGTGAGGTGCTTAGCGCAACGTTTAGATTTGGCCAAGAGATCATCCACGTAAGCTTCCAATATGCGCTGCATGATATAATGGAAGATGTAAGTCATAGCACGTTGATATATAGCACCAGCATTTTTAAGGCCAAAAGGCATGACTCGATAGCAAAAGGTTCCCCAAGGGGTAATGAATACGGTCTTGTGCTGATCTTCTGGGGTAAGAAAAATTTGGTTATAACCCGAGAAAACATCCATGAGTGAGAGCATCTCGTGACCAGCGGTGAGGTCAACCAGTTGATCAATACTGGGCAAGGGAAAGTCGTCTTTCAGGCAGGTGAGGTTGAGGTCACGAAAGTCTGTGCAAATGTAGAGTCCCCCTATTGCTTTAGTAATAGGGACGATGTTAGAAATCCAACGAGGATAATCAATAGGTAAGATGAAGGAAATGGAAAGAAGGCGCTGAATTTCTTCTTTGACGAGAAGAGTAATGCAAGGGTGCATTTTTCTCAGATTTTGTTTGATAGGTTTGGCATTGGGAATGGTTACAATATTGTGGAACACTACAATGGGGTCAATACTGGGCATGTCTGCATAAGACCAAGTGAAAGTGTGGTTATGATCTCGAAGAAAAGAATTGATGGCTTCCTATTCAGCAGCATCTAAATATTGTCCGATCTTTAGGATGTGCGGGTCGTCCTGAGTATGAATGTTGATCTTGATAGTCAATTCATTCAACATGGTTTGCGTCTCAGAGGGTAACGACCGATGAATATATGATTCTTCTAAACCAAGGTAGGTGAGTATGGATTCATCATCCTGACATTGAACAACATTAACAGTAGGTGTGTCATCTTCGATCATCTCAGGATATAAGAATGGGAGAGTGAAAGGGGCCTCACCTTCACGTTGATAAGTCAAAAGCCCCAAGGAAATGGTGTTTATGAAAAAAAAAAGTTAGGAGGGATAGATTCAGGATCCATCGACTCCGTCAGTGAGGGTGGTGATGAAGGTGGAAAAGGGCTAGGGTCTGTAATGAGTTCAATGCAGACCTGTTTGGTAGGAGGTTCAGGGAAGCCGATACCACTCCGGTCATTATGTTTACAGGTGGTACATGGAATAACGGTATGGCGGCCTTGCTCGTAAAATTCAAAACCAAAACCCATCCACGCACAGTGGTGTAGGAAGGTGCGGTTGAAACAAAGATTGGTAAGTGATTGGAAGTCAGCAGAAAATGGGCGGGGTTGTGATGGTGGTTCAGGTGTGTAGGTGGTAGTATCAATTCCCCCATAGGTGAGACTAGTACAAAGATGAGGAGGACCATAAAGGAGGCATTCTCCTATATGGTGATCATAGCAAGGGTGTTGGTGAAGGCTTCCACACTCGTGCAGAGTAAGGAATGTGTTGACACTATATAGGTAATACTCCCCCAGAATTAGGCGTTGAAAAACACCTTCCAAGGCATTAGTGGTTAGTATGTGGGTAGCTGGTATGGATGATGTGTCGGAGATCGATGCAGAGGTGGAGTTAATAGATTAGGCAACTAATGGGTCAGCTGTGGAGGTTATAGCAGTGGTAGGAATAGAGAAGGTATGTGCGATGAAAGCAGCAGCTATACTGGTAGGTGGGGGTGTAGATGAAGCGGTATTGGTTGCGGAAGTAGACGGCTTGACAAGTATGATCACATCATTGGGTCAGTAAAGCATGTTGCATGTTTTGAAAGGTGATGGGTCAGCTGGAATGGTATAAGTGTGTCCTTCATGTTCAAACTTTACACAACAATGCAAAGTGGAAGGAACATAACCCATGGCACAGAATCTAGGGTCTACCAAGAAACAATTTATATTGGAATCCCCCCTCCAAAACATAAAACAATTTCAGAATAGTGTAAGGGCCCACACGAATGTGAAGGATGACATTGCCTAGTGTGGAGGTGATAGCATCATTGAATGAATGCAACATGACCAGATGTTTATGCATGCAATTGTCAGGTATGCGCATTCGAGCAAATACATGGGATGAAATGATGTTAATGCTAGTGCCTCCATCAATCATCACACAGTGTACCTGTATGATGGAAAAGTGACATGCGAGCATGGGAATATACAAGTGACTCTTCCTCGCACCCAACCTCCCAAGGTCATGCCAAGATAACCGGTGGGGATGGAAAACACGTGGGATGTAGGCAAGCTAATTAGGTAACCTTATGTCTTCAACACGTAATAGCGGGATCTACGAATCTAAGGTAAAGAAGGCCCTCCTAACCTGAACCGATGTGATAGATCATTTGGTGAGGATAGCTTATTGAAGGCTCCAATTAATATCAAGCTCTACCATGATCCGATCTATGGGTTGTGGAATACGTGGAAGATAACCTATGGGTGCTTCGTATATGTTTCCTGACAAGGTCATGAAAATGGAATGGCTAAATATGTAGTGGATCCTTTGGTGCTTTCTGGATGATTCTCTAGTCTAGTCCATAAATCTTTGTCTTGATTAGCTGCTAAATTTAATAATGATAGTTGTGTGATAATGTTTGGTGGGAGTGGAGAGGATCTAAACACTAATGTTCACAAACCAGCGTCAACATTGGATTGGTTTGTATGCCCGTTGGGTTATGGGACCTTTGGATCACAACCGTAAGTTCGTGGTTGTTGTGGACCTCCTATGGTCATGTGAAGAATCAATTCCTAATTATGAGTATCCAGTAGTTGTATGCCTTTTCATCCTCTACGTTTAGAACTAGAAGTTGCACGACTTTCTCGAAGTATCTAACAGGTGTTCTGGCGACTTGGATATGTAAGCTAGTATCTATATCAACGAGTAGGTTTCCTGTGTCTAGCTGTGGGACTAGTGGAGCACAACCGAATGTTTTCCCTCTTTCAGGTCCTTCTATAGTCATACAGATATCTATCAAGGCAATCTGTAATTTGTCTGATTTGACTAGAATGTGTGTGCTTTGTCGTCTTCTATGTTTAATCCCCTTAACTGTGATCTAATTTCTTATAGGTCTGTTGTTGTTCGGAAGACCTGAATTCTGAGATTTTGTTCTATGTCAGTTATTGCTGCAACAGTATTTGGTTGAGGCATGATTGGCTTAAAAACGTATTCCCTAGGCTCCCTAGGTCCTGTGATTTTCATACAAGATCAATATAAGCCTAACTTAAATGAAATAAACTAACTATGCAAGATATATCTAGAATCTATATATATTCCTCTATTTTTGTATTTTGATAAAATTTTAACAGAATCAAAAGAGCAACTAATCTAATATATTCAGAAAATGACAACTAAACTAATAACAAAATTAAAACAAACAAGTTAGCCTGGTGTAGCTACTTGCCTGTGCAGTTGCGAGTTTTATCCTAAATAACTAGATAGCTAATTAACTTAATTGAAAGATTCTTGATCCTACCTCATAAGTGAGGAATGAATCATAGTTCCTCAGAAACTATCAATCCCCATAGCTTCCCTGGCAATATCGGGAATGAAATTTAACTTAAATGAAATATTTCACTACTCTATTTGATATGTTTTAACTAGAAATTTGACAAATAGAACCTGGAATTTGTAGAATAGTGGTGAATCTAATAGCATATGACCTTGTCCCCTCAGAATGATCTCCTCATTCATTCATGTTCACGTGAATCTAGAAGAGTGTGTATATGCTAGCATCAACAAAAGAAGGTATTTGAATAATGGCAGCTTTGGATATAGACCGAATACAATGCGAGAAGGAGAGGGATAGTGTAAGTGACAGAGCTTTGTGTATGTAATTCCTAGGGGATTTATTGTGTGAATACAACACAAGTGTACCAAGAGATTCTAGAATCTACCTTCTGTGAAGAACACAACCTGCAACTCTAATGAATTCAATCTATAACTGACACTACTCTACTCTAGACTAATTTTTATGGACAGCAATGAACAAGACTGAAATAAGAAGATCGAATGGCTTCTAATAGCAAAGGAAAAATTATCATGGATGCAAAACATGAAAACAAAGTGAATTCTAAACAAGAAATTGACAAACTAAATAATGGAAATGAGAAGTTGAGAGGTAGTTTTGAGGGGCCATTTGCTTGAAAACAAGCTGGCTATTTATAGATTTCACATTTACCCAAAGGTGATTCCCATTAGAACTCTTTTACCATTAAACAATGGAGAAACACTATTCCAGCGGACATAAAACATTAATACAAGCTAAGGCAGTGGAGAAAAGCTGGTAAAAGTTGAAAATTTACGCAAGTTGTGATCAAAAGAACGTGCTGGAAAACACATGAAGGACCACCGCCCTGCCAGGGTGGCAGTTACATCACTAAAGGTCAAAAAGATAAGAAATGAAGGGCAAAGGAATAAAACAAAGCACAAGGAACATGGATAAAGCATTTGGGATGCTAACATATACTTTGTGAGCTTTTCTGGATACAAAAACCTTGTGAGGTGACCTGTATCATCATTGGGGCATGTGTAACATTGTTCCGGTAGTACAGTACCCTATAATTTTGGGTACATACATATTGCCCCCTCGGAGAAACATTTTAGCCATGAAGAGGCATGAAATGGTGGGTCCAAGTATGGCGGTCCCAAAATGGAAGTTAGAAATTATACCTGACATGCCTGTTTGTCAAAATGTCACCATCCAAGTTCCTGCTACCTGCAAAATGGAAAGAAGAATCAAGTGCAGATAGACAAAACAAATAAAAAAATAAATACTAAATTAGTATGAGATGAGGACTTACCATTTGTGCGGGGATGAGAACTTACCTCCGTTGGCGCTCTAAACCTATGAAAGGGGCACTTGAAAATGCATCAAAACACTATATATATATATATATATATATATATATATATATATATATATATATATATAATTAATGGGACCATTTTCCTATTCATTTGCACATGTTGATTTGATAGTTTTTTAGCTCTGGGACCCATGATGATGGTTTTCAATGAGAATATAGTCGAAACTTTTGCATCGAGATAGTGATCATGCCTCCGCGAGCAGAACCTCGACCTACAAAATCTCAGGTTATTTCTTCTTGATTATTTGTTTCTGCACCCTAAATGTAAAAATGATGAAAACTTTGTCATGTTGGGGGGGGGGTATTTTTAGAAATGTCAGTTTCAAATGTATCTCTTAGGGGGGACGCCTAATGGGTAGGCTTTTGTTTTAGCAAAAATGGTCGTTTTTTAGCATTTTTGAGCATTTTTAGGGTATGAGACCCGTTTTAAAATGCGGGACAGGACCGCCGCCCTGAGTAGGGCAGCGGTTACAAGACTGCCACCCTGCTCAAGGTGGCAGTTCTCTCCAGAATGCCAAAACAACACTTGTTTGAATTAATTTTTGTATTTCTAGCCTTCGTACCTGATTTAATGATTTTTTTCAATGCAATATTGATACTAACTTGCTCTTTTTTGCATGTTTTTGTGTGTTTTACAGAAGAAGGAAGAGTACATCAGATGGAGCCAAGAGAGAGAGAGAGAGAGAGTGATTAGCTTCTAGCAGTGCTAGATGCACCCTCTCAGGATGAGCAGGATACTCTTCAGAGGGCAGGTATATTGAGGATCGCACGGGTCCCCCACGTTACACTTGCCAGTCACATACTATGTGACTTATTTTCTTATTGGGATGTAGATCGGAATACCTTCCAATTTCCAAGTGTTAGGGGTGAGTGGACTATCACCCTAGAGGATGTATACCACATCTTGGGAGTCCCGATTATTGGGAGGAGACTTTCATTTGATACAGCAGTATCCAGAGCTCAGGTGACTCAGTGGGCCACCTATATGTGAGACGTAGTTGTCTCCACTAGTTCAAAGAAGAGGATGAAGGTCTGTTCTATTCCTGGCTTGCCCATCCCTCTGATTTGTTAGGCCATTATGGGCATCCTTGCTTCGAGATTGATCAAAGACAAGGGAGGGGATACTTTACTCTACTGTTGGGCCCCCATCATCGCAAGGATTGAAGCACATGGTCAGATTTATGCCTAGGGAGCTTATATACTTGGGACCACCTATCATGACTTATATAGGGTGGTTTGATTACAGGGACTATCGTTGAGCCATCTGACCTTAGTTATGAGCTGAGTCTATGAGCACATCATCCCTTATGGGAGAGGCATAGAGGTGGTGGATCCCGGAGCTGTGAGGGCAGCTAGATGGACAGAGATGTTGGTGCTTAGAGCACCCCACCAGCTAGTTGCTTCCGTGACTACTGAGGATATTGAGGCCACACTTTATCAAGCCATGGAAGGGTTGTGGGGTGAGGAGACCTTCACTTTGATTTCCTGCTCTACTATAGGGCAGCTCGTGGATAGGATGGGGAAGGTAGAGACACAACCCTTTGATCAAGTGCCTCAGTAGTTTGGCCTTGCTTATATTAACATGCTTCCCCCAGTGGTGCCAGTGTTTAGATCAGTTCAGGAGGATAGGGGAGGTCCTAGAGGTTGGGGTTGGACATTTGTTACTCGTGGCATCCCTATTGCAGCTAGGAGGGTGGTACGTGCGAGAGCGAGAGTCGGTCCTCCTCAGGCACCTTTACTTCAGATTTCCGTCAGTCCTGCCCATAGCAATGATGACCCCATTGATATAGACTCCGAGTCTGAGGAGTTCACAGGGGGAGAGATGAAGGAGGAGATTGAGGACATGGAGGTCAGCGAGTTAGGTGGGGGAGAGGATAGCGATCCCAAGTGGCATGACACTCAGGAGATCTTACAAGCTGAGCAGGAAGAGTAGAGCACAAAGAGAGTGACTCTAGTCTCAAAGGAGTTGCCTTCTCAGGACCTAGGTGGAGAGAATGAGTCTGTGGTAGGATGCTATGTTTCCCCAGACATAGGAGGAGGACATCAGTCAGTGGCGGCATTTGTGGTAGATCCCTCTTGGAGGCCCGGAGATTCAAGTGAGTTGTCACCCCTCTTTTAATATTTGTTTTTAGCTAGGATTGCCTTAGTTGCTATCTCTCCTTTTGTTCATCATTGGTTTCACCTTTTGATTGTTTTCTAACTTGTTTTCTCCTTTGCTTGCAGAGACTGCTGATGAGTGGCGAGACTTGATTCACTGGGCATGTACTGATACCCTAATGCTCCCTATGGAGAAGACTCATGCCAAGCTATTCTAGGATGCAGGGGAGCCTTCGGCAGCTGGTAGGCCTACCGATGTTTTTTCCCCCATTTGGCATGTGGCAAAGATGGTGACTTCCCTCCATACCAAGTTAGCCGGGTATAGGACTGCAGAGTGTCTGATGAGGAGGAGCCACTCTCATAACGAGGCTACAGCTACCGTGTAGGACCATGAGCCCTCAGTGCACTTAGAGCACCGGCATAGTCAGAGTCCTAGACGTGATTGTGCACCTTCTGAGGGATCCCATAGGGATTGAGAGGCCACTTGGCACATTTTGTAGTGACTCTTGCTAGATTGTTTATACGACCATTTTGTATTTTCTGGGCTCATTGAGCGTTTTGACCATGCCTAGTGCATGATGGCATTGTACATATAACCTGATTATATATATATATATATATATATATTTGGATCTAGATCTCTTTGTACCTAGAGTTTTGTGATTCATGTTCACATGTATCCTAGATGTTTATAAAATTTTGTTTTTATATGCTTTTTAGAATGTATGCAATGGAGAAAAAATATCACAAATTCTTTCTTTTTTGTATTTCGTGATGTTGATGTATGATGACACAAATGAGCTTTGTGATCTTGAACTTTAGTTTTCATAAGCAATTTTCTGGTACTTCATATTGTTTTGACAAAATGTGATGATGAATTGGTATGATGAGCAGATGTACTTGCCCCACTCCTAACTCCATGCAACTAGTAAGATGTGAGGGCTCACCACCGAGAGCTAGAAAGGGCACAAGCTATGAGGTGTGTTGAAATGGTAATGATGGGAGATAGACAAAAAGTTGGTGGAACCAAACTAGGACACTACAAACCTATCTTACTCAAGTGACTCCATAGTTTAGAAAGTGACTTGCTTTGTAGTTTATCTAGACTTAGATCCGTAGATGGCCACTTGGTTGACAAAAATTGGCTTTCATGGTTTTGAACTCTTTTGGAATTTTGGACATCTAATTCATTTGTTTTTGACTCAAGATTTCAAAGGTTTGTTTGAACTATTTGCTTATGACTTTTACGTTTACTGTCAAGAGGACCCCCTACACCTTGCCCCATGCTACTAGTAGGAAGCATGGGCTTATCACCATGGACAAGGCATAGGCGAGTAAAGGCATTCCCATCCTTTCCCAACCCTACATCACTAGTAAGAGACACAAGCTCAACACTGAAGGTTGGTAGAGCAAGGTAATGTGTAAAAGTAAAATTTTCTGTTTGATCTATATTTGACTTACTTACTTAAGCAAAATGTTAGTATGTTCTTATTTCCAAATAGATATATATACAGGATAGATGTGACACCATGAAGCTTCTAGAATAGACCATAGGCAAGACACCTATCCTAGGAAGAAACCAAAAGTGAGAACAAGCATGCAAGCCTTGGTATGGCTACCGTTAAGACTTTGTCATATCTAGCTTTAATTGATGAAATGATTTTGAAACAGTTGATGATGTTATGAAAATGAAGAAGTATGATTTGAATGCTCTTGTCAATACCATCAAAAGTTTGTAATGAATTTCTTAAGAGAAAGTCCCTTGATCACCAAGTTTTACGAAGCTAGCCAAAAAAATGAATCTAACTAAATGAATATGTAATGTAGATATAATTATACAAATAGTGCTGATGCTTCATGCGTAGAATCGTTCAAGATGCAAGGAATTTATTGATTCATTGAATTCCTCACCCTCTAATGTGCACAAGAGATACACACCATTCCCGTAGTCTTTCATGACTCGATATGGGCCTAACCATTTAGGCCGGAACTTTCTCCCTTCACCAGTTTTCTTATCGATCCAGATGTCTAGCCTTAAAACTAGATCTCCTTCATTTATTTCTCACTCGTAGACCTTTTATTATACTTCCAGCACATCTGGTCAGCATAGGCTCTATGCTGCTGTTCGGCATTTAACCTAGCCTCGTCAAGGCTTTCTAGTTGAGAGAGGCATGCCTCCCTATAAGCTTCTTCATCTAGAATCCCTTGTAATGAGATGCGGAGACTGGGTATTTCAACCTCAAGCAGGAGAACTACTTCTACCCCGAATACCAGTGAGAAAGGATTTTCTCCTATTGGTGTTCTTATTGAGGTTCGGTGGGCCCATAAGGCTGGATATAATTTTAAATGCTAATCTCGTTTGTTTTCTTTTACCGTTTTTAGGAGAATATATTTCAACGTTTTGTTCATCGCTTCGGCCTGCCCATTGGCTTGAGGGTAGTAAAGAGAGGCCATGTGATGGTTTATTTTGAACTTGCTACATAGCTCATGAACCACATCATTCATAAAGGATGTGACATTATCTAAGATAATGATTTGTGGGACACCGTACCTGTAAATGATCTGATTCAAGATGAACTTGGCAATCACGGCACATGGTATAGTGGTAAGAGGCATGGCCTCTACCCATTTGGTAAAATATTATGTGGCCTTGATTATAAAGTTATGGTCGTCGGTTGATGAGGGGGAAATTTTTCGTATTAAGTCTAGACCCCAAGTGGAGAAGGGCCACGGAATCGCTATTGGTTGTTGGGATTGTGCTGGCATGTGAATCTCGTGAGAGAATTCTTGGTATTTATGGCACTTTCGTATAAATTCCACTACGTCATGCTCGAGAGTGGGCCAAAAATAGCCCATCTGATGTATTTTGCGAGTTGTGGCGTGACCACCGAAGTGGCCCCCACATATCCCACTGTAGGATTCATGAAGAATCTTCTTGGATTCTTCTATGTCGATGCATCTTAGAAGCATGTCGTCAAAGGCTCTGCGATAGAGCACTTGGTCTAAAACAACATATTTAGTGGCAATAATGCATAACCGCCTTCTTTGTTGTGGTGTGGCACTTTTCGGGTATGTATGGTCCATGATAAAATTGACGATATCAGTATACCAGGGGCATGTAGAGATGGGGGTCTGGTTTTGACAAAGTATACACATTCATCGAGAAAGTCTAAATCTACCAGCTCACCTCCATCTAGCGGATTACCAGCTAACCAGTCTACAATGACTTGTCCTTTAACATATTTTTGGTTTACGAATGTTAACTCAAATTCTCCCATTAGAGTTATGAAATGACCAGCTTTTCTAGATAAAGATCCTTGTGTGAGAAGATCCTTGTGTAACGACCAATAAGAAGCGCTTAACTACTTCAAAATCCTAATTGTAATCTTCGGTCTAATCAACACTATAATATTTCTTGAGTAGATTGTTATTGGATGAATGGAAAAGCTTAAATCTGGGATGAACCTTCAGATTGCACTGAGTTTCCCAAGAAATGACCTGATTCCAGACTCATCCGAAGGTGGGATCATTTCAAGAACAGCTTGTATTTTGGCCAGATCTACATCAATCCCTTGTGATGATATAATATATCCTAGAAGTTTGCCTCTTGTTACACCAAAAATGCACTTCTCTGGGTTTAATGTGACTCCATATTCAATCAATCGTGAGAGAATAATGCAGACCACCTCTGGGTGATCATAGCACTTCTTGGATTTGGCCAACAAGTCATCCACATAGGATTCCACAATCCTATAAATAAGATCAAGAAATATGTATGTCATTGTATGATGGTATGTAGTGCCAGCATTTTTGAGACCGAATGGCATAACAGTGTAGCAATAAGTTCCCCAAGGAGTTATAAATGTGGTTTTGGCTTGGTCTTGTTTGGATATTTTGATTTGATTATATCCCAAGAACCCATCCATGAGAGACAAAATCTCAAATCCAATTGTTGCGTCAATGATTACGTCAATGGATGGTAATGGGAAATCATCCTTGGGACAAGCTTTGCTAATATCCCAAAAATATATGCAAATGCATATTTTCCCATTTTTTTTAGGACGGGAACGATATTAGACACCCATTGTGAGTAGTCAATGGGCTTGATGAATCCTACCTGGAGAAGTTTCATCACCTCTTCTTTTACCATAAGAGCTACTTTTGGTTTCATTGGTCGTGACTTCTGTTTAATTGGCTTCACATCTAGTTTAGTGACAAGATTGTGTACTGCGATGCACGGTGTAACTCCTGTCATTTCTTTATAATTAAATGTAAAATCCTTTTGATGTTCTTTGAGGATTTGGGTGTGTATTTCTACTTCTTTTGGAGTTAGCGAGGATCCTAAATTCAAAATTCTTGGTTCTTCCTCCATCCCAATGTTTATGTCAATGGTTTCTTCTATCAAAGAAGCATTACCTTCTTCAAATTCAGTTAGGGCTGGAGGCAGCTCCAAGCTTTCTCCGTCTTCTATCTCATAGACATTGAGATCCTTCTGTGGAGGAGACTCTACTATGGGATTTCCAAAGTAGGAAGAGGAGTTTGGTATTAAGGAAAGATCAACTATATGGTGAGCAAGGTGTAGCTCTGCCTAGGTGTTTAGATATTCAAGAGTGAGTTTATCACTATCAATATGATGTAAGATAGAAGATTCATTCTCAGTTGTATGTGTTAGAAGAGGGTTTGTTGACATTTTTTTCACCAATGGTTCAGTACGAAGTGATACCTTGAAACTTGTATCTTCCAACTCGTTACTTGGGGTAAAACGTGAAGCTGAGGTTGCTATTGAATCTGTGAGAAAGTTCTATTCTCGTAGAATTTTCTCAATGGATATGAAGTCGAATCTTTTTCTTAGATCTAATACCGTTGTTTTATAGAGTTGTAAGTGCTCAATTTTAGTCTCATATACTTCAAAGACTTAGTTTGCAACTAACTTCGAGTCTCCTAACACTCTGGTGTTATTGACACTGATCCTTTTGGCTATGATGAGGCCAAGAAGGAGGGCTTCGTACTCAATGCTGTTGTTTGTACATTCAAAGTTCAACTTAAAAGAAAAAGGTAGGATCTTTCCTTTAAGAGAAGTAAATATTACACCTACCCCGGCTCCATAGAGACATCTAGCTCCATCGAAATGGAGAGTCCAATATTTACTAGGAAAGATGGATGCTAGGACATTCTTCGTGTCCGTTTCTTCTATTTTGGTTACTTCTACCATGCAAAGTTCCTCTGTTGGAAGAGAACAAACTCCTAGGGTACATCCCATACCTGTGAAATCAAATGGTAAGAAAATTGGTAGATCTTGTTCCAGTAATTCAACAATTTTTGCAGTAGTTCCTAATGACACTATTTCTACAATGTTAGCTTCATCCTTGAGGGCTGGGATGCCCTTGACTAGGTTCGTAATTTCTAGTTCTGTTGTAGGAATTAATTTTTCTTCAGGTTTTGAGTTGATTGGTTTATTAAGTTGGTTTGTTGGGAGTTTAAACTCAGAGTGAACACCTGGCCTTTTCTTCAGGTCTGCTAGGTTTATGTCGAATGGTTTTGGGTCACCTTTTTCTATGAATATCTTTCCTAGGTGTAAGAATATTATTTCCTGGAATAACGTAGAAGGGATTGCTTTCATGCAATGTATCCATGGCCGACCAAGGATCATATTATAGTTGGTTTCCCGATCTATGATATAAAACTCGGTGAGGATTGTCTTGGGTCCTAAGGTGACTAGTAATATTATAGTCCCAATTGAAGTAGCTTTAATGCTATCATAACCTCTTAGCGTATTCCTTGTTGTGGAACAATTTGTTTCTCCATATCCTAGCTTTTGAAGGAAAGAGAAGGGGACAATGTTAACTGCTGCCCCATCATCCACCATTACGCGTTTAACGTAATTATTGTAAACCCACACCTGTAAATGTAAGGTCGGATCACCTCTACATGCAATTTTAGCATCTGTTGGCATTTTTTTTTATGTTGAATATAAACTTGGTATCCCTATCCGGTTGCCCTGGAGGGTGGATATCAAAGTCTATATGGTTTACTTGTGTTTTAGGAGGTGGAGTGATGTTAATTAAATGACCTAGACCTAGTGCTTTGAAAAGAGCAGCCCTATGGGAAGGAGATTTTTTCAACAAGTCCAAAAAGGAGATGTGAGAGAAGGTCTTTGTTAAGTCATTAATTAAATCATAAGCACCTATGGGTTTTACCAATGTTTATTGAATGTTATCTGGTTCTAGTGGATAGATCGGATTTGGTTGAGAAGAATATTATCATGTTCTTATTATGGCTTCTATGTGCAGCTCAGTATCTAACTCCACTAGACCAACTATCTTGGTTCGTGGCTGATTCCCTAATTGTGGTGCGACAGGTGGATTTAGTGAAGTTGAGGCTTCATGATCATTATTTCCTGTCATTATACCTTTGTTCATCCCATTTGGATTTAATTTACTATTGCTATTGTGATTTGGAAGTGGATCATTAAAGATTTTAAGAGGTATGTTTTGAGGGGAAACTACCCCTATGAAAGTATTTGGCATCGGTGTCACAGAATCTGTTAAGAACATATCTATGAAGAGTTGTCTTTGTTCTTCTGGAAAATGTTGCATGAACCTATTTTAATCGTGGTAAGTCCTAGTGTCATGGCCTCATATTTTGTGGAAATCACAATATGATTTAGGATTATAACTCCTAGGTTGTTGGTTTGGCAAGTGTTGTGGTCCAAAACTCTGATTAAACTGTTGAATATTAGGATTTAAGTTTTACGTTTGTTGTCTTTGGTCTTGGTTTTGATATCCAGTTGAGTTTTGACTTGGACCCTGTGTTTGGATCTGCCGTTGCTATTGTTGTCATTGTTGTTGTTGGGGATGATTAAAATCCACCGCGTTGATTGTTGGGGTAAAATTGTTGTTTCGTTGATTGTTAACTAGTGGTGGAACATTTACAATGTTTACTTTTTTTTCTTGGTCAGTTACTCCATCTGTTGTCACTCCATGGTTTTTGTTAAGGATTTTAGGTCCTTGATTGACATTTATGGTATTAGGATAATTCGTAGTGTTTTGGTTGGGGATGATTAACCTCCCATTTGTTCCATATGTCTTGCAACTGCTATCTATTACAGCTTGATCTATTCAGAGAGCACTCTCGAGTACTTCATCATAAGTTCTTAGTGGGAACTTCTGGACTTCTTCATTTATCTCTCTACTAAGAGAATGAAGGAACAAATCACATAGTTCCATCTAATCCATGTTTGGAGTGCTTGTTGAAGAATGGACTATACACCATCTTTGGATGAAATGAGCAACAGATTCATTGTGTTCTTGTTTAATATGCAAGAATTCCCTAATTCTTGTTCTCAACAATTTTTTCATGTCGAATGCCTTGATGAACTCTGAAACGAGTTGTTTAAATGAATGTATTGAGGCTTCAGGTATTCTATAATACCAATCAAGGGTGATACCCTCTAAAGTTTTGGGGAATATTTTAGCAACAACTCCATCCCAAGGGAGTAGTTCTCGAATGGCTGTGGTGTAGCCCTTAATATGTGCATTCAGGTCTCCCTCTCCTTTGTACTTGGGTAGATCGAGGAGAGGTCTTGGAAGCATGAAACTTCGTATAGTGAATTCTAAAGGTTCTTTCAAATATTCTAAATAAGTTCCTATTGCATAGGTTTCGACCATTGATGGTTTTTGCTGAGGGGGTGGAGGTGGAATGGGTTGTTGATATGGCGTAGCATATGTATTTGCAGGGGCATAAGGAAATCTTGGTGGTTGAGTGAACATGTTGGGAGAAGAAAACATCTCTCCTTGTGGTGATTTTGAATACATGTTTAAGTATTGAGGAGCATTGCTCAGAAATGGGTTGTTTTGTGCTAAGCCGGGAGGTATCATACTCTCAACTGGAGCAGCATTTGAAAACGTGGTTCTAGTTGGCATTTGTTGTAAATACTGAGGAGGCATGCCCAACGTGCATGTTCCTATGAGGTCTACTTGGCTAGGATGATGTGGAGGGTTGGAAGTTCGTGCTTGCATGAACTATGAATTTTGACTTGCTTGAGCATGTTCCAACCCTCTAACTTTCTCAACTAAGAATGAGATGACCTCGTTTGGTGAAGACATGGTATTTTTCCTTAGTGGTGTTTGTTGTATACCTTAAGGTTCTATAGGCATATGGTACCCAGCTATGAATTGATCAGTGCCCTGCCAAGTTTCACTAAAGGCATTTCCTATAGGTGGAGGGATGGGGGTGTTTTCTTAGAACGAGACCTCGTGTTGTGTCTGTAAACCTCCTATAGATGGGTACATATTTTGAGAGTGTTGTTCATTCCTAGCATAACATGCTAAGTATTCGTCACTTAACAACAGGTATGGATCTTACTATCTACTAATTTGTGGTCTAAGCAACACCTAAGGAGATGAGCAAGATTATCTAGTGAGCATCATATTGTTTGAGCTTGAAGGCTCTGGTTGTTGCATTTGAGTGAGTTGATCCAACTCCTCTATTTGGAAAGAAGAACTATATGTATTCCTTTGAGGCAAAGTTTGTGTTGATAACCGATTAGTCAAATAGTTGTCACCCCATGTTGAGAGTGAGGGTGATGGTTGTCTATTTAATTAATCATAGTATGCTTCAAGAACTAGGAGAGGTCTGCCAATGCATTGAATCCCAAAATATTTTGGGGGTATATCAATACCCGCAGAATAATGGGAAAGAGAAAAGGTGGATAAAATTAAAAGAAGAGTGTGAAAGTGAAACAATTGTTCCTTTTACGTAAGTTTCACCAATTTTGTTAGTAAAGTTGATGTGAAGGCTAATGCAGTGGAAAAGATGAAAAGTATAAAAATTGGAAAAAAAAAGTATAAATAAGACTCCGAATCAAAAGGTTGCATGTTCGTTTCACGTCGGGTTCACCAATTTGTACAATGGAAAAGTGACCTGCGAGCATGGGAATCTACAAGTGACTTTTCCTCGCACCCGACCTCCCGAGTTCGTGCCGAGACAACTGGTGGGGATGGAAAACACGTGAGATGCAAGAAAGCTAATTAGGTAACCTTATGTCTTCAACACACAATAGCGGGATCTACGAATCTAAGGTAAAGAAGGCCCTCATAACCTGAACCGGTGTGATAGATCGTTTGGTGAGGATAGCTGCTCGAAGGCTCCAATCAATATTGAGCTCTATCGTGATCCAATCTATGGGTTGTGGAATACATGGAAGATAACCTGGGTGCTTCGTATATGTTTCCTAACAAGGTCATGAAAATGGAATGGCTAAATATGTAGTGGATCCTTTGGTGCTTTATGGACGATTCTCTGGTCTAGTCCATAAATATTTGGCTTGATTAACTGCTACGTTTAATAATGATAGTTGTGTGATAATGTCTGGTGGGAGTGGAGAGGATCTAAACACTAATGTTCACAAACCAGCATCAACATTGGATTGGTTTGTAGGCCCGTTGGGTTGTGGGACCTTTGGATCACAACCATAAGTTTGTGGTTGTTGTGGACCTCCTATGGTTATGTGAAGAATCAATTCCTAATTTTGAGTATCCAGTAGTCATATGCATTTTCAGCCTCTACGTTTAGAACTAGAAGTTACAAGACTTTCTCAGAGTATCTAACAGGTGTTCAGGAAACTTGGATACGTAAGCTAGTTTCTATATCAACGAGTAGGTCTCTTGTGTCCAGTTGTGGGACTAGTGGATCACAACCGAATGTTTTCCCTCTTTCAGGTCCTTCTACAGTCATATAGATATCTATCAAGGATATCTATAATTTGTCTGATTTAACCAGAACGTGTGTGCTTTGTCATCTTCTATGTTTAATCCCCTTAACTATGAGCTAATTTCTTGTAGGTCTGTTGTTGTTCGGAAGACCTGAATTATGAGATTTTGGTCTATGTTAGTTATTACTGCAACAATATTTGGTTGAGGCACGATTGGCTCAAAAACATATTCCCTGGGCTCCCTAGGTCCCGTGATTGTCATACAAGATCAATATAAGCCTAACTGAAATGAAATAAACTATGTAAGATATATCTACAACCTGTATATATTCCTCTATTTTTGTATTTTGATAGAATTTTAATAGAATTGAAAGAGCAACTAATCTAATATAATCAGAAAATGACAACAGAAGAAGGTATTTGAACAATGGCAGCTTTGGATATAGACCAAATACAATGCGAGTAGGAGAGGGATAGCGCAAGTGACAGAGCTTGGCATATGCAATTCCTAGCGGGATTTATCGCGGGAATGCAACACAAGTGTACCGAGAGATTCTAGAATCTACCTTCTATGAAGAACACAACCTGTAACTCTAATGAATTCAATCTATAAGTGACACTACTCTGCTCTAGACTAATTTATATGGACATCAATGAACAAGACTGAAATAAGAAGATAGAATGGCTTCTAATAGTAAAGGAAAAATTAGCATGGATGCAAAACATGAAAACAAAGTGAACTCTAAACAAGAAATTGAAAAACTAAAAAATGGAAATGAGAAGTTGAGAGGTAGTTTTGAGGGGCCATTTGCTTGAAAACAAGCTGGATATTTATAGATTTCACATTCACCCAAAGGTGATTCCCATTAGAACACTTTTACCATTAAACAATGGAGAAATATTATTCCAAGGGACATAAAACATTAATACAAGCTAAGGCAGTGGAGAAAAGCTGGTAAAAGTTGAAAATTTACACAAGTCGTGATCAAAAGAACATGCTGGAAAACACGTGAAAGACCGCCGCCCTGAGCAGGGTGGCGGTTTTGTCACTAAAGGTCAAAAATCTAAGAAATGAAGGGCAGAGGAATAAAACAAAGCACAAGGAACATGGATAAAGCATTTGGGATGCTAACATATACTTTGTGAGCTTCTCTAGATCCGAACACCTTGCGAGGTGACCTGTATCATCATTGGGGCATGTGTAACATTGTTCTGGCGGTATAGTACCATACAATTTTGGGTACGTACAGTACCCGTATGTCATCAATGTGGACAAATATGAAGAGGGTTGGGTCTGGTAATCATTTTGGTATGGAATGATTTCTACCTCTGAGAAGCTGAGGGAGGCCACTTGGTGAACAAGGTGAGGTGAGGATGAAGGTGGTAATTTGGTGAGAGAGGCTACATGATGGGGTGTGATAATGGAGGCTACGAGTGTAGGGTCATTGGGTAAAACCTCAATAGATTGAAGAACCTCCATGAGGGCTTGACGATGGGATTCCAAGGTTTGGATGAGTGTCGATAAGGACATTTTGAGGGGGAGATTGGTGTAGTTGTTTGAGCATAGTGTAATGTGTGATGCCATTAGAAATAGGGTATGTGGGGCTGCGTATAGTTATTTTAGATATGGGAACATATGGTATGTTGGGTATAGGATTGGTTGGTGGGTCAGCTACCTTTTCTTTACCCTTCTGCACATGCACGTAGTGACATGTACCATGTTGATTTGAGGGAAGTTGTCAAATAGAGAAGGTGTAGGGTAAGTGGTATAACAACATGAAGGGCTAAAAACCTACTAGGAGGAGAAAATACCCTGTGAGGTCAGTTGGGCGCAACAACCATTTGGGTGGTGGTGTGGCAAGCTCTTTGATGTGAACCATGTTAATTTCAATATTTTGTGTGTAGTTCTAGGAGCTGTGAGAGTGGAGGCCGTGGTTGTGGAGTGGGCAGTATGGGAATGGGTGTCGATGAAGTAGGATCCTTGTCGAGAAGTTCATCTTCGTCAAAGTTGGTTTATGGTGGACATAATTGGATAAGGATGGTTTTCAAGGCCTTGCAGTTCTCCACATCATGCCCTTGCACATCGATGGTATGCACAAATTTTGGAATCATCAAACCCCTTTGGCTTGGGTTTGAGTGGGTCCTAAGGTCAGAGTGGCGGGTAATGTGATAACATAAATCTCAAGGAGGTTGGTTAAAATTTTGGCATAGGACCCTGCTAGTGGATCACAATGGGAAGTGAATGTGGGTTTGGGTGTAGGTGTGGTTAGTTGTCACGGAATTGTTTTTGGAAGAGTAGGAATGGGTTCGAGCGATGGGTTTATGCACCGGTGTGGTTTTGAGGTATCAGTCGGGTTCGTTTGGGTAGGGGTATAGTAGATGGATGGGTAAGAGGGTGTGGAGTTGTTTTGACTACCTTGTTGTGGGGTAGTGGGGTTTTGTTTTTGGGTTGCACCTTCTTGGGTAAAGGTGATGTGGGGTGTACAAGGTCTAGAAGGAAAAGCAGATGGAGGAAGAGGGTGAGTTAACCACAGGGATAATGGGGGTGCTATGAAGGTAGATGATGTGGGTCGTACTTGGGGTGTGAGGGACAATGACTGAAGTGTAGTGGGTAGTGAAGCAATGGCTGAAGGTATCGGAGGTATTGGTGGTAAAGAGACTGTAGGTGTGGGTATGAGTCGTGTTGTGTGCTAGGGGTAGGTTAGAGATTTGTGAGGAAGGAATGGGTGGTTGTGTTATTGGTTTATGGATGGGTGAAGGGTGCTTGACTATGTTGGGTAGCCGAGGTCTTAAGGCAGATGGGACAAGTGTGGGTGTGATTGGTGTAGTCGGGGTATGAGGCCAATGAGTTTGTTTCTTTAGTTTGGGTGTCGAAGTAGGTGTGGTTTTGACATTGGAGGATGTAGCTAAATCTAGTTTAATAGGTGGATGAGTAAGGCTGGTTGTCAGGGTGACCCCTAAAGTGGTAATAGGTTTAGTGGAGGTAAATGTTGTGGGTATGTGTTTGGGTTTAGGCATAGGTCAGGTTAAGGGTAAGGGTGTGGTGTGAGTGCTAACATGTATCATGGAAGGGGTTGCGACAGCAGTGGTTGTATGTGGTTTTATTGGTGGAAATGTGTTTGGGTATATAGTGGAGGTGTCCTTAAGGGATCTCTACATCTGTGTTGAGATAGGGAGTAACAGGTGCCCCCATAATAAATCCCTATCCACATAATCCAAGTGATCAGCCAAACTTGAGAATGGAATGTTTATGGGTGGAGTTGGTAAGGACCTAATGGGAATTCCCATAAAATGCATCTTAGATATGGGGAATTGGCAAGCTTCAGATTTCATGGGTAAGAGAACTGAAAGTAGGTCTGCTGGATGTTGGGTAGCTGATGGATAATGCTCGCCAAGAGCCAAAGGTATCTTCACCAGGTCTATGATGGGTGGAAGAGATGATGGGAGTTCCTCTATAAGTGGAGAAATGGATAGGTGCTCCTCTGTGGATGGAGGAGGTAATGGGTGCTCCTCTATGGGTGGAGGATGTAATGGGATCTCCTCTATGGGTGGAGGAGGTACGGTAGGTAAAGGTTCCCTAAGTGGAGAAGCTAGGGGTGAGATTGTCTCAATGTTAGCAGAAGACTCCTCCGTAGGTGATGTAGGAGATGAAAGGTGTTGTTCTATTGGTAAAGGAACAATGACAGTTGGTTCCAATGTGGAAAGAGGATTTTAGGATAGGATTTCCTCTATGGAAGGGATGTGAGGTAATTGAGAGGTGATAGGTACCTCGTTAAAGATTGCGTGGACCTCACAGGTATGGGTATCATGAGTGGATGTCTCACCAGTTTGATTGGATGAACGGGCATGATTGGGAATGGTTTTTTAAAGATTTGTAGATTTTAGTTAGGGTGGCATTGGGATTATCCACTTTCAACTTGCCTTTCTCGATCATTTGTTGGACAATATTCTTAAAAGTGATGTAGTTTCCGTCACTATGACCCTTCACTTGGTGATAGTTACAGAAATATTGTTCCTTATACCACATGGGCATGGAGTGAGCAGGGTCAAAACTAGTGTGTGGTTTTATGGGTGGAAGGGTGATGGCACCAGCTTTGATAAGCTTTTCTAATACATAAGAGTAAGGTTCCCCAATTGGGGTATATTTTTGCTACTCTTGTCTGAATCGAAAATCCTAGACGGGTGATAGATTAGATGAGGGTGTAGCCTGATTGGACAGATGAGCTGGGCTGGCCTTGAGTACCACTATGTTAGTGGTACCTTTAGCCTTTGAATAATTGGTTGGTGGTTTGGAAGAAGAAGAGGTTTCATTCGACTTGAATTCCGAATTCTTATTTTGTAATTGGATTTTCTTCTCTTCGATGGCCCAAATCTCTAACTTTCGTGCCATAGTGAATGCCTCATCGAATGTTTGGAAAGTTTGGACTTGCCAGGTCGGGGAGATATGTCTGGCGCAAGCTCAAGTGAAGTGCTTGATGAGTTTAGTTTGTGGTAGTTAAAAGGTAAGTTGATTGATCAGGCTGCACCAGTGAGTGAAAAAATCTATGATAGATTCATCCTCGTACTGACGTGTGGAATATAGATCAGTCATGGTAACCTTCTTGGTGATATTGATAGAGAAATGATCCAAAAAAGCTTGGGCTACCTAATTGAATGAAAATATGGAGTGTTTGGGTAACCCACTATACCAGTCTATTGCTGGTCTAGTGAGGGACATGGGAAAGGTTCTCAAAAGTAAGGCATCATCATGAGCAATCAGATAACACCCGTGTTTAAACAAGTGCAAATGTTGTTGTGGGTCTTCCTTACTATTGAAGTGGTTGAATTTAGGCATTTCCCAATGCACAGGGTATGAACGGATAGGAATGGATGGGTGAATAGGCTCATTGCAAATCTCTTCATATGTGAGAGTGTTGCGGGAGCCAGGAAACCGATGCCTCCAGTGTCTGCATCTTATCCATCATCAATTTAATTAGGTCATTGGTGGGTTGTGATGATTGGATGCCTCCTATAGCATGAGGAGGTTGGTTTTGGGACATATAATGGGGGTGGCATTCTAGTGTATGGGGCTGCCATGTAAGGTGGTGGAGAAGAAGGTAATGAAATAGGGGGTACATACCCAGAATGAATGATAGATGAAACAGGTGGTTGTTGGTAGTATGTATATGGGGGAGGAAGGGTCATGGTAACCCTAGTGGCAATAGGGGCTAATGATTTTGGAATGGAAAGAACTACATTCTGAAATGGGGTAGGGGTCACCGACACTGGAGGTGGGAATGTAGCTACAGGTATGTGTGAGACATGAGGGGTGGATGAGGTTGTGTTTGGGGTAATCGTCGAGGGTATGGTGGATGTAATGGGTGCCACAGAGATAACAGACGTGACAGTCATGGCAGGTATAGAACCTAACTGTGAAATGACTGGGGGTAAGGTGGACGTGGGTAGCATGGAGCCAGATGGGGCTGATCCAGAAGTGGGTGCGAGAGTCAGGGGGATAGATATGGGCATGTCATATATCAACTGACCCGAGGCATCTCGAGTGGATGAGTGGGAGAGGTAAAATTACCCAAGGTGGCAGGGTTCTAGTCAAGGAGTCATGTGAACTCCTCATCTCCAGTAGCGATATTAGTAGGCTAGATAGGATCCATGGCTAGTGATAAAATAGAAGGTGGTGAAGGACTAGGTGGGAGCGGTTGGAAATTGGCATGGAACACGAGGGTGTTTGCTTGTCTTCGGGTCAGCACCATGTGAACCAGTATTGATCAGGTAGGGTTGCTTCTCTATAAATGATACAGAGAACAATAGGAACAGGTGAATCTGGTGATAAAAAAATGGATGAAGTAAAAAATGGTGGGTGGAATATGAAATAGGCTAACTGATGCCGGTTAGGGAAAACTGACGTCGGTCAGGGGTAACCGCTACCGGTCACTGTAGAAAATGGACAGTGAGTAAACAGTGAGGCAGAAGGAAAAATCTGACAAGTATGCCAAATCTGGGGATGTGTAAAACGTCAATGGAAGAAGTGACAGTGACAGAGACTGTGGAAAGTGGAAGAAAGTGAAGTGAAAATGTCCTTTTGAGTAGGTTAGCAAAAGGACCTAGAACTGATGTCGATTGGGTTTAACCGATGGCGGTCAGAGGTAACCGATGATGGTTACTGTGAAATTGAAACAGTGATGAGAAAAAGTGGTTGTGAATTAAAATTTGATGTGGAATCAGACCCAGAATTCTAGGAATGATGGTGATATGGCCCAGGCACACTCAAGTGAAGCTGGAATACACCAGTTATGATGAGGAGCATGCAAGGATGAACAAAAAAAGTGATGAACATGATCTTTCACCTCAAAATGCAAGCCAAGTAGAAACACTAAGAAAATGTGATCCTAAGAGTGCCCTTTTCTATTATGTTTGTTTAGCTTATGCTATTTAGGGACTGACACATGAATTGTGAAATAGATTTTTTGGTGAGGATGGCTTCCTACAAAGAAGGAGATCTAAAGGGTGAGGTTTTAGGTATGTTATGGTGGGGGCGGGCTTTTCTCTGAAGTATGACTCGATAGAGCAATGAGCTAGGTGCCCACTATGCCATGATCATGTGATCACCTACAGCTTCTTCCAGGTAAGATGTTGTTTAAGAATGTATGTATTTGAATTTTTGTGTGGTTTGGTAAGACTCAGAGAAAGAGAAAAGGATAGAAGTGCTTTTCTACGATTCGTTTTGTCAACCATCAGCTAGTCATGACCTCCAGCATATAGGTTGCCCTCATTTAATGTGAGCTAATGCAATAAATCAGAATGAAATGCAATGATTTTAAAACCCAAATCAAAAATGTGAAATTGGATGACACAATAAGATGAAGAGGAAGAGGGATGCTCTTTCACTATAATGTAGAAAACATGAAGAAATGATTCTTTTTAAATACACCAAAAGAAAAGTTTCCTTTAGAGCAAATAGAAAGAAGAAGTGGATTACTAGGGAAGAAAATTAGTGTGTACACTTTTTTTCTAGAAAGGAAACAAACACACAATTTTTTCCTAGGAATGAATGAAATGCAAGGAACCCTGGATGGGTCCCACCGGGCATGCCAAAATGTTTCACCTTTTTCTTAGATTTTTTCTTTGAATTGTTGATGAAACAGATAGGGTAACAGGCGTAGGAGGAATACCTATTCAAATGTTGGTTGATGGGTTGTTGTGTGCATATGACTTCTGAATCCACAACTGACCGTGAGAGCTTCCTTTTGGCTAGGAGGAACTACCTGTAATGAAAACAAAACCACCAGAAGGAATTAAACAATATGGGCAGTGAACTACCTAGCGTGAGCTAGATCCGGGAAGCATGGTACTTCCTAGATGGCTTTCAGTCCACTGTTTTAAACAAATTAATGCTGTAAACAAAGTAAATCCTATTGTTATTTTTAAATGATTTAGGTATCTCACTTAAAAACACAATAAGAAATAGATCTAATCTAACAGGCTAAGCTAGAATATAATCCAAGGTCAAGGGATAGGTTCTGGGTCTCTGTAGGTCTGATAAAGGTCTCAGGTAGGTCATAGGTGAGTGAGGGTGAGGTAAAATTAGGTGGGTAGGTCTCTGTTTAAGGTTGTGTGGGCAAACACAAAGACCGGCGTTGGTCAGGGGTGACCGACTGTGGTTAGGTATAACCGGCGCCGGTTACTGTGAGATCTAGAAATGTCACCGAACAGGGTTTTGGTCTCCTTTTTGATTGCACAAAGGATTTTGGTTGGTTGGGACGAGGTAATGGGTGACTGGAGTAGGATTTTGCAAGGTTTTGATGGGTCTATGGAGGTGAAAATGTTGGAGAAGGTCAATAGGGAGAAAGATAAACAATGGATGATAAAATAATGATGAAATGAAATAACCAGGAAAGTATGATGTTGTACTTACTTGGATTTCATTCCTGAAGGTCTATGTGTGAAGGATGGAGGTGCTGATGATGGGTTTGAAGGCTGCAAGTGATCACCAACTGAAGAAAAGCTTCTGCATGGGCTACATGCACACTCCTCTTTTCTTAGATAGATCAGAACGTGGCTGGGATGGCTGTGTAGGAGAAGATCCTCAATCTCCTTCCTTGGATGTGAGTTCTTGCTGGAATTAGCTCTCTGAAGATGTGTTATCTCTCTGAGATTTGTTCTTGTTCATCAAATTTCTTGCTTCCAACTTCCAAGTTCCAAGTTCCAACCTTGAGAATAAGGTTGTTTTGGGTTAAAAGGGGTAACCGACGGTGGTCCGGCTTAACCAGTGATGGTTAGGGGTAACTGACATCGATCAAGGCAGGATTTCCTAGGTTTACTAAACTTAGGGAGATCCTCTTGATTTCCTCAGATCTCATGTCGTTATCCCATGGATTAGACTCGAAGCCTCTTGTGAGCATGTGGGAATGTGGTTAGAGGGAATGTAGGCATTGATTTTTAGGGTTTGGGTAAGTCTTAGTTAGTTATGGTAACTTGCTAAGAATAGGTCTTAGGTTGAGTTAGCTTGGTGAGGTGTCTAAGTGAACTATATGTGTAGATATTATTTAAATAAGATATTTAAATAATAAATATAGTGAGGATAAAGCATTAATTTAATTTAATTAATTAAATTAATATTAGTGGGGTGAAGGGGGTCATGGCTGGGTAAATGTAATAAAGGGGGCTTATACGTCGAGGGACAAAAGGGGAGTGTGACCTAATTTTAGTGTCTACAGGGCCCACTCATGACTATGACCTAAACCATACATTTATGGAAAGATGACAGAGTCCTATAAAACACACAAAAAACACTTTTGATGAAATAACCAAAACTGGGTCACAACACTTCACTTTCTGCCAACTATTCCTAGTTAGGTTTTAACTTTGGTTTTAGACCTCTTTGCCTTCTTAACATTCATTCATAAAAATGTGACAATTATCTGACCTAATTATACTCATGAAAACTTATAGAATCACCTTATAAGCATCCCTGAAAGGCACAATGTCCCATGCAAATCACATTGTTCACAATGAGCATTTGAAGTTACACTTCAAGCTGTAATTTGACTTGTTTTTCACCATGTCTCACAAAATAAGTCATATCTGGAAAAATACATATCATGGGAACCTAAAAAAAATTTAATATCACTATTTATCATCCCTCTAAAATCTCCAATAATCATAATATCAATGTCATAGCTCAATCTCTCCAGTCACTAGTACATACCTATATTTACAAGCTAGATCCACAAAGTAGAAGCTAGGGTTAACTTAAATAATACAATAATTGAACATAAAACATCAGAAAATTACCTTAAAATATCTCATACATCATTATATACCTAATTTCATGCTTCCATGAGCTCAAATGGCTCCAATCCACACTCTCACACCTCCAAGCTAGCATACCTTCTCCCAATGAGCACCTATAACCAAATGATCCACTTGTACCTGCACTATGCCACTAGTTTGAGTGCTCAAGAACCCTCAAAAATTTATAGAAATCATGTCAACATGTTTCCCAAGATCCAATAATATCACATTAGTAAGCTACACCTCCTAGGCACCTATATAGGCTTGCAAGAACAAGCACACCTCACTGAATCCCACTATAACAGCTAATATACATCTGAAACATCATGTTATCTCCATGAAAAACATCATGACATTATCATTCAACATTCACTTTTCCATTAATGTGGTTTTACATCAATGACAGCACCTACTACGACATCATGCCAACATGTTGTGCTTGATAGTGAGAAAGTAGCTAGATGTAAAGAAATGTAATAGATGTGTGCATGGAATAGAATGAAATTCCCTCCTATAAAGTGTATGTAGAATAACCTTCCCTTGTGTCCCTTGAATGGTTTTAGATGGATGCAATGGAGCTCTTATATGTTTGATCGATGCAACCTTAAGTGGTGATAGTTAATGCTTAGTTCTTGGTCATTTATTATGATTACATAACTTTATATTTATATGATTCCCTTTCTTGAATTTCATAATTTACCACGAATATACCGAATACCAAAAAGATAAGATTCTCAAATTGATAGAAAGGACTTGAAATGTGTGAACAAAGTATACTAAGGTCGGGGGCATCCAGAGGGGATGAGGGCACGAGGCACTGGCGTCTTAGTTGGGCACTGGTGTCCAATATGATAAATGCTTAAGTATAAAAAAGGAAAACTGAGAAAATAAAGGTGTTAGACTAGAAGTGAAAACAAAAATAAAATAAATGTGGCCAAAGTCATGGGTTGATTAGTACTTTTATTTCTTAGGACCCAACTTTGCTTCTAAGCCCTGAAACTGAAAAAATGTGTTGTACTGCTACTGCATTGTGTAATGACTATATATTTTTTTATGGGGAGATTGATTCACCTAAATGACGAACCCCTCATTTGGGGTGCATGTGACATTGCTAAAGGAATATGCGGCCCAAAAGAGGACCGACCATTGTGTTGAAACTATGTCATACATGGTGAGGGAATGTGCTTGGTAGAAACCAAGGAAAACACAAATAAAGTGTCTAGGAAAAAAGTATTATTACAAGCAAATACAAACACATATGTAGAATATAACATGTATGCTAAGCAGACAATATGTAATCTAAGAAGCAAGATGATAATGTAAACACACAAAAAGACAATGTAGACCGCAAAAATTGGGTTGCAAACATTAGACACCCCTCACGATGTCGCAAAACAATCAAGGACTATGAAGCCTAAAGCAGACAATGTGCACACAAGATGAAGATAAAATCCTGCAAATAATGGCATACAAAGAGAAAACAATGACAAGCAATGTAACAAAAAACCATAGAAGAAAATAGTCCTACATAACAAATGTTGCACATGAAGCACCTGTTAGCATGTTAGAAAGATAAAAATTATGTCAAAGCATGTATAATCCAATAATAATGTGTTATGAAACAATAACACATGTAGTGTACTAAAGTGGATGCCCCTAAGAGCCATTGTAGGACTGGTACTAGGTACTACGCCAAGCATCCATGTTGTGTGTAATAGATTTGTAGAATATGCTATCACAATTAGAAAGGAAATTAAACATGCATGTGTGTATGATGAATATAATGATATACAAGATATCTATCTAGCATGTGTAATAAAGTGAACATGTAAGAAAACGTAAGCAATAGTAAATGCAACCAAGATGTACAATATGTTGTGGATGGGACATAATGGAATGCAGTGTGAACGATAGGAGCAGCGTGTCCCTTGAGTGGATGTGTATGTATGTAATTATGATCATTTATTTATGCCCCATTAGCATTCAAGAATGAACCATAAATGAGAGTGTGTCATCAAGAAATGGTCTTAAATGTGTGTACTGGAAATATATGATCATCAAATCCCAAAGTATAGAGTGTAAGTGTGTGATTGAATGGGCGACTATATCATTAAATGAGTGAGTGAGTGGAGGTCCATTTGAGATGTATACCCTCAGCATTCGAGGATGGAATGTTGGACTAGAGTGCATCATAGGGTAATGACTGCAACATGTAGAAGTAGATGTACGAGAGATGTAGTGTAAATGTGTAGATTTGATATTGTGATAAGGAGAGATGAATATGTGAGATGCAAATCATAGTATGTAATGTGTAGGGTGTTGTGTGTTGTGTTGAAGATGCGAGGGTATGTGTTTTGTTTTTTTGTGTTGAGTTTGTATTGATGAATAAGTGTGATAAATATATATTGTTGGCATGTTGAGTATGTAGAAGGTGTGGTATGTGTGTTGATGGTGATGAATATGTGTGAGAACAATATGATGTGTAATGTGGTAGCTAGTGTGATATGTAGCGTGTTTTGTGTGAGGTTCATGTGTATAGGATTCCCTCAATACTCAAGTGTGAACTGTAGCATGAGATTTCATCATCAGGTGATGATGATGACTATGCAGTGTGTGATGAGAAAATGTATGATGCTTGTCTTATGTTAGGAGGGGGAGAAATAAGTGTGATTACCCCAAAGTGTTATAGATGATGAATGAGTGTATCTGTATGTGCAAATTAACATATGAGTGATCCTTCTCTTGCATGCTATAAATGGAGTATTGAATGTCATCATACTCTAAGAGTGGAAAAATATGAGATAGACCTTGTGCAGATTGGAATAAATCCCTCAATAGTCATGTAAGAACTACAAGAACATGATTATTTCATCAAGAAATGATGATATGTGCATGTATCAATATTTGTATGTGAGAGTCTAGGTGTGGTATGATGAGAAAATAAGATGTTTACTGACACTAGAGGGGGGAGAAAGAGGTGATATTCCCCCCCAAGTGTGTGATGAGAAAAGGGATAAAGTAAATTCATCTAGGAGGTTGTAATTTTCATGATCAAAACTGAAAGGTAAGACATTGAATACATGATAAGAAATAGTGTCAGGTTGATAACCTAGTGGACCATTACGGTGAAGGTTGTACATTCCCATAGCATATTCTTCGTCAGTTAAAGGGGGTAGTGGAAAACCATGTGCATACCAGTGTGTAAGATTTTGTGAATAATTGAGGAAGGAATCATTGTAAATGAAAACACGAATGAAATGCATAGGAAATGAAATTTTAATATGATCAGGATCTAAGGTGCCCCCAATATAGTCAAGCTAAGATTGTCCAAGTGTAAGAGGATCATTATGAGGAGCTTGTGCAAGAAACATCGTGAGATGAAATACGTGAATCCTATAAGAAACATTAATGTGGATAAAATTATGATGAAGATGAGGAGTATAGGGTGAAGGAAATATGTCATCAACCGCAAAGCTTATCCAATCCAAGCAATAATGTGTGCATATAGTGTCATCACAAGTAGGATCAAATGGAATATGATCCCAATAAGAATCATTCATGAAAAATGTATATGTAAAGGGAGGATGTGTGAATGGTATATGGAGATGTGAAAGTGAATTAGTTGGAACGATGTCTTATGTATGAGATAGGCCCCCAAGAAAGTACCATAGCATCCCTCGTAGTCCAAGAAGAGATAGTGTGATGATATGTATGGAATTAGCATCCAACATGCAAATCAGTACCCTCTAATTTAGTCAATTTTTTGATAGAGCTGCATTGTTGAATATCTTGAGCTTATGAAATTTCATTGACGGGTAGTTGAATCCCTAGTGCTTTGGATCATGCTTGCAATATTTGATTGGTTATGCAATTATATATTGAATGAGATTGTGAATTTTGAAATACCCTCATCTATAGAATGTCCTGACACATTGATGATAGTCGCATATAAGTTTTTCATCATTATTATGAGCTTGAGGCCATGGTCTACCAAGTAAGTAATTATACAAAACTAGGAAATCTATGACAAAGAAAATGGTACTAATGGTTTTTGGCCCAGTAGTAATGGGTAAAGTAATATGTCTGATGCATGGATGAATGGATCCATCATATGCATGAAGAGAAATAGATTAGGGACTGACATTATCAGTTGAGAGACCTGAAGCCTTAAGGAAGGTTAGAGTGCATAAATTAAGTTCATATCCATTATCGACTAAAGCTTGCTTGACACCAATATTATGGATGCACATCATGATGTATAAAGGAGGATCTTTGTCAAAATTATCAAGATCAACAGTAGTATTAGCTCAAAAAGAAATGTGTTGAGAAAATAAATATGTAAATGTGTTATAGACTAAATTGAGATGAACTTCAGAAGGAATGCGAGTAGTAGTCAAGAGAGTGATGATATTAGCCCTTAGCTAGGGATGGAGAGCAAGAAATCATGAATAAAAATATTCATGATGATAGGGTCTTAAATAGATGTAAGAAGTGAGAAAAGAAATATCCTAAGTGTGCTCGAAGAGGTCTTGTTCACAAAAATGATTAAGCTAAAATGTGAATTTTATATGCCTAATTTGATTTCTATTGTAGAAGTAAATAATTACATAAATTAACCCAAGAAAACTAAGCCAAAATATGTAAAACCCTAAGTCCAAAGAGAGGGTAAGAATCCTTAGTTGATTCACAAAAATCCTAAAGGTTTTTAGAGATAGAAACCTAGAGAATACACAACATTGATCGTCACACTAAAGCTCAGAAAAATGCAAATTTGGAAGAATAAGTTGGACTGGAGTGCTTGGAGAGGGATAAGGGCACTTACGGGCTCCCTATGCTTGTTTCTAAGTGCCTGGGTCTATAGAAATGCTCAGGAAACCTCCTCTGAGTGGTTGTTAGTTGTTCATTGTTGTTTTCCTTTGGTCGCTATAAGGTCTCACAATGATCTCCGGAAACTTGCAATAAAGAAATGACCTATAAACCCCTCAAAGAGACATCAAATCCTAAAAAGAAAGATGCCGAATGAGGTGCCGAATTATCCTCAGTTGTCACAATGGTGAACTTACAACTGAGCGATACACTACATCTTAGACCCAACACAGTTCTGTGTATGCGGAATTGTTCCCTAGGTGGCTCTTGTGTGTGTCACACTTGATAGCGAGAAAGTAGCTAGATGTAAAGAAATGTAATACATGTGTGCATGGAATAGAATGAACTTCCCTCCTATGAAGTGTATGCATAATAACTAGCCCTTGTGTCCCTCAAATGGTGTTAGATGGACACAATGGAGATCTTAAATGCTTTATGGATGCAACCTCATTTGGTGATAGCTAATACTTAGTGGTTGGTACTTTATTGCGATCACATTACATTATATTTATATGATTCCCTTTCTTAAATTTCATAATTAACCCTGAAAAGTTTAAATATCAAAAAGATAATATGCTCAAACAACTAGAATGGACCCGAAAAGTGTGAACAAAGTATACTGAGGTCAAGGGCACCCAAAGGGGATGAGGGTGTCTGGCATTGGTGTCATGGCTAGGCACTAGTGTCCAAGATGATAAATGCCAAAGTATAAAAAGGAAAACTAAGCAAGTAAGGGTGTAAGACCAGAAGTGGCAATCAAAAACAAAGAAAGGTGGCCAAAGACATGGGTTAGTTAGTACTTTTATTACTTAGGAATCATATGAATAATAGTATGTAATCAGGACTAAATAATTACCCAAAGTGCATGATTTTGTGTCTATATACTCAAATCGTGTAATTTCATGATTAATTGAAAGAAAGACTAATTCTTGGGACATATCTTCATATATTGAATTAATCGAAACTAGAAAACTATGTATATAGAAAATTGAATAGGAATTATTTTGAAAGGAATTTCAAGAGTAGATTAAAATCTACGTAAAGGTGAGAGGTATGTATAGCTTCAATAAGATTTATATACCCTTTTCTTATTGGTGCACTTAGACATGGCCTATTTAGAGGTAACACACTAATAGATAACATTAATTACATGTTTATCTATATTTTAAGCCTAGATACAATGCATCGACTATAAAAGGTAATTAACTTAACTTGATAATTATATGCATATAGTATTTTGCACCAACACCCCCACTTAATTACTACTTAGGGAGGTCTATAATAAAAATATAAGAGACTTAAATGCCTCCAAATATGGGTCCCAAGAACTAGGCATGAATAGATACCCATTGAGAATATGACCTATAAAGGACATAAGGACTCAAGATGAATCCTCCTATGACAATTTGTTTTACGATAAGAATAGATCACAAATGAAGATAACCATGTGATTCCAAAGGCTTAGTGAATATTTCAACCACATGCTCTTTTTTAGGCTTGTACTAGAAATTAAGGACACCATCCTCAATGAGATGCTAAAAATTACATGTGGATATCAATATTCTTTGTATGTTGGTGCTCCACTGGTTTAGCACCAAATAATATTGGAATGAATCTATAGAACTTAATACTCTGTCAACAACTAACAAAGCCATAAAACATCATGGATAGCTCAAACAACACATGGATGCCCTCAATATGAGTATGATAATGCAACAGGTTATTAATTCTTACAAGACTAAGATACTATTCTTTAATCAAGAAGATAAATAAATTAGGACTTGTGGACCTTTGATTAATAACACCACTAACCTAATCTAAGTCAAAGAATCCCATAATATGAGAATAAATCCATGATGAGAAATAAATGTACCTGTTGGAGCTCAAATTTACACCCACACCTGAATCGGGATAGTCAAGGCTTTGAGGCAACATGGGATGATGATCCGCAAACTGTTTTATCTAATAATAAATATATCACTATGCTCGTGAAAAATGAAATAAGTACTTGAGTTCTTTGTTAACCAAGTTAATGTGTGATAAAAACACACTATTGTACTAAAAATTGAGAAATGAGACACAAAAGGAGACAAGATTATCCTGGAGAAACCCAATGTGGGAAAAAATCCAGTGGGTGAGCATATTTTCTCCCCTTCACTATGTAATTTTGGGTAAGTGCAGTATGTTGGGGAACAAAAAAGGGGTCATAAGTGGATGTCATATTGTAAATAACTACATAATATCAACTTGTAGGGATTATTAGCAATGCATACACTCAAAATTAGAAAAACTTATGCCAATATGAATTGTAGCATCCGGAATCTAGTTTCTAAACTACTAATTGTTTTAAAAAATGAACAAGTTTAGCTATATTAAACACTCAAAATTCTTTGACTTGGTATTTTTTTTTAAATGCCTATAAGATTGTAGTTAATTTTCCCGCGATTTGGATGACCAAATATTTATATATATATATATCCTTTCGTGAGAAGTTAGATGCCGCTATCTATCTTGGGATAGATTTTATTTTGTATTTTTTGTAGCAATATTTTTTTTTTTTATGATTTTTTCCGTGAAAGTGGTCTAAAAACATAAAGAAAATAGAGCACTTTCTGTTTTCCCACCATAACTTCATCAAAAAATATTGAAATCAAATAATTTTTTTTTTTGAACATGTATATAATTTCACCACGGTTGGGATGGTATAAGTTTTATCACATTCTGACAAGTGAAACAAAATTTGCAGTCTTAAACGTAGACATAAACATTCATGGGAAAAAGTGTCTTAAAGACCTACTATTAGTAAAAAATTATAAAATGATATTTATCCTATTCTATTCACTTTAAAATCAATATTTCTACAAAGATAACAGTCTCCCCTACGTGATGGTACCATTTTTATGACATATTTTTGACTTTTCGGCATGGTTCAAGTCTGTGGAAGACTAAATTTGATGTTTTGTTGTTTTTGATGTAAAATTTAGGATTTTATGTCCACTTAATTGTCCCCCAACTTGCTACACTTACGCTTCTCCAATAATATAACTTACTTCCAATAATAGGCCTTCAAGAAGGATGAACACTCCTTATAATTGTATCTACTTGCTCACAATCTCTCAACCAATGAAGAACTCTTATCAAATGAACAAACAATAAAGAATTCAACTTCTCTAGCTTTACTCACAATAGAATTCACCCAAAATCACTTGTTGGAATCCTTCTAAAATCTTTTATTTATAGTTGCTCAGCTTAGGGATGCGTGGAGAGGTGAAATTAATTGATTGGAAATTCAAACATTTATAATTGTTGAGTTCCCAAATTCTAGAACCATATTCCATAGGAATGCCACTTGTTGTAAACTAGTGGTTACATAATCGGCAGTGTGGTTTCGTAACTACTGCTCTGCACAAAGTGGCAGTTACATAACTGTCGGGGTGGTTACATGACTGACAACTGAAAAATACCCAAAATAGAACATCAAGGGCCCAGAATGTCATTCGAAGGTGTCTAGATCACCCCCAACTTGACTGGACCATCTTGTGAAGACATAATAAGCTAAAAACCTATAGAGCAAGTATCAAATATAGACAATACGTAGAATTGGGCTTTTCCTAATCATTTTTTAGATCATACCTCCTCAATTTGAGGCTTTTAAGTCCCTACAAGATTCAAGGACTAATGAGGTGAGGAAATTTCTTCCCCACATCTTATATAGAATACAACTTGGCTTTGGTAGGAAACTGGCCTTTCAACCCAATCAACCACTTGTCATACACTTCTCTCTATGTTTTCCTTTGTTTCCAATATAAAACCAAATCTTCCTCTCATTATAGCTAACTATCTGGAGCAATATCCTCAATACACAGAAGTAATACTCCTCCTTCATCATCCAACATCAAGGGCTAAAAAAGACATAAGTTTTCAACATTCACAACTGAAAAAATCTTCATATAAGGAGGAAAATCCAAGAAAAATGCATTCTTATCCACTTGTTATAGAATTTAAAATGGGCCATATCAAAGAGGCTTGAGTTTATTATCTTTTCCTTGTATCCTATCTCATGTCAAATACAACCACAACTTGTCTTCAACAAGGAAGGAATGCTCAATCCTATGTTGATCATGTCATGTTTTGTACTTTGCCTATGACTCTGTCAACCTAATATGTAACTGAAGGTGTCTCTTTTGAATTTTCTCAATAAACTTCTCATCCTTATGGACCTCCCATTCCACCTTCCCATTTTCTATGCATGGTAATCTTAAAACAACATCAAAAGCACTCTTAGGAAAATCACCAAAACATGTTTCAAAAGGAGTTTTACTAGTCAAAGCATGAACTTCCCTATTATAGACATGTTGGATATATACCAAGTTCTCATCCTAGGTCCTCAGATGTTTCTTATTGTACCCTCTCAAGAGTTGGACCAAGGTACAATTCACCACCTTTGTTTTCCCATATTTTTGTGGATGAAAGGAAGTATACCTCTTTATCTTTGTATCTATCTTTTCCCACAAAGTAGACCAAAACTTCCCTATAAACCATGAGTCCCTGTCTGACACAATAGAACTAGGAAAACAAAATTTAACCCGCACATTAGAAAAAAATAACTTTGTTGCATCACTGGCCTTAATGGTCTTTTTCCAAGGAATAAGAATACACATTTTTCTAAATCGATCCACAATTACAAATATATAATCATGACCTTTTTTAGAGGTAGGAAAACCACCCAAAAAATCCATGGATATTTTCCCATAGTTGGGAAGGAACTAGCAACAGCATGTATAACCCAAACTTCATAATATTAGGATTTCTTATACTGCACAAAACACACCCCCTAATGAATTTAGCAACTTTGGATTGCATGTTTGGCCAATACACATACCTTTATAAGTGTGCTATAGTCTTTTTCACACCAAAGTGACTAGCTACCATGAAAATGTGTTCTTCTCTCATCAACTGAACTCTTTCCCCCTTAGGCACACAAAGTTTCTCATTCTTGTAGATCAAACCATTCTGGAAATAGAATTCTCTTATAGGTGCAAATCCCTTTCTTGGAGGTTTCTAGTGAAAAATATCTACAAAATTTGGATCGTGCTCCTAATATGCTTCACACAAAAAAGGCTCAGGAAGAGTTAATGTGCCCATAGCTGAAAGCAAATGAGGTATAAATAACATATCAACTAGCTTGTTTGTCGCACCTTTCTTATATTTAATAATTAAATGAAATTTTTTAAGAAACTGATCCATTTATAGTGTCTAGTTTTCTAAATTTTTCTTTGATCCTATAAAAATTGGAGAGGTTGATGATATATGTGAATGATAGTTTCCTTACCTATCAAATAATTTTTCCATTTCTTGACTTCTTAAACAAGAGCATACAATTCCTTGTCATAAGTACAATAATTTATAATTGCACCATGAAACAATTCAGAGTGATAACATACCAACCTACCTCCCTAAAGTAGGACAACCCCCATAGTATAGTCACTGGCATCGGTTTCTACTTTGAAGGGTAGTTGTAAGTTAGGTAAAGACAAAATTAGAGCATGAATGGTTTTATATTTAAATGATTCAAAAGAAATTTTGTATTCCTCACCCCAATCAAATGTCTTACCCCCTATTGTTACTGAATGTAGTGGTGCTGCTATGAAAGAGAATTTATTAATGAACTTCTGTAAATACCAAACTACTCCAAAAAACCTCCTAGTCTTTGTTAAACTCAATGGTGTATTCCAATTGTGAATGGCCTCTATCTTAGCTGAATCAATCCTTAACTCTTGATCCCCAACCATATGTCCCAAAACGTCAAGTGACTGTTGTGTAAACTCACACTTCTTTTCATTCGACACAATTTGATTCTCCTTAATAACTTGTAAAACTTGACGCAAATGATCAATATGCTCCTCAAAAGTTCTACTTAAAACTAGAATGTCATCCAAGTACACAATAACAAAGGAATCCATAAACATCCTCATTACCTCATTCATCAACCTCATGAAGGTAGTTGGTGCATGACATATCCCGAATGGTAATAGTAACCATCATATAACCCTTGCCTAATATTGAATGTTGTCTACCAGATGTCCTCTTTCTTAATCCGCACTTAATGATACCCAGAATTCAAATCAAGCTTAGTAAAATATTTAGCATGTTCTAACTGATCCAATAAATCATCAATGTGAGGGAGAGTGTACCTATTCTTGATGGTTATTTTATTGAAATCTTTATAATCAACACACATTCTCCATGAACCATCTTTCTTAGGTAATAAAACAATAGGAAAACCATATGGAAAAGTGCTAGGATGGATTATACCTTGTTCAATAAAAAAGTGTAACTTTTGTTTTACCTTGTTGACATATTTCAAATATTTCCTGTTTAACCCCAAGTTCGGAAGCGGACTATCAGGTAGAAAGTGGATCTCGTGCTCAATTTCCCTAACTGGGGGCAATCCTTTAGGTTCCTGAAAGACCTCTCTAAACTGATGAACCAAATATGTTATCTATGTTTGTTCTTTATCAAAAAACATGCTACAAGTGGTTTTAGATGTAACAATCTCATCATCTAGCATATCCCTCAACATAAGAAATGCAAATTTACTACTAGCATTAATGAGCTTTTGGGCTTCACTGGCACTTACCAAAGATATCTTCAAATCTCCTGAATAGGATGAAATGATGTATCTCTTACCATGCTTCACCAAGTGGTACTGGCTAGATCTCATTATGTAGCTAGAATCCCTTATATATAAATATGAGCTGCCAAAAACTACACCATAAACATCAAGGGGAATAACATCCATAGTAACTTCATCAATAAACTTGTTGTCAATAACAAAAGTGAACTTACATTACTTAGTAACATTGATGTCTACACCTTTCTTTACCCAACCCAGTGAATACGGACTTGGGTGATAATAAGTTTCCAACTTTAGCCTGTCCATGAACTCTTTACTAATCAAATTAGCTTGAGAAAATGTATCAAAAAGAGCATCCACCTTAGTTTTATTCACTTCAATTTTTAAATGAAAAATATTTTTTAGTTCATTTTCTTGAAAAACACTTTTACTACCCAAACATACCTCTCTATGGACGAAGGCACAACACATAGTCTCATCCACCTCTTCGATGTAAAATACTTCCTCTCCCTAAAGGGAAGTCATGGCCTTCTTCTTATTCTTCTTGTTTTTGAAGGGATGTAATCATGGATGGAGCTTCCAAAAATTTTCCTTGGAATGAGTGTCAACATCACAATGCCCACAATCAATTTTAGTATCCTTTTTAGAAATAGAAGTAGCATTTTTATTACCATTTCCTTTTCCTTTATCCTTTTTCTTGGTGTCACCTTGTTTGTTCAAAGCATGTTAATAGGTAGATGAACTCTTTTTCTTTTCCATCTCTAATTAGTGAGCTTTCATACAAGATTCATTTGCATTTGTTGACTTAGCCAAGAGAATGGGTCTCCTAAAGTAGTTATGGTGTCCACCAATATACTCATCAATAGGTCACAGTCTGCTACATCTTTTCCCATTTTAATATCTTTCTTTTGGAACTCACTGGTATACTCTTACACAGTTTTTCCTTGTTTCTGCCTAAGATACTACCAATGCATGGACCTCTCTTCCTCATAACAAATAGGATTAAACTATTTTGTATTAGCATCTTAAAAACATCCCACTTAATAATTGGAGGAATCTTCTTAACAACCAATGTATGAACATAAATTTCAAACCAAGTTAAAACATGTTTGGTTAATTTTAATTGGGTAAATGACATCTACTGAATTTCATTAATTTGATGCAAACTGAAATATACCTCTAGTTGAGATATCCAATGGTGAAGCTTCTCATCATTCACATCTCCATCATAACACTGAATTTATATCTTGGCCTCTACTTTGAATGGAGGAGGTGTGGGAATGGCATGGGATGGATATTCTTCATGAACCTCTTCTTCATGATCTTCTGGTGTCTCGTTTGGAACACCAAGTTTCTCCATGAGTAGTCCCATGATGGTCTCCAATTTCCTAATAAATAAGGAATTACTACCCACATCTTTGGATAGAATTTCCACATTTTTATCCAAGGTATAGAAACATTCTTCATCACTATCATCTGCATCTTCTCTACGATCCATCTCCTAAAATCCATGCTTCCACTTTCTTTTAGAAATCTCTACTTCAAAAGGAATAAGGCTACCTTCACCACTTTCTTTTCCCTTTCGAGTAAGGGGCATCTAACTACAATCTCAACACAAGTTAACCACACAAAAACTGAAATCTTATCTTTTCTTATACCAATATGGTCTGTAAACTACTTTGTTCTAACAATAAGAAAATCATTATGCTCATAAAAAATGAATGAATTACGTGAGTTCTTTGTTAACCAAGTTAATGTGTAATAACAACACACAATTATACTAGAAATTGAGAAAATAGATGTAAAAGGAGACAAGATTTATCCTAGAGAAACCCAATTTGGGAAAAACTCCAGTGGGTGAGTGAAATTACTTCCATTCACTATGTAATTTTAAAATAATACAGCTTACTACCAATAATAGGCCTTCAAGAAAGATGAACACTCCTTCTAATTGTATCTACTTGCTCACAATATCTCAACCAATGAAGAACTCTACTCAAATGAAAAAATAAGAAAGAATTCAACTTCTCTAACTTTTCTCACAATATAATTCATCCAAAATCACTTACCAGACTCCTACAAAAGCTTGTATTTATAGTTTCTCATCTCATGGATGCATTGAGAGGCAAAATGAATCAATTGGGAATCTCAAACATTTTCAATTGTTGAGTTCTTGAATTCGGGAACCGTATCACATAGGACCTCCACTTACTACAGACCGGTAGTTACATAATCTTTGGGGCACTTTGGTAACCACTGCAATGGTTAAGTAACCACCTCTCTGCACAAAGTGGTAGTTATGTAACCGATGGGGTGGCTGTGTGACAGATAACTGAAAAATCCCCAAAACTGAACATCAAGGGCCTGGAACGTCATTTTGAGGTGTCTGTATCACCCCTAACCTAATTGGACCATCTTATGAAGACATAATAAGCTAAGAACCTGTAGAGCAAGTATCAAATATAGAGAATACATAGAATTAGGATTTTCCTTATTCAGTTTTACATCAAATGATCTCTACAATTCGGGTGTTGCAATGATGATATCAACTCATAGAGAAGGTTGGTTCCTTTACCTATTCCTAATGTGAAAACTATTCCTAAAGAAGGAAAAGTAACTATTTAATCCTAAACTAACAACCCAAGGGACCTAGGGAAAGGATAGATGCATAGATGGGATATCATGGACTAAGGGGAGATGGTAGCACCAAGAAAAGGGGGAAGGATGCTCTCAAATAAGTGAAAATGGGAGAAAATGAAGGAGGATATGGTAAATAGAAGTGCCAAAGTTCCAAAACAACATTCAAGCTTCAATTTTCATGGAGTACAATAGAAAAGAGACCCTGCAAAAGATATAAAACATGCACAACACACTAAAACTGCAATAGAGAGGAAAAAAGATGCAATAAACATAGACTAATGCAGATAATAATTACAAAACATAGATTTTATTGCTTTAAAAGGATGTGTAGTCCATTATAGTAAAGGAGGGAGATAAAATCACCCTGCAGTGGTCCATTTCTGAGGCTTGCAACTCAAAACACTAATGCATTACTTTGAATAATTCAGGTTGCATTCCAAAAAGGTCCAACCTTTAAAAATGGGCATTACATTACACTATATAGACAAAATGGAAGAGAAAGAGGAGGGAGAAGAGAAGGAACTTAGATTCAAGGTTGCAACCACCAACCAAATGTATTACATCTTCTGAAACATGATGGAAGGCCTACCAAAACCATTTCCCTATGTTTTTTTTTTAGAAGAAGGAAATATACCATACTTCATTAAATCTAGGTGGTTGAGTTGCATGTATCCACACATTAATGGTCTAAATATATTTTTTCCTCTTTTCACCTATTCAATATCAAAAAAATCTTATTTTGATGATTCTAGAATGTAGATCATGTCAAGACCTTTCCAATGAGACCAATCGTGCCTTATTTGGAGTTCTGAGTCAAAATATATGGTTGTTGGAAGCTTTGTAGTGTGAGAGGGCATGAATGACATGTGTCATTATTTAATTGGCCATGGGGATTTTAAGGTTGACTATAGTCACTGTTGGAGCTCAAATATGCACCTGTTCTTGAATCATAGATAATTCTAGATTTGAGACAACATGGGATTGTCTCCAAGTTGTGGGACTCAAACTAAGACAGACCTCTGGAGAAGGTCACCTTCCTCTACTTACTCTTAATGCTAAACTAATTCTAGGAATTGAAATGCAACTATCTAGAAATAATCTAACTTTCCAAGGGACCAAGGTGAGAAGGAGATGAATAAAACATAAACCTAAACTAGAGAAGATGATACACCAAAAATAAGGGGATGAATACTTAAGCAAGAGAGAAAATGAAAGAAAACGATGATGAAGAGGGCCAAAACAAAAGCCACAGATCAAAATCACATTCTGGGTTCCAATTTCATGATGCATAATGAACACAGACCTCTGAAATAACACATACAACACACCTATGAATGAATAAGAAGCAAGATAGTGTAATAAAATAATATCTAAGGCCGAAATGAGCCACAAACCAGATATTTTATTGCTTAGAGATCATGCACAGATCATCACGATAAAGGAGGAAGATGTAAAACCTTACAGAGACATAGACCAAGGCATGCCACTCTTAGAACACTTGTGTATAATGGAATGATGTCCTCATATTCTCAAAGTATCTAACATTAAAACAAGGCATCACATTACAATATATTGAAAATTAGAAGAAAGAGAGAAGAAGAAAAGAGAGGGAAATTCAAATTCCCCTTTTACCCCTAACCACCCTCATTAATTTTCTAAGAAGATCAGACTATTCTGCAATTTCACTTCCCCATGCCATTTTCCTTGCTAAAGAAGGAACAACACTCATATTACATTTAACTCTAGTGTTTGATTCGTTATGAATAGACATGTTGCGTGTCTGTGGAGTTTTCCTATACTTCATCGACCTTCCTCCACGAAATCATGAAATCTAATTTTTTTACATGGGAAGAGTTAATATTTCTTCAAATAATATTAGATTTGCAAAGATCGAATCATTTGATTAAAATTCATGTGCATTTTAGTAATCCATGTAAAACTCTTATTTTCCTTTGATATATAGTTTTTCTGCTTCTGTGGCTTTGTCTCTTGTTCCGCGGTTCTACTAATTCCTCTGCTTTACCCCGCAGCCTCTAATATGGCGTAGCTTCATGTTGACATCCATGGACTTCCTTTCCATCTCCCCGTGGCTTTTCCATTTGCTTTATTTCATAGCTTTAGGCTTTTGCGTCTTTACAAATTCTATCCTTCACTCCACGACACTCAATCCATCTATGGACTTATTTCTTTTGTTTTGTGGAACTTTATCCTTAGCCAATCTTTGTCTCCTACATCTTTTGGCATGCCTAAACTCATCTGCGGTCTTCATTCCTCAGCCCGCGGCTCTTCAAGTTGTTCAAATTTTGTAAATGGTGCAAAATTGGACAACATTTTTGGTGACTCATAGGGGACATCTTATTTCTAGATGAGATGATCAGTAGCCTTAGCAACTATTGCGCATGGAGTCAGTTTGAAATTCATGAGTCTGATTTGGTTGCTCTACATTTGATTTTTTGATGTGATTTCAATTAATTATTGGTGTTTTGATTCACCATTCTTTTAGCAATAATATTGAAAACATGATGGAAGTGCACAAGAACGTCTCCAAGCAATAGGATTGTGCAAAGCACTTAGGGAAAGAAACCTACTCTTCCAACAATGCAATGTGCTGAAAGCGCTTAGAGGAATTAAAATTCTAATCTACTATGTACAAGATGTAATGATGAATCTTAATGAGAAGTCTTGAGATGAATCCCATTGACTGGGATTTAAAACACATTCCCATCAAGATCAAACAACCTAAATGATTTATCCACATTACAAGTGGTAATGATGTATGGTCCACTCCAAATAGCATCAAATTTGGAGTGTTTCCCTAGTTTAGCTCAATCCACATCCCACTTCAAAACCATATCTCTGACCTTGAATTTCTGATCTCTAACTTTAATGTCAAACCATTGTTTGGTTGACGCCTGATGTTGTTCCATCCTGGTCATGGCAGCATTTTTGTTTTCCTCCAATTCCATCAATTCCACCATTTTTATTTCCCTTTGATCCACGCCTTCAAATTCATTTTTTTGAGCTAACTCAAATGAAGGAAACTCTAGTGACAATGGAAATCTTGCTTCCTTACCATATACTAATTTATAGGGAGAAGTGTCAATTTCCTTCTTTGTTATTGTCTTGTCCACCCAAAGAGCATTTTTCACCTTTGTTTCTTTGATTGATGTCCATTGTCTTCTTCATGATTCTAAAAAAAAAAATTGTTAATAGAATCTACCAATCCATTACCTTGGGGGTAATAATTGGAAGAAATTTTTCAGATAAATCCAAAGTTCCAAATCCCAACCAGAAATCTTGGATCCTAGAAAATATTTAGCATTATCATAAATTATGGTTTGAGGGATGCCAAACCTTATAACAATTTCTTCAAGAAATTCCAGGATGACCGATTCATTGGCTTCCTTCAATGACGAAGACTCATTCCACCTAATGAAATAGTATGTAGCTGTAAGAACCCTTTTATGACCATCGTTGGATGGAGGATTGATCATACCAATGAAGTCAAGACCCCATTGTGAAAACAGTTGATCTTATTGAATTGGATGAAGTGACATGGCTACCAATATTTTCTTTCTAGTGAAGATTGCACATTATTTACATTTTCTAACCCACCTATAAGCATCCACGAATAACGTAGGCCAAAAGTAACCTGATTTTATAATCTTCATGTTGTAGCTTTAGTAGATAAATTTCCATCCGATAAACCATCATGGAACTTAGTCAGGACCTTGTCACATTTTTCACCTTCAATTCATCCAAGTAGCACTCCATCGATGTTCCTTTTGAAAAGGACACCATCAATCGATACATAAGGAATGGATCGCAACCTTATATTTTTTCTCTTTGTTTTATTGAAACTAAGAGGGTATGCACAAGTAGACAAAAACTTTGACATATCAGCAATCCAATTATGATCATTGAATAAATTTCTTTCATCTTGTTGTCACTCAACATCATGTGGTAGCTCATCATTTGAGGGAACTTCATTTATGAGGCTAGTCTGTTGAGATTCCACAACATCTAGAACCAACTTCTCACAAAGTGCTCTTCCCCTTAAT